>CM045454.1:30848064-31471965 GCA_024666655.1 Dascyllus trimaculatus
AGTGGAACGTTTCTTCTGATGGGCAGCAGCAGCATAGCTTATGATGACAACTGACCCACTCAAACTCCACTGTGCAGCACACAGGCAGAGAAGACGGGCAGGAGGATACTTGAGAATTTAAAAGTCATTTCTGGACCTCGGGGCCAACTCAGGGCATGCTGCCAGAGCTGAGGCCCTCCCTCTCCACCGATATGGACTTGACCAGCTCCTCCACCCAGCGGACCTCTGAGGCCACCTGCTCAGCCAGAGCCTCGCAGCGGTTTTCCAGGCGCCCAAACTTGCGCTTCAGGATGTTGGCAGCCTGCATGGTGAGCCGGGCGTCCTCCTGGCACTTCTTGCGTTGGGCCTGTGTGCGCTGCAGCTCTTGGCGGATGTGGCTCAGGTCGCTGGAGATGCTCTGGTTCTCCTCCTTGTACCAACCCTCCTTCTCCTCATATATGGACAGCAGTGCTGCCACATCCTCCCGGCAAGAGCGCTGATTGCGCTCCAGGTCCTTCAGGCCTTCCTCTGCTGCCGCGATCTCCTCAAGCACCTGGGAGAAGCGCTCGAAGTTGACATAGGTGTTGTTGGGAGGCATGCTGGAGTGAGACTTGATGGTGTATTCCTTCAGGCGGGTGGTCTTCAGACGCCGGCGCTCAGGCTTGTGGTCTCTGTCCTCCTGGCGCACATTACGCCTCTTAATGACCTGGAGAGGATAAAATGTAAAGGCCACAAATAAGGATGGTCATTTGATGATGTACCCTGAACAATGATCACACTCTGAAAGTGACAGATTTGAAGCATTTCTTTTGCATAAATCCTTCACAAAATAAACACTTTCTATCAGGATGTCCTAAATTTGCTTTGTAAAGGAATTGTGATGAGGGTGTAAGCACCTCGCCTGACTGAATATGTGACTGTGAATGCTATGCTATGCACTATATAAATACAAAATACAAATTCTGGTTAAAATACAGACCTTAATCCAAGGATGCTCAAGACTGTCATCAATGGTCATCCTCTTCCTGCAAACCAAAAATAAAAATCCATCAGAAAAAGACCAAGCAGAGGCTTTAATGTTTACAAACTAAAGATTTATCCACTTTCATAATAAATAATAATTTATATGGCATCTTTAAGAAGAAAGTTAACATCAGTTTCACCTCCATTAAAAGGGTTTTTTCAGCTTAGAAAGAAAAAAAACATAAATTGAATAAGGTATGAAGATATGATTACTTGGGATCCTTGACTAACAGACGGCGTATGAAGTCCTTAGCCAGCTCACTGGTGTTGCTGAAATACTCCTCATCGAAGTCATAGTTGACAGCAGATATGTTGGTCAGGGTCTCCTGCTTGGTCTCGCCCAGAAAGGGTGAAGCACCACTCAGCCTAGCAGACAGAAACTTTGCTTTAGACCACACACGATGAGGAGGAGTGAAGTGAGCTCTGTTTGTACTAATGTCAACGGGCATTTGGATGTGAAACATTACTCACAGAATGTATGTGATTACTCCGATGCTCCTGCAGAGAAGAGAAGATGAATGAGAACTGTCAGGCGGGTTTGTATACAGCTTCAGGGGGGGAAAAAAACAAACACGCTGACATCTTACCACATATCCGCCTCCAGCCCAAGTGGCTCATAGTTGACTATTTCTGGAGCTGTAAAGCACAGAGGAACAAACACTTCAATTTAAACCAGATGTGATCTGAGGCACATGATCATCCACTTCCAACGTCAACTCACAGGCCTGCATGCATGCTTTCTGGCACAACACCTGACCATAGGGTGTGAGTGTGGAACATTTTAAGCACAGTGAAACAAATATTTATGCGACCACATGCGCTCACCAACAAACTCTGGTGTTCCAAAGATGTTCTTGAACTCGTTTCCTGCTTTGATCTGATGAGCGATGCCAAAATCAATCAGCTTGATCCTGGGGTTGGGGACGTTCTTGTCCAGCAGCATGATATTCTCAGGCTGCAGGACAAAACAAAATGATTATATGTTACTGAGGGGAAAGAAAGAAAGTTTTGTATTAACATGCAGAGTCTAATATGGAAATAAATGCAGCCTAGGGTTTGTTTTTAGATATATAATACTTCCTTTGCATGTTTAAACATTACCTATTAATTACTTGTATTTTTTTTTTAAATCATTGTATTATTGCAAATAATCAAGAGGGGAAGGTTCTCCCCTTGATTAAATATGGACCTTTAGGCAAAACAGTAGCAATGCCATGTAGCCAATGCCAATTTTCTGGTCACCATATCAACATTGCTAATTATTAAAAACAGTTTCTTGTCTACCTTGTAACTACCATTTAACTCTGGAATATTTCACATTCTTCATGTTATTATACTAGATATATTATCTTTATACCCCACATGCAGCAGGGAAGCCTTGTGTTATGGCTTTGTTCCATGATCCTGATGGAAAACATCTCCTAACACAGAAGTGCCAGATACTTACAGAATTACGTAAACTTCTGCTAACAGCTAAACTGAACTCCTCACTAGCATGCGATCTACCACTGCTGGCCCACGTTTCCCCACAGACCGCTGACCTTGAGGTCAAAGTGAGCGATGCGTTTGGAGTGGAGATACTGAACGCCGTCCAGGATCTGCTTGAGAAACTGCGTGGCCTCCTCCTCAGTCAGAGACTCCTTCTCAGCCAAGAAGTCAAACAGCTCCCCTCCGGACACCAGCTCCAGGATCAGGATTACGTCCGTCTTGTTTTCGAAGATGTCGTGCAGGGTGATGATGTTGCTGTGCTGGATCTCCCTCAGGATGTTGACCTCACGCTCGATCTCTTCGCGGCTCACCCCCCGCCGGCTGGACGACAGCCGCCGCTTCTTGATGAACTTGGCTGCGTACTCAATGCTGGTGGTTTTCTCCTTACATTTACGGACGATGGCAAACTGTCCACTGCAGAAAGGAAAGCCCAGAGTGGTTGTTGTTAGCAAATAACAGGGCTTTTCTTGACTCAGGAGCCTTTGGGTGCAACTTCACTTCACAGTATGATAAGTCTACATACATTAAAAGCCTACTGTGATTGAGTGAATGAAACATCAATCAACAAATCTGGTTAAAAACAGACTAAAAAATATATGTACTATCAATTCTTGTAATTTTGGCACTGACCCTTTTGGGTGTACCAAAAATGAATATAATCATGCTTACTTTTATATTGTTTTTGTCCTGCTTCAAGCTTAACTGTTGACTGCTGGTTGGAGTACATAATGTCTATATACTGGTCTATGGTGACTTGTGATGAGGAGAAATCCTTATTCTAACATGGACTAGTCCTTGTTTACCAACACTTTTGGCTCGCGCTCATGTCTACACTGAAGCAACGAGTAGGCATGCAATTAAACCAGTGGAGTATTTTTTAATGAGAATAACTCATTTAAGAGATTATAAGAAATCTGAAGAGGTGCAATAATCAGGTAATTCATAAGAAGACGGTATTAAGATATAGGTACCGTATATAAAATATAATATCACAAATACCTTTTTTTTTTTTAAATAACAGCAACTTTTGAGAACATTTTAACAGGTTTCCAAAGAAATCAGCCTGTTATAGGAATTTTCTAGGAGTGACCCTTTGCCTCTTGGTGAACAAAAAAACATAAAAATTTGAGCTGTGACAATATTGGAAAAACACTGAAAACATGTTGATGCAGACAGGAAACAAGTGAGATGTTCTCGCTACAGTTGTTTTCAGAAAGTTTAAGGATTCAAGTTGTACTAATTAATGACTCTCTTACAATTAGATCTTTGCAGGTATTTTGTGACCCCACAGAGTCCACTAAAGGGGGATCTGATCATCTGGCTGGGAAATACTCCTCCAAGTGATGCATTAATTAAAAAACAATCAACAGAATTGCTAGAGATGAAACGGGCTGCTAGTTATCTGAGTAGAATTTAGAAGCTTAATAAGTGACTGAAGCTGCTGAATGTAAAACAGCGTGTGGTCAAGACAAGACCAGATGTATTACTCCGATTATAGCTAATGAAAATATATGTAGTCTGCAGTTTTATTACAACATAGCCACAAAGCAATCAATAGAACATGGTTTAGAGAAAGGCAAACAATATAAAAGCTTACTGACACCAACAATGAGACCATCATGCAGGCATTACAACAGCATTTCGCAGTGCATGACTGAGCATGGAATTTAATTTGCACCCATTTAAAGTCTGAATACCTTTCTCAGCAAACACACACACACACACACACACACACACACACACACACACACACACACACACACACACACAGTGCCCCCTGCTTTAGAGACACTACACCACAGCAGAGGTGGAAAGGCACATTGAGAAGCAGTGATGTCACGCTTTTGCTGCATTACTGCAGAAAAAAAACAGCCAAGGTAGAAAGTTGGGGTTTAATCTTTAGAAATTCGATGACTCATTTACAAACTATCCAGCACGGCATAAAAGGATATAAAATGATATTTAATATGTTGCTGACACATACTAAATATTTTGGCCTTGTTCAGATCTCAGGTTTTGGATCGACCGCAGCTCATACCTGGCATCAAAATGCGTCTCAAGTAACTGTGTGTGATCTGCTTACACAAGCAGTCTGTTTCTAATTTATGGAAAATTGCAAGCTCTCATAATCTTAAAATCGTCCCCTCGACTCAGTTATGCAGCTTAAAAAGAACTGCTGCAGACACCTGGAACCCTTCTTTAAGAACTGGTCTCGCAAATGAAAATTAACCATCATGCTATGCACACTCTATAATAAAAAGACACCATATGTCCACGGTAAATGAACACTCTGTGACAACACTACACTTACATAACAGTATCATTAAGTTTTGGGTGCATTATATTTAGAGAACTAGGACACCCAAGACACATGTGAGGGTGAAGTGCCAACAGTGCAGACTACAGTAGAGGCACTGGCCACATGCTTTGAGACACAGTGTGCTTTGTTAAACAAGGAGAACATACCTGCCCAGCTCCTCTCCCATCTCATAATACAACTCAACATCCTCCTGCCTGAAGCCAGCCATGGTGTGGCGACTCTATCGATGATGGGATGATGTCTTGAGATTACCTGCTATGAAAGAGAAAATACATAAGCTACAGAAAGAAGACAACAGACATGGCAAACAAAAAACACAATGGCATATTAGCCATCTAGACAGAAGTCTGGGTAAAAAGCCACTATTATGATGTTCTCCTCTGGTACCTGGTCTTCTTTCCTCCTTATTTGGCCCGAGTCAACACAACTTTAACGTTCAGACTCTCTGCTGATGTCAGACCTCTGCATTCCAGTCCTACTTACATCATCTCCTGCTCTGGAACAGTTATCCCTGACTCTATTAAAGGGACTGGCTTTAGCTAACCTTCCAACTATTTTACCTTGAAAGCGTATTAAATGTGACTGAACTGTAAACACACAGTAAAAGATTAAAACACATCCAGCTGCTAACACACCGGGTAGAACCGTAACGGATGCTGAATAGCGACCCTGCCGCTTACGTTACGAGCAGGCAGCAGAGACATTTTTCGTGGACAACATTGTTAATAAGAAAGTATGAAGAACGGTCTCATTGGCCCAAACACAAAAGGAGACTCGTGTCACAGTTACAACTTATTAACCTTAAGGACTTTCAACTAATTTAAAGGAAGAAATGACCGGAGCGACGGAGGGAAGACAGCTAGCTTAGCTGGTTGACTAGCTAACGTTAACATACTGTAAAAACACCGGCTCTCCCTGTTTTTGATAGAAGCAAGCGCATTACAAATAAAGTGAAATACTGACATTGCAGTAAACATGAAACCACTAGACATTAAGATATTACTACAACGGATACTTACAGTCCGGCTGGCTACGAGTACTGCATTCCTCTCCAAGTAGTTGTGTATGAAATCTCACACCGAGCAGCGTCAACCGACGGTAGCTACAGTTCAAGCTTCCGGTTTAATATTTCAGAATAAAGCTCTTACAAACGTTTGACTACTCCATGCATTTGTTTTTCCTATACATTCTTTTGGTAAAGCAGTGTACGACCACTACTGCAACAAATAATAATAATAAATAATTGATCAATTGGTCAAACGATAACTTACTAATCACCTAATCAATTATTTGTTAAATTATTTGTTTAATTATCTTAAATTTGAAAATGACAGTGTGACAGTATACTAAATATCCTTGGACAAAGCAAGACATCTGCCATCTTGGGCTTTGATAAACAATTATTTTTGTGCTATTTAATCTGAAAACACTTCCCCTCAAAAAGCCATTTAACATCGGAAAAATGGAAGAAGCCTCAGCAGGCAGGAGAGGGAGTCCTTACCCAGGATGAAGAGACATGCAATAGATGTAGCACAACAGAACACATTTACACTGCTAAAATAAAGAAAAAAACATAGTAAAATGTACAGTATGGACAATTAAAAAAACATGTATGTCTGTGTAAAGACCTGTAGGACAGAGTACACAAACACACTATTAACACATTGAAGAAACAAACACAGTAGTTACCGCTTCTATAGCAGTGAATAATTGCAATTCCGTCTATTTACAAAAACTCTCAAAGAACACAAGAAGGCCTTCAGGAAAAAGCATGTTTGATACTGAAAATTGTTACCTCTGAACGAGCATTCATGATCTTCAGCCTACAGCTAGAAATAGGTGACTGTTCTGTCACCTAACCTGAAGGCTCCCTGTTTAATCTGTGATGAGCATAAGAATTCAATGAGACCTGTTTATGGATGGATGCCCTCCTCTTTTAGATGTGGCATCTATTTTCAGAATTGTTGCCAGTCAGTATCAGCCAGTCATACAAATACACAGAAATCCTTTCACAGTATTTATCAGTACTGTAGTCAGTTCAAACTGAGTTTTCACTGTCATTAATAGTCTGCAGTTTACGGTCACAATGCAAACATTTGACTTCTTTTTCCAAACAGCAAAGCAAACTCTTATTATGAAGTTCGAAATGGTTTGAATTCCAGTGTTGCTGCTCAGCTTGACGCAGGTAATAGTCTGGCAGAAGGACGACATATGGAATGACATCATGCAGTGAATCAACCCGCTGCAGTACGTCAATGGAGAACAAGATCAAGCATGCAACTGCAAAGATTACAAGGAGACCAAGATCAGGCCATCCAGCAGAGAGTATCACTTGATCGAAGGAGGGCACTCAGAGATAACTTGTATGTCGACCAGTTGTTTGTCATTTAGTTTGCAGGTCAATGAAAACTGATTTTGAATGTTCATCACAGAGACCAAAACACTCAAGAACTTACTAAACTTGAATGAATTCTGGCTAACCCCAAAAAACACACAATATTTGCTAACCTTCAACAATGTCTGTTGCTGGTTCTATTTTCCCACTAATGCAGCTTACTGTCTCACAACTTGACAGTTGTGATACCTAAGAGACTTGTTTACCCACATCCCCTAATTTAACTTCAACAACTGATTTAATTCAAACAGAAATCAATATACATATAGATAAACTGTAAAACTTTGGGCCTGAAATCTCAGTACCCTGTATCAAATATTGAACAGGATAATAGACATCCAGCCACGTGTCTGTTTCGACTGCACCTTCAGAAAATATACAGAAACTCACTGGATGCATGATTGTTTTCTGTGGATCTAATGAAGGTCAACTATCTGTAAATACCATTTCTCTTAGCATACAATCACTGACTTGTTCAAACATTATGTTCAATGATCGATTAAATCTTAAAACATGTTCCCTGACCGGGAATCGAACCCGGGCCGCGGCGGTGAGAGCGCCGAATCCTAACCACTAGACCACCAGGGACTGCTGATTGCTGACATTGATGCCTAAATTCGGACGAGACACAAGGCGGAGCAATATATATGCCATTATTTCTTAGACCTGTACATTCTATACAAGAATTCACTGCCGGATTACAAGTTTATGTCTAAAAAGCAAAGACGTTGAGTTGATAAGCAGCTCCGAGGCTGTCCAGTAGGCTGTAATTACAGTAAAAATACATGGCTAAGGATGGAAAGCAGCTTTAGCCTTCTTATTCTTCCCTTCAGGGATTGTGCACACTGGAAATAACCTACCCTGTAAATGATTACATACACTGCATATGCAGTTATCCAGATTATTTTGCAGTAATGCAGCACTTTTATTGTCGAGGTGTCCAGTGTTGCATTTGCCAAGGTCAAAATGGAGTCCTCTCTGTTCAAGTGGAGTTACAAACTAAGCTTAATTTTGCAAGTCGAAAGTCATTCAGGTGTGTGTTCAAGTTGTGTGGTCATGATTTAACATTTAATTCATCGCTGACTTAATTTTTTTAGCTGAAAAGAGTGTTAGTATGATTTAATTGACATACTTGTGATATTCACTGTTGAATGCATTTGCATATTAACAACCAATACTGCTAAGCCTGAATGCAACATCTCTGAAACGTTCTAATTGGTCACCTGTGTCACATGTCGGATCCCAGTGCCTTGTGGGATATGTTGTATACGCAAAGTTAGCCTTCCGATATATGTGCAGTTTACCTAAATAGAACTGCTAATTTAGTACGTCATGGTCGGACAGCTTAATTTAGATTAAGACCACCAAGTACAAAGTAAGACAGTACTGAATTGTTAAATTGTCAGTGAATATAAAAACTAAACATTAAATTAAAAATTAATTATTTAATAAATAGCAGATGCAAAAATTAGCAACTCATCGTGATTTTGCAAACCACAGCATCACCAATACTCCATTTTAAATTGATGAAGTAAAATAAAGAAACATAAATTTAAAAAAAAAAAGGACAAGCTTCACGGTGATTATACCAACATCAATATCTTTTGTTTTTATTTGTCATATCTGGTATTTATGTACCTTAGATTAGATTAGATTAGATTAGATTATACTTTATTAATCCCACAACGGGGAAATTTCCTCGTTACAGCAGCATAGACAAAAGCAGAAAAACCACACAACATACCCTATACAGAAAAAAAGAAAATAAAACAATCTACTATAAAGAAACATTTAAAATATACAATAGATACAACAATAAGTGACGTATGAATATGAAAGGAATATTTACCAAGGAAAATTTGAATAAATAATATTGCACATGGTAACAGTACGATGAATAGTGCAAAAAAAAAAAAAAGCTACAACACATTCAGGTTGTGCTAGTGTTGTGTGTTGTACAGTCTGATGGCTGTTGGAATGAAGGACCTGCGGTAGCGTTCCTTCCTACACCGTGGGTGTATCAGTCTGCTGCTGAAGGAGCTGCTCAGAGACCCCACAGTGTCATGCAGGGGATGAGAGGGGTTGTTCATGATAGATGTCAGCTTGGCCAACATCCTCCTCTCACCCACCTCCTCTATGGAGTCCAGTGGACAGTCCAGGACAGAGCTCGCCCTCCTGATCAGTTTGCTGAGTCTCTTCCTGTCCCTGTCAGTGCAGCCACCTCTCCAGCAGACCACAGCGTAGAAGATAGCAGGCGCTACCACAGAGTCATAAAAAGTCCTGAGAAGAGCCCTGTACACACCGAAGGACCTCAGTCTCCTCAGCAGGTGGAGGCAACTCTGGCCCTTCTTGTACAAGGCGTGGGTGTTGTCAGTCCAGTCCAGTTTGTTATTGAGGTGAACACCCAGGAATTTGTAGGACTCCACTACCTCAATGTCCAAACCCTGGATGTTCACCGGAGTGAAGTGTGGTGTATTCCTCGTGAAGTTGATCACCGTCTCCTTTGTCTTGCTGGCGTTCAGTTGAAGGTGGTTTATCTCACACCAGCTGACAAAGTCCTTGATGACCGTCCTGTATTCCAGTTCGTTCCCCTCAGATACACATCCAACAATGGCTGTATCGTCCTTGGTGTGTTGTTCGAGGTATTGGTTTACAGGTTCGACTTATATTTATGATTACATAAATATTTAATCAAATATGACTACTTATACAGCATTTTTAGGCTTAAAAACACATTAACAACTACTTTACTTTACTATACCTTTTTTAAAACAAGACTCAACCACCTTAGTATTACTCCAAACTAAGCTGTTAAATCCCTGTTAAATATACTTTAATTATACTTATTATCATTATCATTATTATTATTATATTTACAATTTATCTATATTAATTTCTTCTATTACAGTGCAGATTTTTTATTTATTATCAAGGCTTTTACGTTCGTTTTGACTGATTTGGACTTTAACCAATCAGAGACGTGTTCATCCGTTCATGACGGCAACAGCCAATCGTAAACCCCTCTAACAAAGTAGGCGTGTCTTGTGGGAACAGCTGGTGGGGGCTCGTGTTGAGGGGCTCGAGCCGAGCGGTTGGTTGGTTGATGGGGAAACAACAACAAGCTAGGCATCATGAGGGTCCCCAAAACACTGATTTGGGCTGCTTTTCTCATCCAGAAGGTGAGACACCTCTTCTGTTTCTCTTAAAACTGTCTCTCTACGCGTTTACTTCGCATAGGAGCACATGGTTGGTGAATACCGACAGATTTTTCCTAACCGTGCTTCGGGAGTACTAGCTTGAATGCTATGACTGTTAGCTTGCGGACATCACGGAGGGCCCTGGAAACCCACACATCACTCACCTTTCGATGTAACATTAATGAAGCTGGACCACTGCTGATTCACCACCTTTCTCAGACCAACATGGCAGAGTACCGTATAGCAGACAATGAATCTGGGACATTTAACCAACAAGTTACTTTGCGCTGGTGTTGTAAAGATGTGACAACGCTTCTGAAATGTGAGACTTCAGGAGAAATCAATCTCATAGTGACTATAAGGTCACTACCAAACACATGAGAACCTACTGTACTTTAACCCTGTGAGTCGGGCTGTAACAAATCTACTCTGGTCTGTCTGTACCGCCACATACTGACGCCTTTTCCGATGGTAAAGATCGAAAAGATTTTTGTAGGTTTTTAATATATTTAAGACTCTAATTGCTGTAAACAACGTGTAAATAGTAGCCTACATGTTGCTGTAACTGAGCCTACCTACCTACACTCAGTTGGCGGTGTGTTTGGTACATCTGACTACAACGAATGAAGTCTAATACGATATCCGTGCAGCAGGTCCCTCCACATTATCAGGGTTTCTGAAAAAGTCCTAAACTCCACTGGATTCAATTTCCTAAACCACCACAACAAAGCCCCTTAGAAATAGACGAGTCTTAAAATTCAACTTGTCCATCAGTGTTTCCCAAAGTCCAAGATGGCAAATGTCTGGATTTGTCCTCAACCAGAAGATATTCAATTTACTGAGAGGAGCAACAAAGCCAGAAAATATTCACATATAACAAGCTGCAGTACTTCTTTTTATAGTTTTGAATGTTGATTCTAAGAAACAGAGATGTGGTATAGAAAGATCTCTGAAAGTCTTAAATCTAACATGTTGTACCTTATAGAAACCCTAATTGAAGGAGTTAATTCCACTTTATGGTTCCTTGAAGACGGCCATGGTGCATTATACATACGGGTGCTGATAATATTGAGTCCTTGATGCTATATAACTTTATTATACACTGATCAGGCATAACATTATGAGCACCTGCCTAATATTGTGTTGGTCCCCCTTATGTGCTCAAAAATGCTCTGAACCACTGGACATGGACAAGAGGACCTCTCAGGGTGTCCTATGGGGTCTGGAACCAGGATGTTGGCACTGGATCCTTTGGGTATTCTGGCTTGTTCAGTGGGGCCTCTGTCAATCCACCTTGTTCCACTGCATCCTGTTGATGCTTGATCAGAATGAGGTCTAGGAAGTTTGGAGGTCAAATCAGCATCTTGGGTGATTGTCATGTTCCTCAACATGTTCCTGATTGGTTGATGTTGTTTCCATGTGGTGGGGTGCATTTTCCTGCAGGGGTAGACCAGTGACATTTGGGATTTCCATTTGCATGAGGGAGTGTGTTTGTTGTGGGACAATGTTTATTTGGGTGTCTAAGTCTGATCCGCACCGATGTTAAAATCCAAGGTTTTCCATCAGAACAGCACATAGTACCAATATGATCAATGTTATTCACTTCAAGTTACAAGTAACTTAAAAGTAACTTTAAAGGGTTATCATTAGTTTGATCATTGTTTATCAAAGACTGTGTGGCTCCTGGGTTTGCAGAACGGCATGCGACAGCCTTGACAACAGTGAGCAGTGTGTTTAGAATTACTTCCAAATATCTGTATTATCATCATTCACCGTGCACACTGTTATTTCACCAGCATTTCTAACTTTGTCCTTGTTACTAGATTGTCTTCAATTTCACAGTGAAATGTCAACAGCAGTTTTAGTTGTGCTTGATGTAACGGTTAAGTGTGATATATGATATGACATAAAAATCAGTTACAAGTTACAGATGCTTCATGGACATGTGGAGTGATACTTTGCTGTCGTGTTGCCAGGTGGTGGGAGAGTACGGCATGGCCCATTTCAGTGACAAGGGCAAGAGCAAAGGAAAGGATTACTGCATATTCTTCAACTCACAGTGGGCACGTCTACCTCAGGACCTCAATAAGGCAGTAAGTCGACAGTGAACCACAACAAGTGTAACTCAGTCACCTTCTATAGCCATAGTAATAATTCAGACCGCTTCTCGGCTTCACAGAACAACGAGGTCAAACTTGACTTTACACTG
The DNA here is from genome assembly GCA_024666655.1 of Dascyllus trimaculatus. Classification (NCBI taxonomy): domain Eukaryota; kingdom Metazoa; phylum Chordata; class Actinopteri; family Pomacentridae; genus Dascyllus; species Dascyllus trimaculatus. The sequence goes on from CM045454.1 coordinate 30,860,676, forward strand.
ATTTGTAAATGATCAATAAAATCTTGTGTAGGAAGCCTCATACAGGATGCTGAAGATTGATCTCCACTTGTAGTGCCTGTTGGACTCCAGCAGCTGCCTTCTGAATTAAGTTCAAATGGTGGAGATCTTTAGGACTGATATGAGAGAATAATGACTTACAGTAATCCACTCGACTACAAATAAAGGCAGGAATTACAGTTTCTAGGTCACGCTCGAATAAAAAGGATTTCATTTTTGGATAGAGGTGTATTTTAATATTATCAACCAAAAACAGACAGTTCACCTCATTTCCACTAAACGAGGAAGCATTTTTCTTTAAAGGTTAATGACCAGTATACTAAGAATAAAACAACAATATAACAGCTGTCATCTGTAAGATAATAGATTTGTGTACATGAGTCTGTAAATGGAGCTCTGGTTAAAGTTGCAAACTTTTTTGTGTTGTAGTCGCGTCTCCAGATCTATGACTTAACACCATCAGTCCTGTGCTCGGCCTCTGAGGTCCCAGAGGGAGGCTTCCCGAACCGCATCCCCATGGTGATGAGGGGCAACTGCACTTTTTATGAAAAGGTCCGCCTGGCCCAGATTAATGGTGCCAAGGGACTGCTCGTTGTCAGCAAGGACAGACTGGTAATGCAGTTGTTTGCAGTCACTGTGTGTCAGGATTAAAGTGAGTTTGGTCCATCGCAAAACAGAAATGTGTTTTTTTGTACAGACACCACCAGCAGGAAACCAGACTCAGTACGAGGAGATCGACATTCCTGTAGCACTTCTCAGCTACTCTGATATGCTGGACATAAGCAAGGTGAGAGGTCGACCACTAGATGCTCAAACCAACCCGTGGGGTCCAACTTTTCTCTTCCACATTTATGTGCTTACACTTATGTAAAGGCTAAAGCGCATATACTCTCATTATATTATTTATATTAAAAGTATTTGTGCAAAAAATAAAATGTTCCAATGCACTCAGAATTGGTAACTTAAATCTGATCTAATGCTGTTCTTTCCTCTTACAGACCTTTGGTAAAGGGCGGCTGGTTGCCATGTATGCACCCAATGAGCCAGTGTTGGACTATAACATGGTGATCATCTTCTTGATGGCTGTGGGAACGGTGGCCATTGGAGGCTACTGGGCCGGTAGCAGAGACAGCAAGAAGTAAGCAAACAATTCTCACTGATGTCACAGGATAGATGGAAGCAGCTGCACACAACTGGAGGGTCAATTCACTGTTGTATTTCCTGATTAGAGTACTCAACCTTTCTGTGTTCAAAGAAGTGTGTTCAATCTAGGCTGACCATAACTGTCTTGTAAGTTGTACGTTACAGCAGGACGCAAATGTTCCTTCTGCTGTGCATACAATGCTTTTAGTCTCAACAGCTAAATTTAAATCACAGTCAATTTATCAGTTGAGTCATCTGTGGAGAAAATTAGTCAGAGTTTTCTTGGCAAAGCGCTACAAGCGTATGGCTGCACAGAGTTTTCTCCTTGAAGACTGTGTGTGTGTGCGCGTCTCTTCTTTTCAAACCAAGCAGCCTGCATTGTGCCGCTGCGACTCCACTAAAGGGCACTGTTGTTTATTTGAGGCCGAACGAGTGACTCACCAGCTTAAGCCAACCCGAGTCCGTCCTTTCTGACGGAGTTGCCAAGGTGACTGAGGCCACAGTCAGATCTGACGCACAGGACCGCAGGCGAAAAACATTTTGGAATATAAGCGTGTGTGTTTTGAACTCGGGAAGGAAGTGAATGCCAGCCAGTCGAGCAAATGACGGTAAATATTGACTGTGGACAGCAGCGCGGTCATCCTGGATGCTTTGGCAAACTGTCAAACGTCAGAAAGTAATCTGTAATTAAAGAAGTCCAAGACAAACCCAAAGAGGCTTAGAAGACAAGCGTAAATAGATAGATAGTATTTAGAGTAATAAACATCTCCTCGGGTCACTAGGTAGGCCTCTCTGAATTTTGTTTTTCCTCCTGCAGACGTTACATGAAGCACAAGCGGGACGACGGTGCAGAGAAACAAGACGAGGAGACGGTAGACGTCACCCCTATCATGATCTGTGTGTTCGTGGTCATGTGCTGCAACATGCTGGTGCTACTCTACTTTTTCTACGACCGCCTGGGTACAGTACAGATGCACATGCTCTCACACCACTGATCTGTACAAATATTATAATCTACCCTGTACTAATCTTGCTGAAAGATTAAACATGCTCTGGTCAGATCCACTGTAATGTGAGCCGTACATTAATGGTGCTTTCTGCTCAGGCGGGTTGGCTTCTCAGAGCCTTTCATTTTCCTCGCTCACTGTGGCCTGGCACTGCTTGATAAGCATTTTCTTCAGATTCGAGTTGTGCAGAAGACGGCAGACAGTGTTTCCTTGTGTGACAAATCCTCTCAGCTCAAAGTCCTCTTGCAATTGGAGCTTTTTTTTTGAAGCCCTCATCTGTGTCTTGCAGGCTTCCTTGTTTTCTTTGCTGGTGATATGCTTAAATGGCTAAATGCAGGACTTACTAGGCTGCCGTTGTCTTATTATTAAGCTGAATAAATGTAGCAGCTTCTTATCAGTTGGCAAAATTGTGTTCCATATTGAATCTATGATGTCCAGTTGAAATCCTAGCAGAATTACTTGAGGGTAAACTTCCATAAACACTGTGTAGTCTATGTAATAAGGTCTTCAGTAGCAGAGAGTGAAGCATTCAGATAAGATAATAAAAACCAAGATTGCTGGTTAAAAGTCCCAGACCTTCTGAGCAGATCTTAGGTTACAAAGTGAGGTAATGATTCCTCGATTTAGCTCCTCCAGTGTAAAGCTATGATTTCTAGGAGCTGCTGTTGACACTTGATCCTCATTTCCTCCTGCAGAGCTGCTCTCTCTGTCCTGCACTACAAGGCTGAAGATTCAGTGTGCAGATCTGAATGTTTTTGAACCTCTTGAGTGTAAAAAATGTCAGTGCCTGAACAAAGTGTATTGGCTCAGATGAAATTTCACTTCTGAATAGATTAAAAATCAGCTGCTGATGGAGTGTTTCAGAGAGGCAGTCATATACTGTCACTGAGCATGCTACACATACGGGACATGCAGTGATGAAAGTGATACGACTGTATTTAAAGAGCCGGAGTGCCAAAGAAGTGCCTTTCCCCAGTAGAATATGAACAGATACAGTGTGTTAATATGTGCTAATCACCTGCCTCTCTGTTCTGCTTCCTCACTGTTTAGCCATTTGGGTCATCGCGATCTTCTGTCTGGCTTCCTCTGTGGGACTCTACAGCTGTCTGTGGCCTTTTGTTAGGAGACTTCCTTTCTGCAAGTGCAGGTGAGACTGTTCATATCAGTACGCTTCACGATGCTAACAGTTCAAAACCCCTGTCTTTGCACCATGTGTGTTTGTTTACCTCTATACCGAAGTTTGATAAGGCTACTGCTGTCATACAAATAATAAAAAAGACCCTTAGTATCTTTTTGGTGTTTAGACGTGGTATTTTGTAGATTATATGTGCAGTTTATAAGGTCAAAAAATACAGATTCTGTCCTGAGGCTCCAAACCTGGAACACATCATTTTTAGTGTGGAAAAACCCTGAACACTTCCAAGCGGAGCTGCAGCAGTTAAGCAGTTCTGAACATTTGCTGTTACTAGCCTCTCAAATGTAGTGATTTCATACCTTTATTTAGAATAACTGATACAAGCTGAATATGTTTTGGACTTTGGACAGTCAGTCAGACCAAACAAGACGTCTGATGATGTCATCCAGGTCTATGATGAGTTATAAAAGTCTGAAGGACATGATCTGCAGATTTATCAATAAAAATAGTAATTATTAGTAGGGTTGGTCCCGAATATTCAAATATCCGAATATTTGTTAGTTGTGGTGGTATTCGGATAATAATTTTAATATTTGAATAGTCGTGCGTGCTGCCGCCGAGCGTTGCCGAATGCTACCGAATGTTGCTGAGCGTTGCCGAGGCTGTAGAATGCCCCCCACCTCCACCCCTCACACCGTGGCACACACCAAATATTCGAATATTCGACGATTATTGGATCCGAATATCCAGAGCCCAGATATTGCTATTTGGACCAGCCCTAATCATTAGTTGCAGCCCTCCTCGTGAAGACAGCAGCAATCGAGCTTACTGTGACTGCATTTCCTTGAGAGAAAAGGCTGAAATGTTGACTGACATGTGACCCATCTCGTGACACAGGATCCCAGAGAACAACCTGCCGTACCTACACAAGCGTCCACAGATCCGCATGCTGCTGCTGTCGGCCCTCTGCATTAGCATCAGCATCGTTTGGGTGGTGTTCCGCAATGAAGACCAGTGAGTGCAAAGAGAAACTGTGTCAGACTCACTCTCCTGCGGATGCACACACAGGCTGCAGTCACATGCATGAATAAAGATCAACCAGCTGCTTCAACCCAGTATCCTGGTTTTCCAAAACAGCAGAATAATCCTTTCACACACCAGCACTCCTACTGAGAAACACTGCTTTATTATCACACAAAAGAACATCAGCATTTATCATAATGATCTTCATCGTCACAGCTACAGTCCCCGTTAACCAGCACGTGCACGGAAATGAATTTCATTCCTATGAAAGGATCTGTAGGGTTCTTTCAGACTGAGCTGCAACAACCAGGAATTTTGGTTTTAGAGCATAATTATTAAAGGTGTTGTTTCAGGTGTTTTGGGTGGCGTAATGTCTGTGTGTGATGAGACGTTGGAGGACTAACTCACTTGTTCCATCCTCCAGGTGGGCGTGGGTGTTACAGGACGCCCTGGGGATCGCCTTCTGTCTCTACATGCTCAAAACAGTCAGGCTGCCCACATTTAAGGTTAGTCGACACGCCGACGGACAAACACGACGTTAATAGGTTTTAATTGTGTTTTTTTGACTAACAAGCACCGTGTTAGTCGTAAACTCACCCGACTCCTTTTCCTGTCTGTCTTCTCCAGGCTTGCACTTTACTACTGACGGTCCTGTTTGTCTACGATGTTTTCTTCGTATTTATTACACCCTTCTTCACAAAGGTATTTCAAAATTGTTTTTCCACACAAGGCCGTTCCAACGTCTGCCGGTTCCGTTGGCGTGTTGCGCTGATTTTCCATTCTCTCTGCAGAGTGGGGAAAGTATAATGGTGGAGGTAGCGGCTGGTCCCTCTGACTCTGCCACGCATGAAAAGGTGAGCAGCTCCTCAGTTGTCAGGAGGGGTGAGATGGTGGTGAACCAAGTTGAAACTTCTGTAGTGTCCAAATTCCATCTCAGCTGAGAGGGAAAACAGTTAATGGTGACTCTGCTGTTTGTGGTTTCCCCAGCTTCCCATGGTGCTCAAAGTGCCACGGTTGAACTCGTCTCCTCTGGCCCTGTGTGATCGGCCCTTCTCCCTCCTGGGCTTCGGAGATATCTTAGTACCAGGTATATAACTGTCATTGTACCACAAGTCAAACACCGACCACACTCACAGATTCAGTTTAGTGTTGGAGCAGAACACGTGGTTATTGGCAGTTAATCACTACACAGCCACACATTAATACTTTATATTTAATCCAGTACAACTGCAGATCATAAGATTTCCTAAAGATTAATAACTACAAAGTAATGGATTGAAAAAATGATGTGTTGATTATCTAAAAAGGCAGTGAAAGACTCTGGTCCTCTCAAATAATCAAGACTGCGTCTGATGTCTGATGTGATGACACAGTGCTGAATACAGCAGCTGTCTTTGTTGATGGTTCTGAATGCCTCTCTGCTTTTTCTTTGTGTCAGGTCTGCTGGTGGCATACTGTCACAGATTTGACATTTTAACACAGTCCTCCAGGATCTACTTTGTGGCCTGTACTATCGGTACGTACATGCGCAGGGGGCACGAGAGGGCAGTAATTGGTGGAATGTTGCCGCTATGTTATGACAAGCCCCATTCAGATGGAATTAACATGACTGAGAGACGTGGGTAATAAAAGATTCACTGTGCTCCTCTGTAATTTAACATAACCGCTGCAAAATTACAGCATGTGGTCTGTACTGTAACAGACGCTGACTTTCTGCAGGGTTAGTAGACAGTACCAGAACCTATCCTTTTCCTCTACTAAAGGTTTTCATGTTGTAATATTGTTTTGCACAAAAGCAGACATGTTGATGTGAAGCTGTTTTTATCTATCAGAGGAGCAGAAACATCTCTAACTTCCTGTATTTTTATTAAAAAAAGTCAAATTCCATAATTGATAAAGGGACAAGTAGCTGTTCTTGCAGGGAAAAAAGCTCTGATATCCATTTTAAATAACAAGCACAATGATCCAAGTGGGATTTAAGTTAGAGAAACACCAGCTAGTTTGCTTAAAAACAGTACGTAACTGCATGTGTCATCACTAAAGGATAGGAGAGAGAAATTACCCCCCACATGCATTAAAAGTCTCCCTGCCTCATACAGAAATGAATCGTACATGGTCTTGTGTGTCTCCTGGACTGGACTTTGACTTTCTGTCTCTCTTCTGCCAGCTTACGGCATCGGCCTGCTGATCACCTTCGTGGCCCTCGCCGTGATGCAGATGGGCCAGCCGGCCTTGCTCTACCTGGTGCCTTGCACTCTGCTCACCAGCCTCACTGTAGCGCTGTGGCGCAGGGAGTTGCCCCAGTTCTGGACTGGAAGTGGATTTGTGGTGAATACCAGTTTGATATGACTGCCTACTCCAGAAGAACAAAAAGACTTTAAAAAAAAAGCAACAAAAGAAAACAAAAACAATCTAGTGTAAAATAACATGCAGAGTAAAGTAGAATTTCAAGTTGAGTAACCCCTTTAAATTATTCCATCCGTTCCAACTGCCTCTTTCTGTTTTGCTGTCCCCCTCCTTCCCTTCATCGCTGCTCCTTGCCCTTTATTTTACTGTGGGTGTGCTCTAGTCTGCTGCTGAGGGCTCAGCTGTCTGTGAATGTCACTGCAGGTATTCTATTTGGGCTTGCCACTTTACACTCCACCATTAAACATCCTAATTTCACTTTGAGTTCCTTTTGTTGTCTGTCCCTGGGAGTTAGATTTTTTAGATGTTTTATTTCTGTATTGTCGATAGACTACTTATCATGTAGCAAAGTTTGCAACTACAACTTCATTTTTGGTGCCAGTAGTAATGTAGATCATGTAATTTCTTGTTAGTTTGTCTTATCTGTCTAGTCTGATGGGACTGAGAAAATCTGTGGGCTTTAATTTGGATAGGCTTTCCTCTCAACTATGCATAGGTGGGACTTTTCTATCAATGCATACAGGGATACCTCTGACAGCAATATTAAGCACATGAAGCTCCTTTAATTGGGGTTTAATTGATAAAGACAGAGGAATGACTGTATACTTTTGGCTCTGTTTGTCCTATCTTCAGCTCTCCTGTGTCTGTTGCTAAATTTAGTTTTCAGCCTGACACGTTTCAGCCACCTCATACAGGCTTTGTTTTCTGTCCCCTGCAGCCTCCCATAGTGCTCGCACCGATCAACTGCACACAAACCGCAGAGCCGCAGACAGAAGGGCCCTCGGCTAAACTGGAGCCTCAAACCACAGAAGCTGCCAATCAGAGCGAAGACCCGCCCCAGCAGCCGTCTCAGGAAACGCCCCCGGTAGTAGAGAAAGACGAAGAGGAACACAAGTCTAACTGAGACGACGTCTAGTACGGCATTTTCCCCATTTCACTTCATGTTTTTTTGGTTCAGTTTTTTTCTACAGTGTGTCTCAGTCAACGGACATTTCAAGTACAAACGTTTATTTGCACTCGGTGTGAAGGGATGAACAGACCAGAGCAGATCTGTGTTTTCTGAATGGCTGGCTCAGCGGGGCACCGGGATCAGACACACAAGGCTGAGGGACTGAAACTGACAAACATGACAAGTATGAAACGTGCACAGCAGCCCCAGCATCTGCTTCTACTAGCACACAGTTTGCACCACCTGAAAAGGGAATGAAAAGCCAAAGCTGCAAACTGATAAAACACAAATATTTCCATTACACTAAGCTCCTAACAGCCCTAAGAGGCCCAGTCACACCAGCATTTATTTGGTGAAATTTAGCAGCAGATTAATTCCATTGTTGTCAGTGCTGGATCCACTTACGGGTATGAGTTAGTCCGCAGTGATTTCTTTTAAAACTGTCCATGAACTTATTAATGGTGTCGGTCCATCCACTTCTATTTAAACTTCACTCATGGAGTATAAAATGCTTTACAGAAGAGAAAATATTTGCAGTTGTGTAGAGCTGCAGCGCTCAGCCACTGAGCAGAAAATGAACGTCCTGAACCCCAAGCAGCTTCTGGGTGTTCACTGTGGGCTTGTTTTTCACTGCACTATAAAGACCTCCACCTCCATGGAAACAGCACAACCATGGCTAAAACTAGAGAGAACTCAGAAATGTATTATGTGCAGTGTGACAGTTCAGATTTCATCGATTGCTTGCTGTACAAAAATTGAAAAAAAAAACAAACCTCGAATCAAGATACAAAACATTTTTCTACTGTAGCGATGAAATCAGGAGTTTGAGCTTGTTGAAGCTTCTTGAAGTAACAGCATGTCACAGACGAGTAGTTCAAGGACCGTCAAAGAGTTTAAAATCCAATGATTCTTTGATTTTACATTGTTTGGCAGTTTTGTAAAAACATGCCTTTGAACCAGCTAGCAGGTGTTAGCGTTCAGAGGTTAATCAGCATCGGCAAATGTCAAAGAACATCAGTTTGCCGGTTCCAGCTTCTCGGCTGTGAGGATTTTAAGCTTTTTGTGTCATACGTAAAAGAAACAGAAAAATATTTTTGTTTTGAAGTGTTTATCAGACAAAAGAAGACGTGTCCACCTGGGGCTGTAAGGAATTATATCTGGCATTTTCCACTGCTTCCTGTTTTTTTTTTTTTTTTTTTACACAGAACACTTGACAAACAGCAGTTTAGCAGAATAGCTGATAATGGAGGTAGTCGTTATCATCGGTCGCTAACCACGAAAACCAAAAATGTCAGTGTGCTGCTTCCTGGTGTGACTGAGTTTTAAAGGTCTTAGTAAGCCTGTCGATGGCTCAGACGCAGGTTGGGACAGCGCACACTTTTGGACAATCTTTACTCAGAGGAAGTAACTGTCTTGTGGAAATGATCACGGTCGCCAGTTTGTTTTGTAGAAGTTGTTGGATGCAGCTTCATCAGTTCTGAAGATTTCAAGCACTTCATTTAAAACATATTAAGACCCACATTCCCAGAAAGCCATTGTATCCATGTTTCTCCATAACATTATAAACTGCACCAGTGCCAGAATAGACAGCAGCTGGCTGAAGAGTTTCCAACCCTTTAAAATGTGGTGCTATCATGGTTGTTGGCTGAGCCAAATAGCTACTAGATTTTTTTTTTAAACTGAGCATTTGTTTTATTTCACCATACTTTTGTTACATTTTGTTTTGCATGCTATGGTTTTGATTTTACCCTTTATATAAATCTGTTGTATAATCTATAGTGCAGACTGCGTATACATTATTGATGGCGCTTGCCACCTCGGCTTTGTTCCCCCAGTAGTTACTAATACTGTCTTAAGAATTGGTTTTGGCCTTACTGTGTCCGTGTCGGGAGGTACAGTGGAATGTGTCACGTGTAAAACTTGCTTTATAAAAACTACGAGTACTGTACTCAAAATGTGCTGCAGTTTAATGTGTAAACTGAGGAGCGAGCGGCTGGTTGTGTTACCAATGTTCTTAGAGTTTGTACAAAGCATTTGCACAATATTTTGTAATCCATGGACCGACAAGTTGTTGGCTCATGTATGTATGTTTATGTATATTCAGAAGGGTTTAAAGAAACGGAAACCAAGATAATAACCAGTATGTTCACTTTTTATTCTGCTTTCTTTTTGCAAGATGATTCTTTTTGACCTGAGGGAGTCGTGTTACATACTAGAACCCAGCAGCCACTTCATTCTGTACACCAGTATAGACATACTTTTGATACTCGTTCATTTATGGTGCCGTCAACAGAGTCGGTCATAAAGTTGAGCTTAAAGTAAAAATGATTTGGTCAGGAGAAATAAGAGCAGCTTAGATGTCTGAATGTGTGCCCCTGCTGATTCAACAGCACCGGGACATGAGATTATTCATTCACCAGTATAGTTTGTTGTCACCAAGTGGTTTTTAATGCCTCTGTGGAGGAATACATATAATAAAGAAACATTGTATTTGATTTTTGATGTATTGTTTTTCTTTGAATATTTATTTGAATATTTAGTTTGGACTTCAGCATCTGAATTTAGAAGGTCTGTGTTAGTACTTGGACATGTTGATGTCTAACATCATTCAGACCCTGGCAGTGGTTTCTGGGTCTGAATGCGTCTTTTCATCGTGGCCTGCCAGCTGTGAAAAGTCCCTCTGCTGTTCAGGCTCTGCAGAGATGAACAGCAGTCTGACAAAGAGCCCCTTCAGCACAGTCACTCAAAGTGGAGGATGGAGAGAGTCTCTGCTTACTCTGGATCGCTTCGCTGATCAACAAACTGTTTGTTGAGTGGTTTGCACAAAGAGCCATGCACCACCGTTTGTACCTACAGAAAATTCTTTATCGATAGCTCTCAGATCTCCACTTGGAGCTGTGTTATAGCTATTTTGCCATGCTGCAGTCCCACTTAAAGACTGAAGTTTGAAGCTCTGACAGCACAATATGAAACAAAGGCAAAAACATCATCTTCCATTTATGTGTATATACACAAGGAAGAACATGAAAAATGGTTTTCACTGCTTACTGATGGACTTCTAACCATTTTACCACTTGGTGCAGTAAGTGTGTCTGACATGTAAAGATCAATAACAGCTGGATGTCTTGAAGTCCTGAAAGCAGATCTTCAGCTAATGATTTTCATGATTAACTTGCCTGCTGATTATTTTCTCAGTAAGTTACTGTTTCTTTCTTTAAATGTCAGAAAAGAGAGAAAAAAATACCCATTTTCATTTCCTGAAGCCCAAAGGTGGAATCTTCCTGTTTTCTGCAAGTCCCAACCTCACTGATATTCATTTGAGTTTCCCTACTTAAAGATGATGTTTTCATTAGATGATTCGTAATCATTAGTATCAGTAAAGGTCAAAAAGGCCACAAGAGAACTTTAAATCAATGGTCTATCTCCTGAAGGGATGCTTCTAAACAACATTTCTTTTTTCCTTGGACAGTGCTGTCCCTGTTGAGCCACTATGGAAGGGCACTAACAAAAAGAAACAAGCCTCTCTTTGTGAGATGCTCCCATGATTCATCACACGCAGACTGCTGAAACAACATTGTTAGATGAACTGGAGGCACATCAGGAAGTGATCCCTTAATGACCAATGTAAAGATGGGATCTATTTTTAAAACAGGCTTCAAAAACTATGACGCTACTCTTCATGAGTCTAGTATGCGTTTGATTTTTCTTTGCTTCCATCAGCCAAAATGAAATGCTTCACTACGTTTTCTGTATAAAGGAAATGACTGGAGCAAGTGCAGGGGATGAAAAGCCAAGAGTACACCACTAAATCACTTGTTGTTTAGAATAACCTTCAGTTCGTCATCTTCAAAAACTATTTTAGGTTTTCTTTAGTCGCCTAAATTCACAAAACACAGAAGGATGTAGAATCAACCACTTTTTTATTCCATGACCCGTTAGTTAGGATTCGTCATATATTTTACATGGAACCAGTAGTTGACAGTGGACAATGTGTTTCTACCAGAGAAAATCATTTACATGATGTTAAATGTTCCATTATTCCAGGTCAGTATTTAACATTGAATGTCAGAAACTATTCTGGGTACAGTCTCAAGTGTTTCAGCAGGCTACACACCCAAACATTCCTAAAGATATTGTGCTGTGGACTGTCACTATCTGCAGTCAGAAGTTCATAACAGCTCCCATTTTATATTTACAAATAATAATTTACAGTCAGGCTCTGCTTTCTTCTACAAACCCTGGTAATATGCACACAATCTGGGGTCCACTGTAAAAATGTCAAGATCATCTGATTCTCTCTGAAACACAATTCTGTGCTTGGCACTTCATATTTAAACAGACGTAAACTTGTCAATTCTATAGCTTCCTCACAGTGTTTGTCATTCATTAAATAAAAGCTTAAGACATCAGTGCTAAATGGTTATAGACAACCTACTTTCATTTAAAATAAAAATAATAAAGTCTCAGAAAAGTCTTTCCCCATAAAATCTTCATTTAAAATATTTTCCTTATCACACATCTTCATCTTTGCTTTGTTTTCAGGTCCAGTTAATTTGAAGTGCAACAGCTGTTTTGCACTGTGTAAGTACCACATCAGTAACTGGCCTCTTCATACAGGACCCACGTAGACGTCATGTAGACTCAATATGTCATGTAGACCCACGTAGACTCAATATGTCATGTAGACTCACGTAGACTCAGTATGTCTATAATGTCCTCTCCCAGGTCCGTCAGAGTTTCCATGTGTAGAAGTCCGTAAGCTGGGCAGGGCCCAATCCAAACTCCAATGTGTAGTTCATGATTAAAGGAATATTACCTTCTCTTTTCCTTTTTCCAGAACATCTTTAAGGAAAGGAGGTGGTGCTGGTGGAAGTGTGTCACCACTGCTCCGCTTGTTTGTGCTGAAGGACTGTGATGATTTCATGTTCTGGGCAGATCCTGGTGCTCTGAAAGTGTCTAAAGAGAGAAAGAAATTAAACGGATCCCCAGGGAGTAAAGAGCTACAGTAGAACATACAGTAGTTTATATATGCGCTGCAACCATCGTTGTACTGAACTCTGAGGCTGAGCTGATAAGGATGTTCTTAGTTCTACCTTTATGAAGTTTGTATTGTTCTGTTTTTGTTGATATTGTTGGAAATTTAACCATGGTTCTTACTGTGGTTGCAGTTAGTGATGGTTCAGTATTGAGATACATTATAGTGAGGTGTTCATGTTTGCATTCATGCATCCTTCATTCATGATATGCAATATCATGACAGGGCAGAAATAAAAGCATCTCTATTTAATGTATATCAGTACTTAACGGTCATTTACCAACCTATGTGACGCTAATTGGTTAAAAAAACCCTCTACGACAGTGTCGAAAAAACTGAACATCAGTAGTTAAGTAATCCCAAACAGCTGTACTGGATTACAATAATAAAAGATTGTTCGGTGATAAAACGACCTAATAAACTTGCTGAACCTTACTCAGGTTCAGCAAGTTGCACTTTCTCCACAAAAAGGTGCTCTTCAGTCATTAATCTTTTTTTTTTTTTTAGCTTAGCCTAGATTCCTGATGTCCTTTAAATGTTTTTGTCAAAGGGAGAAACACCTGCTACACATGCTAAGGTTTTAAGATGTGACATTACAACACTTGCTCTATGTGTACGCCATTAAAATACAAACATAGAATATAGGAAATCACAAAATGTTAACTTATTTTAAATAACTTAATTAGATGCCAATACCAAAAATAAGAGCATTGAGCTGCAGTAAATGTTCCTCAACAAGTCAGAACAGAGAAGGTGACTAGGAAGTGTTGTTGTGGGTCAGAGAGATCTAAATTTCTTTTAGAATGTTGCTTTTAAATTCTTGGGAGATGAAAACTACAATTGTTTTTAAAGTTGTTGCAGTCTGGAAAGTTTTAGTCCAGAGAGTCGAGAAGCTAAAGCTCAGCTGACCATGATGTAAACAGGATGTAAACACGACATGTGGAAATTGACCTTCAGAGTAAAAGCTGTGACGGACACGTTTTAATTTGCTGATACTCTTTAACTGGTTTTCACCTTAGTGCAGAGGTTGAAGCTGTTTTAGGCAGAGTTTTTACAAGGAATGAGTGTTTAATGTCTACAAAATTCTCACATTCATATGTACGTAGAGCTGGGATGTCTATGACTGAGTTGAACTGTTTGTACCTGTTAGGTAGATCCTTTGAGGACTGGTGGTCCTTTTGGCTCTCAGACTGCCTCCTTCTTTTCCCGTCACTCTGATGGGCAGCACCTGGTTCACGTCTATAGAAGCTGCATGTAGAAAGACAGGACTGGAATTTACAGGATGTTGTCATTGAAATAACTGTAACCGTCCAAGTTGACCCAACACAATTACATCTGAAGGCTGATTTGAATTTACCATTTGCTATCTGTGGGGCAACAACTGGCCCTGCTGAAGAACAATCAGCACAAAGCTTATCTGTACACAATCAATATCAATATCTGAAATGCTCATTTCTTTCTGGAATTTGAAAACAAGTTATAAACATTTTTTTAGGAGACAACTGCACAAATATTAAAAAAAACACTCAACTTGACCCTTGTACTGAAACACTGTTAACCCATGTCCTGACCTGCACTGTGTGTTCTCTGGTGGGAAGCCTTTGTCTTGAAGCCTTTCTCTTTTCCTTTGGACAGAGCAGCCAGCTTGGTGGGGATCTGCTGCTGCACGGCTGCAGGTTTGTGCACCTGGTTGGTGGTGCTGATCAGGTGGATGGGCAGCTCAGGTTTGGCTGGCTGGGGGCTGATACTCTCCCTGCGCGGTGGAACTTTTGGAGGAACTTCCGCAGAATCAGAAAAATTGGTGGACAAGACATTGGTCTTTGGAGTTAAGGTCCCACTACCGTTCACAACGCTCCCCCTGAATGATGGGTAATTGGAGAGACTCCAAGACTGGGAAGAAAAATGAAATCATTCAAATTCTGTTACTACAGAAAGCTAAATAAATCAATCTAGACCTGTGGCTTGGCTTCTACCTATTTTACATTATTCTAATTACTTTTTAATTTTTTTTAACACTGTCAAATTTGAATTTGTTTTCTTAAAGCACACTGGAAGTCAGGACTGAGCTCAAGCTAGTTGTGATTATCTTGTTTCACAATATTTACATCACTATAAAGCTATATGGAATGTTTCCACTCTAGGTTATACAGGCTAAAGCTGTGTATAGAACATAGATGAACGGATAACTAGACTATACCGACAGATAAATACAAAGTAATATCAATAATAAGAAAGTTAAATGAATCTTCTTTCGTTCCTTACTTGTGCAGGATCATCGTAGTTGGAGGGTCCTGCGATTGAGATGTATTTTAACTTCAGCTTCTCCTGCAGCTGCTCAAAACGCTCCTTCTCCTGAGTCAGACGCTCCTTATCCTTCTCCACAGATCTTGTGGACTCCCTAAGTCTCTCTAGGTCCTGCTGGTAGTTTTCCTTCTGCCTCTCCAGCTCGGCCTTCTCCTCGTTCAGCTTCTCCTCCCACTTCCCACACTCCTCCTCCCTCTGTTGCAGCTGAGCCTCCAGAGTCTCGATCTGGATCCTCTGTCGCTCCCTCTCTTTCTCCCAGCGCTGCTGCTCCTCTCGATGCTGAGCCTGCAGTTTGTGCAAATTGGCAAGTTCCTCCTTCTGCTTCTCCAAGTTGCGCTGCTTCTCCTGCTCAAGCAGCACGTTGCTGTAGTGACGAGCAGGCTGCTTGCTCTTTGACTGAAAGGCGTGCTGCAGCTCAATCAGGCTGTCCTGCTGGACAATGATTGCCTGTGCATTGAAAAGTTTGATTTAGCAAACCAATGCCAGAGAATCTTATTTTTTTTAGAAGAAAACTAATGACACTGTTCATACATAAAACATTAGCTAACAAAAAATACAAATTTCGAACTTGAGATAATGAGGTGTCTAAAGAAACAGTGCAATACAAATTTGAACTGCAGTCTTACTTGTAAGCTGTAGAGCCTCTGTGCGAGCATTATCACTCTGTCACACACCTACAGAGACACAGAAGGGGCAGCAGCAAATATTCATATTTGTGCATGAATGAATAGAGATGGAAAATGAGCACAGTGATTAACAGAGCAGTATGAGAAGGGTTACCTCTACTTCAGGGAAATGACTGAGGGTTGAATTGCAGTTGGGTATTGGAAGGGTGTCGGTTTCGTCATCAGCCTGGCAGTAAAAAGGCACAATTTAAATATTTCACATTTACTAGTGGCTGGATCATCAGGTCTAGATCCTCTACATCTGCCTCACTCACAGACTGTTCCACGCCATCACAGTAGTACATTTCCTGCAGTTGGTGGTCACTACAAGTGTGACTTCTATACAGCAGACCATCCTGGCTGCCACCTGGCTGATTAGCTGCATCTCCATCTGAGAAAAACAATTCATTCTCATACATTAAAAAGCCATCATTTTATCAGTCTGTCATGACGTTAACCATCTTCCACCTTTCAGACACAGGATATGTAACATTGCTGGCTTCAACTTGGTAAAGTGATGGCATTGGTCACTTTTATGTTAATGTTCCTCCCTGCTTCATTCAGACAAACCCACCACAGCGACGGAGACAGTCACAACATTCACACAATATTTGCAATTCACCCAAGATTAGAACAAGAGAGTCAAATGACATAATGCATAATGATGCACTCAAAACACTAAATCTAAATCCTCTATATAACAATTTAACTGCAGCTTATAAACTGAGACTCTGTGTGACAGCTCACCTGTCTGACATGAAAAGTAACAGTGTAATTTGTTGTAATATCCTGACTAATTGAATGCCATGGATAATCTAGAATTATATGTATTATGTAATTAATGAAGTTACCCCATTGTTCCACTGTGCAAATGTGCACGGCTCTCTTTTTTGGAGACCTTCATGTTCATCTAGTTAGATTGCAGTTACAATTTTTTAAGAAAAGTGTACTTCAGACATGAAGCTGACACTATTAGATACCACCAGATTAACAGGAATGCTGCTGTTCATGCCTATAACATAATGTGAGGATGATTATGATGTATGCAGAAGGGTTTATGCAACAACCATATATGCTGCCTTACTGCATAAACTGTAGGGTCTGTGTACATTAATACTTCAGTGTGTATATATTACTGATATAATATGTCATAATATACCAAAGGTATGGCCCCTTAGAGGCCCTCCTTCCTTACTCTCATCCATAGGAAGGTTCGGGTCTGTTATCCTCAAGAAGAGCAGGTTCTGCAGGTTTTCCACTGTAGACAAAAGAAGAAAAAAACATTCCTAATCTTCTGAAAAGATAACATCAGTGCTCTCAATCATGACACGAGGGTTTCACAGTTTTCAATACAAGACTAACTTTCACATTAGTCCAATCCCAACAAAAAGGAGTGGCTCTAGAAATCATAGAGTAGAGACTGGTGTTGGCTCTGGTCTCACCCTCATCGATGGTTCCATTGAGCAGCCTCTCCCCCTGCTGGAGGTCGGCTGAGTCTCCTCGGAGCAGCAGGCCTTTGTGGGGGGTTTCCTGTGATGTCACATCCTCATAGAGAGCAGCAAAGATCTGCTGCTTCTCTGTCAGACTTTGCTTTATCAGGTCATCCCTCTCCTTTAGACTGTCTAAAGAGCAACATCAGAAAATAACCTGTTCATCTAGTAGTAGCAGTGGAAATGCAGAAAGAAAAGACAATGTTTTATAAACTTATTCTACTCTGGACAAATACACAGAGCACACTACGAATCCCAACTTATCTGTCAAATAATTAAAAAAGAAAAAAGAATGTTTTGGTCATTTAGTTTTTTTCAAACTTGGTCTCTCTGGTGACTTCTTCTGCTCAAACATCTAGGGGCAGTAGGCTTCAGGTTCACTCATCGATTGACTGGTTGATATGCTGACTCAGTCATTACTTTTGTGAGAAAAATGCTACATCAATAGCCTTCCAGGATTGATCTTCTATTTTTTCGCATCTTCACAGCTCGCTTAAGCTAATAGAGACTGCTAGGTCTAAGATATTTACTGTTTACTGAACGTTTACTTTGAGTTGACTCCACATTAACTGATCTCAGAGAAGTCACTGGTGTGGCTGCAATTTGCTACAAGAAATGGCCAAAAAGTTGCAAAAAGCCCAAAAAGCAGTTTACATATCACAGCTCAACGGCCAACATGGCAAATCATATACAAATGCCAGGCTAACTTGACCATGTTATATTCCTCCTCAGTAGTTCTTGTACTGTCATAAATCAATATAGTTTTATATTCAGAAATCATATGAATATGTGCAGGTGCATGCTGGTCTGCTCAGTGTCGTCATCATTTCAGTATTAATTAAGTAGGTGCAAATGATTAAATATGTTGTTTTTCTTTCAAATTAATTTAGGCTGACAAGGCTAGCAGGCAGAGTGCGCTGTGACCGACTTAGTTCATTCGGAGATAACAAGCATATTTAGTTTTTCCTTGAAGGCAATTATTAGTTAAAGAGTGCACACTTTTTCTGTCAAGTCAAGAGTTTCTTTGCTTGATTACAGTCCTACAAACATTGTGCAATAACATTTATAAAGGCCCTAAGGAAAGAAGGTGAGTAGAGTGCAAATCCAACCCCAGCTGAGAAATGGCATAGGACTAAAGCAGCACACATAGGAAAACAATAGGTCATCTGCACACTGAAACTGGCAAGCTCCTAAACAATGTAATGATGCAACATTTCCAGACGTTCAAGATCTTTGTCAAGTTTCAGTGCCCTTTATGAAGATATAAGCTTTAAGATATTATCAGGTTTTTGGCTGACCCAATTCAGCAAAATGGTGTGACAAAGTCACACAAGTGAGCTGCTTGCCAAGCACATGTAGACAGATAATTTGTGCACCACACTGACCTTTCTTTTGTTGTCCAACAAAGCCTATCTGGTCAGCTTTGCACACTGCCCTGGTGTTCTGTGTGATTTAGTAAATGGCCAGTGATCTTGGCCGTCTTACCTTGAACATGTTGCAGTCTAGAAAGTTGATCACGGTACACCTCCTCTTCACGATGACTGAATAACACAAACATCTGACTCAGTTTTGTCTTTTATGTAATATTCTGAAGAAACAGCTGGTTTTCTAAATCCACATGACATTGCTCGTTTTGATTCAGTCTGATGAGAGGTGGTACATTGTGTTAAATGGGTGAAAATGTAGCTGGTCCCCAAACAGCCTGTTCAATGTGTATGTCCCCGGAAATAACAAGTCCTGACAGCACTACCATGAAATACGACCTTTCAGCATATTGATTCCCTTGAAATTCTATGAAATTTTAGAGAAAAGGTATCTTAAATACTGAATATATATAAAAATATATAAATTAGTTGTTTTTACTATTGAAAGATGTGCTGCATTTGCACAGTTATGCTGATCTTATTTCAGTCAAGATCAATTCTTTGACCGTTAGGTATCAAATCTGCTATCAAATGCTGTTACAACTACTCCTAACCCTAACCCTAAACACCAGTATCTCTTCCAAGAAGCACTGAGCTTACCACTCCACAGATTCTCGTATGAGGGTCGTCCAAGTGATGCATTCCTCTTTGGAGCCTGTTTGGAGCTCGTACATCTCCGGCATGCTGGAGGTACATGCACAGATGAGGTACATGGCTTTTTCATCATGGGCCACTTCCCTGACTATCAGTCTTTGAAGAGAGATCACTGATGGTTTGTTATCCTGCATGAGCCACAATAATACAGCAGGTTTTATTATGATTTAAATTATTATTATAATTGGTCCTGGATAATTACATCCTATTATGCAAGACTACAAGATTAACAAATATGAATAAATATTACTGTAGGTCAGACAGCTAAGAGCCATTATTATTTTGCAGTAAATCTTTAAATAGAAAAAAATAAACCTTGAATGTATAAATGATACAGTGATACTGATGGACAAGATTCTTTGAGCAGAACTCACCAAAGCAGCAAATACAAGCCTCTGATCCTTCTCTTGTAAGAGGAGGAGCACATCTGACAGCAACACAGCATGGATTTCTGCAGACAGAGAACGCTGCTCAGCATCAAAGCAACACAAATACTTGATGATTTGAAAGATGGACATCAGACATGCAGTTGGTGTGACCGTTCATCTTTGACACTTAACACATACACATGTTTTGATACTGGTTCAGAGAATCCTTTGGCTTTTAGAAAAGCAATTTTCCCCAATATTGAAACCATTAAAAAACACTAAAAGGAACAAGTGCACATGTCGGCCCTATAATGCTGCAGTAATCCACTGAGCTGCAGGTCACTTGATGCATCATCCCTCAAAGTTTCATTAAAATCAGACCAGTGCAAACACTCACTCCAGTGACAAGTTAAGAGCCTCTACTGCAATATAAATGCAAGTGGTGTAGATGTTCTGTGCGACATACTTATAGACGACAAATTGAAGATAAAAATACTGAAATTCTATGATGACCGCAAATGCAGGATCTGAGCTCAGTTAAACACCTACAGAAGATCTGAGATTGAATGTTAATTTATATGTGCAGGCAGTTTGGTTCAAAACTGTGACACTTACTTTCGGTCTCAAAGGTAACCTGACCAATTAGAATCTAGTTATAGTTTCACAACATTTACAGTGCAGCTCAAGTCTGAAGTGAATGCAGCCACATCAGCTGAAAGGATCATGGTGGCAACAGAGCATTCCACACATCCCTAATATTGGTCTGCTTGTATCCACCATCGTTCATGACCAAAGGTGAGACTTGGAAGATAAATCAACAGGTATATTCAGCACGCTGGTCTGGTACAACAACCATATTACTGCTGATGTTGCACCAATCCAACTCTCCACTTCGCACGCCACTTTCCCGTCACTCATGAACAAGATCCTGAGATAGATAAAGCCTTGGAAAATCCATACCATGAGTCTCACTACAATGTGTACAGTTTGAACACTTTGTAAACTGCTCTACATACATATCTGCGAGCACAAACAGTCAGTCACAATGTCGATAAACTGGTCACAAACCTTTCTGTCTACCAGACAACTTCCAGGTGACGATGCCTTCATGCAGCAGTTTCCTGTTGCCCTGGATCAGATCTTCTCTACGGAACAGCTGGCTGTTCTTCAGCCGGCCCACAGATTTCGACTCCAGACGCATGCTGATCTCTTTCAGGCGAGTTGCTTTCTCATATTCACTGACCTGAGTGTTGACCTGGGAGATGGTGTCTTTAATCAGCGCCAGAACTTCTACCAGAGACTTGTGCTCATCTGTGTCAGCTGTAAGAAGCATGAAGCAAATTAAACCACCAGGCTTACTAGGCCTGTATAGTGTCACTATGAAGGCAGCCAACTCGATTTCAGTACTTTTATATGATTGAGGTAAACACTGAAAGTCTGAGAAAACTCTCAAATAACTAGTGGAGAGGCAGGAAAGTGATAAGTAGTGTAATCTGACCTTCAGTGTTCTGTATGATCCGCTCCACCAGAACAGGATATTTTGTGATGCGTTGAGTCACCAGCAGGAAACATTCAGAGATTCCCAGCCTTCGTACCAGAGGCAGCTGACCTATTTTCTGTTAAAGAAAGAGGTTTCGATTTAACACACTTGATCAAATGTATTTGCCTGTTTACTAGGTCCACTGGTGTAGCACTTACTCCTATATTTGCCATTTTAACTTTGACCAGACTGCTGTGCTGTTGCATTACGTCTTTGCCCAACTGAATATGTCGTTACTTTGAGTCCCTACATTATCTGATTATCTGGCTCTGTTCTAAATCTCTGAAGTCCTTATTCTGCACCTCAACCTCTCTGATCAGAAAATCAATGGGTGTTAAAAATTCCACAGTCCAAGCTTAGCAAAGGAATGCTTTGCTTTTACTGTTGCTTTTACTGTTTACTGAATGCTTTTACTGTTTAAGCCCCAACACTGTGGGACAAGCTCCCTCCAACTATCAAAACAGCTCAGTTGGTGCCTAAGTTAAATTTTTTTAAACTTATTTTTTTGTAAAAACACCAGTACAATTTGGCATTTGTATATTATTTTTAACGTCTTTTATAATGTTTTAGTGTGATTTCTCCTTTTTGTAAAACCCTTTGTAACTCCACTATTGAAAGATGTGACAGAAATAATATTATCATTTTTATTATAACTGTAACTAAACTGTAATTTATTGTTGCCTTTTTCCTTTCCAGAGTTAGTTGGTTTAGAAGACTCATTTTGATTTTAAGAGCAACACTGTTTTGTATTATCACTGGTATTTGTTGAACAAGATCTTAGATTGTGCAACTCATGCTATAGACATGCACACTTTTTTGCCAATTCCAGTGTATTTTCCCTGCAGACTTCACGATAGCTTGAAGAAAACCATTTTCATTTACATAAACTGACTAGTTACTTACTCTAATGAGGATCTGCAGCTTCTTGCTGTTCTGCAGCTGCTCTTTATAGAAGCTGAGGGCCTCACTGTGATGGCTGCAAAAAACGCTGTAACACTCCATCATTCGTTCTCCCAATGTACCTGCAAACTAGCACACAGAGGAATAGCTTTACATTTCCATGAACTGCAAAATCTAATAGTTGCAATGTTACAGTGAATTTACCACCAAATAGTTAAAAATGTTAGCATCGTGTTTATTTAAAGAAAAGAGCAGAGGCCACAGTAGAGACTGTGGCTTTATGATCCACACAAAGTGCAATGCACACCTGTCTTGCTACTAAGCATCACATCCTGTGACTGCCAAAGCACGCACACGGTGAATGTCATACAGACGGAACAAACAGTCATGAAAAGTAAAATCTGAGAGCAAATGAGACAAAATTGCTGCGTTTCAGGGGAGCCGTTTTTGATGCTGAGAAATAGGACAGTGATGTATTCTGATGTGCTGACGTGTGTCAACTCTCAATGACAAGCATGAAGATGCCGCCGGTCCGTGGGTTTACACAGAAAAACAATGAGTGCTGGTGTTTTGACAAACAGCATGTATCACTGGTGTGTGTTGGGGCCTTACTGGCTGAGAAAATAATTTCTTCATACAATGTGTTGTCATTGAAGGTAGACTGACAAATGACAGAATTAGTTGGGTCAACAACTGTGTGAATGTCAATCATCCCACTAGGGAAACTGTCAGACTGTCAGTGGCTTCTGTAGTTTATCAGATACTGGCCTGTTTACACTTTAGAGTCACTGTTTGTTTTGTCTTTATATTTCATATGACGCTAGAAGAGATAAAGCATATTATGAAAACATAATCTGGCTCTGTGTTTCATATATACTGCACATCTAAGCATATTAACCAGGGCTGGTCAAGGAATAAATGTTGTTTAAAGCTTGTCATATGACATTTCAATGTTGTTCACATGCAAATTTACATAATGTTAAACAATACACAGAGAGAAACCCACTAGGATCCTAGAATATACAGTCTATGTTCTCTGGTCCAAATATTTAGGAAAACTATTGACAAACGTAAAAGTGCTTCTCTGGGAATGTGACACCAGTGACACAGCATCATTCCTGGTCTCATGGAGCAAACACACCCATCTGTGGTTCCCTGTAGAGCATTTCAAACATACCAGCCATTCCTCTGGACACCTGTACACTGCACATGCTCAGAGACTAACAAGGGTGGAGAGAGGTGGCTGGATGCAAAGAGTGAGGTGGTGCTAGGGAGGAAAAACTGGGGTACACCATGAACGTTTTATTTCTAAATAAAACCTTTATTTTAGGTAAATCAAAATTCA
Organism: Dascyllus trimaculatus; assembly: GCA_024666655.1. Classification (NCBI taxonomy): domain Eukaryota; kingdom Metazoa; phylum Chordata; class Actinopteri; family Pomacentridae; genus Dascyllus; species Dascyllus trimaculatus. Next base: position 30,884,082 of record CM045454.1, read on the forward strand.
AACTTATTCTTCTACTTGTGCCTGTCACAATATTAACAATATCAAGCATTGGACTGAGGCACAAAGCAACTGGGGGCAATGCTCACAAAAAGGCCTGATCCTATTTTTAAAACAACAAAATGTAAAAGTCGAATATTAAAATGTTGTCACTTAATTCTGTTCTTGACAGCTGAATTTCTAGTAAAGCTGGTAAAACTCCATGTAAGACTGTTTGTTGTAGACCTCTGTGTAGGAATGTAAACATGGCATTTAGGGAGAGTTGTAAAGACACACTGAGTAAACTGCGTGCAAGCTAAGTGCAAGTCTAATTGTTGTCAGAAGCAGCAGTTCAAGTTAAATTGTACATTTAACTATTTAACAGAGCCCTATGAACTCTGAAACCTGTCAGCGGGGTTGAAAGACAATGTCACTGTTGGTTTTGAAAGACAAAACCAACGATGACAACCAAAAAACAATAACATGAAGCTACTAGAGACTAATCTGCAACCAATAGTCACGTGACAAAACATGAACTCCACCCTGTACAAAGAGCAGGTAGGACACAGGTATGGAAACAAAATTAAAATCAAAGTATTAAAATATTTATGTATATATTTTTTTAAAACATACACTGTTGTACATGCTGATTCTAGGTTTGTTCCAGTTCTTGAAAAGGAATGAAGATATTCAACTTCTATTTTGGACGATGTTGAGCCACCTCCTTTAGAGTGAATTCAAAATCATTTACATCCTCTCTGGAACTCTGAGGGACAGCTTCCTTCAATCTTTAGTTGTTTTAGAGAAGCCTCACATGGAAAGTAACTCAAACTCGCTACGTGATATGTTGACATAGAAACTTTAGCGGCCTTCTCGCCTGAAGGTGAGTGGAATACAAAAGCAGACACTCCTGACTCTGCTCTACCTTACCTGAGACATGAGGATGTCGCCCAGCTGTGTGATGTAGTAGTTGTTTGGCTTTCCTTCCTCCTGACTTTGACTTTGGCGTATTTTAAGGCAGTTGAGGAAGTGCTGGTGGAGGCCGAGCAGGGCTTCCACTCCAGGGAACAGAAACTCCAACCTAGTGGCCTCTATCAGCTGAGACTGCTTCAGCTCGTGCATGAAGACACGAAGAAGGATTTTTAAGGTGCGTACATGGTGCATCTCTGTCTGGATCAACTCTAGGAAATTAATGAAGAGAGAGTGATCTTGTGATTACTGATCTAAATACACTACTCCTTGCTAAACAACTACCAGTGAGGGGCCAAACAATTTACACAAGCAAAGGCAAATAAAGTTATGCAAGTAGCAGTAGCCCCCCAGGTCAAAGCTGGAAAATGTACTCTAGGTGAACATGTCCTGTTAGACAAAAGACAACTACTAGAGTCATTATACTTATCATCATAGCTTCTATCAAAAGGCTCTGTGCAGTAAAGAAAGCATCCATCATCATTATAATTACAGGTATTGTAATCTTTGCTTCAGAGGTGCAATCAGTGCGTGCAATTATCAGAAGAGGTGACTGACATGAGAAAATTCTAATCGATGTAAACACACACCGACTAAAATGATATATAATTATTAAAAACACAAACTCATTTTTAGGGTTTACCAATGGAAAAATTTATAGTGGTTATCAATTTGAAAAAACATTCTTCCAAAGAGTAAGATTCAGTCTGGTTTACACGTTTAAGCTTTGACTCCTGTGCTTCAGCCTACCATAGATGACATCCTGTCTTTTAATAGCCTCTTTGTTCAGGTCCTTCAGGTAGTTCTGGTCCACGGCCAGGCTCCAGGACTCTGCCTCCAAATTCTGGGCCTCGGACTCAAGCTCACCTCGCAGCACAGCATAATGGGAGTCTGGATGACATGTAGACAGTCACACACGGACTCATATCACTCCAACAAGACTTGTGCTTCGTGGTCATATGAGTGTGTATCTCAGTGATTCATGACTTGTCATGCACAGGTTATTTTTAATCATTTTATGTCCAACTTCTGAGGCGAAAACCTTTTTTACATGCGTCCAGCTTTAACTTGTCACTACTTGGAAATCAGAGAAACAATTTAGTCAATAAAATGAATAGTTTTTATTATGTCTTTAAGTGTGGGTTGAAAAATATCCAGTAATGCCACAATATTACAGACGACTTTTCTCTCTGTCCATTAGTGACAAAAACATGATGGAAAAAACTGCCCTGTCTATTTCGATGCTTGCGTTAGAGAATTTGTCATTTTGTTTAACTTTAATATCATCAACAACAATAACTGCTATGTTATCATTTATCAAAAATATGTCTTCTATTTTGAATTCTCCTGCAAGATCACAAAAACCAAAATGTACCCGCCTAGGACACATTCTTAAAAGCTGTTCAGGCTCCTGAATAAAAGTACAAACGGTTTTTGTACACTACAAGGTGTATGTGATAAAATACTATCTTACACCCTGTCAATCACATATGCTGCCTTTACTTTAAAAGGTGATGCAAGAAGTGTTCAGATACAGCAATGTAAAACACTTCATTACAAGTAGAAGTAAAAAAACTAATTAAAAATATTAGCAGGAAACTCTTGTTAAAGTAATAAGGTAAAAATGTTGGTTTGGTGATATGGCACCAATATATTATTGATAGTAAAGCATCAGTGAATCAGCAGCATGTTGCTGTTGCAGCTGCTGCAGGTTTAACTTTACATCCAGTTTTATATAAAGATAAATATAAGATAAATCTGGGAGGTAGTCAGATCATTAAGGAAAGAAGAAGAAAAAGTTCTGATGCACAACTCTGTTTTCAGCTTTTTGACTTTTTCTCTGATCTCTGATTTGTGGTCAGACATGGGATCATTTGAATATTCATTGAAATTAAACTGCATGGGAAGTTTAGACGGAAGAATCCATGTTTAGTGTAGTAATAACTACAGCAATGAAATAAATGTAGTGGAAAAGTACTAGAAAGTAAAATATTTCCCTAAGAAATGCAGTGGAATGGATGTACAAAGCAGCATTAAAGTGGAAATACTCGAGCAACGTACCTCGTGAATGTATGTAGTTACTATCCACCACTGATATTAAAGAGTAAATGATTTTGTCATATACTCAGGGTTGCTTTGCACAATTTCACATAGGTGAGGATTAATCTTTTAAAATGATATAAAGCCAAAGGTCAAAGCACATTGACAAGACAGGGAAATTTCCATGAACATTTCTATTTTATTGTATTTTTTAAACAGTGGTGTTTTATCACACTGCTGCTGTTCTGACATCCAGCTGACAGTGACAGACTGACCTTCTATGTTGATGGGCTCCACCACAGAGGACACCAGAGACACAGAGTCCTCAGCAGAGAGCTTCAACCGCAGGCCCTCGATCTCATCCATCTGCGCCGGACCGGATCTAGTTGGTATGTGATGAGATAAGGCTCAACAGGTAAATTAAAATGTGATGTCAGCATAGAAGCATGCATGCACACACACACATAAGCACACACTAATGCTGCAGGTGTTCAGTGCTAGTGCTTAATTCTTAATGGAAACTTCCACTGGATGACTGATTTTATCTATAAGAAGCATAAAAAAAACCTTCCTGGCAAAAAGAGGCAATGTCAGTGAAAATGACAACAAATATCACATGAACATTTGAAGTTCAGCTGCTGCCTCCTGATTGCTGAACGATCATTAATTTCATGTATGAGGAAAACATAAATGAAGGCACTGTCAGTTGTGATCATTATCACCTCACCTGAGATTCGTGGTGGTGTAAGAAGAGGAAGCTGGCTGAGGGCTGGATTTTTTGGAAGTGACAGTCATACCTGGACTACGGCAGCAGACAGGAAGGCCATTGGAGGCCGGGAGAGAAACACTCTCCCCAGTGCTGTGAGAGAGAAAAACAGACAGAAACAGTCAGCAGACAGAATGGTAAATGGTCTGCACTTATATAGCGCTTTGTTCTACCTTAGTGGTATCCAAAGCGCTTTACAGTGTGTTTCGCATTCACGCACACATTCACACTCCAGTGGTGACAGAGCTGCCATGCAAGGCGCTAATCTGCCATTGGGAGCAACTTGGGGTTCAGTGTCTTGCCCAAGGACACTTCGGCATGCGGAGGGGCTGGGGATCGAACCGCCAACCTTGCGATCAGTGTACAACCTGCTCTACCACCTGAGCCACAGCCACCACAAATAAGATAATAATAAGAATAGAAAGATAAACACATTTGTCAGAGAATAAATGTCATGTGGTTGAAAATAAGCGAGAACAAATGCAGAAGAATGAAGTTACTGATGCAAGCAAGTTGAATTAAATGTTCGAATTAGGCATTTTTCATTTTTAAATATGTGAAGAGAAACCACGTCAGAAGTGCAGCAAAGGTCTCCTCATTGTTGGGACGCAACATATTCAAATACATATGCACACTGGTTTACACCTAGAAATACACAAAGGACCAGGAGAGCAGTGGTGTCAAATTTAGATGACAGGACATAAAATAATCAAAGGCAAAAACACACAACAAACCTAATCAAGTCATCAAGCTCAAATAACTGGTATATGGTTAAAATCATGTATCACAAAATAACATATGTAAGAGCACACATGGACTTTACAAATCAATGTCAAATAAACTCAACTGTTCTACGTTGTTATGGATTACATCACACAAAGCTACTCTGATGTCCATCCATCCATCATCTATACACCGCTTAATCCTCTGTAGGGTCGCGGGGGCTGGAGTCTATCCCAGCCAACTCGGGTGAAGGCAGGGGACACCCTGGACAGGTCACCAGTCTATCACAGGGCTACACATAGAGACAGACGACCAAGCACACTCACATTCACACCTATGGACAATTTAGAATCATCAATCAGCATGTTTTTGGAACATGTGGGAGGAAGCCAGAGTACCCGGTGAGAACCCACGCTGCACAGGGAGAACATGCAAACTCCATACAGGCATCGTAAACGGGGATCTTCTAGCTGTGAGGCGACGCTGCTAACCACCGAGCCACCATGCAGCCCCTACTTTGATGTGTAAAACATAAACTAGAACAACTAGGTTTGATCATATTTAATTACAGTTTTCTTTTAATCTTTAATTTTGACAACAGAGTTTTATACAACATTAATATAGTTTGACACATCACTACAGCATAATATCACTGAGGCGCAATACATAGAAGTTGAGCGCCATGTTAAAAGCAATGAGGATTTAATGCATGTAGTTTATTTGAAACAGTGCTGAACAATTAACCGACTTCAAATCAAAATCGTGATTTGAAACAATTAAAGGCTGCCGTTTAGGATAAACATTCTGCGCTGTGTCTGACCCAACTGCTGTGTCAATGGTTCTACAAATTCGTGCCGTCCTCTTTGTGTAACAGTTACACTTACGGTGGTGTCTCGTTAAAATTCTTCATCACATGCTACACAGTGAACTGAAGCATGACTTTAAAGAAATTATACCACAAAATAAATTTAATTCCATCATAAGTTAGAATTAATTATTTTTTCCCAAATTGCCCAGCCCTATGTTGAAAGGAGACAAAAATAGCCACACCTTTATTATCTGTTACTGAAAACGCTTGGCTGACTCACAAGCCCTTAAACAGACTACCCACCATAGAAAAGGGACTACAAGTGGGTAATAACCCAGACAACAGGCTGCTGCAAAACTAATCTAGCCTTGTGAAGAGGAAACTGGTTTAGCAAACTTGACAATACAGCTCAAGTCGGACCAGCTTTCAGACAAAGGCAACTAAAAAAAACTGTGCATCAGGACACAAAGGCTCCAAATGTCATAGTTTATTACAGTGATGCATGTACAGCAGCTGTCTGCACAAACATGGAGCAGCATTTTCTATTCTGCTCTTAAGAGACATTACAAATCATCAGTGCCACCAAGTTCCAGTGGCTCTACACTCTGAGACACACACATCTCTGCAGGGCAGGGTGTGAAAACGATGACTGCCAATTTCACAACCAGCTTTTCAGTTAAAGTATTCCTCAGATCTCTGTTCCAAAACGGCATAAATTGTCTGTGACTGAGGGTGACTCACCTTCTTCATATATACTTCTGCCTTTTTGTTTTCCGCGTTATGTTTCCTTGTGACACTGGAGAAACACAAAGGAAAAAAATCTCGTTAAGCCCGCGGACAAAAACAGAAGAGGAAAAAGCAGGAAACCAGTGACATTGAATGTTCCTGGGTCACAGTCTGATTGAGTTTGTGTGTCCCAGTTTTAGCACAGTGGCCTGCCGTGGCTGTGTCAGTTTGTGTGCACATGCTAATGGACCCTTAAGGGTCAATGACAACGATCCACAGTTATGTATAAATGCCTCCACCTGATTAAGCAGCAGCAGTAGGAAAGTTCATAGCAAATTAGACATGAGGAGGAACAATGCATGACAGAAAATCTTTAAAGAATGAACAATATTAACAAAGCCCATTCCAACCGTACCTAAACTTATACTATTTTTTACAAAGATCAGTAGAGGAAAAACAGTAGCTGTTCAAAGTGAGACACAACTAAAACACACACGACTGTTTGACTAAAGGAGTTATGACACAGACATACAAGAGCTCTCCTGCTAGCCTGTGGCTCTCTTTTCACAAAACAAGAGCACAAACCTCAACATTAGTGTTTGCGTGCTACTTAGTGTAGTGTTTGAACACTATTTATTTTCTATCCATGAAAATCAACATGCATTTATTAACCAATGAGCAATGTGGTCTACTTGAAACCTTTTTAAACAGTGTGACTGAGCTTTTGTTTTTTGGCTGCCAGACTACGAGGGAAGTAAGTTCAAAATCGGAACATTGTCGTGAAAAATATCATTTTTATAATTATTCCTATAACAGTATTTTATGGTGCTTTGAAAAATTCCTGCACTCTGAAAGAAGGCCTTTAGCAAGGCCACACCTTCAACCCAATAATCATTCCATTGCTTGTGATGTAATTACTTGATATGGTTCCAGAGAAGCTCTTGTAACGTAACAGTAGTCATGGTGCTAATTATCAAACTGAAGGAGGCTTGTTGGAATGTTAACGTTTGCTAATGAGCACCGTCATATTCTCTGCAGGTATTTACAGCACTTCAAAAGATATTTTCATCACATTCTCTCTGTTCTATCTTGTTCAGGCATTTTTGTTGAGGTCTGAAAACATTAACATGAAGGAAAACCACAGTCCATGGTTAGTTTACATACACTCACCACAGGCAAATGTCATTGCAATATTGGGCTTTCAGTGATTTCTTTGACCTGTTCTTTTCCTGGAGCAGAATGGTTGAATAACATACACCTTTAATAGAAACAAAACTCAAGAATTTGGAGCACAACATGCAATTAATTTGGGGTTTTCTGTACACATACAGGATCCAAAATATGCATACAGCACATGCAGTACTTAGTTAAATGCCTAATAGGAAGTTGTACCTTGACCAGATGCTTTTAATAGCCCTTTACAAGCTTCTGGCAAGATTCTAGTTGGATATTAGACTACTCTGAACTGGCTGAGTTCCGTAAAATTTGATGGCATTCTAACACATATCAAGCTCTGAAGCTCAACCCGCGTATTTTTGATGCATCTGAGGTCACAACCTTGGTAAGGCCATCCAAAAACATTAATGTCAGTCTGCTTTGTTGTGCTACCTGGTCTCCTCTCTCCTCGGGAGAGGTGAAAATGGATCTCAGTGCACAAACTTGGACAATGTGTCAGTTCCCATAATGCTTCTAAAAGAGAGACAAGCAAGGAGAGGTTTGCCAGAGGAGCAATGAACGAGGATGCACAGGTGTATCTGCTGTGCATCTGTGATGTAAACATATAAGTGAACACTGTTGTGCTCATCGCAGAGATCATAAAATGCAGCAATGGACAGATGATGCAGCTGTGCCACACCCCATATTTACTCAACTCACATCCCAGGTGAGAGGGACCACAACGTGAGGAGAGGAGCAAGACAGGATAAGCAGATGTACAAACTGGGACTGAAAGTAGTGACACTGCTATTCCGGCAGCTTCCATTCCCCAGGTCCCTGGCCTTGGTATTTCCTGCATTGTTCCTGACCATCCAAACAAAGTTCCTCTGCCATGACGTCAAATGCCGAAAATTGGGAATTCTTCCAGACCTTGACAAAGTCGCTCACCTCCCAATAACGTGTAGTTGCGTACAACTGTTTAAAATGATTGAATTAGCCATTGTAGAAAATGGCTCCACGACATGTGCAAATCTATGACTCTTACTCTTAGATCTGCACTAAGTTCTATGGGCTCTCCCATTGCACTGTGTGTGAGTGCTGTAAAACATACCCTTTTTATGTTGACACAGTGACGCTATCAGCAGCAGTCAGTCATAATCAGTAACAGGATGTTAAGAGGCTTTAAAATACATTTTGGACCTTTCAGCACTACTGAAATAATATTCTAACTGTGTGTATATATATCATTTTGACCTTGTGTTGATTGTCATGTACTGTACAGTATATGGCACATTTAAGATCTACAAACATTCCCCTCAGCCAGATCTCCAACTTCCTCAGCATACAAACAAACAGAACAAATACATCACAGCACCACTAGCTTGAGCACTTTTTCCCAGGCCTTTGTATCATGTTACTTTCTTTAAAGGCTTGCTTCTAAGCTGCATGCTATGTTATTATCCATATTGTGGTTGTATGGTTCAGCCACTTGTTGTAAGTGGCAACCACACCTCAAATGATTCACCCACACTGGGCGGAGAGGAAACAGAGCAGCATGAAATACAGGTCATTCCCTGCAAGAGAAAAACAAGACCAGCAAGTCTGCCAAGTATCTTGCAGAGGACGAGAGGCAAGGAAAAATACTGCTAAACGCCGTTTGTGTGAAGCAGTTTCACTTAGGCGGACATGGGGCTTAATCACAGCAATACAGCAACACTGAGACTAATAAAACAAGTGAGAGTTGGGGATGTTGTGTCAAGACAAGTAAACTCACCAGACCATCCTCAGTTAATGGCTGTGAAACTAGACCTGTCAGCCTGAGCAAGTTATAAAGGCCGAGTGATTCAAAGAAACCAGTGATCCATGTGGCTCTTGTTCCTCAAAAACCCTCAAGGCTCTGTTTGTCTCACATCATACAGGAATAATTTGACAAAAACAGAGACACCAGGTCACTGGAAAACCGCTCCCTCCTCACAGCAACAGGTTTTGCTTGCACTTTTCACATTGCCTTTCACAGCCTTGACACGCAGCTTACTTATTAACCTCTAGATACTGGCTGTCTTTATCTTTGGCATGGTGAGCTGTAATCGCATGCATGCATCTCTGTCAGTGAGAGCAGGTGAATCCTATCCCTACTTGGTCCTCAATGTGACGGAAGAGTGATGCATTTGTCTATGCAATGCAGCACCAGCTAACGCACAGCACTTCCTAACTAGAAACATATGAGACTGGCTGAAAATGAAGTCTCTCTAATGCTGGCCTGCCTCGGGGCCTTCATTCCTGTATGAATGCACACTATACAGTTTTAGAGCTTTATTGGATTTTACTTTTTCAGGCAGCTGTTGGTTCGATTCATGTCAGTACAGAGTGGACATTAGTTATTAATCTGTTGATAAACTAAATAAAATTCATTTACACAGCCCACCAATATCGTAGCTCTGCCATTAATAAATACAGACTTGATGTTCACTATGATGGACTACACGTCTCAAGCAAGGTTGAAGACTTTGGCATCATATCGTATGGAACAATGGCTGCAAAATCCTCTGTAATACAGCAGCATGGTTTGCTAAATAGTTAGCTTTGCTCTTAAGTATGTGACTTGTGGAAAATGGCTACCACATGCTCAACCACTGGTACGGTATTATCATTGAATGGTAATACAGCCTGTTCTCACACTTACAGAAATTGAGCCCTGTGACTACCAGAGAGGTATATAAGATGCTTATGAGTTTGTAGATTTCTCATATTTAAAAAAATCATTATTTGTTCTCTATATGATCAATTAGGAGCTCCTTCTATGTTGTTTAAAAAAAGTAAAATCGCATCTAGCATTCAGACAAATTTCTTGAATTTATCAACTATGTAGTACCCACTGAATAAATTTGGTATAATACTGATGTCTTTGACTGTCACATGTCTTCTATTATTGTCATTGTAAGCTAACACTGAAAGCTGGAGGATTTCTGAGATCGTACAAAACATAACAACGCCTGACTGGTGTCTGTACCAATCCTCAAAAAGATTCTTTGCACAGTATGTAACAACTTCATTTCACAACCATTTCTCGGCTTTTATGTCTTGTTCTAAAAGATAATCTGCTCCCAACTTCCAGTACCACAGCTTCTATGCTCATATGTAATTAATACAAGTACTTTCAGTGATTACATTTCAGCTGGTCACCTGACAACTTCTTCTACTTTCATCTCTTTTTCTATTTTAACTTAACTCAGGAGTTATGTGTACTGTACAGGCACTTCAGCTTCTTAAGCATCATTTTAAAAGGCCTCTTCAACTTCTGCTTTCAACTGCAGTATGCCACTTAGAATTTTCCGATGTTTTATTTGAAAATTTTGAGCAGTGACCACCCAAGCATTTTTTGCATTATGATTTAGAAATTCGGGGCTTCATTTTTTTCTCAAATGTCCTTGGGTAAAGATACAGCAGAAGTGTTTAGAATCAAGGTTGCCAACGTATTTTTGAGTATTTAGGGAGTTTTAATGGCCACTTCAGCTCATTTCAATAATCTTAAGCGCTACTTTAGCAGCGTTTTCAGACGTTTAGTTTTGAATATTTTATAACTGACTTTCTTCTTTTATGTCGTTTGTCCTGCATTACAAGCTCTGTTTTAAGGGTCAAAAGTTTCCAACTGCTCTATTTCGTAGAACACATTTGAATGGCCTCTTCAACTTCTTTCACTAATTGTATTTTAACTGGGATTTTTTTCAGCTTCTTCAGAGGTTTGTTTAAATATCTGTACCAATGACCACAAGTAGATCAAAGAAAATGTATAGGTTTCTGGGTTTATTTTTTTTGTCAAACATCCCAGTTTAAGATGACGATTGCAGTTTTAACAGTCAAGACTGCCAACTTCTTTGAGCACAGTTTAATGGCCACTTCAACTTCTTTCAGTAATTGCACTTCAACTGCCAATTCAGCTTCTTTAGAAGTTTCAACTGAAAATTAGAAGCTACGGCCTCTTGTACTGTAAAAAAACAAACAAAAATCAGGTTTGTTTATTTGACTAATTTTAGTCATCCAAGTTAAACGGTGGAGGTTTACATGTCATTCCGGGTCTATTTTCTCTGAGATTACTTTTACTCTACTTATATCACACACTCCAAATGAAAAAGTTCCACACAGTATGGTGCCTCCCTCAAAAACACATCACATAAAGGCACCATATCCTCTCATCCTGAGAAGGGGTACAAAGTTTGACAGTATCACAATTAAAGTGTATGCCAGAGGAATGGGAATGTGAGGAATGCCAAGGTGAAAGCAGCTGACCTGGATGATAAAGTGTGACACTAAATGAGCAGACAGCTGCTGTGGGCCTCAGGACAGTCTGCAGGTGCAGAGCCGTGACAGGCGACACTGCAGGTGACTAAACATGGATCCCAACGCTTCTCCTGGCTGGACCCTAATTTATGCTAATGTAGCCACCAAACTGGCAACACACAGTAGCGACACTTTACAGGGCACCGGCTTCAAATACTGCCTCAAAGTGCAACAAACATATAAAAGAAGAAATTATGTCAGCTTTCCATCTCAAGTCGAGTTAAAATAAAGAAGAACTTTCGTCACGACGTAGTGTTATGATTTACTAAGTTGGTATGCTAGTCTAGCTAGCTAACGTTAATGCAGTAACAGTACGCCTGTTAGCCACCTGAGGCTGTTTATCAGCTTGTTTGTTACTTTCCTAAACAGAACAACCAGTCAAACAGCAGTTCCTTCTTACCTGGTGTTGCGACAAAACAGCAGCAGGGCGCATGTAACGGAAGAGACAACTTTCCGTGTGTCTCCAGGCGAAGATACGGGAGGGGAAATGATTTCTGTCAACAGCTTCCACTCATAGGAGAAGACAGTGGAGATGCCTCAGCGGGGACAAGCGCACAAATAAAAGCAAAAGAAATGGAGCTGAGAGGAGGAAGGAGGTGTTTCTAAAGAAATCCCAGCCTCCTCTGGACGAGCCCAGCCCTCCTTCCCTCCCTAAGCATTGTGGGAATAGTCGGTTGGTTCGGTGCAGCACATTCCGCAGGTTCAGCCAGCAGCTCGTCTCAGGGCTTCAATGAAGGCAGACATGAGGCGTCCTGCACAGCTGCACCAGCTGACACTCACACCCTGACCAGGAACCCATGCTCATTAGTGGAAACCAGTTCCTGTGACAAATGGCATGCTTCTATTTTGACAAAAAATAAGCAGCTTTGTGTGTGTGTGTGTGTGCGTGCAGGCAATGCAGGTAGGAGCTCAGGTAGCATGTGCCAGAGGGCATCTCTTCTAGCTTTGTTTTTACTGGAACCAAACAGGTTATCACACAAAAAGACTGATCAGTGTATTTTAGGCCAAGGTCGAAGGTCAAATTTATTTACAAAGCACATTTACAGCAACACAGGCTGCCCAAAGTGGTGTACAAGCCAAATACAAATACCATATGAAACAGGCATTAAAATTAAAAATTAAAATACAGTGAAACCACATAAACCACAATAAAACGCACAAAACAATAAACCCAATAAAACAAATGCTCAGGTGAACCTGTGGTAAAAGCCTGTCTATAAAGGTGTGTCTTCAGTAAAGATTTAAAATGCTCCAGTGTTTGAGCAGATCTAATGTTTTAGGGGAGGCTATTCCAGAGTCTGGGACCTGCCACAGAAAAGGCTCGAGGTTTGAGTTTTGTCCTTGCAGAGGTTAAAATCAGCTGTAAACTGGACCTCGTGGTTGTAGCTGGAACACAAACGGACAACAATCAGAGAGATAGGAAGGAGCCAGACCATTTAGAGATTTAAAAACCAGAAGAAGAAGTTTAAACTGGATCCTATATGTGACAGGAAGCCAGTGTAAAAAGCCAGGACTGAGGGTTTATCTGTTCCTGTTTTTTAGTACCAGTCAACAGGCGAGCAGCTGCATTCTGAACCAGCTGAAGATGATGTATTGAGGACTGGTCCGGACCACAATACAGAGAGTTGCAGTAGTCCAACCGGCAAGTAGTAAACATGTGAATGACATGTTGAAAGACTTCAGCAGGAAGGTGAGGCTTCACCTTGGCCAACTGTCTCAGGTGAAAAAAGCTTGATGGGACTCCTGCACTCACCTGTTTGAAAAGCTTAAAGAACCATCAAAAAACACACCAAGGTTTTTTTTACATGTGTTTGACAGTATGATGATAAAGAACCCAAAACACTGTCAGCACCATCTAAAATAGCTTTTTAACGCTGATACTTATCATTTCACTCTGGTTACCTTGATGCAGGCTGTGTTCAGTGATCTGGATGGATTCATTTGGAGTTTCAGAATGCCTCAGGTGAAGTAAAGTCTCTCAGACTGGTTTGCATTCTGACAGCAGAGATGTGCCATGTACAAAAAGACCAAGTCATTAAGAATACAAGGAGTTTAAGTAGTGGTAGGAATGTTTTCAATGTGAAGACTCAACTTTCAGTCACAGTCAAGCGGTAAGGAAAAGGGACATTATCTACGATTCAACAACAACTGGCAGCTTCATCTATTACGGAACATGATTTGGACAAAGCAGCTGTGAAAACCAGAATTACAGTACTTTCCAGAACCTGTTTACCTTTGGTTTTCTGTGAGAAAAAAAGAAACTGACCTTGTTAAATTTTTTTTTAACCTCCTTTCATTTAGTTTTCCATGAGATAATTGGATTAAATATGAAACAGTAGTCTTTATTGTCTATGATATGATAAGTTAAATTCATTGAAAAGGTACATATTTTAATTAAAGCTGTGCATCATGATCCCTGTTGGACAAGAGGAAAAAAAGAGGCAGGATTAATTGTTAAATTAATGAAATAATTTTAAAAACCAGATGAGTTGTGGAAAATTTGACTTTTCTCGGACTTCATTAGGCTGCTAAAACCAGGGCCATAGTCTGGATTTCTCACACTCCTCACCTCTGTCAGGACTTAATGACCAAAACCCATAAAGGTCTCTAAAATATATCTTTTAACAGTGTTTTTTTCATATTCAGTTTTTAGTTTGTGTGTTTATTCAGTTAATGAAAGGTTAAGATTGTTTCAAGTGTATTTACAAATGATATTCACGTGCCCCAGTGTTCTTTCAAAGCATTTTCTGTCTCTAATGATTTCTCCTGTCTGTACTTATTCTGAAAAAACCCCATTCTGATCCTAATGTAAGAGATAATTGGACACAATCCATAGTCCTCATTTACAAAAGTACAGCTAAACATCTATAAATCCTGTTTGTGTTACCATCCTAACTATCCAGGAGAACTAATTTTGGGAGATACCCACATGCTTTGACAGATTCGGCCTCCTGAACCGTCACATGAGGCTGGTGATTTAGTTTATCAGCACTGTAGTCAAATAGGAAGGGATCTTCTCACAGTGACAGATAACGGCTTTGAAATACATACAGGCATTTGAATATTGCTCTGAGATACTTGACATAAATGTGATCCTTCGATGCCATTTAGAAGCTCCTGTGGATTTAAGGGAGAACCCAGGAGAAGGTCAGTGAAGCAGCATACAGCTGTATATGTACATGGTTTCAGTTATGCATAAAGCCTGGATGGCCTCACCTACATTGTAACAGCATGAGAATAATTAACACTGAGAGCTATTTGGTTGTTTACCTCGTGATTTGTCACTGAAATGTTCCTACATTTATTGTTGTGCAGAAATAGAGCCTCTGGCAAAGCTCGGCCTTGTGCTGTGTGCCGCAACGAACAGCTCAGTGTCCTTCTCCTTGTCACGCAGTAGGTGGCGTCATGGCGCTGTAATGATTCTTTGGAAGTTATGCCAAAGTAATTCATTCAGATTTCCCTAAGTTACTTACTCATTCATACCTAGAACAGAGGAGCCTGAGTCTATGGTGTTAATCATAAAATGAGATAAAAGCTTCTGATGAGCGTTTGAGAGGCTCACAGACCTCCTCCAGTTCTCAGATAGGCAGCAGCGAGGTGTAGATGATGCAGTGCACACACACACACACACACACACACACACACACACACACACATCTAATGTATTTCTCACATGCACCTAATGCAATGCATCCTCGCCTAATGGGACATAACCTCCATCAGATGAATGTCAGAGAAACAGATCAAAATAATGGAACAGGAACTCTACCATAATGTTAATAATATAGAAAAGCAACAAAAACTGCTCCTACTAAAAGCCAAATACAACGAACTCACTTGTAACAAAATAGCTGCTAATTTATTATGGCTCAAACAATCCTACTACGACCAGGGAGACAAGGCAGGTAAGCTTTTGACATGGAGACTCAAGGAAATCCAGACTAAAAGAACTATTAACGTAATTACACAAGAAAGTGGGGAACAGCTGATCGATCCCGTTGACATAAATAATGCATTCTCAAGATATTATGAGGACCTATACAAATCAGAGTACCCAGAAAATACAGAAAAACAAAATTGCTTTCTGAATCAACTTAAATTCCCAACTTTAGCAGAGGAAATTAAAACAGGTATTGATAGGAACTTGACTGTTGAGGAATTGACAGAGGCACTCAACCATATGAGCAGTGGTAAGGCACCTGGGCCAGACGGCCTACCAATAGAAATATACAAAACATTCTCAGGGAAACTGTTACCCCATCTTCTCGAAGCTTTTAATGAATCCTTTGAAAGAGGTAGTCTTCCACAGTCTTTGAGATCGGCAGTTGTTTCAGTTCTGCTAAAACCCGGTAAATCAGCCTCAGAAATGAGTTCATATCGACCTATATCTTTAATGTCATGTGACACCAAAATATTGTGCAAAGCTTTGGCCAGAAGAATTGAATCACACGTCCCCACTTTAATTACTAATGATCAGAATGGATTTGTGCTTGGTAGGCAGGCATACCACAATACTCGTAGGTTACTGAACATATTATATAAAAAACAGGATGCCGCCGACCA
Organism: Dascyllus trimaculatus; assembly: GCA_024666655.1. Lineage (NCBI taxonomy): Eukaryota > Metazoa > Chordata > Actinopteri > Pomacentridae > Dascyllus > Dascyllus trimaculatus. Next base: position 30,900,146 of record CM045454.1, read on the forward strand.
CGCACTCCTGTCACTGGACGCTGAAAAGGCCTTTGACAGGATCGAGTGGAAATACCTTTTTGAAACACTTAAAAGATTTGGTTTTGGAGAAAATTATATTAAATGGATTAAATTACTATATACAGATCCACAAATTAAAATCTCAACAAACAGTCAACTCTCTCATTCCATTAATCTCGGTAGATCCACACGCCAAGGGTGTCCACTATCCCCTCTATTATTTTTATTTGCTATTGAACCTTTAGCTATGGCTATTCGTCAGTCCACAGAGATTTCAGGTATTTGGATCGGCAAAACTGAACACCGTTTGGCCCTTTTTGCTGACGATGTTGTTTTATTTTTAACAAACTTAGGTAGGTCTTTACAAGGTCTTACAAATCTTCTGGAGAAATTTGGAGAATTCTCGGGCTATAGAATTAACAACAGAAAAAGTGCTCTATTATTATTGAATAATCAAGAGAGAAATAATCCCCATATCCATTCACAGTTTGCATTAACACCTGAAGGGTTGACATATTTGGGTATTAAAATAACGCCTGACATTAGTAAGATCGTATCCACCAATTATGACCCTATTCTACAAGGAGTGTTGGACTCTCTAGAGAAATGGAATACATTGCCCATTTCAATGATAGGACGAATTAACATCATTAAAATGACCGTTTTACCGAAGTTTTTATATCTTTTTCAATCTATTGCGCTCCCTCTTCCAACAACTTTTTTTTCCACCCTGAAGAAAGGCTTTACTAGATTCATATGGAACAATAAACACCCAAGGTTACGTCTTTCTCTATTGTACCTCCCATATGATCGTGGTGGGCTTAAACTACCCAATATGAAACTTTATTACTGGGCGGCCCAACTTAGCACAGCTACTCAATACTTCAACGTTACAGGGGCCCCATCCTGGATAAACATAGAAAATTGTTCATTAACGCTACCCATACAGTTATATCTCAATTCGGCACAAATTAAAACACTTATTAAAAATACTCAAAATCCTCTCCTTAGAAATACTATACGCGTCTGGCACCAAGCCCACTCTTTTTTAAATGAATCCCATAAGCTATCAAGCTTTTCTCCTATCTGGGGGAATCAGGATTTCAAACCAGGCAGAGCTGACATGGGATTTAAATGTTGGAAAGAAAAGGGATTGAGTAAAATAAAAGACCTTTACAGTGAGGGTACTTTGATGTCTTTTGAACAATTAGTCAATAAATATAATCTGCCTAGGAAACATTTCTTTAAATACCTTCAAATAAGAAACTACATAAAAACACAAATTAAATCTACATCAGAGCCATCACTCTCCACTATTGAAAGTATCACAATGAACCATCTTCATAACAAGGGTCTCTTATCAAAGTTTTATAACGCACTATTGGCAGGCTCTAAAGAGAATTCTCTAGTTCATCTGTCTGCATGGAGAAGTGACCTCCAAACAGAAATAACTGTAGAGGATTGGGGGGAAGCCTGTCTTCTGGCCCAGACCCAAACTGTTAACACCAGGTTCAGACTGCTACAGTACAAATGGTTGTTTAGAACATATATTACTCCTACAAAACTACACAAATTTAATCCTAACATTCCTGATGTGTGTACTAAGTGTAACAGAGAAGCAGGTACCTTGTTTCATTGTATGTGGAGCTGTGAGAAACTTCAGATTTTTTGGAAAGAGACTCTTAAGCTAATTTCAAGATTAACAGAATGTGTTATTCCTGTGGATGCCAAATTGTGTATCCTTCATATTCCTCCTGAACAGTTTCAAGTAAACGGAAGGAAAAGAAAATTGTTAAACTTTTGTCTGTTGCAAGCCAAACGTGTTATTTCTTTACAATGGAAGGACATACATGGACCTACTTCTAATCAATGGATCAAAGAAATGTCCTATAACTTGGCACTGGAAAAACTGACCTATCTGGCCAAAGGAAAGATTGAAGACTTTTATAAGACCTGGACATCCTTTCTACAATTCATTACGGACCTATCGGTGTAAGAAATTAAGTTGCAGCTGTTAGAAGTATGCATATATTGTTGCACTGAGAGTACGACACTGTTGGAGGGGGGGGTGGGGTGGGATGGGGGGGGTGGGGTGGGATGGGGGGGACATAGGGATTGTTATAAGGGTTAAAGTGTTATGTTATATTAACAAAAAACAATAAAAAATGTTTTGGAAAAAAAAAGATGAATGTCAGACTCCACCTCAAAGCCATTACTGTCTCCTTTCTCACAGACAGACACCAGGTGAGCAAATTTAACAATGACGACAACTCTAACAGAGCCTTATCAATCTTTTTTTTGTAATTTCTTTCAAAAAGGTAAACTTACATACATGTATTCCATGTAAAGCAAAATGTTCCAGGCCTTTTTTTGTTTTTATTGATTATGGATTGCAGCTCAAATTCAGCATCTTAAGTCGTTAGAATATCTACTAAAACTAGCAGAAATTAAGAATTTTTTTTAAAAGAATGTTTATTTTTACAGTAAATACTTGGTTGAGGCTACTTTACCACAAATTACTGACCATTGCAGCAAGGTATGGAGGTGGTCAGCTTGTGCCTTTGAGAGCAGCTTTCAGCTCGTCTGTATTTCTTTTCCTCTTGACAATACTTTACATGGGGTTCAGGTCAGGGCAATAGGGCACAGTAATATCATCGTCGGCAAACCATTTAGTCGTAGTTTCGGCACTGAGCAGGTGCTAAATCCTGCTGGAAAAGGAAATTGAGCTTGCAAGCGGATGGAACCATGAAGTGCTCTCAAACAGCTGTGTTGACCTTGGACTTGATGAAACACAGTTGGTCAACACCAGCAGATGACATGACACCCCAAATCATCACAGACCGTGGAAACTTCACATTGGACTTCAAACACCTTGGATTCTGTGTGTTTCCACTCTTCCTCTACAATCTAGGACTTTGATTTCCAAATGAAATGCCAAGTTTACTTTCATCTGAGAAGAGGACTTTGAACCACTGAACAACAGTCCAGTATTTGTCCTCAGCCTGGGTAAGATGTTGCTTTTCTTGCTGCATTTTTCCATTCAGGTCAACTTTTCTTCAACAAGCTTCCATACAGCACTCTGCAAACAACCAACCTTTTCAGCAGTGATCTTCTATGGGTCTGCCACCCTTGTGGAGGGTGTCGATGATTGTCTTCTGGATAACTTTCAAGAGAGCAGTCTTTTCTATGGTTAGAACTGTGTGTTGTTTGTGCTCTTTCTCTTGGGCCTGAGTGCTGGTTGGTACGTTCTCAGCTCTGTGTAGCAAAGTTCTGATAACACCAAGCTCATGCTCCAGTGGGCTGTGTGAGTCAAAGAGTAGGTATTGGTCTGTATGTGTGGCTTTCCTGTACACCCCCAATGTGGAGGCCCTTGTCCTCTCCAATGTGTACATCACAATCCAAGAAAGGCAGGTGATTATCTTTGACATCCTCTCCAGTGAATTGGATGTTCTTATCCATTGAGTTGATGTGTTCAGTAGAAGCTCGCACCTCTTTGGTTGTGATTTTGACCCATGTGTCGTCAACATATCTGAACCAGTGGCATGGTGTTGCTCCTCTGAAAGAGTTCAGGGCCATGTGTTCTACCTCTTCCACAGATAGATTGGTCACAATGGGGGACTGGAGAGCCCATGGCACAGCCGTGCTTTTGTCTCTGATCTTGTTTACAAAATCTATGGAGTTGTGAATGCGATATTAGGTTTTCCCCACCAAGGGGGCTGAGATGTTGGCTATATATTTTGCAATATTGTAAGTGACTGAGTTTATGCTGCTGACAATGGGCCTGAGTGGGGCTCCCTCTTTGTTTATCTTGATCACTGCCCTGACTCTAGAATTAAGTGACCAGACAGTAGAGCATGAAGATTTCCAATACCTTGGCACCACCATCAGCTCATGAGCAGATACTCTCAAAGGTGCCAACAACGCACTCTTCCTTAAGAAGATGAGGAAGCTCCAGGTTCTGCCATCAGTTCTGCAGATCTTGGGATCCATACTGACACTATTGTGGTGTTGTTTAGAGGGAGGATCATCACCATCCTGAAACTCCTCAACAGGACAGTATTGATCAGCAGCAGAATCACAGGGTGGGAACAGGAGACACTCAGCAGGATCCACAAGAAACACACATTAAAATAGATCTCACATAGAGCTGGCAGCACCAGACGCACCCCCAGCAATTACTCCAACCTTGTGTCTTCTGGATGCTGATGTAGGTCTCTGGTATTCAGAACCAAAAAGCCATGACTAGCTTTGTACCCCTCTTGTAACTAGTCATGACATTGCGAGTGTTGTGATCATTTGTAATTGCTGCATTTGTCTTATTTGCACAAATGAAGTTCCTCAAGGAAAATTAAGTAATTTTGATAATATTGATTTGATCATTTTGCAATAAATTACTATTGTATACTTTGCAATAAATGTCAGTAATATGTCATATCACTGATATATCACTACCAACCTATCGCATGCTGGCAGATATTCAGATTCAGAAATGATTTATTAACTGAAAACTTGTTCTGCTTGTACTTAAAGTTCTTTGTTGAATTCAGATCAGTTCAGTTCGAGTTATTCAGAATTTACTTCTATTATGAGTATGTTAAAAGTAAAATATATTAAACTAAACATCAAAAACTGTTGATTTCAGGTTATTAAATATTGTCTGGTTTCCTTTTCTCCACTATGACAGTAAACTGAGCACCTTTGGGCTGTGGACAGAACAAGACATTTGTCATCTTAGGTTTTGGATCAAAATTCTTCACCACTGACAGACATTTTATAGACTAAACAACTAATCGACTAACGGTGAACAGATTTCTCTTTTATTGAATATATCTGTGTCTGTATTTGTTTCAGAAATACCATCCCATCCAGCCTCTACTTTGACTTTGTATGTAATCGGACTTGAGTATTATTTTATTGACAGGCCCATTGCCATTGAGACAAAACCACAAATTCCCTTTATAACCATGTTAACAGTCTCTGCATTTACTGAAGCATCATGTCACCGTCAGGAAAAACACGTGAGAGGAAATAAGAAAATCACTGCCAGAGCCTCTCTTGAATGCACCTTGCTGCATTATTTACAGCACTATTTTATTTGATCTTGATATGATGGGCAGACATCTTAAGCTGAAGACGCCAAACACTTCTTCTTCTCCCAGGCATCACATAGTAAAAGACCAAGTGCTGTTGGTTGATCATGAGTCCAAAAAAAGCTAATTAGTATGATTTTCTGGATTAGAAAAAATAAACATAAGATACTAACATGTAAAAACATTTTCTATGACCGGAAATACCTCAAGAATGACGACATATCAACTATGTACAAAAACATCAATAGAATATTTATATATATATTTATACTTTTTTATCTTCTATACCCACTAAAATATACCAATGAAGCAGCTATTGGTCAATCTGAGGAACTCGTTCGCCAAAATGTTTCTGAAAACAGTTTAAATATCCTTCAGCTGTAAATGTGAAAACTCAAAAAAAAAGGAAAAAAGAGAAAACAAAAAACACAGGTAAATAAATTAAAAAATATAACCCAACAAAAGTTCTGTATTTATCCTGTGTGCCATTTTGGAATACTGCAGAGTGTAAGGAGGTAAGCCACTTCAACCAGCTTCTCCAGTGGATAAGAGTTTGTTCAAGGATGGACCATCGTCAGCCATCCAGCAGAGAGTTCCCAAAGTCTTTCACTTTCAGTTCAGTCTTTCATTTTCTACTTGCAAAAATTCAGACAGAGTTCCATGACAACTGATGTAGGCCACAGACAAAAGAGAAGGGCACTTTTTTTCAAAAACGTAGCAACTCGGGGACGAACCCTTTTCATGAGTCAGGGGGGAGGGACACAGTCTGGACTTGGGGAGAGAGACAGTGGGTTTAGCAGCCTTCTTGTTTGTCAAGAGTTTGTTTCACAGTTGAATCCATTATCCACCCAGTCTAGCACAAACTTGGCAATATATATATACAGTATATAAACTACAATCATAACCAAGAGACGCAGGAGATTCATCCTTAAATACAAAAAGTGTCTTCAGAAGTCCGTGCGTGGACTTACTGTAGTGTGTTTGTGGCATCTGAAGAGAAAAATAAGGTCCTGAGATATGCACTGAGGGGCTTCTGAGGTGAGAGTGATTGAAGTGTGATCTATATAAAATGACAACAAAAAAACAAAAATATATTTAAATCTATAGGATCGATGTGTTTGTGCGGGATGTGTACAGTATGTTAGGAGGGGCTGGACCGTGGTAGGGCCAGTATTCGTCCGTTGGTCTTTCCCCCGTTCATGTGTGTGAATGGGATGTGGTGCTCCTCGTAGCTGCCCCTCAGACCCATGGAGGAGGCCTCATCTCTGTCCAAACACTGCTCCCTCTGGCAGTACGACGACGGGTCCAGCGGGATGCTCTCCATGTTTTCCATGTCCAGGTCAAAGTCCTCGCTCTCTGGGGGTTTGTTCTCCTCGCTGTAGAAGAAGGAGACCTCCTGGAAGGAAGGATGCAGGTCCTCCCGTAGCATCTCGATGATCTCCTGGAAGGTGGGGCGCATCTTGGGGTTGTACTGCCAGCACATCTGCATCAGGTTGTGCCTGGGTGAGGAGACAGGGAGAATCAGAGCTCAGTTAAAAAATACTCTCACACATTACTTATATGCTGTTAAAGTCCCTTTCCAGTCATTTATTACACTCCTGAAAACTCACATCTGTGTATGGGCGTGGTTTGTGTCAGTCACATATTTAGAAATCACTTCATGCTGTTCACTGCCTAGTTTTCTTATATGTATTCCAGCACAGAAAAAAGCATCACATTATTCTTAACATGGTTGCTTCTCTGCAGCATTTCATTACATAACTGTAATGTAAATGATCAGGCAGGAGAACTGATATAATTTTCTTTTAACAAATAACATGAAAGATTAAAACCATTAATGATTTTCTTCCCGCTAATACGTAGAGCCAACACACTGACCTATCTTTTGTGCCAATGAGCTCCATTGTAGCCCAAAAACTATTAAAAACATGTGAATCAGAGCTTCACTGGGTGATGTGTTCCTTCATCATGACAAACATATGGTTTATTTTAAGTCAATCCCTCACACCATCCTGCTGCAGGAAAATTCTTACTAATCCACAGCTGAAAATATCCCCATCCAAACAGGACATTTCAGTTTGTCAGTAACATTTTCTAGAAACCATTGTGCCCATCTGCTTTTGGAAAGTACTTTGCTTATTGAAAAATATAAAAGTGTAGATCAGTTTTTTTCTTGTCTTCTTCTTTTTTTTAAAAGAGACTGATATATTTGGGTTTACGGCTCAAATAAAACAAAGCAGCAGCAAATTTTCACATTTGAGAGCTGTGACCATATAGCGTTTAGCATTTTTGCTTAAAAACTTGATAAATCTGTCAGCAAAACAGTTGTAACAATGCTAACACGACTTGACTCAGATAATGTGAAATAGTTTCATGATTACGTATCCTACGGAGCTTTCTGTTTGTACTTACAGTCTGTCAGCACAGTTGTCTGGCCGGTCTAGGTAGCCTCCGTCCATGACAAACTTGAGGACCTGCTCGTTTGACAGGCCTTGGTACGGCTGCTCAGCCAATGTGCTGATCTCCCACAGGACAACCCCAAATGACCTGGTGAACAGGCAGGGAACAACAGCGTCACAGACAGCATGAGGACACAGCAGCTAGAGCAAATCTGTCTGTGAACACTTTATGCAATGACCAGGTAAACTGGAGGCATGCTGGTGAACAGTCACATAAACAAGAGAACTGGATGCAGATTCTGAAATGTTTAAAAATGCTGTATCACAAATCTGTCGTCTACACCCTGACTCCTTAACATTAAATTTTGTAGCTGCTCCATGTACAACATCCACCCAAAGTCAGAGGTGTCACTGACCAGCAATCTGAATGTGCAGTGAAGACTCCATCCTTCAGAGACTCAGGTGCCATCCACCTGACGGGCAGCAGGCCCTTCCCTCCTTTCCTGTAGTAATCGGTCTCATAGATGTCTCTGGTCATGCCAAAGTCTGGGAACAAAAGATAATTGTAAGATTTATACGTTAAGTTACAGTCAAATCCTCTTATTTTTCAAGGGCATTTTTTTAAAATGTAGAATGTCAACTGGGATATTAACTTTTCAATCCTAAATATTTTTATGTCTTAGACGTTGAACACATCCATCTAATTTGCCGTAAATGCTGTTGTTGCTCGTAACCAGTTTGGTTCTCTGCACTAACTTGAATCATATAAAAAGCTAAATATAAAAAATATAAGAATAAATATAAGGGTAAAAGCAGTCAAGTTCGAACTTTAAAACAACATATAAACAGGACAGTAACTAATGCCTTCAGTTAACACAACAAACAGTGCGTCTAGTGGCATAAACACTGTGCAGCGGTAACTTGATCAGCTCCATGTAGCATGTTTAACACTTGACATAAGAGCTTCTTCTATTACTGATGCATGAATCCATTAGACCCACCAAAGGTTTCTCTGAAAACGTTTTTACAAAGAGCAATTTCCTGGAAACACGGTCAAAGAAAGTTTACTCCTCTAACACCTCATCCATCATTTACCTAACAATAATAACATTGCACATTTCTGTCTGCCAGTGTCCTGTCATCCCACCACTAGGGGGTAGCATAGCCTTAAAAATGTAAAGTCTGCACATACTGACTTCAACCAAATCAAGAATTCTTTAGTGGCCATTTTGCTGACTGAAAACTTACCTCCTATTTTAACTGTAAGATCGTGAGCGACCATGCAATTCCTGGCTGCCAAGTCCCTGTGGACAAACTTCTTGGCGTTAAGATAAGCCATGCCGTCTGCAATCTCGGCAGCCATTTGTATCATCTCCTTCAGAGTAGGCGGTGGACGCCCAGGGTTATTCTGAGGGACAGAATAGAGAGACAGATTTTCATTTCCTGACATGCCGACTCAGACTTCGAGCATTTTGGTCGTGACAATGACTTAGGTCTGATAGTTTAATACTTAGTTTTGAAACTTAAAATGGATCACTTCTTAGATCACACAGCATAGAGCGTGTTTGCACCAAACGTTGACTATCACACTGGACTGGAATAACTCAGCTCTTTTTGAGTAAGTTTGGTCGACTAGTATTCTGCACCAAACAAGCCTGTTTAAGGATGCTGCCATGCTTTCAGTTGACTTTAGTGCTGACTGCTTAATTCTTCTGTCAACATCCAGGAGCTCAGTCTTCCTCCTGTTCCAATCACAGTGCCATCTGTATGTTTACTTAGAAAGGTGACACATCACAGTACATGAGCAAGCCATCTGTATGTGTATCAATGTGCAATTTAACATTTAAAGAGTTCAGTTACAGTGACAACACTGCATAGGTAGATCAGCATTTGTCCCCGGAGCTCCTTGTCTAATGAAATCAGATTTTGTAGATGTACAGTAGCTCAGACCACAACAATCAGGCTGAAAAAAACCAGCAGATGAAGCTAACGAGCCATCAGAAAAAACACTATGATTCCTCCCTGTGTTCACTGTTGGTTTAATTCAAACACTTATGGAATTAAACTGTACTGTGTTTGCACATCTGTGGAGACTGTGGTTTTCCATGTATAGTGTAAAATGTATTTGTATAGCATCTTTCTAGATCAGACATCAGAAAGCACCACCAGAGAGCAATTTGATCAGTAAGAGCAGCAAAGATACGCAGGCCAAACTCAGTACAATAAAACACGACTAGTTTCAATCATTCTGTTTTCACTTTCATTCCTTCACTTTGAGAACATCAGACATTTGCATACAGATAAGAAAAAGAACACAACCACAGACTAATGTACCATTTATCTGTGTAGAAATGCAGAAGTAAAAAGAAGAAAAGAAACTAGATGTTCAATCCCACCTAAAATTAGTGTAAACATGATTTAAATAAGTTCTTATTACCTCAGCGTCGGGCCGAAGAGAACGCAGGTAACTCTTCAGGTCTCCATGGGTCATCAGCTCCATCACCACCAGGGTGGGCTGGCCCTTAGACACAACACCCAGCAGACGCACCTGAGAGACGACAAAGAAGGACTTTTTAGTCACTAGAAAATAGTAACTATTCTGAAATCAGCAGGTGAAGCAGCTGCCCCCCCACAAATAAATGTGGGAGAGCTCTGATATTTGCACATGAAGAGACATTCAGTAGTTCCTACTGTAATCACTGACAAACAGCAGTTAAAACATGAGGTTGTGGTTCACTGATCCAAACCCCACCCTGCACTTTTACACATCGTCAATAACCAAAACTGACACCACAACGTTCTCTGCTAATCCATGTGATGAAAGATGATGACGTCTCTCTTTACCACATGGTGGCAGCTGAAGGCCTTCATGACTGAGGCCTCATTCAGGAACTCGATTCTCTCCCTCAGGCTGGCCGACTCGTTCACCGTCTTCACTGCCACGTGTGTTTCCCCCTCGCCCTTGATGATGTCCTTGGCGATGCCCTCGTAGACCATGCCGAAGGAGCCCTGGCCCAGTTCCCGCAAAATGGCGATCTTCTCTCTGGCCACCTCCCACTCGTCCTCCTCATACACTGCAAATACATTTTAATTGACATCTTACAGCTTGAAGCTTACTCAAGAAAGGAGGTCAGGGAGAGTAACAGGGTGAAGGCTAGAAATTTGATTATGCAGTTGGTCCCTATACCATACTGTCTTTCCAACACTGGAATTATTTTCACAATCAATATCGCAATAAATGTCAGGTAATTTAAGGAGCCTAAGGAGCGCAAATGCTGCAGCATGAAGACACTTTTGGTATGTTTTATTGTTCTGAAGCATCTGATCTGCCTGGAAACCCAATTAAATCATGTGTCAAATAATGAGATTTCTTCAAGAGACTGTGTCCAAATGCCGTTCCTCTGAATTGTGTGACGTGTTAAAGAAAACAGCATTTGTCATTTACAAAGTTTAGGAATCAGGTTGTGTAAGTGCAGTGACTGCCAGTGTTTCTACTCAACATGTTATTGCATTAAAGCTTTGCATTGGAGCTCATTCAATCTTATCCCTCAATCAACACCCAGAATCTGTAAATATTTGTCTTATGTTAAGTTTAACCTCTCAACCTGATGTGATATGTGAACTCTGGGTTTCAGGTTTCCAGATCAACCTTGTGTAAGTTGAATACACAATTTACTTTTAAACTAACAGTGATGTCACAAAATCATGCCCATATGTAAATGCCTTAAAGTCATGCTTGATGTGAGCACAAACGAATATTCCCCATGTGTGCTTAAGACTATATGTAGTCTTCTCATTAACTGTGTGTAATACTTTAATTCACATCCACTGACTATGGTGCTTAGCAGAACATTTAAAGCGAAGAGGCGTTTTCTAGATGTGTGTTACTAAAATAACTGTGCTTAAACTTTCTAAACGTTGTCCTCACCATCAATAATCTCAGCAGCAATACATCTAGGCTGAGGTCAAACAACAAATCAAAAATCTGTTTCTCTTATATTGACTAATATGGCGTAGCCTGCTTACCATCATTAGCACTGAGATACTCAGGGTTTGAAGAGGCGTAGATGGGACCACTAGGACCTTGGGTTTGACTGCAAGGGAATAAAGAAACACATCTAATAAATAAACTGGCAAAATATAACATAAGAGACTGAGTGTGCAGCAGGATGTGACACTGTAATTGCATACTTTTTCTTGAACATAACGAATCCCGCCACAGCCACAAACAGCAGCAGGACAAAGCAGATGACTGGCCCGATGACGATCTTTACAATGTAGAGAGGATCGCCTGTTGAACACATCCGCCAAGACAGTGAGTCACATTTTGGGTGAAGAACAAAAACAAGCTCCGCACAACAAACCCACATAGCCAGGATCAATATGCTGCTCTGTCAACGTGATGTCCCCTTTAGTGCAATTCAAGGCACCTTTGGATGTGGTGACAATAATTAAGAGGAGTGACTCATACAAGGTTTTTCATGTTCATATTCTACTTTTATATATATTTGCATTCATTTCTAGGCTGTATTGAAAGAGTTTTAACAGCTGCAGATTCTACATCAATAGAAAGATGATAAATATTCAGATGATAATATTAGTGTTTTTGGTTTATTGATATATCAAAGTATGTAATTATTCACTGAGCACCAGTCAGACCATAGGAGGTATTAAAGAAAAATATTACTACGTTGAGAGATACGAGTTACTCTGCATATTCCAAACTGTATCACATGTGTTGATGTCCAGTGTGCTACATTACTATTATAAATAACAAATGAAACAATCTGTACATATGGTGAACTGAACAAAGTGGAAAAACTACACTTTATTCTCTGCTGTCATTTTTATCATTATTTGTGTCAAACATTGAAAAAGGTTCATGTTCCAGATTAGGACTGCAGAGTAACTGATGCCAGAGTTTTATACAGAATATTAGTATTTCTTATAATAAGATCAGGAAAACTTCTAATTATGAACTGAATCACATCCACCATATAAAGTTTTGATATAAACCGCTGCTTTGTTGATTTTTGTCTGTTCAAATGTGTTTCTGTGTTTTTACTTATTTATTCATATATCCAAATACAGTGCTGTTAGATGGCGGACGGTTTACATACAGGAGAGTCTGAATAGATGCGTTATGTAAATGGCTGACTTTGAATGATTACGGTAATAAACATTTTTCATAAAATCATGGAGTTATTTTGTCACTAAACCCGACTAAAACTAAGTCTGGGCTCAGTTTGTCGTCATGGAGACTTACTCGCGTCTTGGACATAGAAGTACGTGGGTTCAGTCCACGATCCGTTCCCAGCCAGCGAGGTGGCCCGGATCCTCACTGTGTAGTTCCCAGGATGCATCACTTTCAGCTTGCAGCCACGGGTCACTTTGAACATGTTCCTCGACACACAGTAGTGCAGCTCCTGCAGAAGAAGAACGGGGAGGTTCAGGAGGACAGTGGGTTCATGCTTCCTGAGTTTAAAATACCGTTGTGACTCATTTTACAGTGACACTGTGTCATCTCCCTGAGCTAAAACTCTCATGTTTGTTTTTTTAGATTTTCACTGTGGAATCATCTGGGTTCTTTTAATTGTTTCCCACAGCAAAAAATACTTTTCAGCATTGATGTTTTGGTGACCTGTCTCTATGGTAACTAAAACATGATGTGATGCTAAATTTACTTTGCCATTAAGATCATCAAACTAATTACTGACACCTCACAGCCAAATTTCAAAGTACAAGTCGGGTATTAAGCATTTCCTCACTTGGCTGTCTGTTGGGCATGGCCAGTTTAAGATGGACACATTTCATTTGTTTCTCATTACTGGCTCCAGCCATTGTGTTTAATGAGAAGGAGGATGGCAAATCTGCTCTCTGTGTAAGAGTAAACTGTGCTGGGGTGAGCAGCAGTGAACTCACAGTGAACTCAAGGTGAACTTGTGCACTGAGACCCAAGATTCACATTACTACATATACTAAAGCAATAAAGCCATGACAAATGTGTCTGAAGATGTGTGTGTGTGTACATTTCCTCACCTCAGTGTCTCCCAGTCTCTTGTAGTTGACCTCATACAGGATGATCATACCATTAGGGGATGCAGGTTCCTGCCACGTGATGTGTACTGTATTTTCTGTCACCTCGTAATTGATGGGACCCAGGATGTCATCAGCTTTGTCTACAGAGAACAAAGTGAGATGGTTTCATGATTGATGTTTCTATTAAAGCTCTGGCGTACTAGGAGTAAATAGAGGATCAGCTGCCTCTGGCTGTCCTAATGGCTATGATCCCATGCAGCCACAGCATCCCTGGATTGGTACAGGCTGGGGACATTTGTCATTCCCTTGTGTCTCTTTTTCTCTTGCTCTTCAAGCTTCCTGTCCGTCTCTAAACTGTTTGCTTTCACCTGAATTTCTTTGATACCGGCAGGCTTTAAGGGGCTCACAGAGTTAAATACATTTCTGTATAAGGCAAAGGATCAGTTACAGGAAGAAACCCAGGCTTGTATTGTTCAAGAGCCTAGTTGATAGAAACCAAAATTAATATATTTTTTTAACTGACATAATTTTTTAAAGTGTATACGTTTGTCAATTTATAGTCTGTCAATCTATCAAATGCTGAGAAACATGAATCTAAGAATTGTCTTTCTTTACTAATAGAGAAAATTCTGTGACAGATAGAAAGCATTACAGCACTGACAGAAGGAGAACTATCAGTGATCCTTACGTTCAGGCATTGTGCGTGCGCTGACATATGCTGCCATACTGCAGCGTGCCGGGTCGTTTTGGTGGTTGCAGGCGTGGATCTCGATCTGGTAGCTGGTAAAGTGGCGCAGGTTGGAGATGACCGTGGACTCCTTGGCGTGGACTGTAACAACAGTCTTGGTGCTTTCAAAGGTTTCCTCATCCTCGTCGCCGGGGGTGCCGGTGCTGCCTGGCAGGCTGGGGGTGGTGGTGAGGAAGGGGTACGTCCGGTTGGCGATGCCCATCACAGAGCGTCGCTGTCTCGAGCGCCTAGACAAGGCAAAACAAGTTTAAAGCGCCCTACAGATTACATAAAAGTCATTTAATTTGAAAAACAGTACAAGATATTTAAAGAAATTCTAAACTTGGAAAGACAGAAACACACTTTTCCAACATAGGATACAGGTGGGGTTTATGTCCAAAATTCTGTTGGACGTAGGAGTTTTTTAAATCCAACATTGGATACAGTATAAATATTGTGTATATATACGTGCTTCTTACAACATATAAAAACTCAATCAATCTCACTGCAGGATGGCGAGGTGGAAAACTCAAGGAAAAACCTGCATAAAGCATCTCAGTAAGGTGTTGGGCCACCATGATACCATCAGAACAGCTTCAGTGTGCCTTGGCATTGACTCTCCAACACTCTCCAACAGATATTCCCTTGTTTGATGTTTTGATCGTGGTGGTGGAGTGTTGTCAAACATGTCTAAAATCTCCCTTAGAGTTAAAGTGGACTGAGGTTTGGTTATTGTGAAGGCTGGGGTATATGATTCAGATTATTTCCAACAAACCACTCACTGACCTCTCATGTTCTCTGTATGAGGACACCCTGGATGACACCACTCCCATCAGGATAGAAATATTTCATTATAGGATAACGGTGATCACTCAGTGCAATTTTGTATTGATTTGCAATGAACCTTCCTTCTAAAGGGAAATGTGTATCCAAACTATGTCAGCAGAATGCTTCCACAGTACAAAGGTGAATATTTTTCTTTAACTCGTCACTTGTCTGTATTTACATATAGATTCTTATGTTGACAGGTGGATGGGTGTGGAAGAAAGCTTTGGCTAAATCCCCAGCATTACTTTAGTTTGCTTGGCATGAACTTAGATTTGTTGTGACACAAAGATAAATAGGTATACACTTTGTTGTCCCCATGAGGAAATTCAATTCAGCACATATGGGCACCAACACAAGCAGACAGAAGACATTACTGAGTAAACATAATTAAAAGTAATACATAATTAAAGCTAGGCTGAGCTGAAAACAATGTTGAAGTCAATTGAGTTTGATAATGTGAGGTCGAAGACAATCTAAAATTCTTTCTTGTTTACTCCAACTCTACTCAAACTTTGAAAAATGATTCTCCTGAGGGCAACGTTCATGAATAATAAAGCTCAAAAAAGCACACACTTGTAGAATGTTATTGTTCCCACATAGTTCTGTTCTCAGGAGTCTTACTTGATCTCAAAGACTTCATTGTGGAGGTAATTCTCAAAGGTTTTGCGGTACTCTGAGTCCTCTTTCTCCTTCTTGAGCTCCTTGTCAGTTTTGGGGCAGGCGCAGCATCGTGTCCCCTGGCCCTGCTCCTCCGTCTGGTTCCACTTCTGCTCCTCGTCACTGTCCACCTGAGTGGGTACCCGCGACGGCAACTTCATCCCTGATAAAATGGAGTCAAGCACCAGAGGGAAAAAAAAATGCATTTAGACAGACAGAATGGGATGACAGGTGCGACAGGCACAGATATAAAACAGTCTTATGCACAAACATCCACGTGCACACTGTCCCACACACATGCCTGAGGGGTCATGTCTGTCATTGTCATCCCCAGGTCCTAACCCTCTCTAGCTGAGATAAATTACCAGTGACACGACCCCCCCGCGGACTCCCATCTCTCTGGATGTGTGGGAGTTATGATAGTTTGAAAGATGAAAGTTTGGACTTGATGGTGTGCTAACATAAAAAAGCACTGATGGCATCGACATAGGTCAGACTGTGACCAAAATGATTCAGCCATAAAAAATGGATGAACTTTGCTTGAACCTGAGCTGGAGTGAGAGGAAGATCTTCAGTGTTTCAGTGTTGGGTTTCATGAAGTTTCAGCTATGCAGTGCTCAGATGCTGCCAAAAAACAATTCCCTTTCATTGCATTGTGGGAAAGAGTAGCACTACTACTTTTGAGAAAATGTTGAATAGATTCACAGAAGTCAAACTCAATGTTGCACTTCTCTGTCTAAAACCTTATTCTATGACTGTTGTGCTACATTACAGCTGCTGCTGTGTGGAAAATGTTGACTCTAGTTTTGGTTTTGAGTTTTTATTCATTTTTTTATTCACTCAGAAGATAGCAGGACCTCTACAGCAAATGAATCCTCTCTAGACAATGTAAAAATATATTGCCATTAGGTTAAGCGAAACCCTACAGGTGAATAAGGGGAACATTTTAAACTAATAAAGACACATCATCATATAAAGTCCTCTGTTGATTACTTCCTTAAGAACGAGGAAAGACATGTTTCTATATATCTATGTATTCTATATATCAGGCTGTGAATGATAAACCCCCTCAATAAAAACCTTCAGACAGGAATAAGATTGGAAGGTTTGGTGTATGCAAGTGTTGCTGAAGATTACATTTCTGCCTCAGAGTATAAGTAAAAGCCTATTTTATTCCACATTTTTAAAGCCGTAAATCATTTTCTACAGTTAAAAATCTCAACTATTAGAATTTACTGTGGAACCTCCTCAATTGCTTTGTGTTTTTTAAATGCTCTAAAATCATATATTTATGCTATCTTGTGATTAAGTATAGAAAAATGAACACCTAAACATCTAAATGTACATTTTGAATGTTTTTCTTTTCACTAGTTTGAGAGAAAATGTGTTCTGGAAGCAAAATCTCAAATCTGAAAACTGACCAGTGCCTGTAAAAAACATTTCCCTGGTTTTTCCTGGTCTTTGAAAAGCTGACCTTTATTTCAAAAACTATTTATATCTTGATATAAGTTAGCCATCAAGGAGATTGACATCACTCATTACATATGAACAGACTGTAGTTACTTGTAAAAGGCAAGTGCTTTTGAGTCAGTGGAACACTCCAGCTAATGGAGACTACATTCAACAGACAGACTCACAAACCAGTCACTCAGAATGAGACACAAGAAACCTAATCACAAACAATGCGGCTCACCCTTCTGGCAGTAGTCAAACTTGTAGAGCTCGCTGGCCTCAGGCTGGCGCTGGCAGAAGACCAGGTAGTGAGTGATATTGCCGTTGGGGTCATTGGGAGGTTTCCACTTGAGGATGATCTGCGAGGAGGAGTTGGACGAGGAAATGGGGTCCAGTGGGACGGAGGGTTCTGACGAGACATTGCAGAAAAAGGAGGAACATTTAATGCCAAGCAGAGGGTGAAGCAATTGATAAAATGTGACAATATACATCCTAGACAAATGGATAGAAACAAAAGATACTAGCTATGCTGCCTAAGCACAAATATAACTATAACATCATTTTATTAGTCCCAGATGTGCAACAGTGAAGAATAAACGCGAGATGAAACACAAAAACTAGTCACATAATTATGAAGAGGAATGGTAAAACATTTAGAATTTAGTTCTTAAATGGGTATTTAAACTCACATAAGCCAACTTGGGATCTGAATTCAGTTAAGTAAGCATACGGGATGTTGGATTTTTGCTAATATCCAATATAATGACATTTTCCAACTCATTTTGGTCAACTGAAGATGGAGATGCACATATAATTTCCACCTAACTGCAGAGAATATGAGGTCTCTCCTGCAGTGAAATGAACATATTATTATAGCTACTCAACACTTAATTGCAAAGCATGACATATTATTTTTTGCCTAACATTTTAAAACAAATCTGTAAATGTTTAGCCTGACTGGCACTATCTGTATGTCAATGATCATGTGGTGTTGAGGCCAATATTTCATTTTTAAAGTCTTTATCAGTAATTGATATCATTCTGATTTCACTGTGAAGCCCTAAAATTAGCCTATGCTGGAGGCTCTTAAATTACCTACAGTGACACGGTGAACAGTCTGAGGTGTTGACAATCTGATTTCCATGTAAAAAGCTGAGCTGCTGATGTATTGTTAAAAAACAAAAAAAAGCGCGTCTCCCCATCCGTGTCCTCTCAATGTCTGAGTGCTGCTCTGCTTAAGAGTCACTAGAAATAAATGTTGGACTGCAATATTTCTATTAAACCTATTCCTGAGACATTAAGCCAAACAGCAATCTTAAGTTTCTCTTTGGAGACTTTTGAACTTTCATTTGATTTGCAGATCGCTCCACACCCAGGTATGGTGGTTGCTAAGAAACATATTTGACCTAAAAATCCACCCCTCCATCCGTCTTTGTACATTAATTCAGTTCAGTTCAGTTTTATTTATATAGCACATATTTACAACATATGTCATCACACAGCGCTTAACATAGTAAGGAAGAACAAAAAATTGAAAACCCAACAATCCAAAGCTGCTTTTGGATTCCCTATGAGAAAGCAGTCAGCGACGGTGGAAAGGAACCAAAAAAACTCTAGGATAGGGAGAAGGGGGGGGGGGGAACAACCAGGCTCAGGGAAGGTGGCCATCCGTCTTGACTGGTTGGGGTGGGAGTGAGGGTGAGGGGGAGGGATAGCAGGAGAGGCCGGGGTTGTGATGGCAGCACAATGTTGATGCTGTCTGTTATTCAAATGGAAAGAGAGCGTCTGTACAAACCTGACACCCAGAACAGATTTGAGGGAAAAACCGCCAAAATGAGGCAGAAACTTTAACAAATAGGAATTGCGACTTTTTTTTAACCTTCCAACAGTCCTTGAAACTACTCATTTGTGACATGCCATTACGTTGGAAAACAACCAAATCTAAGCTTTAAATGATATCAAAATAATGTCCTCATGTCTTGTTAAAAATATAGATGTATCACCAAAAATAAAACCAACCACAATGACTAGATTCTGTAAAAAACTAAAAAATTCTGTGGTCCTCTTCAGCCGTGGTTGGACTGTTTTCATAGAGGTGCAGTAAAAGTTCTAACCCACAGAAAGCAAAAATGCAAGAGGAGGAGAAAAATGTCTAGAACTGTTCGGGGTTCAGAAAGATAAACTGTCTGGCGGCTCTCGCTTAGCGTATCTGTAGGTTTAGGGTTTCTTCTCTGTTTCAGTTCATACATACAGTATTTTATACATTGAATCAATGCAAAACGGTTTTACTTACAGTGGAAACTATAAATAAAATATTTTTAAAAACAGGAGCTGTAGTCCAAGACAGATGTTATACTCTGTAAGACGACCTGATGAGTGCTGTTTGTATGAAATTCGGCTGATCATGTACTGCAGCTTTGTGACTCTCCAGTTTGTCTCATATGAAGACATTCACATACAAATCTTAGCACAGAAAACAACTATTAATCTCAAGAACATCCAGTAAAACTGAAACAAACGCATGTTTATTAGTGACTTCGACATTGTATCTTGTTTTGTATTGTGTCACCATTAGCGCTGCAAGTCTGCAAATTAATCACTGGCATTTGTTAAAGACGCCAAAGGACAAGTGCTGTTTCAGTCCAATTTGCATTTCAAATTACTGTACAAATAACAGAACACACTTACTGGCACAGAGACGTTCTGTGACCACAGCTGCCTGCTCCGGGTATTCCCCATCACTTTTGTTTTTTTGGTAATCCAACTGCTTGATGCTTGTAATGTGGAAAGTTTGAGGATCCAGTGTTTCAGTTTACATTCAGAGGTTTGCATGCATCAAGCAAATGATGACCAAATACAGAAACATTCAAGTTTAATAGTATTTCTACTTGAAAATAAAATGTTCTGGTTGATGTTTGTAAATGTCTCTGTTTTAGCGTTTGACTCTTCATCAGTAGAAATGTTTCAGTTTGAGTTCAGTCATGGTTTTCCATGTGCTGGTTTAATTCAGGTCTTTTTCAAGTGGTTAAATGTGGTTTAGGTTTTTAGTTTCACTTCTAGGTTTTTAGTTTCTAACCTTTATTTTTATACATGATCGATTTTTGGGGGGGAAAAACCTCATTTTCAAGGTGGTTTTAATTTAGCTCAAAACCAGTTCAGCTGTAACTTGTTGACAATGTTGTTTTTGGTTCTAGTTGACTGTAATAACCCCTGAGAATCACACCAGTCATTTTGTGGTGACACACTTGACATGATATGCAACCTAAGAGGTGTGTGCTGCAAGACTGAAATCTCAGTCAGAGCGTGATTTGCAAGCACAGGAAGGGGACTCTGGCACCAGCCGCAAATGTGTAGTGTTTGTGAGTTTTAATATTTCTGAAAATATCTCTGGCAGCTCTATAATCACTGTTTCAGGGGACATTGCTCTTTTATTCGACTACACACACACCTGTTTTGTGATCTTGCACTTGCATTAAATGTGGTCAGTTGTCCACAATTGCATTTTGTGCTGCAAGTAGAAAACAAGGCTTTGAGTTTGTAGCATGAACACTGACTTACATTGCTGTACATCTGATAAGCTGCTTTATGGGTCTGAATCAGATTTTCGAGTGGGAAGCTAACAAAGTGTCCTGGCCTGATGTGGACTAACACTTCTGAGAATCGAACGAGGTTTACACGTTGATATTTCTATGCTACGGGAAGATTACATGAGCAGGAGGATATAAATGAGGAACAAGTGGTGGGTGGGGATGTCAGACTGAACCCTGAGGAGAAGTAGAGGCCTGAGCTTTGTTGTCACATTGTGATTATGTTGTCCTTGTTTTGTGACGATGCAACACACTGGTCGGACCACATTGTCAGACTAGGTTTCACCAGCAACAGCTTATTTGTAATGACAGCTTTGCCCTTCTGATGAGGTAAGCTGGTTAGATATGACACGGACCAGAAACCCGGAGCGGCAGTCAGACGGGTAAAAAACAGCCCTCACTGACTGATGCGTATCTGCTAGAAGCTTGTTTCGTGAGAATGAGGGATGCCATGTTTGATGCGGTTTATCAGGTAGGAAGCGTCTATTGTCTAAAAGGAAGCCAGCTAGACAGGCCATCTTAACTACGATGAACCCAAACTGCACACGACAGACTCTGTGGGTGGTAGACAACAATCAGGTACTGGGTAAGAGCTCTATGATTGCTGCGTGACTGACTGATGCAGACACCTCACACAAGGCAGTGTCCAGTAGGTCGGTGGCACCCTAGGCAAATCATGCCATCTGTCTTCCTCTTCCCTGTTCTTGTGCCAAGGACATTTTGGCAGCTGTGAGACTGACACACACAACACTGACTTCACCAGCCAATGATAGTAACACCACAGGATGACCCTAAAAATAGTTGAATTCTAGTACAGAAGAAGACATTGACCTTTTCCACTATGAGAGCTTAACAACTCATAACCTGGAGCTAACCATAACCTGATGTTTGAAGAATTCTTTCAGGCTCTGACTTGTTTTCCACTGTGTTTTACAAGAATGTTTGGGTATTCACAAGAAAGCGCTTAAAAAGTCTTCTGCAGTGATTCTCTTCCTGTCCAACTATCAAATTCTATATTTACGATATTTTTGTCCAATTGTTGATATAGGTTTATTTTAACACATGCAATAACTGTTTTGGTGGAGACCTAGGGGCAGCAGAGACAAGCCCTGAACACTGCCCTTTAAATAAATAATCTAAACACATCAAGGAAATATTCTGACTTAAGGAACCAATAGCCAACATAAATCAGTCTTACTGGTGGCGTTGGTGCGAACATAGATGATCTCGCTCTTGGCTCCGTGGACCTGGTGCTCGTCAGAGGCTGAGAGCTGGGTTTTCACCATGATGGCGTACTGTGTCCAGGGCTTCAAAGGCAGGATGAGATGACCGGGTTCAAACTGCTCCTTGTCCCCCTCGGTGGCTCGACGTGGAGGGTCCACATCAGCGATCACCCAGCTGTTGGAGCCGCAGGCGTCCTGCCCATCAAACTCAGTTACGTTCTGAAAAGGTCTGTTGTAAAAAAAAAAAAAGCAATTACAATATACAATTGTTTTATGTCGTTCCAATTTGTCTTTCACTTAAGAAAGTATATGAAGTTTCAGCTTTGAACAAACATAATCTACTTGTAAAATACAAAGCAGAACTCAACAGGGAAGTTCATATTTGTTATTGTGATGTTGTATTGTGTCTTGTCCAATCACCCAGATCCTCATGCACTTCCTTCTATGGTGCTGAATAAAATGTTTCCTTGGCTGCTTTGATGTGATAAATATCCAGACTGCCTTTCTTTTTCATCCCACATTCTCACAGTCTGATTTGCAGCTAGCAGGTGACAGAGCTGGAGCTCAGTCTCTAAATATAGAACGCCCTCTTACAGAAGGATTCAAGCAGTTTTATACATGACACCAAATGACCAATTTTAAACTGAGTCAGCTGACGTACTGCAGAAGTGGAAAGTCGTATAAATCCTTCACACAGCTCCAGAAGCAGCAGCGCAAAGTTTGATGAACTGCCTTAAGTGAGGTGAGCTTATCAGAAGTCTGTAGCCCATTATTCATGTCTGTTTGAGGCTGAGGCTGCTATATGAGCTGCTACTAGCATCCTACTAAATCTCTGCCCAAACAGTTCGTGATCAAGTTGCATCATGGATAATGTAGTATGGGCAAAAACGAGGAAGAGGAATGCATGAAAAAAAGAAAACAATACTTCTGGTTATACTGTAATCAAATTAGATTTCTTTTGTCCATTCCCAGTCTTGCATTGTTACAAGAGTGCACTTAAACGTCACAGTATATGGTGTCAAAGAGACTGCCTTGTTACTAGGTAAGAAACTGCCTCAGGAAAATGATGCATAAAAGGCCTTTTATTTTAATCCTCTAAACCCTAGCACCTAGTGGCAGGTTTAAAAGACATGTTATCTCTTTTAAAAATGCCAAAATTACATCATTTATCACCTAAAATGTTAGAAATAGATAAAATAACAGGACTTGTTTTTAACTGTGCCATGTTGTTCTGTTGGACAACTTCACCAAATCTGAGCCTAAGTTGTGACATTTAATCAAAATAATATATTTTTTTATGTTTCAACTTGTCAAAAATAAACTTTTCAATAATCAGAGTCCAATGAAAAACTAAAAATGCTGCACTCCTCGGCACATGACAAAAATTCAGGGACATTTTAGCAGAGCTGCAGACTGTCTTCAGACAGGAGACAACCATGGAGACAAAGTAGCAAAAAGTCTCCAATATGTAGATTTGTACATTTTTTTCTAGTATTGGTCGTACCTGTGGACCCATGAATAAATTTTGGGGCATGTTGATTCCAGGATTTTTCTAGTTTTTGTAAAATAAAGTATTTTGTTTTTCTTTTTTTAGGATGTATGGCATTATAACTTTGGTACACTACACACAGGACATTTCTGAGTTCTCCCTACTTCTAGTCATGGTTGTGTTGTTTCCACAGAGGTGCAGGACTTTATATCACAGTGAAAAATGAGCCCACAGTGACTAAAAATGTGTTAAGAACAACAACAAAAGCCTAG
This sequence comes from Dascyllus trimaculatus, assembly GCA_024666655.1. Taxonomy (NCBI): domain Eukaryota; kingdom Metazoa; phylum Chordata; class Actinopteri; family Pomacentridae; genus Dascyllus; species Dascyllus trimaculatus. Next base: position 30,923,909 of record CM045454.1, read on the forward strand.
AAACTTATCAGGGTTTAGAGGTTTTAAAAGTAAATGTAAGCTAATATTACTCGCTTTTTAAAAGTTGTTTTTTTTTACTTACTTTACCTAAAAACATGGCCACATTTTAAAACCCATTTAAAATACAACCTCCTGTAAGAAAGGAGAGAACAGCTCAGTTAGCTACATTGGCAAACCTACCTGAACCCAAGGTACAGTGTGTCAGGGGTCAAAGATCTGAACCCTCTGAGGAGCCAACAAACATTGCTGAGGATGTGCCCTGGTATAAATACTACATTCCACAAATGTATCTGACCACATAGAAGACACAATTTTCAGATGTTCATAGGTTGGCACGAATGAATCGGTGGGGCAGGAATTGATGTTCACACTGATCTGCATTCTTCCACTCAGCTCATTCTTATCTATAAAGTACTTAAGAAGCTGAAAACAGCGTTTGTCTGGCATAGATCCAAGTCTGATAGGGACTGTAGCTGACGGGGAAGAACAACTTACGCTTCTTTGTAGAGTACCATGAAGCCCAGCAGATCCCTGAAGTCTGGAGGCCAGAAAGGTTCCCACTTTACCATTATCTTATCACTCATGGTTCGAATCTGGGTAAACTTCAACACATGGTTCTCACCTGAGAGTACAGAGGAAAAGACATCAATCAATTAAAACAGCTATCAGCAGAAAAAGCTCCAAGAAAATGGAGTAATCCTGTCTGTCAACCAAACTGAACTGAACAGTGAACCTTTTTATTCCTACTTCATGCATCTTGCCTCAAGACACATTTTCCCCAGAGGCATTTTGTTTTTATCTTTCGTCAATTATTTTGTGACAATTCAAAAGATGGCTTCAAACTCCCTTGACAATAATATGGAAACTCAGCTACAGACAGAGCCGAGATCTGTAGGACTAGAACAAGACCCCAAGTATTGAATGTAAGCAACAGTCACTCTCTTTTAGCTCTAATATTGGCCTATTACAGATATCTCAGTGTCCGCTTATATGTTGTCTGACATGCATCAATATGAAAAGCTTTCTTTTAAGAACATAACACAGAAAAAAGAGGCTCGAGGTAACTTAGATATTGTGCCATCACACAGTTTGTCCAGTAGAGCAGCTCAGACTCCACTGATTGTAATACTCTCAGCACTACCTGCAGCACATGTCGCAAAGTTTGTATCACAGCTCAGCAGTCAGTGATGTGGAGTTAAGCGAACACTTACCAGTAAGTTGCTAAGTAGGTTGTAAAATACATTAACAGCCCTACAAATCAGTGCCGGCTTCGACCCCAAAAGTCAGATCTAGCTCAAACCTTTCAACTAATGCACTTATTTAAAAAATAATAGCCACTTCAATGAAGGAAACCTATCAAAACATATAAAGATAGATTGCTTCTATCTGTATAAAAACTCATCCCTGCACTCTGCCACTTAACCTGTACACTAGGATGAAAAGGATAAGGACTAAATTAGTGTCACATCTATATCACTATGTTGCCATGTTTAACAGTGATCTAGGCTTTTCTGTGTTGGTTGTTCCTAGTTAAACAATGTCAGTAAAAGGTAAAAGGTCTGCAGGAGGACATCTGCAAACATGAGACCAGGAAATGACCATCATGACAATAACTATGACTATGTTTGCATCTGTACCAGGCACGACTCTGTGTTGTCGGTTGCCATAGTATTCCTGCAACAACTGACATGTCTGCAGAGGCTCTTACATGAGGCCTGGTCTCCGTTGGTCTTGGAGGCGATGTCGTTCTTGACTTGCCGCTCTTTGGTTCCCGTCACCTCTTCCATCTTGCGGATCTCAGACATGCAGAGTTTGGAGTTGTAATGGAAAAACATGCGCCCCTGCAGGATGGTCAGCTTGTGTTTGGACCAATCCCAGAGCTGCCGCAGATTCTGGTTGTCCAGGGCATAAAACGAGTAATTTCTGGAAAAGAACATTGAAGGCAGCATGAGCATTTTTTTTCATGATATATGACATTTAAATGAGGGTATAAAGAACCTCTTGAGTAACATGAGTAGAAGAATATCTGAGCAGATTTAGCCTTCAATTTGCATCATATGCCGATCCTATCCTAGCCCATTGTGCTACATGCGTCTTCCACCTCGTCTGAATGAAGCCTCATGTATGATGTGGGAAAGTCTAACCAAAAACAGCTACCACAGAAAGACATTTTGCAAAGGTCAGTCCTTCTGCTTTTAACTCATAATTACAGGAGGAGGCTGTGACATGGCGAGGATAAGATGGGCTAAGAAGACTGAGTCTCACCCGATTTCCTGTTCCTCTCCACGAATAACACGGAGTTTACGGAAAAATGAGAGTGATACAAGGGCGTAGGAACGTCGTACTGTCAGGTAGCCAGTGATCTCCTCCAGCTGGCCCAGGCTGGCCTCCAGTTCAGCTGCTATGTTGTCTACAGAAAACCGAAAGACACAAGCCGTTACAGTGACTTCTGACTCTACAGCATGGTTAGTACAAAATACAGCTGTTCTCTGACAACAAAGTGCTCCCTGCTGTCCGTTTTCATTTTGTTTTCAGTACTCTGTCAGCTTTTATATTTTCATGACAGCATTTGACATAAGCATAAATGTCATATTTTAAATAAATTGGGAATTATGCACCCCTGTTTTTTGTTGTTTTTTGCCTTGGGATAGAATAATGTGTGTACAACAAACCTAAATGAAACCATGAATCATTTGTCTTTTATTGTCACACAAAGGAGCAAAAGCTACTTATCATCATCTCAGTAAGCTAAGTCAACTCACGCAATTACTTAATGTCTGTTTGCATTATCTGAGGCCTTTTTATTTTGTCTGTGTGCTATTTTTAAGATATATCTGTTTTCACAATGATCAAGATGATTATAGTTTCTATTTCATTTCCTCTTAAATTTACTTTGTTGTTTGCTTAACTGTAGCTCTTGATGTGTTTTCCTGGTTTTGTGTAATGTCAATATCTCTTTGTTTGTTGTTCTGCTGTGCTGATCTGTTGTACACTGTAATCAGATTCGACCAAACAAACCACAGACACTCACTTCCTCCGCGCAGGTTGATGACCAGGCTCCCGTTGAGAACAGTACAGCCTCTTAAAGCCTGGGCAGCAGTGACAGAGTCCACTGTGTTCAGACCCATACACACCTTAGGGCAGAGCCCTGCACAGGGAGTGCAGTTGAGCCTACAGAACAAAAGAAAAGGATATTGATTCAGAAAAGTTCAAAACAAATGCAGCTTTGAGATGTGTTTTGAAGTACAGCAGTGTTTCCAGTTTCTTCTCTGCACAGAAATACTCAAACCTTAAACCTGCAAAAACAGATTTCTGGACTGCAGACAACAAATAAATTACAATGCAATACTGTGGATTGAGATGACAGTGTACTGATCCCAAGCTACCCACCAACAAACTATATAAAGTAGTGAAATCACCTCAACCAACTTATTGTTAAAATGACAAACACATTACCACATCAACAATATACATAATTCTGAAATTTGCCATTCTGCATAATGAGTACTTTACCACTGGTATTTTAAGTATACTTTAACTCAAACACTTTTGTACTTTTACTCAAGTATAAATTTAAATGCATGACCTTTTATTTGCAGTTGAGTACTTCTACACTGTGGTATTGGTACTTTTACTTAAGTACCAAATCTGAGTGCAAAAGACTCTGATCTTGTAAGATGGTATAAAGCTAAGAGTTGGATGATGACTCTCTGCAGCTTCATAACTCTGACTGACACCTTTCCCTAATAACCTTTAAATAAGTTCTTATTCTTAAAGTTTTGGAGCGTTAGAACAAACAGTGAACACCACCAAGCCTCGCTCAGCAAGACATGACTGTCAGGTTGAACTCTTGTTTTGAATTAACTGAAAGAGAACTGAACCCAACCCTTCACCCTCACCTCCGAGTTAAACAACCTGGCTTACATAATGTTTTCATAACTAGTCTGTTCTCATAACAGATATGAGGATGCCGCTTTGTGTGCCAACCGTGCTAACCTGTTTCCTGAAACGTGGTCTGTAAAATCCCCACACTCATAATGCGGCAACTGCAAACTTTGATGGGGTAAAACAATCTCTGTAGCCTCCGAGATTTACAAAGCGCACTCAACAGACATCTTTAAGAAGAGACAGTTGTTGTAGAGAACATTTTTTCAAAGTTTCAAATTGCGGCGATCAAGGGAATGGTTAGACAGTGATGGGCTGTCTCCTCTGGGTCATTGTCCTCCGTTTGTTTGGCCGTTGGCTGGTGTGTGCCGTGAAAATGCCTTTGCTTAGCAACAGATGAGCAAGCTGGCAGGTCAATTACAGAAGAATGCGGCATCTTGTTTGTGAACACCAAATAATGGGACAGAGTGGCAGCTAATGAAAACTTGACAAATATAAAGCATGCCTTGTGAGCTGTAGCCATGTTGGGGCTGTAAAAGAGACTAACAACAGCTTCCAACAACAAAACAAGCCACCCACAATAGCTCAAAAGTCAAAATGGCTGAATTTGTGTCCTGCAAGCAAAAGAAGATTATGGGTATTGTTTCTTTACCTGGCTCATAATGTCCCTGAACTATTTTGACCTTTTTCCCTCTGTAGCGCCACATCTGCACTATCAACCTAGACACTCATAACGCCTCAGAGTGCACCGCTTATCCTCAAAGCACTTTCATTTCCACGGCTTAGTTTAAAGCCAGCGATGGGAGGGAGTTGCCAAAGAGGAGAGATGAGCCAAAAAGGGGAACAGAAAGAGAGTCAGAGTGAAAAGGCTGAAATACACACACAACTGGGTTCACGACAGTTCAGCAGTAGCCTAAAGGTTCAGATCAGCTGGACTGTCGACTCATATCCCTGGCAAGGAGTGATCAAATCCACACACTGAGATCTACCTTTGACTCAATTTACTGTGGCATTATTCTGAAGATTTAAACTGTAGAGCTCTTTATCTGACAATACCATCTCCACATATAGGGAAAAGAATATAGGAGTATTCACTATACTTTGATAGTGAATACTCCCCAGATATATATGTATATGCGGCAATCATCTTTATAAAAACATACTCCAGTATCATAGTATGTAGTTCTATCAAAGCTTTGGCCTATTGTTCTGTTTTTATTACAAAATCTTGAGCAGTGATTTAGTATGCAACTCTAAAATTACCAAATTTTAAAAATATATCGCAGAGGACAGTATTATAAAAATGCAGCTATACTGAAAATCTGTGTTCTGTGTATATGTCATAGAATATTTTTGGGTCTTTTTGCACAAAAAAAAACTCCAAACAAAAACATTGCAAACACAAGAAACATAAAAAAATGTTTTATATTGTATCTAATGTCTGTTAAAATCAAAACAACTCAAAACATGTATACTGGTGATAATATATTTTTTAAAAATTGAATAAATACATGTTTCTGATTTTAAGCTGAGGCTGAACAATGTGCAAAAAGAACACATAACAATTCTTTTGACGGATATCGCAACTGGGATACGAGTCATTATTTTAGTGGGACTAAAATGAGCAGCAAATAAATACTCAGCAGCCCTTTTTCCTTTTTCAACAGCTGCTCTGGTGTACTCGAGCAAGGCATTTTACCCTCATCTGCTCCACTGGAGCTGGATGTGCTCGCTAGTAACATATCAGGTATGTATATACATCATATAAATCCATGAATGTGAAGCTGCATGTTGTTCAAATGGAGATTATGTGCTTGGCAAATCCTCTGTGGATTAATAAAGGTTAAATACATACAACGCTGCAAACGCCACAGCAGTGGAACCACACTTTTCCTTGTCATCACTGTTGTCAGTGACAGACTGCCTGGACTTTGCTGCTTCGCTGCATGCCAGACAAACCTGCCATTTCTTTGCTGCGAGCCAAGGGAGTAAAATCCTAGCGCTACAGGGTACGAACAATCTCTGTGATGTTTAACCACCACCTAGTCAACTAGCAAGTTATGGTATAACAAAAGACAACAAGTCCTGAAAGATCCAGCTGCATTTTTAGCCCCTGCCCAAGCAGAACAATTACGCCTGTCTGGAGTGTCTGCGCTTGCAGGCTCGCCCGCACTCATCAACAGCCCTGTCATGGTCAGTAAAGGTGTCAAAGGGGGAGGTGATGAAGGTCACTTGCAGGTCAGCACAAGCACAACACCCTCTTTTATGGTAGGAAGGCTGTTCAGACGTAGCTACAAAGTTCCCAGCACTGGTTGTAAATTACACAGCTGAAAAAAAGACAAACAACACATCTAAGTGTCTGCATTTGCTTGCAGCCCTGCAATGCAGACACTAGTAGCTGGTAAACAACCAACACTTTTGTGCAGCGAGTGAGTGACAGAAAAATGTAGGATGCCGAGTCAAATTCAGAAAACACAGATGTGCCAGCCTTCCTACTGTGCTGCACTACATTGACCTAGCTGTCTGCCGTGTCTGACACACACACACACACAGACATAGAGAGAGAGAGACATAGAGAGAGAGAGAGAGAGAGAGGGAGAGGGAGAGAGAGGGAGAGAGAGGGAGGAAAGAGGTTTGTGTGTGCACACAGAGCAATGTCTGAGCTCAGCAGGAGGACCTTCAGTTCTTGCACTGTCATTCTGTGCTATAAACACACTGACAGGAACAAAGCTGAGACACAAATGCATGCAAGAGTCAGTATTTCTCAAATATGGGACAATTTTTAAGTCAACTTTGTATTTGTTTATTGCTTTCTATTTAATTTTTTCAACGAGGTGTGTCATTAGGTGGGAAGATAATGGCTTTTCTGAGTTTTCTGCATTAGACTGCTGAATTACATCTTTTGTCTGTTGTAGAATGTCCCATTCCCAAAAGGACAACTTTCAACTTGTTGCATTTGTGCTTATTCTTTATTTTAAAAAAAAGATTTATTTATTTATTTTGCAGCAAATAATAATAGATGTATAAATTAACCCTCTGAACCCAAAGCTCTTTCTGGGAGTTTTTTTTTTTGTGCTCACATCACATTTTTATTCACTACAATGCAAAATTGCTTTGGCACAGTATGACATACTTGTGATGCTTTAATTTAATTTATTTGAATAGGAAATCAATATTTATAACATTTTAAGTGTTACCAATACTGGAAAAAATAGACTATACACAATGTAAATGTTTTACTAATTACATTTTTTAAGCTGTTTCCAGAGTCTATCTGCTTTGTGGAAACGCAGCCTGTAGTTTAGCTGAAAAAAAGTCCCTGAATATTTGTCATGTGACTGTTAGTTGCATCAGAGTCCCTAATGGCTTCTTGTTTGTGATGAGGAGTGCAGAATTTTTTGTTTGTTACAGAACCTGGCTACTGCAAAGGGTTTTTTTAATATACATTTTCAAATAGTGCATGCAGCATAAAGTGATTCTGATGAAAAATCATGATTTTATGCTTACATTTTACCAGTTTTCCCAACAGAACTGCATATCACACAAGATGAACTCAAGTACTGTTGTAAAGTTGAAATTAATAAAAAACTAAGATAATACATCTTTCATACAGTGGGTTTTGGCATTCAGAGGGTTAAGGCCTTGTTTGTATTTTTAGCACTATGCCAAAATGTGACAGAAGTAGATGAGTTTTTAGGGAAAATGAACACACATAGGAGAATCAATGCGTCACAAGCTCCCATGTAAAGGCCCAGGATTATCTCAAGACGCATTTATGTGTTTTTGCATGCAGAATACTAAGGCAGAATCACTGATCCAACATCGTTCCTATGGGCCATCAAGAACCCATCAGACCAACATGAGTGTCCACTTACGAGGAGGAGTTGACGGTCGTGTAGCCAGAGGGACACTCAGGGATGCAGGCACCGTTGTGGATGACGTACTCGTGGCAGTCGGGGCTCTTGCTGCGCTCCTTCTCCCGCTTGCATCTGTTGTGCAGATCCTGGCAGAAGGCAAAGGAGACACAGCGCCAGCCCTTGTAGGTGAAGTGGTTTTTGGGGCAGCGTTCCACACAGTTGCCCTCATGCTGGAGGCCACGGCAGGCCACACAGTGACTGGCTGAGTTAGGCTTCAGGCAGCCGCCCAGGCATTGGTCATGGCAGCACTGGTCATCCTCGGTGCATGCCCGGTGTTTGCACTGAACAGGGCACACTGCAAGGGAGAGTGGAAGAAAAGGGTCAAATTAAGGTTTAGCAGAGGAAATACATGTGAAACAGGTCAAAGAGCAGGTTAAGTCTTGGAGGCAACGTGTGCAGGAAGAGTAATGCAGGAAGCACAAGCTTATCATCATCCAAACACTGACATATTATTTCAGTTCCCCAGATGACACAGGTGATTTTTATCAGTCCCCAATGACAGCATATTGTTCTCTTTCAAACCTTTCTGTCAGTAGGAGTCAAATCCTTCCTCACTGCACAAGCCAACTACCCAGAAGACCATCTGTCATTAGCCAATAAGCATACTGAACACAAACAGTAGGGATCCAACATTAGACACACACTTATCCAGGAGGCTTGAAGGTGAGACAGAGGGGAAGGATTGGCATTTAAAGTGTACAGTATTTTGCCAATAAGACACGTCCAAAGTGGCTTTGATTGGTACTCCTTTTGCTCTTATTAGGGCTTTGCAGATTCCAAGCTCATGCGATAAACTAAGCAAGCAGTGAATGGGCAACAGAGGTGCTGGAAAATATGACAATATGCTAATGCAGACTTCTTCTGATAGATGAGTGCTTTCCAAACGTTTTAAAACCACAACAGCCCTGTTCAGTAATTTTTGTCATGGCACCCTTCAATGAGTGTATCCCACATCCATCATGTCACACTGTGATCAGGACTCACAATTTTTATGCTCTTTTTACACCATCAAATCTTTCTGTCGCCGGCTCTACCTCTACTTCGAAGATCTGCGCACTTGGACAAGTGAAAATGAAATAAAAATGTCTCCTAACATCATTACAATGAGTCATAATAAATGATAAACAGTATAGTACAGTATAACAAGCTCTAAAACATCTAAAGTAGCTTGACAAAAATTAACCATACGCTGCTTTCCACCAAAACAGAACACTAGGTCCTTTGATGAAATAAACTCTGACAGAAAGATACAATATTTTTATAGTCACAAAAATAGGCAAACTAAAGTTCAGTGATGGTTCTGGGGAGGAAACACGATCAACTAAGGACAAAGACACAAGTTTGTAGGTTGGCTGTTTACGCATATGTCTGCATGCCTGTATATCAGCCCATTACATAACATCAGGCTCTGACGACTGGCAGGTGGGCAAGCCTAACAGAGTTTACTTGCATGTTGTTGTTGCCTGAATGTGCATGTGAGGACAAAGGGTGCAAAGGTAGAAGGAGGATTCTCAGAGGTAAATACAGCAGACTGACCTGCACACTGAGATTAGCTTCTAGATTAAAACCGTTCAGCAGCAGGGGAGATGAGCCGCTGAGGTTAGGGACAGGCTACACGTCAGACCGTAAAGATGTGCGTATCTGTGTCTCATATGAAAAGGAAATTCACACCAAAGGAAACAGTGAATTGGAATAATCTGCAATCATTTTTACAATAGCTGAGTGAGACTGGGTTAGCATGTGCCCAAAACTGCTTGGCTTCATTAGTGTCCTGAGGTCGGCCATTAAATGAACAAAACAACATGGACCCCCGTCCTCTCACATGAGCGGACCTAAGCTCTTGAAGCAGTGTGCATGTGGGGAGGGCAGCAGCAATATGAGAATGGCAGTACGAGAGGGAAGCTAAAGGGGGCACACTGCAAGAAAAACAAATGATATAACCACCTTTTATCTACATCAGTCTTCTGGTCTGAATAATCTATGCCAAGAAAGGCTTTTGACAAGCAGAACCATTTTCACAAAGTAGTAATAGCCTAATTTCCCCTCTATCTCCAAGGTTTATTTCAAAAGCTGCCCTTCAACTTTTCCTCAAATGCACGCACTCACTCTCTCTCACACACATACAATAAAAGCTCTGCTGTCTGCTCTCACTGACTCCTGATCCTCCAGCAGGGCTCCATGCCGGAGCACAGGCCCAGCAGCAGATCCACCCTCAGCCTTAGCCAATGTGTTGGCTAGCTGTAGAAGCTAGCCATTCAACTGGCCTCTCCCATCTCCAACGAAGACAGGCGCACAGATTAACCCTTCGTAACCCTCAATCTTCTCTTCCAGAGAGGCAGACAGCGGCAGCAGGGAGAGTTAAGCAAAAACCGACACACCACACGCAAACAGGCTGGAGCTGACAGAAAGTGAGCTGCACAGTTCCACCCTTTCCAAGTCTTCATTACTGCGAATCAGCTGCCTTTAACAAGTTGCTCTCATTAAATAGTTCTGGATTTCTCTTTTTATTATGAACATATATCTTTGACAAAGAGAAGAAACTCGCCATTGAGAAAAACATGGTGCGTGTTCTGCTAGAATGGGGTCACACTGACTGAGACAATCATGTTCCTTTAGTGAAGTGCTGAACAGTTTGGTGCCTATGCAGATTGATCATGTCTCATCATGTCTACAACTCATGGAGAGGTCTTACAGATTTCAGTGGGTCTGGAAACGTTTCCATCCAGACTGAAATAACTGTTTGAACAACTGACAACTCCTCTTTCAAATGCAGTTGCAGTTATTTTAATTTTAAAGTCCAAGTAAGTCCATACCCATGGTGATGCATGATGACAATGTCCGTCATCCTGAATGGGTATCGTTACTGAGCGACATGTATTGCATATTACAGCCTTTTAATTATTATAGAATTAATGTCAATGATTATATTTACAGTATATTAAGTTATTATGCAGCAAAACCACCGAGTTATGTTTAGATCCGTGTCAAAGCTGATAGTTAACTGGTTTAGACAGAAATTATTCTTTATTCTTTTATTTTTGTTGTTGAATAAGCTAGAATTTGCTGTAGTCAGCTGCTCAGATGCATAGATTTCCCCCTATTTTTCTGTTACATGTCCAAACAGTTTTAGGTTTTGAACTGTTGGCCTGACGAAAAACTCATTTGAACAGCTCATCTTGGACACTTTTCGCTAGCTGACAAATCGACAGATAACAGAAATAAAGGATAGTAGTAGTCTTCTTAAACTAGAGCTAACGTTACATTACATTAAATAACCATTTCGATTACTGACTCATTATTTTTGTTGCTTAAAAATCAAACATTAAACAGGTTTGGCGTCCAGCTTTTGTAATGTGATCCATTAGCACTTTTCTTTTTATATCAACATAAAACTATTATAAAGTGGGATTTTAAAATTCCTGATAAATATTTCTCATTTAAAAAAATATAACTCATTAAAATATTTAACAGTTTGACCCTCTGAACCCCAAAACCTTTTGGCAAGGTACTAGCTTGCTCTCTCCAAAATTATACCATTTATCTGAGCAAGAAACTGCAAAAACAAGAAAAATCACTGCATTTTGAATGTTCTTTGAGGAAATATAAGCTTATAATTAGCCAAAAAATAAACTATTTGTACTAAACAAAGTAAAAAAAATCCGCTATCAAAGCCACAACTGTGAAGCCATTAGAGATTCAGCTACAATCAACTGTGACATGACAAAAATTAAGAGATTTTCTGCTGAATTTAGGTGAACTGCAGGCTGTGTTTACGGAGAGTAGATAGGAGACAATTATTAAAAGACACAAAAAATAAGTTCGAACACATCTATAGTAGGTAGAGCCACCATTTTTCCTAGTACTGGTAACACCTGTGCACACCTGGAACAATGATGTACATGTTACATTCAGGATTTTTCAATTAAATAATTAGTTGCAGCCTTACATTGCTTCTTGTCTGGTTGGATGTAGATTTATTTAGAGAGAGAAAAAGGCTAACATACTGTAAGTTCATCCATTTCAGAGACTGATGTTGAGCACACATGCAGTGGATACCACCTCAGAGAACAAGCAAGCAACCACGTTGGTGAAGCACTAAAGCTCCTCAAGCTCACTTTTACAGTAGCTGACTTTCCGCTTCGGCAGAGTTGAAATCACTGCTGCTTGTTGATCCTAAATTAGTATTATTAGGTACTGTCAGACAACATACAGGCTTCTGTAATATCAAAAAACAGTGACCACACTGAAGGAGATAGACTTGTTTCTTGTGTGCTTGTCAAAAATGCTTTCAAGGTCAAGACCCTGAAGACCTATGAGAGTGGGGCCACCCCAAGCCATCTCTGATCTCCCAGAGCAAGAGGGACGCTGAGCGGGCAATTGGGGAAAATGTGTCATTCATTCTCCTTTATACATGCAAATCTCTAAATACATGCCCAGTTTCTTTATTATTGTTTTCATTAACCTTGAAGCTGGAAGAGTTTTTGAAGAGCAATGGTCTTTTCTCAGCTTGGTCTGTGTCGATTCGATATGCTCAGTTTGAGTTTGGTCTTGTCAGCATCTCCACTTCTTATCATCCACTTGTACAATCACTTGACAACAATAAATCAGTGGGGGGTTTTGGGAGGCAAGTGCTGGGCAGTTGGACTTAGGTCTGTTTACGATTGGCTACTTTTTTTTTTTTTAAAGTCTCCTTGTCCCTACTAGTCTGGTACACTGGCAGACAGGTCAGGTCCTGTCTGATCTCTTGTCATGCGGTTTGTGCAAAGTACAGCAGGATCACATGAAGGCTGAGGAATAATGCTGCAGAAATGCCTCTCTCTTTATCTCATTAGCGGAGGTTTCGCTTGGATGAGGGGGCAGCGCTATACAATGAGACACTCAATCCTTGAGGCCCAAAATGGACAGCAACAACATCTCAACACTGCTCCAGGACCCTGTGTGACAGAGATGAATACACACCGTCTGGATGGTGCCAACTTGGAAATTAGAGGTGAACGAAAAGATCTGTACCACATGCCAGCCACCACCGAGGTTCAACAACGTGGGGTGTCGAAAACGGCATGAAGAATCACTTTCCAGGAATGACACAGTTCAGAACAGGTCTGTGCCCCTGTTTTGGGCTGCTCTGCAAGGCTGCAGGAGGTTCTTATTGTGTCTTTTCTACCATCATTAAAAAGCTGTAAACAATTAGTATTGCATTTATACAAGTAAGAAGGATTGTGCTGAACTTCTAAAACTCAGGCAACTACAAACCTGCCTAAAGTCACTTTGAGGTCTTTTCCTGGGTTCCTTTTACAAAAGTGAAGAAACAACAGCATATTCAGTCGTTTTTGCTTTGAGATCATATTAGACCTGAGAAAATGCCAAACAGGAACATGGTGGTGCACAGCGTGGTAATTCAAATTCCACAGCAATGACAAGGGTTGTATTTAGTTTCTTATGAAAGAAAGATTTTGCTGAAGAAGAACAAAAGAATCCGAGGAAGAATAATTTTGCTTTTGAAAATGGTCATCTTTTAATGTTTCCACACTTGTAACGATTTAAACTAAACTAGCAGTAACAGAGAAGCAACTTGAGTACTGAATAAACCACAAAGAATGATTCTTTTTTGAATTATGACAGCCTGCTTGAGACTCACTGCTTACAGCTGACTAGACATTTAAGGATGATTTTTCCCATTAGCTAACCCCTTCCTGCCTTAAAGTGCTTTACATTTAGGTCTACAGTACTGCTTGCTCTGGAATGCACTGATTCATGAAGTCTGTGACTTTCTGTCCATTCACAATCTCCCCACTCGCTGCAGCTCGAGCACTCCAGCTCACATGCTAATGATGTGCCTTTTAGTGTGTAAAAAACACTATACAGTCATATTAACAAGGTAAAAAAATAGATTTTTACCAGGGGGGATCTTAGATCAATTAATTGTTTCAGCATAAAAGTTAAATGTTACATCCAATCCAGCATCCAAATTTAAAAACCAATACTCAGTTCTCAATAACTGCCTCCTCATGCAGCTAATGTACTTGTATAATAACAATAACAATAATAATAATTAAAATACACTATTTTCAATGGCTATTCAGAATTGGCTGATTCATTTGTTTTTGTTGGCCACATGCGGGTTTTGTAAGATGAGACTTGCTTGTGCAAGTTCACCAAACTGTATGCAGGGCTGAACCTGTACTTCCTTTACTGCAACAACATTTCTCAATGCTTTCAGTAAACCATCAGAGGTAATGGCCCAGAGTTTGCTGCTTGCTCCTCCATGTTGTACTTTCTAGCAAATGGTTTTGAAAAACTAAGCAAACATATTTTTAATTTATTTTTTGTTAAATGAATTAAATAGCAAACCCTAAACACAGTGCACATCGCCTTAATTAATGTTACCACAAGCTGTACATGTTTGCAGTGACCTGGTTAACATTACAGTGCATAAACACAGTCCCACAGCAGAAAACTGTCATAGGCAGTGCCACATTGCAAGAACACAAAAGTTCCCAAAACTATGTAATGTATATATTTTTTAAAAAGCTATACAATAAATACCACCAGCACCCCAAGCTCTTTTTTTGAATATTTTTTGTAGGGGAGAGATTTTTCAAGTTTTTATTGTTAGAGTGAAAGGGGGGGAGAAAGAAGAGAGACATGGAGCAAAGGGTCATGAGCCGGACTCGAACTCACGACCACTGCTGGCGACCTGCGCCTTAACTCAGCGAGCTATACGGCGGCCCCACCACAAGCTCTCTAACAAAATACAAAGACCACACTAGAGCCTTAGGACATTAATATTCTGCTTTCACCTCATTTCAGGCAGCGATGACTGGTGTCACTACCCCAGCACCCAGCCTGGCTTCCTCTCTACTAGTGAGGAGCAGATGACCAAACACACCTCTGCCTACTGCAACTCCTGCAGTAGGAATCAGATCCTGATGACTGATGATTGATTGCTGGCTTCATATAAAGTCAATAATCAGATAATTTGTAGAGTGCAAGACATTTAAGCTTTGATGATGATTTTAACTAAACATAAGAATATTGGACAACCGCGACAATGTTAATTTAATAAAAAGCAAATCACTGACAATGACAAAATGTGACTTGATGATGCAAATCATCATTTAAACTGCCCTGAGCTTTGCTGACTGAAACAGATTAATACATGACACATCTTTATGAGCCACCTATCACCTGTCCTCTAGGTAACCCATTTTAGAAACTACTGGAACGAAAGTTAATTTATCTAAATTTTCCAATTAAAATAACAAATACGTGCTTCTTAAATCTAAGTATTTACTCCGTTGCTGTGATAGTAAAAAGAATATTTTCAGTGGAACAAAGACGACACATTAAACATGCTACTTTTAACCCAAGTAAATCATGGTGAGGATTTCTTAATATTTTCTGACATTTCACAAAATGCTTGATTGGTTATTCATAGATTATTTGATCATAAAATCATTAGCTGCAATCCTACATCAGAAAAATAGATTCCTTTGGTTTTAGACTGATTGTTGGGCAAAATAAGCAACCTAAAAACATGTAAACTTGGTCTTTGGGAAATTGGGATGACATGTATCTCTGTACTGTTGGACATTTTACACGCTAAACAATTTAATTAAAATTGGATTAATGGAAGAATGATCAATTTTAATTGAGAATAAAAATACATTGAAAATAGCACCCTAGATCGAGGACAGACAGATTAGCAGACCTGAGGTTCACCTAGTCCGAGTCAACTAATAAGGAATAATGTGACTTCTAAATATTCACTCATGCATCAAAACACAGATGAGAAAGTTTTAAGCAAACAAACCTACGACCAGTCCACTTCAAACTAAAGCAAAATAAAGCAAGTTGCAGAAAAAGATTACAACTGTTGTGTGTGTGTGACTTTATAAAAACAAATGGCTAATGACTGGGGTTTATTTGTCTCATTTTTCCTGGTAGCTACTTGTCAACTGGTCTGACTCAGCAGCAGCAGCGGGGCTCGGTTAAGATGACTCGGGGAGCAACAGGAGCCGTAAACAATTTCATTACGCGGCCCCAGCCTCCGTTAATAGAACAAAAACACACAAACAACATGGAAAAACACTTTTTGTTTTTAATGTCGCCTTGCTACCACTGTCAACGGAAGGCAGGATATCCAGTTTGTTCGTGACTGGAATAGAAATGATAAACATTGTGCACTCATTGATGGGCAATTACGCTGCCTGCTTGACAGGCAAATGACGCACGCCTAGGCCTTGAATCTTCATTTCCTTCCAGGGTTCAGTGTAAGATTTAAATAATGACTACCTCTGTAGATGATTTTGACTAACTGTTATGACATCAAAAGCATTTTGGTCATTAATGCAATGTCACAACATCCTTTGTCTGTTTAAAATTTTGAATATTAAATGTTTTTGACCTTTTTACTAAGAGGGCAGCAGGAAAAATAGAGTAGAAATGTTAGCAGGAAGAAAAAATTCTAATCACCAGAGTCACCCTGAAAGGTCCACTTGATCCACTTTTACAAGAAATGTGAATTTCTTGATTTAGGAAATGACTTAGGCTGTCAAAGGGCACACTTTTTCCTAAAGTAATGCACAAATGAGGTATAATCCAAGCCAATCAACTATCAGTCGTTCATGTTTTAAATCCACCCCGTCCCTTTTCCTACAGTTCACTGTATTTAGTCATGAAAGCACAGTTACTGCTGCTCTTTGGATGAAAAGGATCTATATTTATGATGATTGTATCTTTTGAGTTCGTATGTTTTATGTTTCCAACAGTACCAACAACAGATTGAGTGGAATGAAAAGAAAATCTCAGAGAACTCAGACCATAAAAAAGTTAGTGATCTTCATGAGAGAGCAGTGCACGGCCATCTGCTCGGAATAAAAAGAAACACCACGAAGGAAGAAAACAAAAAGTAGCCATCTCAAGGACAGCCACTTCAAATCGTTCAACAAAGAAGTGCCATTTTCTACTTCAGGATTTTACCTTCGGAATCCCAAAAGCTGTCAGTGGGTTGAAATGGCATGTAATCTTTTTATAAAATGTAAAGAATTATACCATTTCTAATGTTAAGAAACTATAAAAACAGGAAGACTTTCATTTCTTCATTCATTTCTAGCCTCTAGTACAAACACAGTAAAGATCTCAGAACCTGGCCTCAGTACATCACTGCCATTTTAGGGAATGAACTGTTATGATAATATACATCAGTGATATTGTTCCACACTGCACCCTGAAGCACAAACACACATATCAGTGAGACTCAACAAGACAGAGGGAAAAAATCTGCAACAGGTACAAAAGATTGCAATGACAACACAAGATTTACTCAAATCAAACAATCCCTCTATTTAACAGAAAAAAGAGCAAGAAACTCCCAGAACATGTGGATCCACCACACATCTAACTAATGGGAGTAGATGAAAGGAAATGTTTGACAAAACTAGCTGTAAAACAGCAGTGAGCCGTTTTCAAATCGAATGGCCATGGTGAGTGTGAGCGTGTACAGCGGTGAAGAAACGCCTGTCGGCCCAGCTTTAACAAATGCCTGAAATGTCTGGGATTCCATGGGAATGGCTCCAGTAGCTGAACGGCGAGGGTTCGCAGGGTGCAGCTCCACAAGACTGAGTGCCAGAGCAGTTAAGTCAGCTCAAAAAAAGGACTCATAGTGAGTGTATGTGTGTTAGGGGGGGTTTGAGGTTAGCTTTAGGCTGGTAGAATATCACTCTGCATAATGAACCATGAAGAGCGTAGACTGTTGTAGCTGAAGGAAAAAAAGGAAGCATTTTATGGCTTGTATGCATTTGTCTGATCTTGTCTGACTCCTTTTTTCCCTCCTTTTTCTGCCTGATTAAAAACCAATGTTTTGCACTCGTCATTTGGTCAAACCGGCCACAATTTATACGACAGATCAAGCTTTACTAATTAGGTTATAAGCGGTCCCAGTGCAGAAGTTGGAATTGGGTGTCTTCTGTCTAACATAACATAACTCGTGGGTGATACACTTAGCTGGTGTGTATTTCAGGCTTTGACGAGGCCAATTCAAACAAACAGCAGCTTCAGCTCAGCAGCTTTCCTCATTTGTTTTGCTTCAACACAGTTCTGAGTGTTATAAATCTCATCTCAAGACTATTCTATTGATGCGTCCTTGTTCTAATTTGCTCTGATACTTTGTGCGTCTTCAACCACTACTCAAATACTTTGTCTTTTCTTTTTTATGAAGTCAAAAAGCACTTTGTGACACTGGTTGTGAAATGCACCATATGAATGCAGTTTCAAGTAATTCTGATTGTCTGCACTAAATGTGAAAGCAGAGGAGGTCTCTACTTCTGGTGACAAAGAAAACCAAAAATGAAGCACAAATAGCTCACAAATGAGTCCAGAGGAACAGCAGAAACAAATAAAGCAAGGAAAGAAAGTTTAGACCTAATGTTGAGGCTGCTTGTTTTAACAGGAAACATATTGATACAAAAATACATTTGCCATACCTTGCAATAAACTCGCTGGCCATATGTGCATGTGCAGTATATAGTCTGTTTAGGTGACATTTGGTTTAAGGCTATGTGACAACACTGAACAGAGTAATAAAATCACAGCAGTCTGGATCAAGGAGTTGTGATATGTTTGAACAGTGTGTGGACAGGTTAAGTTAGTTTATTTCAGCTGGAGGTTTAAAGTCCTTTTCATTCAGAAGAATAGCTGTTTACACTCAACAAGGACATGACGTCCTTCACACACGGAACTCTGGCTTTTCTACCGCATTCGTTTCAGTCTGAACACAATTTAATTTGCTTGTTGCTGCTGTGAAGGGCAACACTGTGCAGAAAGCCACAAATTTAAGCTTTCTGATTTAATATTACACAGAGCGCCGGGAGTGAATGGAGTCCATGACCGAGATAGAAACGGAAACAATGATTCATGTGATGAAAGAAAGAAAATCTGGCTTGCCTTTCAAATACAGGCTCTTTGCAGAGGTAATACTGCAAGCAATGATTCCATAACCCCCATCAGGATATTGAGATTTTCTGCTCTTACACCTCAGTGACCTGCTGTTATACTTTGTAAAATAAAAATGCCAATAAAGATCATGGGTCAATTAATATAATATAAAAAGCTACAGTTTTTAGGACTTTGTTACACCATGGGTCACTCCCATCTCCAAATAATAAAGTGTAGCAACAATATCCTCCCATTTCCCCACAGACAGCTTTACTAGCAGCTAAGTTTGTCCTCTTTCCTGCCTTGCTGACCTCCGCAGGTCACCCATCAGTATTTTGGTCTCATAAAAGTGTCTGCCGCTACCGAGGCAGTACTCCAGGCCTATGTGTCCATTCATAACCTCAGAGTGGAAGTAGACCAACAAAGACAGGAAACAATTGGGAAGAACACTCCGTGAACTTCTACAACCACCATTGTTTGGAGTGGGAAAGGATCGTGGCGCCAGCGCCGACTGTTGCGTGCGGGAGCTCGGACAAAGTCAGCAGAGAGGAGAGCTGAGGTCAACGGTGACACAGGACAAATCGCCTTACCCACACAGTGACCGGCGACCCCGCTTTTCCTTCCGATACAGCCTGGGTGAATGACTGATGTGTTCATGTCCATGATTACACCACAGTGTTACTCTCCTGTTTCCTAGCAGCAATGCTAAACAATAGCCATCCATTCTGTCTGCACACACACACAGAGGTTATGTCCCTGTATGATTTATAGACCATGTCTACTTTACTGTTACACACACACACACACACACACATTGACCCTGACAAATCTCCAAGTCCATCTTGTGGTTGGTGGACAGATACATGTCACATGAGCCAGGGGTAATTTTGGACTCTCCACATCAAGAATGGTCTGGCACCGGAACCTCACCTGACCTAGCTCAGACTGATTTATAGCAATTACCCAATTGTGAGAGTGTTCGTGAAACCAATAGCATTTACTCTCAGGCCACAGATTAAAGAGGCACACATGCGGCAAATTGCCAAACCAATCAGAGGCTAAGGTGTCTGCTAAGAGCTGCTATCCATCTTATGGGAGCTCATTAAATATGCAGGAGACTTTACAAACCCAAACATTGGCGAAAGCTGCTGAGGTGGCTGAGGGGGAGAACCAAACCCCTACTGAGTGTCTAATATCCAACACAGGGTAGATGTTTAAGATCACTTTTGATAATGTGAGTGAAATAACAGCCACTTGGGATATGTAAGCTCATTTACTGTGTATCTCTCCAGGCTTGGTGAAGGGGTTGCAACATAAACCTCTCCACTATGAGAAAAAACTTGGGCCGGATACGACTACAAAACGAACATTGAAATATCCTTTTCAGAGAAGATGGCATAAGGCTGGGCGATAAAGTTGAAAAATATTTTCCCCAAAACACATTTAAAAGCAAAACAGATGATGTTGCAGTTTTATAAAAGTAATTTTAACTTCATAATCCAATCCAATTTTAATACCTTGTCAAAACTACATTTAAGATTAAGGTTTTAAGGCCTGAAAGTCAGTTCATTGGATTTCCGATTTAAGACTTAAGGACCAATGGAAATCCTGGTAAAAATGCTAACTAAACCCACTGCAGTCTAAGTTATGTGTTCTGATATGACAATATAGCAAATATTTCATACTTCTACTGGCATCTTCTAGGCCTGGGGGCTTTATGGTGCTGACCAAAGACCATAATGTCTCTGGTTTAAGTCTGGCCAGCCATCACTGTTATGTGATTCATCTCCTGTCTTCTCCTGTCATCTTTCCACTCCTGACTCTCAAATAAAGACATAAAATGCCCCCATAACACAAAGAATTGGTTGAATTAAAGACAGGTTTGATGGACACTGCAGTAGTATATCTTTCTGTGCAGTTCAAACAGTGGATAAAAATTAGATTCCATGGGGAAGGCCTGGATTTTGTTATTGACTCACAGCCAATATTTTCAGCTGCCAGCCTCTTTCAGGACTAATCTGATGCGCTAACAGCCAAACAAGCTGCGCCACTTAACGGTAATTACCAAAACACAATCAAACGCCTATTATCTCTAAATGAGTGTTGGCATGATATATAACTTCATTATAAGAGAATAGGCCAAATTCACCATTTCAGCTCTGTTTCAGGAAATGCCTGGGATGGCCTGCTTTGTTTTCCATCTAATTTAAACTTTTTATATCTGTTTGGGGTGACATTAAAGGCTCTGATATGCTATAACAGAGACAAGGACGCAGACATTTGATGTGCATGCAATTCTGTTTATACTACACTGGGTGTGTGTATAAGGAGATAGAATTACACAGGTGGAATGGCTGTATGCATTACGCTTGTGCAAACTATATACATTTTGGCAGGCACACAGATGCCTCCCCTACATAGATGTCCCTTTTGACCCTTGTGGACTGTGGAGGATCCGGTGGACTGACCCTTTTATGATGGTAGTCATCAAGTCTTTTTAGTTTAATCTCCTGAACCCCAAACCCACTGGTGGGTTCAGAAGGCATCTTATCTGCAATGCATTAAAATTACACCATTTGTCAGAGGCAGAAACTGTCAAAAGGAAAAGAATCCCTGGACTTTCAACTTTCTGACAGTCCTTAAACTAATATGTGTGCCTTTTAGTTTTGTCAAAATCTAAGCTTAACAATGTGGTGTTGATGCATTTTAATTTGATTTCATTTATATAGTGCTTATTCGCAACACATGTCATCTCAAAGCATCTCAAGACTTTACAAATGCCAACAGAGAAACCCAACAAATCCAAAGCTTCCTATAGATTTTCTCTGAGTACACACTTGGCGACAGTGGGAAGGGACAGAAACCTGGGCTGATGTGCAGAGCAGCGTGAACCTTCTATCCATGGTGGCGCCGTTTCCATAGAGGTGCAGGATTTTATATTGCAGTGAAAAATGAGCATACAGTGAGCAAAAAAAGTGACAGGACTAAATAAAGGCAGAGAAACTGCTTGGAGTTCAGAGGGTTCAGTAGAAATCAAAATTCCAATGAAAACCACATCTAACTAATGAGTAATTAGTGACATGACACAACTACAGAAACAGACAAACAGCTCAGAAAGCACTTACCATGAATGCCTGATGTGCAAGTTTGTCTGGCATTTATCTTTAATAAAACTCCGTAACATAATTTGAACTGAATTTAAACACTGCAAACATGAGGAAGATGAAGGCTGCTGTTTTGTGTTTGCCTTAATTAAAGCTGTTGACATGGAGTGTGTTTGTCTGTGCCTGGAGCTAAATCTAATCAAATTTGGAAATGAGCGTCTCCTGCAACCTTGCTTTGCCACTTTGCTGACCAATTTGGTGTAAAAAGGAGGGGAAATTAGCGGCGGTCGCTCTTGGAGAAGCTCAAATTACCCCTGTTATAGAAGCAGGGAAGGGAAATGGGTTGTGACTCCAAACATGGGACCTTAGCCAAGCCTTGTGGTTGTGCAGCTTTGTTTTCTGTTGGTGTACACACTACAGAAAGTGTGTGTGACCCACAATCACCTCTGGCACTTCGAGCACGTAACCACTGCCTGTTGTCTACAATGCAAAGTTTCCTATAAATGTAACAACATTGCAGATTTTAGCTATCTTTTCTGTTGAAAGAGGAATCAAAACTAATACGGCAGCTGATTCTCTCATTGTACTTTTACTACTTTTCTTTCAGTTCAGGCAAATATAAATACACACACACACACACACATATACTTTGTAAATATCACGTAAGTCACAACAACAGCATATCTGAAACCAGAAGGGGACAGAACTAAAGAAAGCAGCAGGTTTGGAGATAGCAGCTATAAAAAGCAGTAACAGGGTATATCTGAAGAGGACATAGAATGCCTCGCACTCTGTCCTGTGGTTCCAGCTGGGGCTTAACATCTCTTTTCATGCTTTAGTGAAAGTAGGCAAAAAAACCGCAGGTCTCAGACCACAAGACCACAGGCCCTGCCCATACAGAATGCTGGCCCATGATTGGAGATCAGTGCTTGCCACTCCAGTCAGCATCTGGTCTTGATTCATCGTCACAAAATGGCACACAAATAGGACATCATCTCTGCTGTGAGACTTTTAATGCAACACTTCCGGATTAACATTCACCACAACACCACAATCTGACAATAGTACTTTTGGGCTTATTCTGCTAATGTCACCGAGGATTTCTGATGAGCAAGTGATCTCAAGCACAAAGTCATTAGTGGAAAACTACAAAGATAGTCTTCAGTGGCAAAGAGGCTGAAGAGCATAATAACGGGCTTTGCTTGGCTCTACAGAAACTGCGTGTGGCTCCAAACAGACACTAATAAGAGCTTGAAACGGCAGACATGTGCTGAGGAACTGGTTCAAAAGAGTTGTTAAAGTAATGCACGCAGTGTTGTGTAATGGAACAAGCCAAGGTGTTCAGACAGCACCCATGCGCAAAATTCTTCTCAGCACTTGAACTTGAACTCTTTGACAGTGTGAAATGGGTGGGCTTGACGTTTTGCAGTAAAAGCCACAACAGAGCGGGAACTGTGCTTGCAGCGGGGGACTATGACAAATGTGCCATGATGTCTAATATCTTCTTTACTTTTTCGACAAAATGTAAGCATCAACAACACTACACTGTACGGAGAGCAAACATTCACAGGCTAACTGGTGAGGTGCATCACATTAGAGTACAGTTCAAGCTGGACCGACTCAGAATTTGGCCTACTTAACTAAACCTAGCACATGACACAGTTCTGACATTTCAACATCAAAAAGGGACACGACTACCGTTTGTCAAGCTACTTATCATTCATACTGGCATGAACACGGAAGTATTTATATTTTAAACAGTGTCCCTCATCGGCTTCTGATCCAAATGGACTTGAATTCTGTGAACGTTAGACTGGTTAGACCTGTGGGAAAAGCTGAGGGGACTGGAAATAATGATGTGTTAATGGAAAGTAGCTGAGAAGAACTACAGAAGGGGCTGCCACTAATCCCTGGCAAAAATGTATGGCAGTAATGTAATAGTAATTGTAAAGATAAGTCTAAGCATTAATATTAGACAAACTCTAAACAAAATCTAAAGGAAGTGTAGTGTAAACGTTTCAGATGTTATGACTCAGCATTTTAACCCTAACTTTACCGTAACCCAGAAAACAAATGGTGACAGAAAAAGGACAGAAATGAGCAAAGTCTATCCACTGATAACGACTGAGGAGCAAAAAGGTCTGAAAAAGCCAGTGATTAGATTTTGACTTAAGGCTGACAGATTATGACATTAGTAAAAAAAGAACAGCTCCTCTAATGTGTTAGGTTGTAACAACTGCTGAAGCAATGCTGTAACAATCAATGATCTAATTACTCTGTGGTATTTTCCTTATCCAGATGGAATCCAAACATTTCAGTCCTTTCCTGCATCCAACTGGCTAATTTATTGAAAATACAGCAGCTCTCTTAACCCTAAAAGCCTAGTTTGAAAGACATGCTATCTTAAAATAAATAAATAAATAAATAATTGTCAAAATGATGGCATTTTTGTTGTAGCAAGAAAGTCCAACAACTAAAAGAGTCATCCAATTTTGAGTTTTTCAATAAAAGTACTAATAAAAGTGGCACGCCATTCAATCAGATCTAAGCAAGAAACTAATTTTGATAGTTCATTAAATATCAATTTAAGTGTAGTCTCATTTTAAAACCTTGCCAAAAATAAACCATTTGCATTAATGAAAATTCTGCACTCCTCATTCCAACCTAGAAACCATTACCGACTGCTGTAATCAACAGCGACACATCAAAAATTCAGGGACATTTCGGTTAAACTGGGCAGAACTTCAGGCTGTGTTTCCATAGAGCACAGAGGAGACAAGTGTGAAAACACTCAAATATCTGAGTAGTAAAAAAAACATGGATGGTATGTGGAGTAACCATCTTTTCTCCAGTAGAAAAATGCTGTACATGCTAATTCCAATTTTTCATTTTGTTTTTTATTTATGGTATTCTAACTGTATCATACTTCACTTTTTTTTTAGTTCTTTCCATTTTTAACTGTGGTTGAGCTGTTTCTATAGAGGTGCAGGGCCTTATACTGCAGTTAAAAAATGAGCCCACAGTGACTAAAAATGTGTCAGGAGCCAAAAACGTCCAGACACTGCTTGGAGTTCAGAGGGTTGAACAGTTTCAACAAAAATTTAACAGTCTTCATAAATTATTTTTTATAAGACAGTTGTATTACACTGCATTAGTTTTAGCTGGCCAGTGTAGATAGTGTTCCAAGTCTCTGAGATGAATGTTTTCTAGAAGATGAATTTGCATTTAAATGTTGATTTTACGACTGCCTACATGTCTGAAATGTCTGTGTCTCCTCTGACAGCCAGTCAGGTCCATGATATGCAGCTTGATGGCCCTGGATCAAGTTTTGGTGGATTTACAGGTTGAATGCCTCCAGTTTTACCATAAATACTCACAGGTATCGACAATATTAGCATAGAATTATAACAAAAGGCTGCTTACTTCTTTGACAGTGGTTCTGTGTCCAGCAACGCTCGCTGAAGTGTCCGTTGATTGTGGTCGTCTGGCAGGTGGTCTTACCGACAGCTGCTCCTGGACACACGTCACCACACTCTCTGTCATTCTTGTTGGCCATGATGTAGTTGTCTTCCACTGAGTCCAGGATCTTGGACCAGTCCAGAGTAGAGAGATAGCAGAGATCTGGGTTCTTCTCAATTCTCACGGCTCCTCTGGTGATATTCATCAAGCTATGGAGGCCAATCTCTCGCAGCTGGAGCATCTCGAACACCACTAGAGCATAGTTAAAGAACAGGTTGTTCCCTCTGATGACCGTCAGGTTGGGAAAGAGATCGCTGAGGCTCTCCAGGCCGTAGACTCTGAAGAGCAACAAGTAGTCGGTGACCACTGTCAGCTTGGGAAAACTGAGGCCTCGGAAATCCTCCGGCTTGGTCCTGAACATGAGTAAGATCTTCAGGTGGCCTTCAATCACAGTACAGTTCTCGAGCGTCTGGAGGTTGGTCACATTGTTGCGGATGTCCTTGCTTGGACAAACTGAAAAGAGAAGCAAGGAAAGACACAGACAGGGTATTTAGAAACTAGATACCTTCTGAGTATCAAACACAAAATAATTAGTAGTAAAATATTAAATCCATGACAACATTGAAGGGAAAGGCTATATATTCTTATGGGCAACTAAACTGAACTGCATTTGGAAAAGAAATTATTATGGCACTCGGGGCTGAACAAAAAAAATCCTGAATAACAATTTATCTTATGGAGTTGTCAGCTGATGCATTAGACAAGACGTGTGCTCTACAAACAGGAAAAACAAGGTTGAGGAAGTCAGACATGGTATCAAGGATGGAAAAAAATAGATCTCTTGATAATTAGAAGGGATATTTTACTGAAAAATATGTGGTTATGTCTCTGACTTTGATGAAGACCAGACTGTCTTCAGTGACATTTTGTTTAGCAACCACATATCTGGCTGAGAGCCACAGTCAAATATGGACTGCTGTCATCAACGTGAGGCTGTGCTCATCCTTGGTTATGCTGAGTTCATTTGTGGAGTTGCTTCTGTAACTCAAGAGGATAAAAACATTGGCTAATGCAATAAAAACTGTCTGTGAGGGGGGAATGAAGCACTAATGGTCATGTATTGCACCAGTAGTAGATTTGTGGCTTTGTCAGTCCTCACCCAGACACATGATCCTGTTTGATGAGAAACTCCTTAACTGTGCTACTGGGCAGACGGGTTACATTTTATCCGTCTTAATCATTTCAAATTCTAGTGTATTACAATGACGCAATACAAGAGATGAATGGAGGCCTGCACCTAACTATTACTAATTTGTCAACTACTTTTCCAACAAATCAATAGCTTTTTCTCATAGATGAGGAAGGTGGTTTCACATTCATCGTTTTGCTCAACAAACAACAATAAGAAATTTAAAGTGACATAAGACTGATAAAACATATCTTCACATCTGGATAGCTTGACCCAGTAAAGGTTTTGGCCCCTTTGCTTTGCTTTAATTGTTAAATTAACTAATTGGCTCAGGTCTAGAGGAATGTCCAGTGTCCTACATCTGCAGTGCCGTCTTGAAACCTTCTACAAAATATGGATGGCAGTATGCACAAGTGGGCTAACCCATGTTTGGTCACAAAATGATTAATCCCCTTTATACAAGTCTGCAAGTATCTGGCTTCATCCTTCATCCTATCAGATCCACAAACTCCGAACACACCGTGCTAAACTACAAGCATTCTGAACCTGACAGATTTAATGGTAACACAAAGATCCATTTTACACCATTATATGAAATGCGGGTTAGCCACTTGTGCATCCTGCTATCCATATATCAAACACTCGAGGGGGTTCTATATGAAGAAAGCTGACAATAATAAGGATTTCCCCGATCTCCCTTCTGGAAATCTGCCAAACTCTTACACATACTGTATGTTCTGTATGACATAACACAAGTATGGATAGTAATAAAGATGTTTTCTTTTGCAGGGGCAATGTGGGACATTCCGGTCTCAATTTTACAGTTCACAAGTCACATGCACAGCTGGAGGTGTGTGGCCTGTTGAGAGGACTGTATTTGTTTACCAACTGACCCTCCACTGAGCTGGGCGCATCAGGTCAGGTGGTCAGTCATGTGGAGAAGAAGCATAACAGCTAGGCGTGCACCTCTTCATGGCAGCAGCTCATTTTACACCTTGTGTTGCATAACAGTACAAGACAACTGGCACAAACACAGAGTCCAATCACAGAGTGTCTAAATAACAAGTGTTTCACTCGATGACCTTAACCAGAGAGCTCATCCTGCAGCAATTATGCAGAGCTCCGTCTGCAACTTTGAGGGTAGTTCAAAATGCATGGTAAGTGTCCTAATATGGGTTTCAACTGCAGCCTATTAAAAGCAGCACAGGTTGTAAAAAGGCACATTTCTCTTTCTAACCTACACACAGATCCACAGCTCTCCTTGTCTTTATGACTGTTGAGTTAACATGTACAGCCGTCCACAATCCTTTAATTTCAATACATCCTCCTCCAAATTAAACATTTCCAATCAAACTGACAGTAACTGCCAAAAGAGTCTGCAGCAAATGCAGCTTACAGTAGACTCATCAAGGAGCCTATTTCTGCCTCAAACAAGGCTCCACACACAGTCAGACCCAACCGTTACATGAACAAATGCGGCTGAAGTGTACAATATGTAGGGACAGTAGTTCTGGAGTCCAAGTAAAGTCAAACAGCAGAGTACTAAGTGACCCTGTGCGGAAGGCGAATCATCACAGGGCGGCGAGTCCAGGCTCCTATCAGTGTACACTTTCAGCCAGGCCAGTATTTTTAGCACCGCATTCCCAATAGAGAATCTAATACACTCCAGTTGCACCGATAGTGGCTCACGCTGGAAAGTGGAACATAGCAGCCCTGGTGTGTAAGTGAGAAATTTTAGGGAGGCAGAATGGAAAGAACTGCCCGAGCCATCTTCTCCATGCGTGAACGCTTAGTTCAGAAACAAAACTGTGGCAGAAGTGGGAAGTTTAAAAACACACTGTTTACGTTGATTTGAAGTAAAGCAGCTGAATTAAGCTCATGACAAAATGACGGATCAATCAAAACAAACCAGTTGCATCCCTAAATTTAAATGCTCCCTATCTTGTTAAGAACCAAAAAAAAGAGAGAGATCACAAAGGTTACTATGGTGACAAAGCCAGCTTCATCTCTCCATATATTGCCTGCTCTGAGCCAGACAAGACTGAAAACACAGCCACTGTGCTTTGAATCACCAATTAGAGTCATTAGAGGGGCAGATTTCTATTGACCACAGCAATTCAAAGTCTCTCACTCCCTTCACCTCTGACAGAGATGAACTTTAAAGGTTAATTAACATGGAGCAGCATGATGGTTTCTCATTTCAGCAACACTGCGAGCAAGAAAACAAGTGTTAATAAAAATAAGCACGACAACCAGCCAGGAGGGAACTGAAAGTCAGGGCATGAAGGTTATGCCTTACATCATGGGCAACAAAGCCCATGAAAAGACAGAAGAGAAAAATAACTACCTCATGTCACTTAATAGAGCGACAAGTTTCGAAAAAATAACGCCAATTACCTCTATTCATCAGCAATATAAATGGCAGGTGTTGTGTCTCCTCATGTGGTTTAGGATCTTGGAGAGTTTTGGTTATATTTATTTCAAGATTGAATAACACCAGCAGCATCATCCTCTGATTTTTAGAATCATTTACACGTCACTATAAAACACTAGGTGTGAAAAAAATCAGCAAATATTTTTGGCAAAAACAGTCATTTCCGTCATTTGTGAAGGAAAAGTTCTCAAGAAAATAAATGCTTTTCATTGTCGTAAACTGATATCTTTGGGTTTGGGACTTTCCCATAAACGAGTAACACTCTGAACCTCAAGTACTTTCTCTGTTCATTTTTCACAGCTCATAAAAAGCTCAATAAAACATTTTTAATATGATAAAATATAAAAAAATTTCAAAAAGATTGTTTTCTCTGATCATGGCCAATTGTTAAATGATACAGGTGAAATACAGTGATTATCATGAAACACCATGACGGGGTTCAGGGACCATCAGAAGGTTGAAAATCAACAGTTCCCTCAGTTTTTACAGTTCCTGGCTCTGATAAGTTGGGCAAACCCACTGGTAGGTTTTGGGTTTCAGAGGATTAATTAGTATTTTTGTTTTAAATTGTTTTCTCATTCGATCTATAAAACATACCAAAAGTCTAAAACAATATCCTGGAACCCACTCTTTAGTCACTGTCATATTTTGTCCAACCAATAGCCCAAAACCCAAGAACATTTAGTTCAGTTTGATGTTAAGAGAAGGAAAAACAATAGCTTATCTAATTTAAGAAGCTTGAACCATCAAATGTTTGGCATTTTTGCTTGAACATTTTTTTCCCCAATGATGAATGATTATCAGAATAGCACCAGATTTATTTTCTGTTTACCAGCTCATTGCTCTAAAAGCTCTACTACACATTATGCAGTCAGTCAGCCATAAGGGAAATCAATAGAGCTTGATCACATTTGAAAAAAAATCTCCCTCAAATATCGGACAGCTGACCTGTGTGACTTTACAGATCCAATTTCTATGTCACAATTCTGCACAATAACACAGATGTGCAACAAAGAAAGCTAGAAAAAATAATACCAAGAGTAAATGCAATGTCAGTTATGGCACGTCATTGTCCTCTGATACGATTGTGAATGTCTGACATAAATCATGTCGAGGTCACATGATGCACCTAAATTTAAAACAACATGTACTGATCTATATGTTGCTCAAGTGTTTATCAAAACACAAATACTGTACATATCTGTGCCAAAGGTTCTGCACAGTCTGTGCTTGACAATCTGTCCAATTTTCAGCTCAGCAGCACAATGTACAAACCCGCAGTTCTTTCACTACAGCTGCAAGCATCAACAGGCACCGACAGCTTCTGATCTTGAGAAGGAAGTAGATGACGAGGGGAGAGGAGGGGAGGGGAGGGGAGGGGGGAGGGGGCTACAGGTTGTTAGACTGATGGTGTGTATTATCGCTGGGCCTCAGAGAGAACTGAGGCCTCAATAAGCATGCAGGAACACAAACACACAGTGGTTGCAACACTTCCCTTTTCAAGGTTTTGCTGTTCTGTTGTTTTTCCCAACCTAGGCCGAAACTAACCGAAGATCCACCGAATGCTGAGGTCACTGAGATGGACGTTCACCGCTTCCAAACTGATGTGATATATTCCACGTTAAAAAGTGCACAGTAAATAATTTTTCCAATAACTTTTATGAATCTTTTCAGAAGTGGTGAAACAACGATATTTAATGTAAAACACTGTCTTGCTTAAACATAACATCAAGCGTAAACACTGATGTGGAAGTCACAGTTAGACATCACAGTGCTTAGAGAGTGACATTACTACAACTCTGACAGATACAACTTTCAGGAAATTGGTCAAGAGTCAAGGCCATCCTCGACTATATAGATACATAGCTATAAACGTCTTGTAAACAGGCGGAAGGGTAGTGCCTGTGACCAAACTTGTCAGCTGTTTGAAAGAGGTGACATGGGAAGCACAGGACGTTAACAATACAGTGACAAAGATCAGGAAATAGATTTAAGCCAAAATAATTCAGGTTCCTCTTTAAATAGTGAAACTGAGTAAAGGAGAGAGCGCCTAAGACCACTAAGTTCCCGCTTGGGACTGTGTCATGAGTATTCTGTGGTTTGGACTAAAGATTTTTTGGTGATTCAGCTGCTCACCAGCAGATTTTGCTTAAGACAATCAATTTTATGTGAAAATACAAATCCCACCCTATCCATACTTTTCTTCATGTTACATCTAAGACATCTCTTACTTTGAAAACCCCTGTCACACAGTACAGTACTCTGACACTAAAATGTCAAGAGTCAACATGTAATGTCATGCTTACTATTGGCCTTCATCGTCAGGATCCATACTTTAAGTTCATGTGGGCACTGAAGACAAAACTGGCACAGAGGTAATAATTAACTCTAAAGTGTGAGTGCACAATAACAAGCATGCTCCCTGTAAACATGGGCACAGTGTCGAGGGTAAAGATCTGACACAACAAGGTGTCAGACGCCTATGTGGCCAAAATGAAAGGGTGCAGGTGAGCTGGATTACTCAGTTTTCAAGCAGTATATAATTTTCAAACATAAACTTGTCAACCAGGATTAGACATCCATTGTTGAGAGGTGACAAGTGCAAAAATCATTCTATTGTATTCATGTCAAACGCACTCATGACTTTGGCACTTGAGACCATAGTAGCAGTTTGTGTGTAGCAGGAGACAATTTCATCACTGCACAATTGCTGTCGTTGTCAGGAGGTGCAAATCAAAGGTGCCAGGGTGCTGGACTCCTGCCCGATTACAAGACCTTTTTTTACTAGATCGATCCTCAACAACAGAATGCCAATGATTCAGCGAAAGCCACTGCTGTTTGACGCTCTTAATGTGATGCGTTATCAAGGCACAAAAATAAAATCTGACCACAAGCGACCACAGCACCCAGTGTAGGGCTGTTTGTGCCTTTTATGTATTGCGACACTCAAGCTAACTTTTAAGCAAAAACCACAAATGTCTGTAAGCTCAGAATATTAATAACAAGATACACAGGACAACAAGCAATGGAATATCAGTTTGGGGCATGACTATCCACGACAGAAACCATGATCAGTCTTTGTATAGTAAGTCAGTGTCACCTTATTTGACAGAAATCTTTCCATTATTTCTGACCGTTTCGTAAACAAAGATGTCTATTATGCTTGAGTACATTAATCCCCAGGTAATAAAGAAACCAAAAAATATATACTTCAAACTCCAATAACAACTTGAACATTGTAAAATACACAAAACATCATAAACCAATGCAAAGAATGGCAAAAACTCAAAACAAAACCCACATTCGAGTATTAGAAAATTTCCATTTGAGAGTGAGATAGCAGTGTTTAAAATTTTCTTTCACATGATGCAGTTTGAACACAGTCGTGTCATTTTCCATTACCGCCTTTGCTAGAAAACAGTGAGAAGCAGATAAAAAAAATGCTTTTCTACTGTGCAGCAGAGGGAATACTTTTTCATTCACACTGTTTAGAATTTTTGGTATACATTTGTTACAGAGATATGTGACGTTAAACACACTAAAGACTTGCAAAGTCACAGGGTATTCATTTTTTAGAAAAACAGATGCTTAGTTTTGTTACTTAAATGCAGCTTTACTCCATGAAGGCTAGTTGGAAATGTAAAACAGGCGATATGTAACAAAACAAACTACACATTTGCAGTTACATGGATAAAATGACTCTAAAATGTTTCAATGGCCAGTTGATGCTAAGTAAATTAAATAATTCACACTGCCACTAAATATAAGCTTCCATTATTAAGTGAAATTTTCCATCAAGCTGAGCTGGACCGCAACCAACAAGTAGCTCAGAAGATTTCCTGACTTCAACACCAGTCAGTCCAGCTTATGAAATCAGGCAGTGTGAGGCCCAGGTTCCACTCTTCCCTTCTGTGGTTCATTCTCAAGTCTGAGGGGAGCGAGAGGGGGGGCGGCAATGCAATTACACAACTTGCTTTTGATTTATGTCTTAAAATTCTCGTTTAAACTGGTTTGATGACATCGCTTCAATCGCCCCCAACTAAAAATCTGACGAAAGGTGGCTGGGCCTGTACTTTTCTTTTCCCTCAGCATGCCTCTTACGTCAAACTAACACCACATGTTGTACTTGTATGAGTTTCAAAACTACACATGGGGCATACATACAGTGTACAAATGCCTTATGATGCACATGATAGGAGCTTCTGCTAATCTGCCTTGGAAATAAGTGCAATGCCGTTTCCTGTGTTTATGTGTCAAAGAATTGCAGGACAAATAAAATTAAAGTGTTTTTACTATAATTTGCCCCAAAACTAATATCATATGAATGACATGTAATATGTTTTGTGGAATTGTTTAGAGTGAAAATAATCTTTTGCGTACATCTGAATCACAAAACAGACTGGTAATTAATTTCGCCAAACCGACTTATAAAGGCAGCAATAAAGTCTTATTTGATTCTGAACTGGTTTTGTTTTGACTTCGTTGCCTGGCAGCTATTTTTAATCCCTACTTTAAAAGTGAAAAACTCAAAATAAAGTGATGACAGATGGATTGAATACAAGCCAATGTTCTTCTGGGCAGAGCATCATCTCAACAAGTCATTTTCCCCTGACAGAAGAGATACCACATGAAAAGCTGTTTACAGACGTCCACAAATTCTTCATCTCACCTATAAATCACCAACATTACATTGCTCACATTTCCTGGTATTTGGGGGATCTGTGCAATGTTGCATTTATTGCTCCGGTTGCTGTTTTAGTCATCTTTAACGCTGCACTCTTACCGTACAGCACAACAGCAAGCAGTCCCACAGGTTTAAGACACATTTCCTCACAAGCATAACTAATATTTGCTTAAAGATTCCAGCAGTGTAAAACAGTGACTGTGTGCAGTCATTGTGGCGTTTGAGAAATGTAAAAATGTCTCCGGGCGACTGCAAATGCGTTCATTCATTCTTATCACCCAGGCTGCTGAATATAAAGGGATTGTCAGGAGCTGTAAAGAGGGCTTATTGTTACATTCCTGCACCAACCACAGCAACAAGTCCGGCCTTACAATAACAAACAATTAATTCTACTAAATTCTCAGACTAGTCATTTAATTGGGACCAAACATTTTGTTTACAGTTCCTGCAGGCTCACATAGCTGATAAGTGTTAACCTTTGTCCCTTTAATGCAGTGACTGTCTACAACAGCACTGCCTCTGCCTGCATGCCTTTATCAATCCACCATCACTAACAAAACAAAACGATCTGTACGCCAATATTGCAGCAGGTATATGCACTAATCAGCTGTATGTACATAGCATTTCTCAGCAAGTCTATTTAATTTAAATGCAAAAAATGTACGTATTTAGCTTCTGATTTGCATGCAGTTCACTTTTACAATTACTTTTACAATTATTTGGGTGCTAAATAGCAACACCCATGAATGTCTGCTGTAAAAAAAACAAACTAAAAATCCATTTCTCATTATCTTGGCACAACTGATTAAAATGATTTTTAGATTTTGGTGTTAATCCTCTCACCTGCAACAGATAGAAAATTGCGCAGTACTTTTTTCCCATCACTGTTTAAATAGATTAAAGTGTGCCTCTGTGTTTGAAATTTATCACTCCTCAATTCTTTGTCCATTGCACAACTCTGTTTTCTTTAGGTGTACACACAAGCCGCTGGGCAGCGCAGCTAGTCCCTCATTCAGACAGTGTTACACAATTAAAATAATGAATAGTAACTGAGCCAAAATGTGATAATTGGTGTTACTTACTCTCGCCAGTCGCCCGATGACAGCTCATCGTCAACCAGACAGCGGTCACAACAAAACCCAAACACAAAGTCCGGACAAACATAACTGACACCATCCAGCACTGCTCCTGGTCAAACACTGAAAAATCCTTTCCAGGAGGACAGTTCGAACTGGGAAAGAAACACTTTCAGGAAACTGGTTTTGTTTTGCGGCGTGGGCCAACAGGTAAACAAAAATAAATAAAAGACATCCCGGAAGATGGGCGGAGGAAGGAGTCCAACGTGTTCAGTCAAACACAAGCTAACGCTGCTGCTAAAGTTAGCCACCTCATGGAAAACCACCATTAACGAACAGCAGCACTGCGCATTGCTGGTGCGACTTTTGGTTAGCTAAGCTGTCCCACTTGAGTTTGTCCGTGTCGATAAAAAAAGGACAGAAAAATAAAAAAAGAGCAAAAACTGACTTGTTGGCCGAGTAGAAGCTAGCGCCAGTGCTAGCAAACAACAGTTAGGCAGCCAGCTAACTAGCTAGCTAGCTGCATAGCCTGGCTCCTGCACTCAGGTCCAGGCCGAAAGTGAAGTGAAGTTTGCGCTGCTTTCCAGCAACCCTCTCAATTAATTTAAACTTCAAGAAATGTCTCACACAGCCACGTAGCTGTGACGCATCTTCTTGTTAAAAAAGGAGAAACGCTTCGTGCATGAAAGGCGAGCTTCAGTTTAATTCAGAGGGATTTGGGAGCTGCTGACTCGATGGTTGTGGCATGCGTGGCGTAACGTTAGCGCGTCTTTCGTAAAAATCCTCTCAAGTCCCACAGCGAGCTCACAAACAGCAGCGTCTGCTCTTTGAGCTTGTTTTTTCCCTCACTATCTCCACAACTCCTTCCCGGTCAGTGCAGAGGTTTCAGCGAGACCTGCACTCTTTAAAGGGCTGATGGACAGACTTCGTCGCGGCTCAGCAGTACTCCACTCTCCTGTTTTTGTTTGGGAATTAAAAAAACACAAATATCCACGCTCCGCTTTGTGTCCATGCTCCGCACAGCTGCCTGCTCCCACAGCTGAGGCTTCTTCGGGGCGCTAGAGAAGCAGGTGAGCTGGAGTTTGGAGTTGGTATTTCCTTTTTTCTTCCAACAGACAGAGGTAGATTGTACAGTCTCCCAGGTCCTGTAGGATCCCCTTCTTCCCAGCCTCTCTGCCAGTAAACAAACCCTGCCAGTGAGCCAGATGGGCTTCAGGGGAAATACGGACTGGAGCTTATTGGATTACACAACAAACTGATCCCACTGTCAGGTGGTAACGCGTTAAAAAGTAACACAGTTACTCCGAGCAGTAATTTGCAGCGTGCAGAAGCTGATTT
This sequence comes from Dascyllus trimaculatus, assembly GCA_024666655.1. Classification (NCBI taxonomy): domain Eukaryota; kingdom Metazoa; phylum Chordata; class Actinopteri; family Pomacentridae; genus Dascyllus; species Dascyllus trimaculatus. Next base: position 30,959,930 of record CM045454.1, read on the forward strand.
ATCGCTTAGAGAAGGCTGCTATGGATTTATTTCCACGTGAATTAAAATCACCATCAGTCCAGAGCTGCAAACACACGAGCAGAACCAGAACAGGACCACATCAGTCAGCACTGGACGGTCATGTTTATCCGAGTCAAGCCAAATGCAGGAGTGGGGATTTGATGATTTATTTTATCTTATCTTATAGGAAAGAGGATATTTGGAATGAAAACAACCATCGAAAGATCAACACGGTCAAAATAATCGATAATCTAAATTGTTTCCCCCCAAAATACTACTGTCTTTATTTGATTAATATTTAGTAAATTAAATCAGCGACAAATCTTTTAAAAAGGCAGATTTCACTATATATTTTTTTAACAAAACAAGTTTAAATAATGTATTTAATTAATACATGTATTCTGCCATTCATTCAAATCAACAGGCTGTTTCAGGCTCATTAACATAATAATCAGATTTTTCCTGGACATCTCTCTGATTGGCTGGCAGCACTCCTGGCCTTCCCCCTTCCCTGATAGTAACCAATGCTGATCAAAAAGGAAGCAGGGAAGTTTGCAGCGGAGTAAAAATTATATTCAGATATATATGCAATTAGTTTTAAGATTGACAGCTGATTCTGGACATTACAAGTAAGTAGTTTGTCAATGAGCCCCAACTCTCACCCTACAAGGTCACTGGCTTTGTCCAGAGCTTTCAGCTGCATCTTCCTGTCCTCTGAGTCTGCTCAGTTGTCACAGAGTAGCTCGATTTTATTATGTACATACTTAAATTCTTACACATTTATGAATACAAGCTTCATGGTTTTACTGAACTCAGATAAACTACATTATTTTACATAATTGACATGCAGGTGCAGAGATCCATATAGCCTTGAATGCTGCTTTGTGCATCATAATTGTGAATTTAAACTTAATAATTTCTTACGTAAGAAAGAAGCCATAAGAATGGCTTTTGCTTAGTTTTAAAAACAGTGAAATTGTCTCCGTTCTTCACCCAATGCTTGGTCAAATCATGGGAATCAGTCAAAGCTTGATTAAATAGATGACACAATAGTTATTAGATTAACTGTATTTAGGTGCACCAGTTTACATTTTGTGTTCTGAACTTAGCACAAGATGCACACTCCTTAATTACTGATAAGTTTGGTTAGGTATTAATAAATAAAAACACACAGAAATCAAATACGTGGTGGAAAACCTGTGGTTAAAAAAGGACAAATGTCATTCCTACTTTCTAATATAAGCTTGAAATCTGAGCCTGTGACTCAGGGGTTTGGACTTAGCATGCAACCACGATATGTTATGTTTATAAGTGATGTTAAAACAAAGTCAATGCAGTTGTAAAATACCACAATGTCAAATTTCATGTTCACCCATGAATGTAGTTATTTTGGGAAATACTGCAGCAAATCTCTAACTTGGAGGATTGTCTCCTTCTCACATGTATTAATGTGACTGTTACTGTTTTTTCAGGATCACATGTTAAGGAAATGACTCAATCTAAAGATCCATCCTCGATTTTAACCTCACTGTATCTGGTTGGTTCTTCTGTGCACAGAACAGAAGAAGATTCTCTGTTATTTTAGGGGACTGAGGGGAAAAGATGAGGAAGGAAAATGTGTGTGCAATCCAGCCATTGTTTAACCGGATTCTCCTTTTGATCCTGTGATGTTCTCACACTCAGACGGTCACATGGAAAAACAGCAAGATTACGTATTTGACACTGCCAGAGGCTGAAAATATCCGAGATTGTTTTTCCTGACATGTTTGTGTGCTCGGCATTTGTGCCACAATGCCATCTCCATCACCACCACTAATTCACTACCTGTTTACATCCTCCATCAAAGCAGCAGCATGGCTGGTACAAGATAATCATGTCCTGTTGTTTGTTGAACTAAAATAGAATTTACTGGAATTCTTACAGGATTTTTGTGGAAGCTACGTCTCTGACAAAAATGCTTTATCATCAGTTAATTCTGAAATATGACGCAGGCAGGTGGTGGAAATTATCACTGTGGGCTGATGCAGGCATTGATTCACTGAGAAACACAGAATGTCACATGTGGACAACAACACGTCTGAAATGATGGAAGTGAAATGGAAGCAGCAGGGTCAAGAGGTGACACTGCCTGTCGCCTTTCAACAAGCAGAGAGAGAGAGAAAGCTCACCAGCAGCACAAAAGTATTAGCCACTGAGCCGATTGGACGATCTTGCAATGTAGGAACATGTTGCATTATAAATAAAGCAGAGCTAAATTGCACTGCTGTGAATTCTATATCTTAAGCATAATCCCTTATCGAGTGTACAGTCTGCAAGAGTGAGATGACTTAATGAGATTAGAATCTCTAGTGATGCCGAGCCCAGCTTCCATTCACAAGCCACCGTCTGTTTTATTTTGGACAACAGATATCATTGGGGGAAGTTTGGATTTTGACGTGCTTCTTTTTAGAACCGTGTGCTTCTTATGGACACGCCGCAGAAGAACACGTTTCCGAAAATATCAGCCATGTTTTCATGTGTGTTTTGTGTATGGGGTTACTAGTGTGAGAAATCTGTGGACATGCAATCATTTAACATTAATAACAACACTTTAAGTTACCTTTCAGAATAATGTCACAGTAAATGGAATTAAATAAAACCACAAATGAAAGGAGAAAATAACCACAAAGTAAAACACAAACACACTTTAGTTATGGTTTATGTCCAGCAGTTACTCAGGTGTTCCGACATTTATGCATCCAGTTTTAACTAGATAGACTCAAAAAAGGTAACGCTCACTAACCATCCTTTAGCTATTTAGGAATATGTTACTTTTCTTTTTTTTTTAACCTGCTGAAGTGCAAAATTCAAAGCACTTTCTACTAATGTATGGAGTCAGTTGGTTTCTGGTTTGAACCAGTGTGACCGAAGCAAATTATGTACCCTGCTGTTCTGTTCTCACCAGATTAGGGTCAGTATGGCTCAGAACTATTGATGTGTTATTGAGGCTGAGATGAACAAAAACAAATGAGTCATAAACTCATGATCTGAATGCTGACAGCCTTTTGCTGGAGGACTGAAAAGGTTAGCTGTGGCTGCTCGGACAGCCTCCTAATCCTGACCTCTGGGGTCAGGTAAGGCTGCTCAGAGTGGAGCAGCTCACCATTAATAATACGGCTGCAGTTCCTCAGTGTCAGCGTGCTGTTATCAACACGGAAAATCAATGGACGTACGTGTGTCAAGATGGCTGTATGAATCAACACGGAAAAGCTGCATGGCAGTGCCTTTAAATGGACTGGTTTTTAGCCGCAGACATTAACAATAGATATGTGATAATGGATGCTGACACATAAAGGACAATAACAACACATGCTTTTGCCAGATTAATACGAGTCACATATACTTGGTGAAAGAAATTCATACGTTTATTTGACTATAGCAAAGCAGTAATACAATAATGCAGATAGATAGATAGATAGATAGATAGATAGATAGATAGATAGATAGATAGATAGATAGATAGATAGATAGATAGATATATATAGATAGATAGATAGATAGATAGATAGATAGATAGATAGATAGATAGATAGATAGATAGATAGATAGATAGATAGATAGATAGATAGATAGAGTAATAAGATTCATTACGGAAGAACGTGAACAATGACAGAACATCTCTCCAGTAATTTCTGCAGGACTGGTTTTCTCCATGCTGAGGAGGATTAAATCTGTCATCTAATGTGAATGGGGACATAAAAAATATGAAAAAAAGGATTTGAATCTCAGTAATGAAAGGTGCACGGACTTCTGCTGCCTTAAGTCATGACTGATCACTGCAGTCACTATAGATCATCTCAGTTTAAAACAGTAACACAAGTTGACAAGTTTAATATTTTCCATTAAATGTCATGGAATGAAAGTATAAAGTCATAGAAAATTGTAAGATTTGTGTAAAATACAAGATAGATCAGTGGATTTTTTTTTCAACAGCACAACAATAAATGGAAACCAATAGCTGCCACAGAGCAAAGAGACAATCAGCAAAATCTGCACCCCTGCTTTGCTTAAAACTCCTTCAACCCATCAACAAACCGCTTTCAATACTTCATATTACTAGTAGCCATTTTACAAAGCACGCATGCTCACGGATTTATTTTAAAATCTAAAAATTATTAGGGTAAGCCCTGAGCAACTCCCCAACAGTAAGATTTCCTGTCTGGGTACAGTAACTCTTCCTCTGCGGTGCCTTCAAGGAAACTTCAGCATCCGATATTTACATGTTGGCTGTCAAAAAACCTTGCTTTTCACAGGCTACATTGTCTGGAAATCAGACCCGGAAGGCAAACAATAAGCAAACATGGATATCCTGGAAAGAACTGTGAATTTGGCACCTGCATCAAAAAAAAAGGTTGTTGACTGGCTGCAAGAACCAGACATGGCAAGAGACTCATTAAAAGAGATGATTCCAATGTGCACGCCAGGCTTTAAATAGATTACGAGAGTTCAAATAATATAAACAGCAAACCTCACTGGTGCAGAGTTATTTATAAAACATGCCTTTTTTATGAAAAATTAAGGCTGCATTAATTGATTTTGTGGCCACTGGAGGAGACAAGAAACAAGCTGAGAGAGTTAGTTAATGTTATCTATACACCCAACAAGCACAGAACAACATCATGTGTTGGACATTAGCAGACTCTCAGCCTGTTTGCTTTGTTTTGGTCTTGCTAAATGGCTGCTTGTCTTCAGCAGCTAATTGCTAATTTCATCTGTTGTCGTCCGGTGCGGGGCTAGATTGCACGCTTTGGCTTTATCAGACTTTCAAATCAAATCAGAACAACAACTGGGGGAAACTTCCGTTACGTGACTCGTTGCAGAAACAAGGTGGATGGATGCAAATGTTTGTCTGACGATTAGTGGTCAAGGTCAAGGTCAAGGTCAACTTTATTATCCCTGAGGGGCAATTTGTTCTACAGCCAGCAGTATCTCACGGACAACAATAAATACAATAAACTGTCCATTAAAGACAACAGCACCAACATTACAAACGTGCAGTTTCATGTGTTGCATACCAAAATGAATTAGCAATATTAGGTTTAGTTGTCAGCATAGAGTGACTTAGATTTTTGTTTGTTTTCAGATACACTGATACGTTTCCTTTGCTCTTTGTTGTCAGATGGTGGAATCAACCATCAAAGTGCGATTTAGGTGCTCTGAGCATTTAAAACAAGTCAGCAAAATGACTTCCCTACCCAGGAGAATGGATCTGAGGAGGAATGAATGCACTATCAGCCTCTACATGGAGTAAGGTCACCCTAAGGGTTCAGTTTTGAGTTGGGAACAGCTTAAAGTGCTCTGTTCAACAGAGCTTGGGGTGGACAGTGGAAACTAGTGAGAAACAATGTAACACACATGTGGTTAAAAGCCTCGCAGATGCAAAACCCTCTGATGTGGTGCTCTAAGCCGTCCCTCACAGCACAGGTGCGGTGTTTTGTGTTGTGTCTCTCTTGGTAATGACATAAATCTGCTTGAAATGATCAGCTCGCTGCAGGGAGGGATTAGAGTGCTCTTACATAAAAGCTGAAGCTGCACTTTCTGCCACTTTACCTTATTCCAGCATGTGAGTGTGTAGGTAGCACCTTGTTTGAATGTGGACAGCAAAAACAACAGGGCCAGAGTTCACAGTGATAAGGCTGACTCAGTCTGTTTCTATGACATGCTGGGGTCAGTTCAGTCGGCCCATGTAATCTAAGAGATATCTGAGAGGTTAATACAAGGAGTTTCAACTTTTGAATGTTTTTTTTTAGTATGGCCTTGGAGGAAAAAGTCAGAGTTGTGTCCAGCCTTGAGTGTGAAACAGCCAGTTCCCAGAGGCCCACACCTATCCCCGAGTTAATCGTCAACCACAAGTGCCAGGAAGTCATGTGAGAAAACATTGGTGGTCTGCTTATAGAACATGGGAAAGCGTGCATTGTGGCAGAGGTTAGTGACAAACCCAGACTCACACAGACCTGTTTGACTGCAGGAACAATGAAGTTCACATATGATTCATCCTGGGGTTCTTCCTTGACGCCAGCATCATGCACTTCTTCACTGCAGGAAAAGATGCTGCCGTGTGTCAGCAGCGACCAGCGGGCCTACTTCCCCTTCCCAGGGCGTCTGCACGCCTGATGTATACAGCTCTAAAGAAAGATTTCTTCCTGCTGTCATTTCCAGTACTTGCAAAGACAATACTTTACGTTTTGAGGCATGGTTTGATGGATGCGCTGTGTCTCTGAGGTTAATGGGCACTCACATTTATAGTAATACAACAAAGCTGTGGACTGCGTATGGCCTCTAGCCAAGTGCAGGAGGCCGGTTTTCAAACACCACTCTTCCACTGCCATGCACCTAATTGAAGCCTGGAAAGTAAATGTGCAATGACAGCGACTCTGCATGACAATACATTCCAGCAGCTCCCCCAAATAGTCACACGGCCTTTGTTCATCCCCAACATGAGCGCAAATGAATGATGGAAAGATACTGAAGGAGCACTTCTTGCACTCACACTTACGCCTGAGAAGTCATCTGAGTAGCTTCTCTAAAGCGCTCAGTAACGTTGCTCTTGTTAAAACATGCCCAATCCTTTCCCTGCCAGAGCTTTTAATCCTGACAAGGCTGTGTGCCCCTAATTCCCAGAAAGCTGGAACCTGCCATTTGTTGATGTGTTATGTAGTTACTTGCACTGGAGGCCATAAGGGTAACGTGTTTCCCCATATTTTTAGTGCCACAAGCGCTATATGTGGACAAACGGATGTCAGACAAGTCTTCATATGTAGAAGATCTTAACGTCGTTGTGCATTGTAAAGCAGTGTTTATGACACTATGCACTAGTTTACTTAGGCATGGATGCAACAGTATGCCCAGCAGTCTGTGATTATCGATGCTCGATGTGAGACCCCACTGTATTGATGAGTCCATCATAACTAAATCCACTGCAGTGCCCAGCGCTGTCAGAGGGCTCTTCAGGTAACAATGGGCATGGATTATGGTTAAGAGCCTTATTATTATCTCTTTTATCCCAGGTTAAGACCACGTAACACCTGCTGTTCCACTTGGACTCTTCTGCGTACATCATCATATTCCTGCAGATGCAAGGAAGCACCAGTGAGGCACGCTGACAGCACGCAGACATGCAGAGGATAGTTTGTTAACTTTGGTGCAAATGTCCCGTTAAGCAGACAGTCGCTGACAAGTTCTCATTGTTTGCCTGAGCGGACTCATCTTTCAAAGGCGACAGCAAAGGGATGTATAAACACCATTAATCTAATGCAGGAACATGTCAGCACATGCACAGAGTGTGACACCAGGAGGTCAGGTTCAGGGAATCATGCTCCTGATGATGCTAGAAAAATATAAAAATCTGCTCCAGTGTCAGCAGTATCAAAGTGCAAACAGTCACAGGATGAACGTAACCACTGAGCTGAGGCATAGATGCACAGTATACACCCCCTCCTAATATTTAGAACACGTGCATTTGTTCCCCCCAGTTAAAACATAAAAGAAGCAAAGGACTTTTATTTTTTATAAATTGCTATTACGTTTGCTCACAGATGCATCAATACCTCCAACATGAACTGGACCTTTGTTTTAGAATAGAATATACTTTATTAATCCCCAAAGGGAAATTTAGGTGTCTGGCAAAGAAAAACATGAAATAAATAAATTCAGATTAAATTCACGTGAAATTAAATTCAGGTGTCTGACCGTTCATCTCCCATTGTTAAAAGAGTTATGAAGCCTAATGGCTGTAGGGATGAATGATCTTCTATATCTCTCAGTCCTGCAGCGCAGAGAGATGAGCCGTCCACTACCACTGTTTCTCTGGTCCACAGAGATGTTGTGAAGTAGGTGATCAGTGTAACTGACAATGGCTTCTACCTTCTTCCGTGTGCATCCCTCCACCACAGCCCCCAGTGAGTCCAACCTGGTTCCAGTCACAGTGCCAGCTCTTTTCACCAGTTTGTCCAGACGCCTCGCATCCTTGTATTTTATACTGCTTCCACAGCAGCAGACTGCAGCATAGAGTAACACAGTTGCCACCACAGATTGATAAAACATTGCAGCATCTTTCTGAGGATATCTAAGGATCTGAGAACCCTTAAGAAAAAGAGGCAACTCTACCTCTTCCTGTAGTGCATCTGTGTAAAGGGACCAGTCCAATTTGTTTTCCAGGTGTACACCGAGCTATTAGAAGGTTGGCACCACCTTGATGTCCTCCCCACCAATGTTAACTGGCTGATGGTTGAGTCTGGATCTTTGGAAATCTACCATCATTTCCTTTGTCTTTGAGGTGTTCAGTAGGAGGCAGTTTCTGTGACTCCAGTCACTGAAGGCTTTCGTTAGATCCCTATATTCAGACTCCTGTCCATTCCAGATACACGCCACAAAGCACATCAAACAGATAGATGTGATATGTTTAAATGTGCAGAAAGTTTTAAACATGAGCTGTTAAGGTCCAGGAGTTTATAAATGAATAAAAACAAATGAATTCATCATTAACGTGAAAAGGTGCTACCTGCACCTTGAAAGAAGTTATTTCACCAAAAGAAACAAAAGGAGGCAGAAGAGTAAATCATGCCTGTATGTGTGTTGAATCCACAGCGATGGTATTTAGGAAGAAGAGTTCATCTACAGCAGAGCAAATATTTGAAATAGATACTGATTGCCTGATAGCCCTACTGTATTTCATTCCAGTCTATTAACCTGGAATGTGTTTTGTGTTTTCGCATACATGAAGTCATTTCCTCCGAAAACTGATGCAAAACAAGCACAAATTTAGTGCATGAAAACTTCACCAGAATGCCAGAAATTAAACATGATGATGCTCAGAGTGTCCTTGGGTACTACCTCCCATCTAATGTGTCTCCATCAGTGACAAAACAAAATCTACGTCCCTCGCAAATGAGTGAAATAAAGCCTTCCAATGACAAATGAAGCAAAATTTTGAAAAGAAAATTTAATAAATATACTTAGGTGAGATATGTCTTGGTAAAAGCAGTGAAGGTTTATGATGAAAATACCACTTGTGGTCAGCATTATGATGTGGTACATGTTAGGACTGATACTGACACCAGTAGGATCGATAACCAAAGAAGGAGCTGTTGTTTTTGGCAGATACATTTTGTTTGTGCTTGAACTCTGCAGTCTAATATTTATTTACCAATCATATGTGAACTATTGCCGTGGACTCATGAGTCACGACATACTGTAGTATTATTCTATGTTGGACTGAAACCAAATTTTGTGGCAACTCCCATCTCGACTACTCACTCGTTCAGAGGAAAGCCTTCTTAGGATTCCTGCCAGACTTGACTACTGCCTCCATGTGGCTTTAATAAATAAAGGCTCAGACCTCACAAAGTAAATGAGCTTAGGTCAATGCCGGCGTATACAGTGTGTAGGTGGAGGAAAGCATTAGAGCTATCACGAAGCTCTAAAGGGCAGGATTACTAAACAAACAAGCAGCAAAGTTAGAGCATTAAACAAAACGACTGGTATTGTTCACAGTAAGTAAAAGCCAACAGGAGCACTAGCTGTTTAGAGCACTGGGATTTAGTGGCCCTGGAGTGAACAATCCTCGCCTTAACCACAACACTCCAGAAACACTAAATGATTATTGTTGTTTCGATGCGCCTTATTCACTGCATTAACAACAGTTCATGTCTCAGTTATCCAACACTGACCCCAAATAAAAAAAAAAAACACAAAGGCGAATTAAAACATTTCATTGTACAATAAACCTTTAATAAATAGTTTGTCATTAGTTTCCCATATTTACATAATAACCACCATTTACTTATGTTGCCATACTCATTTCTTGGCTAATTTTAGGCACACAGAGAGGGGGTTCAGGCCACAAACCACATTGTACTAAAAACAGGAGTGGCTAGCAGGTAAGTCTTGAGAAATATATCATAATAACTGCACCATACAACCAAACAGACCAAGAGGTGGTCATCTCCATGAGCAGTAAATATATACATTTGCTGTAAGTACAGGTGATCTTTGTACATTTACAGTTGTTTGTTTGGAGGCTGTACGAGTGCACATGGGGCTGGTGCAGAATCTTACCAATTGATGCGGGATCTGAATTTATGCGTTCACTCAGGTGTCGATCCAATAAATGATAAATAAAACAAGAATTATACGCAGGGATATCAAATCAACATTAACGGCTTCCTGTGTAGTAACACCCCCTCTGAAATAATAAAAACTATGACAGGTTAAGTCAGTATTTTGAGGGTATAATGTGGTCAACGTGTACAGCTCGACTTGGAACATTCGGTGACTTATGATCTACTGATAATTCTGGGAAAAAAAATAAGCTTAACAAATGTAACTCACCACCGTGAAATGCTTGTTATTAAATGAAGACCGAGACTGAAAACAGACAAGATGGACATTCGATTATTTACCATTTAAGTTGAAAAGAGTCCTAAAAATGACTGGGTGAAGTTTTAAAAAGCTATAAAAAAAATAGCATTAAAACTTAAATGTTCAGCCGAAGAAATTAAGACAAGAGAAAAAAAAAAGAAACAACAACAGAAAAACATTCAAATCACTCAAGTGCATAAGCACACATACACACGCAGTACAAAAAAAAAGCAAACCAAACAATTTTGGCACAAAATATGTGACACACGTTTCAGTTCAGAAAAAATGTTCAACAGCATGAAACCCACTGTAGGCTAGAAGAGGCATTTATGAATGAACTGCTCAGTGACAATTTAGCAGTTTCTAACACAGTATGTGAACAAAGGGAACACTGTCACTGATACAAAGGATCCAAAGCAGGCGCAGCACCAGCAGTTACAGGCCTGCACTAAAAGTCCTAACAGCACCACCTACTGACGGGAAAAACAACAGCAGTAGTTCAGAACTTCAGACGGACAGGTGGGCCATTTACAGGCAAGAAAAACAAATAGATCCTTTAACCGTCACAGTTTCAAGTGTTTTTTAGTTGAATTTGTTCAGTGGATGAATCTCCAGTGAAAGCTCGAGAAAAGGAAGTAATTTTAACTTAATTTTCTTCTAATTTTAACTGTAGTTTGCTTAAATGGTTGTTGTAATCCATGGTGTTTTTTGAATGTGACGTCTTGGTAACAGGCATCGACTACAACTGGCAATGTTATAGTGATCCATTGTAGCTAAATGTTTGAGGAAAAACCTTAAGAAAAACAAACAAACAAGAAAAAACCTCATTCAAATATCAGCCTTAAAATGAAAACTCTACAGCTGTTAACTCGCTAATCTCCCAAAACTGGAGCAGATCTTACTTTTCTGGCCTGTAGGGTGCAACACAGTCATATCATCGTGGACAAGCCTAAACCACTGCTGCTTTTGGTTGTGCTCCAGTAGGTGGCGCAGGCTGGCATCTGTAGAGCCAGTCTGATGTGACCAAACAGCTCTCCAAGGGGAAAATCTGCAGCCTGTTAAACACGAGCTGCCAGCCAAGTTCATGCGGCGCTTCAGGTCAAATCGTTTGACCATTGGTTGTTAGTTATTGTTTGAGAAATGTGCAGTGCCCCTTTTATAACTGTTAGGGATTACATGAAACCGTTGCAGCTTTTATCCAATTACAACTGCAGAAATCTTTTTCCTTATTAGCCTCACCACATCATACTTAACTCTGAATGTTCTACTGCAGCAGCGTGACTGATATTCTGTTGAACCCACTGATATTAATTCAAAGACTCTGTATTAACAGTCAGTGCCAACACTGACATGCTGATGGCAACGCTCTAGCTCCAAATGGTCCAGAGGCTTCAAATAAATCTATGATTTTGTAAGCCTTAACCCTGATGGTGATAAATGTCAGGAAACAAAGTCAAAGGAAGGGCATGAATACAAAGGAATAGAAAGTGTGTAACGGCTCCGATGGGAGCGATAGCGTAAGATTACAAAGCCTTCTCAGACCTCGGTCTTCATACAGGTTACGTAATGTCTCTATATATATTTATCTTAAGTCACTTCAAGGCAACATTTGTTTCTTGAATAAAAACTTGAAGCACAACAAGCCTTCAGTTTGAACAGAGAAAAATATACAACCCAAACTGTACTACTAATCTAGAGAATGGCAAGTAAACATTGAAAAACCGTTTGAGCTAATAAAGTGGTCTCTCTCCTGCACTTCTCTCTGTAAGAAGTGTGATATTTAGACAAAGTGTGGTCCTAACAAAGCTTTTCGTATCTGAACTGGTTGACCATCCTAACAGACCTCAGGCAGGGCCTCTCTGGTTTACAGAGACCCCTCTCACAGGTTAACAGTTGCTGTGCTTCCCTGTTGTGCACACAGAGGAAGAACCGTGTTCCCTTCTTGGATGCTTTAACAGAGCTGTAGTCGCAACGACGAGCATCACAACAGGAGTTAGCTTGTGAAGGAGCATTACACAAGTGCTCAACTAACTGTTTGTTACACTCTCGTGGGACAAACAAAACTGCCACTTGACTAACTAAAGAGGAATATCAAGAGTCACACAAAGATTTAGCAACATTTGAGATATACCCCAACTCATACTCATAACCAAAAGTGTTTCGGTTCTGTTTTGCAGCAGGAGGGGGGCAAGCCGTTGTATGCTCCACTCTCTTACAGCTTTAGAGAAATGAAAGATTGGAGTCCAGCTCAGCCATACAAACACACACCTTTCCACTGCAGCCTGAAAAACACTCAGCACGCTCTCTTCACACAGGGTCTTTAGAGAGTCCTCACAATACCCTGCTTTCAAAAGGAAAAAGGCTGCTAGGGAAGGGCTGCCCACTTTTGTGCTGTGGACACAATCACACAGACACAAACACCTCTTCTTGGCACTGGAGTCTGATGTGTGCCTGAGGTGCATGTGTGTCCATGTGGTAAAATGTGTGTATCTGTCCATGTGTGCAGGGGCTTTTGTGGTGGAGCATAGGGAGTCCGCCCCCCTTAGCTGAGGTTATACGCTGCTGTCCTCCAACAGTGGCTCCTTGCCCTCTGCCCCGCTGCCCTGGGGGCTGTGGGAGTGACTCTGTGCCCCGTTGCTGTGCTTCTTATAGGCGCCGGGCCTCATGCCGGGCCCCGTGTGCTCCGGGATGAACAGAGCCACCAACAGAGATAGCAGCACTGAGCATGCACCAAAGAGGAAGGGAGGACCTGGGATGATGGCACTCTAAAAAGAGACATGGCATAGAAGTCAGAAAGCTGGTCAAATTCTGATTAAGCACAAAATAAGCTTGTACATGGCTCAACCCTCTGAACCCAAAGTTAAGAGACGAGGAGTCAATGGATTTAATTTTCTGACAGTCTTCAAATTAATCACATGACCTTAAGTTTCTTCAGGAAAAACAACCAAATCTGAACGTAAACTGGGGATATTTCATCAAAATCACTTCAATCTACATCCATCCATTATCTATACACAGATTAATCCTCTGTATGGTTGCAGGGGCCGACTCAGGGTGAAGGCAAGGTTCACCCAGGACAGGTCACCAGTCTATCACAGGGCTACACATAGAGACAGACAATCAAGCACACTCACATTCACACCTACGGATAATTTAGAATCATTAATTAACCTCAGCATGTTTTTGGACTGTGGGAGGAAGCTGGAGAACCCGGTGAAAACCCACGCTGCACAGGGAGAACATGCAAACTCCACACAGAAAGATCCCAGGCCCAGGCTGGGACACAAACTGGGGATCTAACAGCTGTAGCCCTTCAATCGACATGTCTCATTTGAAGTTTACCAAAAATAAGCGTCTACAAAAGCCAAATTCTGTAAAAAAACAAAAGGTTTTGTGTTCTTCTCTACAACAACCAATAGTTGTACCAAAAATTCCTGGACTTTTTGACTGAACTGTTTATACACAGAGCAGAAAAAAGAGACAAAAGAATGGTAAATAATTAAAACTGTAACTAGGAAAATATCTATAGTATATAGAGTCACAATTTTTCCAGTGTTGGTAACACCTATGAACCTTCAAAAAAAATGGTGGACATATTGATTCCATATTTTTTTCAATTAAAAAAGAAGAAGAATCAAAGAAATTCAAGCCTAATTTTTTCAATTTTTAATGATTTATGGCATTCTAACTTTGTTATACTACACGCAAAAGATTTTTAAGTTCTCTCTCCTTCTAGTCACAGTTGTGGGGTTTCCATAGAGGTCCAGGACTTTATATTGCAGAAAAAAATGCTCAGAACTGCTTAGGGTTCAGAGGGTTAAATGTCTTTTTTTTCATTAAACCTTACCTCATCAGTTGGGTTGGCCATGTTGGGTTTGGCACCTTTCTCAGAGCCGTCAGTGTCGGTCAACTCCACGTGGAATAGGTAGAAGACGAAGCCGTAAAGAGCAGGACCCAAACCGTTACAGAGGCCTCGGATTCCTGTAATCATCCCCTGGACAACACCTGCACATGACATATGAACATGGGGAATTTTTACCAGGTGCACTCAGTGTACAATCAGAATGAGAATTGCTGTTATTTATCACACACAGCACACAACATAATTTGAATGTGTCACTTCCCTGACAGGGGTGACATCTATTCTTTTCCAAACACAGAAACCAATAGCATTTAAAGAGAATAGCGTTTGTTCCAGATTTTGAATTGATGCATGTATACTTGAGACTTTCCCACCTCCTATTAGCATGCAAGTGTGAGATGCCTGAGCACAGGTTCTCTGTAAGTCAGCAACAGGAAGTCGACCATCCCATACCAAAAAACTCAAAAATGGCATCAAATTCATTCAATTATTAGAACTCAGAATATATGAGTGGAATATAATCATTCAAGTTATATTTTAGGACACACAATATTAGATTTTTGCCAATACTTTCAAACTCATTTGTGATAATTGCTGATATCAACATGCAATATGTACATACTGTATTTTAGCTAACTGCAGAAAACATAAAGTCTCTCCTGAAGTGGAATTAACATAAAAGACAATACTTCAATTCACATCTAAAACATGCTTCAGTCATTATTATTTAGTATTTTCAAAGAAAAATGTGTGGACTTTAGTTAATTTTAAAGCCATCATTAACTGATACAGATGATTATCATGCTGATATGATTGTGCATCACTAAAGATTTTAGCTAGTTTTACACTTCACTTGGCAAAGTTGTCATAAAGCTGTTATGAGGACAAAAGCAAACACTGATGCATGTAAGGCATCTTATTTACCCACAGAACGTTTTTATTATCCGAAGATAATTAAGATACTGAACAAGTATAGTTTTCGTGTTGGTATGTGGTAACAGGTTTTGTTTTGTGTCTCAATAGCATTCACACAAAGTCCTGCAAATACATGCCAATAGTCAATAGGTATATGTCAATAGTTACGAAACTTGCCTTGCTGATCAGGGTCTGCATTACGGGACACGATGGCGCTGATGGCAGGGAAAGTGATGCTGGACATGGCTGCAACAGCTCCAGCTGCCCACATCATCCTACAAGCAACAACAACCCATTTATGTTAGGAACACACAAAAACCTTCATTCAACCTTTGGAAAAGTGGATTTGTATATGTCCTCGAAGGTGATTTAGAGGTGATTAGGTTTGCTATTATTAAAAGCCTCAGCATGAAAAAAATCCAAAGACAAAGCAAATAACAAAAACAAAACACCTAAAGTAACTTTAGAAATCACATCAATTTATTTTAATGTCAGAAGTAGAGACACTGGCTGGAAAACAGCCCCTTCCCCCCTTATTGTGAACAAGGAGAGAATTCTCCCTTTATTATATAATATAACCAACTTGACCTTTATTTAACTTAATTTCCAGGGTATTGACCAAAGCAGAGAGGAGCAGCGAGGAGACATGTTGTCAATGTTTCCAGTTAGAATCAATAGATATTATGCACATTGCGCCTTCTCCTCAAGGCCAAAACAAGAGATACTGAAGCTGCTATGATCCCACTTCAAAAGAAATGAAACTGAATCTAATCTATGCGTGTGGTCAGTGGTTGTGTGGCAACAATTTACAGGCTTAAAGCTAGTGGTGGAAAGTAACTATGTACGCCTAATCAAGTACTGTAGTTAAGGATAGTTCTATTTGCACTGTACATCAGTACTTCTATTTTATACTGCTTTAGACTCCCAGTCCACATTTCAAAAGGAAACATTGTACTTCCTATTCAGCTACATTTATCTGATAGCTTTAGCTACTTTGAAGATTGAGATTGTACACAGTGGATAACATGATAAGCTTTTAAAATACAACACACTACAAAAGAATAAACAAGTGGTTTCCAACTGGTGTGGCCTCTGATGTCATACATATTACAAACGCCTGTAAGTTCATAGAATTAGATATTTAAATGATCAGAAGGAGGAACTATCAGAGGAACCAAACCATGACTTTTACTTTGAAACTAACAGTTAGCTGCTAATTCTTGCACTGTTACTTAGATAGGATTTTCACACAGGACTTCTCCCTGTAATAGAGTATATTTTACTTTGCTGTATTAGCACTTTTACTTGACCAAAGGATTTGAATACTTCTCCCACCCCTGTTTAAAGAAAATCTACACACAAAAATAAAAACATTAGCTGTATTACTTTTGATGATCAGCAGTCCTGTTTTGAAGGGCAACGAGTCTCAAACTGCAAACTCCAAAATGGTAAAATGTCTGTGCGTTGATCAAACTAAGTCTTTTAGGTTATAACATTTGTGAGGCCTGAAAAAAGTCTCAGTTTTTACTGCAACGTAAGGCTATACTTCCCTCTAGTGGTTTATCAGAGTAGTGAAACAACAAAATAAGAAACTGTAGTTAAAACCAGCCCAGAACCTTGGCATTTCAGTAAATCTGAAACAATATAATATCTCAGTTTACTGGGGGATGTGGCCTCAACTGTAGATTTTAATGACTTTTTTTTCAAATTCTGCTTAAAGATTTGATTTTATGAGATCCTGCTTCAAGTTCTAGGAATATTATTTGTGCAAATAACAATGTTCTTGTTTACTTTAAAGCTAAAATTAAGACAAAAATATTCTATCTAGCCTTGCATGTTAAAAATATTTGCTGTTTTTGTTGGGTTGAATAAGCCAACAATAACCCAGAGGCACAGTGGTTCTACATCATACAGCAGGAGATGATTTGTCAAGACAAAGGTCCTTCTTTGCTTGAATTTCTATTCATTGAGTGATTACATTTTACTCAGGTATATGAAGTACAGTAATAAGTGGAATAAACAAGAAGTGGAATTTAAAAAAACACTCTTTTTTAATAGATCCATTGGAGGTCCAAACTGCTCAGTTTCACCCATTCAACCAGCAGCATCCTCTTTAGCTTGAGTTCTACTGAACTGAATGAAAAAGGAAAGGTGTTGCGTGTGCATATGTTAGCAGATAAAATAAAACGGTTACTGACCAGGGCTGAGAGCCAAAGCCGTACCAGGCCAGCTGGAGGATCTGGAAGCCGAGGCCGAGCAGGATTGTATTCTTATTCCCTATTGAACGCATCAGGATCCCCAACACAACCGTCTAAGGAGACACAAGGTATACGAGACAGCCCTTAGCAGGCCTTGTTTAACGCAGCAAATGGGTGTGACAGTTTTTACTCCTGAGTCCTGACACTGATATACAGCTGAAAAGCAACTGAGTAATCAACTAGTTATTTATCAGAATTCCATGTAATTAATGACACTGATCAAGTTAGATTATGTGTTTTCCCTTGCCTTCAATTACATTAAATAATAACCATTCAGAATAGCTAAAAGAATGACTTTGGGTTTTGGACAAAATTTTAAAATGAAAGAAAAAAATCAATTTTCCCAAGAAAATAATCAGCTGTCAAGGAAAAAATAACAAAAATATTTACATAGAACTAAAATAAGCTGAACCTCTGATCTCCAAAGTATTTTCCCCCACAGTGTTAGCAACTCCTATTGGCACTTTGAAAGACACTGCACAAGGTGATTCCATTTTTTTGCCAAATAAATGTTTTTTCTGATTTATGGCATTAAAATGTTGTTAAACTACATAAAAGAAATTCTTGAGTTGTCTCTACTTCCATAGAGGTGCAGGACTTCATACTGTAGTGAAAATTAGCCCACAGGGAGTAAAAATGAGACAGGACGAAAACAAACTCCCAGAAACTTGCTTGATGTTCAGAGGGTTAAACATTAACAGGAGAAGGCTCAATGTTGCATTTACATTTATACAGATACCAGAAGTGCATTTTCAAGTACCTGGGCTAGTATCGAGAGGATCCCCACAACTGCGATAAAGGCAGCCACTGTCTCTGAGGAGAAGCCTATGACCTGAGGGCGAGAAAGCGTCAGTTAGAGCACAGGTTAGGACATGACTGACTGAGACACATCTCCACACCAAGCCTTTACCCACTTTCCACTGAACATAATAGAAGAAGGGTGATTGTTTGTGATCTTTTGTTAACACGTGCTGTTTACTACTTCATTCTGAGAAAAGGTACTTTTCTTTATCCTCCTGGTAAATTCAGGCCAGGTATATCCAATAATATAGGCAGCAACAGGAGTAGTGCTGCTGATTCGAGGTGTGTATAATTTATGACAATGAATGTAGAGAGATAGATGATAAGGCAATTTTGGGAAAAGGGGACAGAAGGCGTGGTGAGTAACATTAGACCCAGTGCTCCAGAACTACCTTATCTTTATCAAGATGGCAGCTGAGAAGTATAACCCTGTGTGTGACAGACCTGCCTAACAGGTTCATCTGACCCTGTTTACACAAACTTAACAATCCTTAGTTCAAGCAGTGCATGAAAGGAAGGAGATCACACCTCCTCAGTTAACCTCTAAGCTGCCAGCTGCTACCAAACGCTATCGCAGCATAACAACGAAAGCAAACCATTTCTAGCTGCTTGTGCTAAAAATGGTGTTCCAGTGGTAACATTGTGTTAAGAGACCTAATGAATCTGCTCTACTTATTCACGCAATGAAAACAGGCTGCTCAGCAAACCTGATCATCTTGGAGCAGTGTAGGTGGAAGTGTGCTGTCTGCAATTTTCATATAGTTGTACTGTGTGGTTATTTCATGAGCTGTCCAGTAGCAACTTCAGGATTTAATTAGCAACACAAATGGAGAAAATAAAAAAGGGTGTCACATACAACATGTGCATTTTAAGAACAACTGGTTTTGTCCCCGTTACCAAAACAAACATCACATTAAAAAGTAATATCCTTGATTAAGTATATTTCAGCAAGAACATCCAATACCTGTAATTGGATTTCAATAATTTTGTCACACTGAATGATTTCCATGTGGTAACAAGTGTATGCAATGTGTCGAATCAATGTCCCTGTGCACAATCCAGTCTTTCTGGGAACGTGTAAGCAGGGAGGGAAGGCAGAGTGTTACCTGTCTGAGATAGAGGAAGAAGCTGGAGTACTGGCCGGCCTCGGGGAGGTAGGAGAGAAACACTGTGATACAGATGAGGAGCACCGTGGAGTCCTGGCCCACTTTACGCAGAGACTAACCAAGAGACAAACAAGAATGCTTCAACTCATTACAAGAATTCAAAATTTGAGTAATGACATTGGCTTCTCTGACATGCTGACTTACTCAAGGTTCCTTATTCAACAGGCCCTAAACAACAAAGACACCTCTACTGTCCAGTGTCCTGCCATTTTCATCCCAAATACTGTAGCTGTTGGGCTGATGAAGCCAAGTAAAGCTTTGTGTGCATATATACTATATATGCCAATAAAACATTTACAAGCCAAGGTATACACTTTAGCACTTTACACTTTTTTTTTTTACACTTTACTTGTATTTATCAAATCTAGTGAGTATCGTAACTTTCCTCGTGCAATCTCTGTATTTGGGTTCGTGCTGAGCCACAGTGGATGGATAGTAACAAAGTGAGAGATTTTTACTAAGAACATTTACTTTGAAAGATAGTTCACTTGACTAATCCCGACCACCAACGTCTCATATCAGCATAAGTTAAACTTTGGAATTAATTTTTGCAAAGACCAATGACTGTGGACTTTGTCCTACAACATTAATGAACTAATCCTTCAGTGGTTTTCACTATTTCAGGTAAATCAAACTTTCTTTACTGTGCTGAGCACCAACATCTGATCAGATCTACTCAGAAGCAGAAAGCTACTGTACCGGACTTGACTAGAATTAATAATTCACAATTGCATGCCTCTGCCAACTAATTAGGTTCCAGTTTACATGGTGATTTCATTTCATTTATACATTTCTTGGGACATTTGTCTGACATACCAAGATGCACACTGTTTCACCTTAATAACAAACAGTGTACAACCATCCCTTCTCCTGTTCCTAAGTTATGGCATTATATAGCTGCTAGAAAGTTTTTTTATAGATATCGTCACCTTTTCATTCTTCTGGTTTTTCAAATTTGGTCATAATTAGCACACATCTTTTGAGTTACAGTCAAAATCATGTTTTGTGATGTCACACCATTGATCACAAAAAACTCATTTCATCGTTGAGTTAAAGTGAATGTTTGTGTCAAGTTGTAGAAATTCCCTGAAGGTGTTGACGATATGTCACATCAATGGGACAGATGAATGGACAAACAACCTGAGAACTAAATATCTCCTGTCATGGCTGTCACCGGCAGAGAAGCAGAACAAAGATAAACTACATTTATTTTTCTTAAAAAAGAAAAAAGTCTTCACTGTAGCTACAGAATTATTACCTGATTAAAATGAATTCATTACAATTAAGGTGTTTTGGTCATGCATCATTGTACTGTTATGTAATGATCAGTGACTGAACACACAGAGAGAATTTGTTTGTGAACAGCCTGACCTTATACAAAATGTGCAGCAAGACTGAGCGTTTTCTCAGCGGGAGGCTCTCTACTAAAACCGAAAACATTCAAATATTGAGGTCTATTCTAATGTGAATTAAAAGCCTTCACCCCACAGCTTACCCCTAAATTATTATCAGGGTAAGATCTTCTTATTCAAACAATGGACTGACAGCAGTTGAGTCCAGTGTGATGTATCTGCTGTTTGTGTGGAAACAGCCTGCACACAATGCTGGGATACAGTTGACTGAAATTCATCAATAAAAAGGTATTATGTTGTTACTCACAGCAAAGGGGTCTGCCTGTTCCCAGGAGATGGGGGCTCCCCATGATGCTGGCCTCATTTTCTCAGGCAGCGACTCTGGTACGGCCACCAGGATGAAGCAGATGTCAAGCAGGGCGATGGCTGTGGCCAAGATCACCACCAAGGTGTCACCGTAGGCTACAGACAGGTAGGCTCCGATGGCTGGGCTGGTAACCAGGCTGGCCGCAAAGGTAGCTGATACCTGAGGGGACAGGGAAACAGAGCTCAAGTCAGTACAAGGCACATTTCTTTAAAAACAATCAGGCGTTTTAACTATTTGATGGAGGACATTGTGAGAGTTTTAAAATTCACAAACTGATATAATCTGTTTAATTCACACATCTCCTCACCAGACCATATGCTGTACTCCTCTCATGCTCCTGCGTGATGTCTGCCACATATGCAAAAATCACCGAGAAGGTGACAGCAAAAACACCAGACATGGAGATCACTGCAAAGTACCACCTGAAAGACAAAAACAGTTGGTCTTGTGAGCACAGGGGAAATAACATAGCTGCACTACAACTAAACCCTGTTACATTCTAAATCTTATCTTTATGAAGTGTTTAATCTTAGTAACTAGCAATTTGGTGGTTTTGATTCTGTTGTTGTAATATATCTTATCATAGAATGTTACAAAATTTCCCCTTCTAACTGAAAACATGACTGAATAATTCTACTGTCATGTCAGTATTTTGCACTTACCATGGGCTGATCTTCATCAGAGGAATGGGTGCACATGTGAAGAAGACCGTAAGCAGCAAGAAGGACTTGCGTCCCCATACGTCTGACAACGCTCCAATCAGCGGAGCACTCAGAAATGATAATAGGCCCTGGAAAGGAAGGAAGGATGGATAAATAAACACAGACGACAAAGAAAAGAGGGATCAGACAAGTGTTGGGAAATAATAACCTAACAGAAGGTACTACTCAAATTCACATGTACTGCGATTCAAGTACAGGCATACCAGTTTAGAAACTCATATTTTGAAACCATAATCTAAGCAAAACACTTCATTTATTACTATCATTCAAGTGTATAAATTAACCAATCTCCCTTCTAAAAATTATCAGTTCCATCAGTGACTTTGTCCTCAGTTGCCACCTACTCCAAATAAAGACTTGAAACCTGAGAAAACATAACAGTGAAGCACCTAAGGCCAGCGGCTGTGCATTCTGATCTGAAGTAAAACCTCTGAGAGACATACTGACACTTGATAAGGACAAAGATCTTTAAAATGTGGTTATACTGATAAAAGAAGAAACTTGCTTGAAATAATGGCGTGTTTTCCCTGTAATAACAAAACTACAAATGTGAGCATGTGTCAGCATGTGAAATGAGTTTGTTTTTTAATTGTACTTTGATCAAATAGTTGTCATAATCTGGCGGTCACACATAAGTTTGTAAATCAAGTAAAATTTCCAAACATTATCTCTGGATTAGAGAGAAATTTCTGTATCTCTCAATTACAGAATAGCAAAGTCTGTTATGTTGACATCACAACAGAATATAAAATCTGAAATAGTTGCAAATAAATCTGTTTACCTATCTTTAGACACTCTCCCCTCCTGAACTGAATAACTACTGTCAGCTTGAAGCACTTCAGCCTCCCGAGCTAGCTCAGCCTCCCTAGCTAGGGAACCTGCTACAGTTACTAGCCATCTTGCAGGTGTTAACATATAACTGCACTGGTGGTGAGTGATGAACAAGAGCACACTTTTTAGAATTTTCACATGTCACAAGTAACAGCCAAATAACACAGAATGCTACTGTGTACAGACAGGGACATACCAGCATGTGCACTTTCCCCACTACACTGAAAATGTAGAAACAACTAGCTTATTGGTGTCAGTGCAACTGGAACTTATTTGGCAGATGACCCTAGGCTAAGGCTAAGCTATCACTAAGATGCTAACTGTAAGGCCTGTGGCTAACACTATCCAGAGGACCCGTAACATCTACCTAATGTAAGATTAACTTTAACAGTTTGCTCTGATAAACAGACATTTCTCTAGCAGAGACACAACCCCAAAAGCAAAACAAGAAAAACAAACTGTTGCCACACATCGGGAAATTAGCTGCTTTCACAGTGGCTAAGGCTACACTACTGGCTAAGTCAGGAGATTGCCACTGATTACCCTGAAACAGTGTCTGGAAAACAATATGAAATAATGCCTTAAGACATGGGCTTTAGTAAACAATGAAATTGATAGAACAGCGGAAAATAAAGAGAACAGAGAACAGCAGACTTGGCTGCATGAGAAGAGCAGACAAACGGTCATCAATCTCACAGTGAACAGAAGAGTGTCTCGTGACAGTCTGACGCCATCACTTCTACTGCTATTGTACATAGTCAGCTATAATAAATCTTAATGAAGAGGCCTAGTTATGAATGACAGCTTCCCTGCCATCACATGTTGTTAAAATATAATATTTATTGTACATTGGTTCCAAATATCAGTTACTAGTCTTTGTTGTTTACCAATAATTAGCATTGATTCTGATAATCTCATATATGGCAATCCCAAAAGCAACTGTCAGCCATAACCATGTAAATCAATATATAAAACACAAAGATGTTGCCTGCTTCTGAGATACAAAAAACATACAGACCAGAGATGATATGTTAGAATTCAGGACTGTGTTCTATCACTTTGCATGTGTCACTAGTGTATTTCCATCATAATGATCAGAGATATACCTAGTTATTCTGCTCATGACTCATGCAACCTCTTACCTTCACGCCATGAATAAGTCCATTCATCAGGAATGTGTGTTGGGGGAATGTCTGGTGTAATACCTGGAAAGTAAACAGATGACGAAACCATCTTACTCACATAGCATCACATTGTCAACAGTAGATAGCTGTTTATAAAGTGGTTTGTGTACATTTCAGAGTTAAACTTGAGTTCAGAGGAGCAAAAGCAGTGTGACCACATTGTACAAAACCTAAGAAATCAAAAACAGAATATTGCATCGACTGCATAACAATTTTTTTATACATATATATATTTTTGGGAGGAGTTTTTATGTTTTAGTGATGGGGAGAGACAGTGTGAAAGGGGGTAGAGAGGAGAGAGAGACATGCAGCAAAGGGTCATGAGCCGGACTCAAACTCACAACTGCTGCTGGCGACCTGTGCCTACATGGTAACGTCCTAACTCAGTGAGCTATACGGCGGCCCTGCATAACAAATATTTGCTGTTTTGTGTTTAGTGACAACCATTTAACTAGTGCAATTTAATTCTGTCATGAAACAACCTGCACACTTTTCACATTTTCCAGCAAGAAAAACAAAAGCATAACACAACCAACAGAAAAGATCAATAAGTTTTGTTAACCATCCATAAAACTGATGCATGACCCACGACAAAAACACTAAAAGTCTGTTTTACTCATGTCCATAGACGTCACCACAGATTACTATACTCCCGACAGCAGGTACTGTATTATTCCTACGAACTGTACAAATTTACAGTGCTACATAAATTCACCCATTTCACTGCTTCATCTCATTTAATGGATACTTTGCTTCTGTGCTCTTAAAAACTGCAATAGAACCCAAAGATCTCACTTCATCTAAAAAGCTGTTCCCAACTTTAGCACCCACACACCCGTGTGTACCTTATTTTGATGAAATGTCTAATCTGCCCAGTATTATATCTACACTGGTCTTTAGTGTGCTCAAACACCTGTAAATATTCTGGTGGTTGGTCATTTAGAGATGGCTTGCTGCAGCATGATTTGCTTAAATGCCAGGATCACTCTGCAGACAAATATAGTTGCCATTCCTCATGTGAGCGCTAGATCTAGTTCAATTTACATATGTACCTTTGTAATAAAAGCCTTGGACAACCTTTTTAAGGGGGCCAGTAGAACTACTAGAAAACCTGGGTTTGGATTCATTCTCAGTCCCAGTCACTGTCTTTCCTCAGAAGCTGTCTCAAACATGTTTAAGCAATAATTACTTCATCAGGAGGGATAGATTGTAAAGTCAGTGCTTTTTTGTTTACGCCTGGCAGCTAAACCCACCCTTGCAGTTGTTTGAGCAGTCAAGTGACCTAAATAGTTTCTAAAACCAATGAAGTGTCCAGTTTTGGTGTTGTCATGGTGACAGAATAATTCATGGCTAGAGACTGAAAGACTGAATGGTTTATTGTTTCACTGTGCTCTACTGAATGTAAACATTTATTAATGTAGTAAATATGTCTGAAATAGTCGGAGTGCAGCCACAGAAACGAACAGCTTGACGGCCTCATTCAACGCTGATAACTGGTTGCAAGAGCTGCCTATTATCAATATCAAATGTTTCTAGATTCTCTTGTGTTATGCATGTTATAATATTTGACAACACCTGTTTATTAGTACTAAAAAATGTTGTGTTAAAAACATTCTTTCCATACAAAGAAGTACTCAGAGTGCATACCTTTTCAAGGCTGAACAATTCTCTGAATTTTATTCTAATTGTAGAAAATCAAGTTTGATGTAGACACTTCAAAAATTGAAATAAAGTTACTCAACAAATTAAAATTATGAACAGATTAAGCAAAAAAAACTGACAACTCTTCTGTTGTGGCCCCTCTTGGTGAACAGCTGCTGTCCCACACAACAACAACAACAAACAAAACACAGCAATGTATTTCAAGATATATGCAGCCAGATGTTGTATTCTTTCAGTGCTTTATCTCTGTGGAAACAGACGGAAAAGGGTTGTAGAGGGTGTTCAGATATCTAAAAATCCATTGGGTATGAGTTCAAAGTCCATAACTCAGTGTGCAGCAGGTATTGTGGTTAAGTGTCATTGACACTGGTGTGGGAACATGAAGCTTTGGTTTAATTTAGGACATGTGGAGCTTGACTGGGACTGAACAACAAGATCTGGTTATTGTTCAGGGGTACAGAGAGAAAAGCTCATGGCATAGCTAAGAATCCCCTCTCTTCCTCTGGGAGTCAGCTACCCAACACACACACACATACACACTTTGAATGCTCAGTGAAGACTGTTGCTGCTGGATACTAATGAAGCAGTGTGTTCACTGGGAGCAGTGAAGCAGTCCTTCTCATCTTCAGGCAGCCTCTGATTAGTCCAAAATGCAAATCCTGCCTTTGCCCAAGGATCGTGAGGGCAACAAACCCCCAGTGATTAATGCTTAACAGTTACACATACAACCACCTCTGCAAATAGGAGACTGCTGAGAAGCATGCATTGCATAAGCCTGTCTGGTTCACATCATGTGGCTCGCAGATGTTTACTCATCATTTGTTTGAAATACCAGTTTCTTCCCAAAGTAATTTACGTTGGAAGGAAAAAGCATGTAGATAAAAAAGGACAGGAATTCAATAAACGCAGAATTTGGCTGAAAGATGAAAAGTTACAGTAAGAAAAATAAAAACTATTAGCAGGCGATTCCTGCAGGTATGAAGTAAAGCATATCATGGCTATAAGCTATCTTAGCACTTCCTTTACAAAACAGATTTTTAATGAAGTATGTGTCTGTGTTTTACCGAATTTCTGTGTGCAACAATTGGAGTAAAATTTTTCTCCATAATGGTGTTCTGCCTGTAGTGAATACTGGAACCACACTACATTATGCTGCTATGCAGTGCACTGGGGTGAATGTGTTGCATGGTTTTCCTGGCCAGCATCTGCGCCGTGGGCTGACAACACAAACCAGCCCAGTGACCCCTGATAAGCCTTTTCAACAAAGAACTGGAGCTTAGACAATACAACAGTTTGATGCCTTTTCATATTTCTCAGTTCATTAGCACCTGGCAAAACATCTGCCAACACACATGCAAAGCTGCTCCACCCAAGATCTCACCTAATTGATATGGGATTCAACTATTTATAGACCCTGATGGGCGTTGTGTGATTCCAGTCAATGGGAAGAAAAAAGGGTAGGTATATAAATACGTGGCAAACTGTTATGTCACTTCACATAACAGCGTGTCTATGCAAGAGTGTGTGTATCTTGGCTTACCGTGAGCATTGGGGTGGTGAGGAGACCCCATGCAAAAAACTCCAGAAAGATGACCACCACAGCATGGTAAACACTGGGCTCACCAATTCCCTGAGGCTAGATGGAAACAGAGACAGACACACAGACAGAAAGGTAGTCAGCTGACAAGTAACAAATGTATCAACATGCATCACAATGCCTGCCAATGGTAACATATTAACAGATCAGACCATAAACTGGAATCGATTTCAAGGCAGTATTCTCCTTATGATATAAAGACTGTCAAAGGCCTGATCCTGTGATACGATCCACAATTGAGTACGAGTTTGAAAATCATGTTTAGAACAAATATCTGCACAGGGGAAAGAAATGCCTTAGCTAACACAGTGTTCAATGTTGACTTAAACAAGTCACCAATCATATTAGAATTGTGGTGACTTGTATATTTTGCGCATAAAACAAGACAAATTACTCAAGTACACAATGGGCAGTAGATTTACAACCTCACAGATCATTTGAATGCTGTCAGAAAATAGATTAGGGAAACATTTTAAGAAAAATGATTTTACATGATACACAGAGACCAACTTAAGTTGTCTATGTGCTGCTTTATAGACAGAAAAGATTAGCTGCATCTTGCATACAATCACAAAAATGAGAATACAAATGCAATGGCTTTCTTAAACTGTCTTATTGTTTAGTTATATTGCTTCTGAAATGTTACAATTGTGTCTACAACACCCTCATTTGTGTCTATTTTACAAGAGGTTTACAGTGCATATGCAGGAACAAAATCTAAATTGCAAACAAGGGTAATATAAAAGCATGGGGATCACTGTGGTTCTATTAATCTAGTCACTCTCTAATTATAACGTTAATGAGAGTGAGACAACATGGTTTAGCTGAAAATTATAGTTTAATTTAACAAGTGAAACAGCACAATAATAGTGTACTAGGTCACTCTAAAAATGCAGACCTATATCTGTAGTGAGTAAAACACAAATGGACATCCTTTCTGACTTCAGATTACACACTCTGTGGCTTAGCAAAATCTGTAAGGTGAGGACGTAGTGTGATGGTGTGAGTGTGGATGACGAGCAGGATATTTGGCAGGAAACACAATGAGGTGTGTTAATTGCGGAAACTTTAAAGTAGGTCAAGGCCATCTTTTAGTTTACTCACTTGTGGCTTGTCACTTATCATAACTGAAAACTAGTCTACAGGCCTTTTGGGGTGCAAATCGGATGAACTCGCAAACCGTTTTGTTCCATGAACCACACCACCTGCTTTCTGACAAAATGAGGAACAATCTGTAACGGTCTTTTTATATGATGGTTGAAACTTCCCCTCCATTAGAATGACGACCAGCTACGCATTTAGAGACCATGCTTTGCTATTGACTATCGAGTGTCTATACGTATTATTTGAAATAGCTGGCTGCTGAAAATGAAATCTTAATGGCTCAGTGGTCAGAATCATTCCCAGTAACCCAGTGGTCCAATAACAGTGATATGAACTAAGAGCCTGATTGGAATGGAGCCATATCATGTAAGAGGTTGAGATGTTTACAACCAAAATGTTATCAGTATAATATGACCCTCACTGACGGAAAACAACAGTTTACAGCCCTCTTCATTCAGACGACAACTCTGTGTCTTCGTATGGATTTCCAGCATGTTTGGCATTACTGCCCAACTGATTACATAACTAGTACTGATGCCTCACAGCATTTATAACAATCCCACCATCCTCACTCTTTGCCAACAGCCTAATTTAGGACAATCATCACTTCCACCATCTAAAAGATCAAACTAATTAGAAGCTCTGCTATAACAGTGAGGGGACTGTTTCTTCTAATCATTGACAAAGTGTGATGTTTCAAGTCAAACCCTGCTTCATAACATTATGACATGGTTTCATTGTAACTGTACTTCAGGTGTCCGTAACCCAGACAAGGGAACATAAATTTAGGACACCACAGGCCCTGACTGATAACTGATGAAACATTGCCACCAAATTCTAAATAGACAGCACAGCACATGGTTACAGCAGTGGCAGTGTTAGACCTGGGCATCTGAGACTATAGCCCTGAATGTTTTATGAATGGCCCTGGATGTAAATCTTTTTGTCCGTTTGTTTTTTCCAATAATAACAATAACAATAATTTTCAAAAGAAGCTCTGGATGTATTTGTGTCATTTTGATCATGCCTTTAAATAATAAGACATAGCTGATCAAAAAGACAACAGTTCAAAATACAGTTCGCATATGTCAAATCTGTTTCTTAAAATCTGAATACTTTCTGTCATGTCAAGTGTTTCGTTAGCAACATTTTTCCGTTTTACTCTCTCACAACTGGATATTTGCAGCAACGACAATACTGTGACTGGATGTTTCCCTTTACTATACATAGAATATGGCCTCTTCAGCAATCAAATTAACAAACAAAATATGGCAACAGGTAGCCAGGCAGCCATTAAATCACACTTTAATGTTTTGTTAGCAATACAGACAGTGGATTTGCAGACTACTATCAGTTGCTTATTTGGATAAAAGTGGTATGGGATTTTTTAGGTGAACCTTTTCTCCTCATAAGCACCTGCATCTTCGCCCCTGGACTGTTTTTAAAGGGTTGGTCCCCCAAAAGACTTTTAAAATTAGTTTTCTAAAAACGAACATTTCCAAGGCATACATTTACACATGGCTATAACTGTGTAAATATTTATAAAGACTGGTTTAGCTATCCTGCAGTCTGTGATATTAAAGCAGAACATGGACTAAGCATAAAACTAAAGTGGAAAGACCGTACAGTGTCTCGTATTTTATACTAATTTTACTACCGTGTGGTGCAACTATCAGGTTAAAATATAAAGACTGCTGGGCCGCCAGTATGTTAAGATCCCGACAACATCTCTGACTTACTCTATGTTCCGTTACTACAGGGTTAGTGTTAGCCTCGGGAGATTGGTCAGTGTTTTACCTCGTCTGGAATGTTGACTTAAACGTTGCGTTAGCTTGTTTTCAACCAACACCACCAAACCCGGTGTTTAAACGTCTTTCCTTGAGCCACTTAAAAACCACATCATTAACCGTAAGGTCATATTATCTAACAACTAAGCTGACTTTGAGTCTTTTGAGCCTGGTATCACATAAAGACGTTTAAAATGACCTACAGATATCTGTTAATTGCAGTAGGGTAAAAAAATAAACCCAATTAAACATATGCTACTGAGCTAACGTTGAGCTAAAACCAGTTTGTGCCTTAGTGATGCACTGTCACATGTAGTCTACCCAAGATTTGAACAAACGTTAACATTTAACGCACACTTAGTCTGAATAAGCTAATACTCGGGATGAGTGAATTTCGGCAGTAAAACTGTTGATTTTAAAATAGCATAGCTAACGTTGCCATTAGCCAGCTAGCGTTACCCGAGCTGACGTGTAAACGACTAGCTAATGTAGGCCGCTAACATTGGCCAGTGCTAGTCCGTAGCTAGCTCTGTTAGCCAGTTAGCTAGGCGGTCCCCACAACACCCTGCTAGCGTTAACGGTTAACATTATCTGCTGTGGCAAACCGTCTAACACTGACAGTCGTAAACAAATGCCGCTTTGACTGCTGTGTTTTCACAAAATAAACAAGTCTACTAGCTAACACCATTGGCCGAGAGTCAGTTTAGCGCACTGGCAGGCTAAGTTAACGAAGATAAATAAATATTTAACTCACACTTCCTCCATCTTTTATTATAATTTTCTTTGCAAGAAGAATGCTGCGGTTCAGCCGCTTTTTCTTCTTTTTCTCCCCCGTCATTGTTAACTTATGTCCATTCTTGATGTCAAAGGGTCATCGTTGCGCCTATCGAAAGTAAAATAATGTACTAATATCGGCTCCTAAGCTCATCACACTTCAGCAGTCGGCTTCAGGCAGCTAACGGCGAGCTAACTAAATGATGATTTCTCATCTCCACCTCACTTCAGTCCGTCTTCCTGAACTAAACACTGACCCGCCCCTCCAACGCAATGCCGGTCAGCAATTGGCTATCTAATAAAATAGCAAAACCAATCTGTGCATCTGATTGGTTCAATAACGGTTCGTGCTATTGATCCTCACATGGTGATTTGTGAACATCACACCGCGGGCAACAAAGAGGAAATCCCTTATATGGAGGTAGGTTGTGTTTA
This sequence comes from Dascyllus trimaculatus, assembly GCA_024666655.1. Taxonomy (NCBI): domain Eukaryota; kingdom Metazoa; phylum Chordata; class Actinopteri; family Pomacentridae; genus Dascyllus; species Dascyllus trimaculatus. The sequence continues at coordinate 30,991,145 of CM045454.1, forward strand.
TAAAGGAAGTGTACAAGATGTTCGGTTTCTTCCACGAAGCCACTCAACAGAATTCAGTCATGTAAAAAACATTGGAGTTGAGTTTTTTCATGTGTCCGGACCAAAAAAATCCTGGACATACACGGCACCATCTCTATCAAGCTAAACAACACCTTTTCTTTGAATGAACTTTAAATCCAATTTCTATATACACTGTAATAAAAACAAACAAACTGTAAAAGATAGTAATATGCCTTAATCCTTCATATATTAAAATACATTTCTAGCCTTAATTTTAAATGAGAGGTGTGTTTTTGGCTTCTCTTTAAAGAAGCCTATTATTATTTATAAATTCTATGACATTATCGGCCCCCTGCCTCCTGCAACCTGACCCTGGATAAGCAGAAGAAAATGGATGGATGGATGAAATTACCCATATAGAATATAACATAATGATTACATAGATAGGTAGGTACATAGATAGACATAATATTAAGTGATTATATAATAATAAAAACCAGTGAAAATACATTAATTCAATTTTTTTTGCCACCTCTGTAATTATACAAGATATATCTCATTGACCAAACAAATCGATGTGAAATAACAGAACCAATACTTCTCTTTCTGTTAATGGTCAGAAAATATGTCGAATCTTAGAAATATATTTTAGGTATTAAACTTACCAGTTTCATCCAATAAATATAAAGGAACTGTTTGTGAAATTACACTAAATTTGCAATTTTTAAGTCATAAAATGTATTTTTTAAAGAGGATATTTAATGGTTTTTTACCATTACAGGTTTTTAAAGCTGTTTCATACTAAACAAAATTAAATCAGTCTGTTTTTTTTAGGATTTTGTTAATATTTTGTGTCTATCGAAAATCCAGAAAAAACAGTAAAATATAAAGAAAAAAATCAAGAAAATTACGGATTTTTACGGTGCATCCTAATTTCCTTAATCAAATTTGAAAATAAAATTTAAAAAAAGGGGCATTTCAACAAAATCGGACCCTTTTCTAAGCACTTTTTGATCACATAACGGCCTCAATTTTTTTTGTTTTGCTGCATAATTTTGAGTCTGGGGTTGTTTATGCATTAAAATTAACTTGATAATACATTTTAGTGGTATACTGTATTTTCCCATAGTCCAACACTCAAAATTAAACACTATAGAAAAACACATCAATTAAATTGAGAAAGCATCAGTATTTTAACAAAATTACATACTATTGGTTATACATTATAAATTTCTAACAAAAAAGCTGGCTCTTTGTATGTTTCCTCTATTCCATCCTTCACTTTTTATATATTGGAGCATTTTTTTTATTCCTTTATCAAATGCAGTTTGTGTTTGTCAGAATGATACTAAAGAACATACCATACTTCAAGACATGCTGCTGTTAAACAGTAGCTACACTGGCTATGGTTTAAGGGAAGACATTCTGTCCTACTGTTATTAGTATCAGAGGAAGAGACACTTGTCAGTTGTTCTTTTATTTCAGTTGGTGACATGTCAGATGCCCATCATAATGTCCATCAGTCCTACCCCTTATAAAATATACAGACATGCACATAAAAGTAATAAAAAGAATGTATAGAAAGAAGCTTCCTGGGTGAAGCTGAACAGCTTGCAATAACAAAAATAATCAGTCAATCTGAAAGGCAACACTTCCTTTGCAGGTATACTGAATCAGTGATCAGTCACAGCTTTATGTATACCACAAGAAATTCAAAAAAGAGAAGACAACTGAAAGGACTCAGGCACACAACACTGAGAGCCTAAAATGCAGTGTCACACTCTGTACAAGGAGAATTACTATGTACAAGGTTAGTACTTTTCTGGTCCAGTTACAAGATATTTTTTCCCCCACAAACAAAATAAACTCCCATTAGTACCACAATGCTGGTGTCCAGAGTACTGCCCTTAGTAAGGAGACTCTTGTGTACTCGATCGAGTTCGTCACACAGAAGAGAATATCTGCAATTTATAAAACGTTTACTGTACAGATAGTGAAACATGTTTAAAATCACATGCAGTATATTGATATAAAGATGACAAGTAGTTCTTCAGATCTGCTATAAAAACCTGAAGAAACAGTCAGCATAACCTCCCATTAAATACATCTAAATTCTCAAAGCCCTTTGTTTCCATAGCAGCACTGACAAATGGAAAAGTCCGTAAAACAAAGTGCATATTTCTTTTTCTTCTATTCGCACATACTTGGGAAGATTCAAATGATTACAGCTTGTGGTGCTATACTCAGCTGGGATCTTCATCCTCATCAATATAAGGGATGTCCAGGTCATCAAAGCTACCATTTAAAGTCTTGTTAGTGTCTTGGGGCTTGCTGTTCGGGGCTGGGGTGTCCTTGCTGGGCAGGAAACACATGGACTGGGTAACATCTGTCTGCTGTCCTGATGTGAGATCTCTCTGCTCATTGTTTGTTAGAGCCATTAGACTTCTGACTCGCTGCGCCAGGTCAGGAGGTTTCTTTGGGCAGTCAGGTTTCTGGGTTTTCAACTGCACGGTCACTTTTCCTGCTAACAGAAACATCACATTAATATACATAAATGGTTTGAACTTTATGGCAAACAAACACAGTCAGCCACAGCTAATGCCTGACAAAAACACACTGATATGAAAATAACCAGTGCATCCAAATCTGAAGTTTTAGTACTTTTGAGAGCGAACAACAACTTTATCCAGCATCTTTTAAACAAGGAGCTCGTTGCATAGTCTAGTAATGCTTTTTATAATTTCTATTTATTGTGGCATTGCTGTCTTTATATGTGGTTAAACAGCACAGAGTATAAATTAACTCCTTTTAGGCATACTGAACCCCTATGAATGTTGTTTTCATCACACATTAGTCTACATCTATTTTCTACACACAAAAAGCGATCATGATAATGTCCGATACATCAGATACCATAGGGATGGGTCATTAAAAATATAATACAAATGTCTTTAAGTCATTCCAGTCTAAGCTGTTTTGTTAAGCCCAGAGGAAGGTGAAAATACCTTACCTCTTTACTGACCTTCCGATTCCAGGCTCCCCATACGGTCTTCTAGGCTCTCTGTGCTCATCGATGATGATGAGTCCAGGTTGTCGTTGTCAGAGTTCTCCTGCTCCAGGTTAGGCAAGGTGCAGGCCAAGTCCACTCTGTACATGACAAAACAAGATATTATTATTATTCAAACATGTGATTTTAAATGCAGGATGAGTCTAAACACAATTAAACTACTTCAGCTCACTTTTCTTGTTTGATGGACTTGATCCTTTCAATGAGGTTCATGTCCGTTTCATCATAATCTGTTTGCTGCGGAACATCCAGCTGTGAAGGCTTTTCAACAACCTGCAGGGGTCAGAGCAGAGTTTGCATCAGCTTCCAGCCATTCATCATGTCAACCAGATGTCAGAAAGGTGAAGATTCAGAGCTTCTGTTTGGTCAGAGGCCTCCTCAGGAGTGTCTGACCTCTAATGGTGCTATCAAGTGGTTTTTGAATGAGTTTGTCTCCATGTTCCTCTGTCTTGGTGCACATACAAGGTTTCACCTGCATCTGGGTGATGTAATACAGACCTGATAATGTGTTTTAGTGAGCAACACCAAGTAAATGTAAATTTAGTGTGTTTGAAAGTGGAAGTGGAAACAAATTAAAATGTTTTTTTAAAAACATTTGTAGTCTATCGAGTCAAAATTCAGGGACTTTTCAGCTGAACTGCAAGTTGTGTTTACACTGAGCAGAAAGGAGACAAGTATGGAAACGAACTAAAGATTTAACTAGTAAAACATCTACAGTATGTACAGTCTTCATTTCTCTGAGTAATCGCAACACCAGTGTAAAATACATAATCAAAGATATTCAACTTTGTTTTTTTCTTTATCATGATTTCTGGCATTAAAAACACTGTCATTCTGTACAGAAGACATTTTTGAGTTCTCTTTACTTCCAGCAATGGCTATGTCATTACCATAGAGATGCAGGACTTTATACTGCAGTGAAAACAAGAGTTTACAATAAGTAAAAATGAAACAAGAAAGTAGGAAATCGCCCAGAAACTGCTTGGGATGCAGAGGAATAATCTATATTTCTGAGTTAACAAACTTTTTCTTACTTCCATGATCAGTGATTTAAATAACTGACAGACGTTGCCTGACCCAGGTGTTATTTCATGTCTTTCTGGCGTCATCTCACCGTGTTTTGTCTCCTCAGTTTGAGCTGATTGACAGCCAGGGCCTCTGCGTATTCCAGTTCTTGAATATTCTGCATCTTCTCTTTGTAGCGCCTGAACTGCTCAGAGATCAGGATTTCCACACAGCTGCAGAGAGCAAAGTCAATGATGCATCTTTAAAAATACATACAGTGTCTAACAAGAACCCATACAGTATTCTGAAGCCAGGCTCGGCAAGAAAAATGAAAATGTATAAAACTTCTTGCAGATGGTATAGAGCTCCAGTGGTGCATGGAACAGTGACTCACAGTGTGGTCTTGCCCACATCCTTCATGCCAAGGAAGGGGTCATTACCATCAGGTGCACGCAGGATGCAGGGGGCAAACACAATAGCAAGAGAGCTCGGTGACATTTTATTGTGGTCTTCTTCTTTTGCAACCCTAAAAAGACACACAGTTAAAATCTGATTTGAGATTTATGATGCAAATAAAGAGAAAAAAAGTCTTCTTACCTGACAAGGTGAAAGATAAGCCGCTCCAACGTGTTGTAATTAGCAGGAGGAAGCTCATCAATCAACTTGTACACAGCTCTTATTTTCTCAGCTTTCTCTGGCAGCTCTAAAGGCCATTAAACAAAGAGATTGATACATTTTCAACATCCATCAGACATTATTTGATATTCCAAATTAAACATGCAGATTTATTTCAAGTACCGTATGTGTGATATGTTTACTGTGAATGGAGAGGAGAGTTGATTTCTGCAACTCAGCCATAGTTTTAGTATCTCAGCATCGCGTTACATATTGATACAGTAATAGCAACTATGTTCCATTCTAACCGGTAACGGACAACATATCAGAACGACTGATTGTGTTTGTGTGTATCTTGGATTCAACGGATAAACAAATGTAAAACAACGGCATAAAGCTAAAATCAAAATTCTACCAGTGTTTTCTCACCCACGGCATGCAGAAAGTCGCTGTAGAGGGAAAACGTCAGTAGGGGATCTGGCAGGTCTCTGAGCCAGCGTTTGACAAGGCCTGTGATAGTGTGGATGGGGTAGTTATCCAAGCATGCTGCCTCCGGATCTGATGGCACAAGACAGAGCACACTGATGAAAAATTTACATTACTGTATGAGTATTTAAATTTATTTTTCAGTTTGTACAGTCACGTGACAAGAATAGGATAACAGAATTTGATCAGGAAAGTATTTTGAATTTCTTGAGCTTGTTTTAAAAATACAGCATCAACTATTGAGCTCAGTGCAAAAAAATTTGATTTTCTCCAATGTTAAGTTTTCCATTGATTGTGGCTGCCCTCTCTCCACATCAATCAAACATTCTTCCATCCATCTGATGTTCCTCTACCCAGTAACACTTTCCAGCTCCTCCTCAGGGATCTCGAGGTCTTCCCAGGCCAGATGAGATCTGAGTCTACCCTGAAGTCTCCTCTCAGCTGAATGGACCTGGAAAACCTCCAAAGAAAGATTTCCAGGAGGCATCATATTAAGATGGCCTGAACCACCTCAGCTGCCTCCTTTCAATGCAAAGGCGCAGTGACTTTACCCTGAGCTCCCTCTGGATGTCTGCTCCCAACCTATCTTATTCACGCCTGACAGTAAAATAGAGCATGACAGGGACAGACGGATTGGTGTAGTATCAGCAGCAATATGAGCATTGTACCAGACCGCAGTGATAAAGAGGGTGCTGAGCCAGAAGGCAAACCTTCAATTTACTAGTTGTTCTACATTTTAACCCTCTCTTATAGTCATGTGTTCTGGGTAATGGCCAACAGAAAGAATAAGGTTGTGGATACAAGTAGTCAAAATGAGTTTCCACACCAGTCATGGCAAATCATGACATAAGGAACATCACAATTTGTAGAACTCTGAACTGTCAAGCAGACTGGAGCAGACTGGGTTCCCAAGATAAAATTTTGTACGTTTCAAGCTTCAGCTGGGGTGCAAAGAATTTCTTACTGGTCTCCAGAATCTGGTGGAGCTCCCTTGCTCGACAGGCTGAGCCTGATTTGCGGTAAATGCCCTCAGTGTAGAGGCCGTTCAGTTCCACATGCATCAGCAACAACTCCACCACTGTGGGCACAGGGTTGGCTTTGCTGGTGAGGACGCACACTTGCACCCCAAAGTGAAGGGAGCCAGGTACATTGTCATCCTATTACATAGAAAGACACAGGGTGTATAAGTGAGACATTTATGGACAGGCAGCCTTGAGGAATTGATGTTAATATTTTCAGAGCTATTCAGTCATGTTATGTTTGTTGAATAAATATGTCAGGTCCTACCTTCATGGCACACCGTGTTGAGCAATCTGTTATGATTTGTTTCAGACATTTCTTGTGACATATTAACTTGCAAGCTAAGAACAAAAACAGAAAGAATTGTTGAATTTAACCGAGCACTTGTATTTCTATAACAGCTGTTACATGTTGTGGTCTCTCAGCTTTTTGCACTCACCACTGCACATGTAGGCTTTCTCCATTCCCCAGATGTAGGAGCCACACAAGTCACATGACTGCATAATGTTCACCTGGTATGTGCTGAACAGGTGATCCAGAGGACTATCAGGCTGTGGACCAGAACATACAGCAATAGACTGGGATTATTTACCAATATTCAAAATAAGGGACCTTAATAAAGACTTCCAACTTACACATTTATTCTTTTTCCTCCTCTTCTTTGTCGTCTTAGTAGCCTGAGAAAAGCCCGACGTGACAGAGATATATGAATGCATAATTTGCCTACATTCTCAAAATGGCTTAGCAATTGATAATTGACTAAAAGCATCCAATTTACCTTGGCTGGTTCAGACTCCACCCGTTTCATTTCACCCCTGATGAAGCCGTCCAGCATGGACTGGAACAGGTTGACCACCAGTGAGACTTCTCCCTTTTCCTTGGGTCCTGCTAGTGTGTTCACTGTGTTATGGTAGCCCTTCATCAAATCCTTGTAACCAATTTGGGGCTTCTGTTGGTCACAAAGTGGGCATGAAAAGTTATACAGTTATTTGCCATTTTTACCTTCATTTGTTTTTTTTGTAAGACTTTTAGTGATGGGCACTTTGTAAGTGATTTTAATAGATTTGCTGACTAGGAAACCACGATAACATAATGTCTGCACAACTTTTTTGCTGGTATGGGGAAAGACATTGACCGACCTGGACAGAGTACATGCCCTTGATTGTCTCTCTGAACTCCTTGGTGGCGGTGAGGAAAATGCTCTCTGTTGGTGACAGGTCTTTTATTCTTGTTCGCAGCTCATTCACCTGATGACAAAGGCGAGTAGTCATAAACAAGTGGCACACAAGTGTCTTTTTTGAAAAACTCATTTAATGTCCTTAACTGGATAGTTGAAGACGGAGACAAGGGAAGAGGGATTAAGAAGGGAGTATGGCATAAAACAAGGGTCCCTACTAGAGAGCCCCAAGAAGACAGGATTACTTAACAAATGTGTGCAGAATGTATTGGTCATTCCTTTAACCTTACTTGACTTCTTTTCAGACATCCACTGGATTTCAGACAATAATAGACAATAATTCAGATAATAATTTAACACACAAACCAGCAATTCCACAATAAAGTAATGGCTGGGTAGTAAAACACCCAGGGTCCTCCCTCAAGCACCCCCCAAACATGGTGCTAAGACTGTATACAATAACTGTGCCTGTGATCTTAAAGCTACAATTACATTGCCAATTTACACTGACATTTATCAGAAAATGAAGAGCATAAAATGGCACATTTGGAATGTAAACAAGAGAGAGTCATATATGTGCATTAAAACCTGATTTATAAATCTGCAGTGTTTCTCTTTTCCTTCCTTAGGTGGTGATCTCACCTGATTCCCGAGGAACTCGTCCAGGTTTCGTAGCTCCTTGGGGTCTGTGATCTCTCGGTCCAGGGATACATCCCACTGTAACGCCCGAGTGGCTCGGCTGATTCGAATGGTGGGGTTACGACTGACCCTCCCACTGTTTTGACTGGCCGTGTGGTAGGGATGTGGAGTGTAGCCGGATAAGGTGACTGCAGGCAGCAGAGGGATAGATGGTATTATTAGTCACATGTCAAGGAAAAATGCCATAACTACCACCTTAACTAATGGCAATGTACAAATTTTAATGGATATGCATTACGATGTAATACTTATCTATCTTGACATTTAAAGTTCATTGTGTATGATTTAGGCCATCAGCACTAAATCAAACAGAGTCAGCCTTTTCAAACTCTTCATTACCGGTTTTATTTGTAGGAGAGTCACTGCTCGGTGGAAGTTTGGGTGCCCGTTTCTTCAGGAATCTACCGAGAAACCAAATCCTGCAGAAAAGACAACCTATATGAATTCCATGCAGCAACATTAAAAACATTAAGCTTGGTTCTGAATTTCTAAATTATGCATTAAGTAAGTGAAGGCTTCTACCTCTCAGGGGTGGTGAGTTGTGACTGGTTAGACGTCTGTTGTCTTGAGCTCTCATTACTGGTCCTGGGTGGAAGGCTGAACCTTGAGCCATCAGGCTCTGCTGGTAACTGCAGTAGTATTAACACGCAAATATTTTTCAAGTTAAAGTATGAAGCTTGCGAACAAGCAGCTCTAAAAAACAAATACACAGACACTAAACATATTGTTCCGACATCCCAAGTGACACAGTCTTCTTTCCCCACCATGTTCCGTTGCTGCGGCTGCACCCATTGTATCCAAAAGGATTCCCACATTTCCTGCACCACCAAGCTGCAGCCCATAAACATGATGATAGAAGCACCACAATAGTGAATTTACACTTGCCATGCAAAGTTAACTTGCCCCCTGCCACCACCTAAACTTTTGACCCGTTTTGTTTCAGTTAGATTGTGTTGTGACCCATATGAACGTGCATTACTGACATAGACACAGGTTAGTAAGATCTGACAAATTAACAGATTTTAAACTATATTTCCCATGATTATAGGTTAATTCATGGCTTAGAGTCGATCTGTACATAGAGCGATATTTAAATTAATTAAGGCATTCAGTAAATACTAATTACTTTTTGACATAACGCGGGGTACATAGGTCGATTCAATAATGGGTGTGATCGTGTAATCAAAGAGACATACAAGTCGCTGTGCATAATTCAAAACACACAAGATAAAAGTGTGTTCATACCTTAGTAATCAATAGAGTGTACACATTTTGCTTGTAAGTAATAACTGAGTATTACCCATCATAACATATATGGCTAATTTTTGTTGCATGTTCAAAAACCATAATCAGAATGAGCATAAATCACGCAATAATCTAGAATTGCTGAAGCCAGTTCTATCTTAATTTTAAAGTGACCAAAACCCATTTACATCAAAGCAATGGATGTTCTGCGAGTCTACTCTGTGCCTGCTGACCCATTTGGGTGAAGAGACAAAAAATATCAGAAATGAGCTCTGGAAACGGGCTTTAATATCTCCTTTCTGTTTGAAAGCAGCAGCTCATTTTCTCATTGTCCTGGGCTGCATAGCAGAAATCAGAAGTGCCAGAACAATGCAAACTATGCAACCAGTGCATTTGGGAGATACACATGCAAGGCCTGCATGCAGAGGAGAATTGTGGTCGGTCAATACATCCCTTTGGTCAGTACCTTGACCTGGGATTTGAGGGCTCGGACATCGATGCTACTAGCTGAACTCTTCAGGCCGGGCACAAGGGGGCTGATGGGAGGCAGTGGAAAGCTCCAGTAATCGCTCTCCTTGGAGCCCGTAAAGTTAATCATCAAACCGCTGCGGGCGTAGGCTAAGCGGCGCCTGCGATGGTTCTGCTTGCGGGGACGCACTCTGACCTAATTGGGCCAGGAAAAGCGATGAGGCACAGACTGGGAGGCTGATTGATGTGGAAGGAGCCTCCATCGATGCGTTTGTCAGCATTATATAAGCTCACAGTACACACAACAAGAGCACTTTGAAAAACCAACACCAATGTTCATCTTGTAAAGGACCCTGACAACAACACTATAAGAACTGTCTCTACATGAGGCAAATATAAAGATGGATTTACTGTTCTTTTTGAAGATGCACCATTTTGAATTATGCATTGGGTTATGTAACACCAAGGAAGATGGGTACCTCAGTGGTAGAAGGTGAGCTATCAGAGCCTGATGAGCTGATCTTGGACAGTTCATCAGCAGACATGGACTTCGCTTTCCGGCTGTTTTGCAGACAGAAAGAATGTCATAAGTGCCTTATCATGAGATAGATACAACAAATCAAAAAGTAGAAACACAAGTTCAAATCGTTAAGAAACAAATCACATACTTTTTCTTTTTACTTTAGGTATTGTACTACAGCTGTATACAATTAGGATGTACAACTTAGTCATAACATTGTGCCTTAAACTTGGACCATCGCAGTCAGTGGTGTGAAATCAGCTGTCAGCTGTCTGTGCGCTCTGGGCGGCTCAAGCTTGTTCATACTTGTGCGAGACACCGCAACGTATGTGATGCGACTGCAGAGAGGACTGTACATTAGAATGGCCAGAGAATAGCTTGTAACCTGCAAAACCTGAGCAGATTGATCTGCATCTTATCTATGACATACTTACAGTTACTGAACAGAAGTCTACATACACTTGTAAAGACCATGTGTATCCCGGCAGCCTTGAGTTTCCAGTTACTCCTACAACTCTTACTTTTGAATGATTGAAACATAATGCATCATTGCCACAAAAAACAACCATGCATTCTGGTTAGTCCATAGATTTATCATAAGTTGTAGGAGTTACTGGGCTTTTGTTCATGACTGTATGTATTGGAACATATGGAATGCTTTTCTGGCATACCATATAGTATGAGGGAGTATGGGTATTGGAACACACCTAAACAATGTGTAGTACAGTATTAAAATGGCTTGTTGAGGCCATATTAGAAAAGCTGACATGTGGAGACTGATTTTAGGTTTTTAAAGGCTAATGAAGCTATGACGGGAAAAACTTACTAATGCTCATCTTTCTTCTTATCTCTTCGCCGCTGGATTTCAGGACTTGATTCGTCTGTCGGTTCACCTTCACTCTGTCTTTCTCTCCACCGCTCAGCCTTTTCCTTGATGCCCCCTACATCTTTGTAGCGCTGAAGCGAGCTGCTCTTAGTGGGGCTAACAGCGAAATCGTCAGTGCTAACTTTAGGGTCCAGAGGGAGGGAGAGGGGTCTGTTGAGAGGAGGAGGAGATCCTCTGCCTTCTCGTTTATCCTTGCTCCTACTCCTGCCTGGGTCAGGCTCCTGGGTCCTGTTGGGGCTTTGTTCCACTTTGTGCTGCCTCTTCAACTCCTTTTTTGGCAAACTGTTATGTAAAAAGCAGTAAATCTGAGTGATATTACAGCAATCGTAACCATAATACTAATACTGTTTTGGATTCGAGTTTAACCCTCCAAAGCCCAGAATCCACTAGTGGGTTTTAAAGATATGGTGTGTTTACAAAAATTGCCCAAAGTACACCATTTACCAGTAAGGAATAATAAAAACAGAGAAATCATGTTAAGAAACTCAATAAAATATCAGCTTAAACTCACAACATTTAATCAAAATAACTTAATTTACATGTCTCATTTAACAATTCACCACAGATAACCTGTTTGATCTCTCTGGCATTAAAAAATGGCATTTCTGAGCACAACTGAGAAGCCATAGTGACTTAAAAAAACAGAAACACTGAAAACACATGTTTATGCTTTGTCTGTCCACCAGAGAGCACTGACAAGTATTATTAATTGTAAAATGCCCCACTCTCTGTGTACATAGCTTGATTTAATCATTTAGTCCTAAAATTTTACCTATCCTTTTCAAAAATGCTATTTAGTTTTACATGTTTTTAAAGCTATTAATTGGCTCCTAGCATTTTTGTCTCTGAGTAACATTGGACCAGTTGCAAACATACCCCCGAATGCAGCACTTACTGCCAAATAAACAATGCAAAATGTGCCATTCACAGTGTGAAACACAACATCAATCTAAGGACTTGAAATCAATCAGTGTTGTGTGCAAGACTTGAGTATAGGCCCTTCATGCAGGTTTGACATCAGTGCTGCAACATCTCACCAGTGTTTCATGTCATAACACTCTTTCTGTGGCTATAAATGAAAATATTTTTTAAAAATGCAACCACAGCATTTATTATGGTTGTTGTACAGACATTAATTCAACCAGCACTATAAATGCAGCTTTTCTAAAAGTTGCCTTTCAGTCAGGCTGGGTAGACACAGTGCACCCGCATGCTACGCGTTACCCCAGACACCTGTCAAGTTACACTAACAAACTGGACCCAGTATTTCCACTTTAAAGGTTTAGACAGCGTCTCTTAAAGCCTGAAATAATACAGGCTACTTTATAATCATGCAGGGGTATTTCTCCAAACTCTACTAAAATATCATATTTATAAGTGGAAGAGGAGGTGCTGCTACAACTGAAGCACTGCAGTTACAGTACAATGCATACCTGTCTCGTCCAGGCCGGGCCTTTGACTTGTCTTCCTCCTCCTCATGTTGGTTCTTTGACCTCTTCAGAGAAGTCCTCCATGCTGACTGGATCACTGTAGCAGCCCGGTTTTGTTTAACATAAAATTCACGCCAGCACCTCTGAAACACCAGAAATCCTCACTCAGCTTAATTCTGTTATTATGCTCTTTATCTGTTCTTGGACTTTGGGAGCATTTCTTTTTTTAGCTAGGCTAATAAGCAGGGCAAAGTTTAACTGCACATGAGGGGCATTAGGGATTCAGGGAACACAAGGAGCAAGTGCCCAACAAAACATCCTTAATCTGGTGTTGCCGTGAGAGAAGTGGCAGGCTGTTTTATTCAGCTTTCACACTGGCCTTGTTCCACATTTAAAAAGTGAATCGCTTTTTAAGGTATGGGTACATTGCTGTAATATCATCCATAACATCACTGTGAACATGCAATGGGAGGAGTGACTAGCAGTTAGCATAGCAAATAAACTGTACCTGTATGATCATAGAGGCGTCTTTCTTTTGCAGAAAGTGCGCCCGTATCAGACAGGCGCGGAACCAGCGCTGCAGGACGATGATGTGACGCATTACTTCTTTGTTTAGAGTGTCTTGAAGCAGTTGCCGTTCCTTTTCTTTGAGGAAAACCTGAGTAGAAAGGACAGCATGCACAAGGTGGGATGAAAACACATTTGTACAGTATTTTTATTTTTTTTTACTGCTGTAGTGACATATGTGTTTTTATTACTTTATATATGAAAGAAACCCATCATGTGTTGTTAACAGTAAGAGATACTATTCCTTGATTAAAGACAATATTCTCTTGTAGAAGAAAATATACACAGTTCACTAAAAAGGTACTTACTCAAAAGGTACTCACAAAATTTCTGTATGTCAGCTGGTTGACAGGTAAATGCTGAGACTAACAGAAACATAGGTACATGATTTGATACTGATATGGAGATTAACCTTGGTTTTTCCTATTTGGTAGGTGCTCTTATCCAACTCCATCCTCTCAAACAGTTCAGTTATGTGCTCTGGAGTTGCAGTGGTTCCTTTTGGAAGTAACATCCTAAACTTCTCGACAAATTCCTGCCATCAAAAGGAAACAATTGTTCTCAACGACAGGCACAGGTATGAGTCAGTTGTCCTTTTCATTGTAGATTCCTTGAATATACAGTGAGGTGGGTTATCTGTATACAAGTATACACAACAGTCAACATCATTCCAAAGGAAGTGCCTACCTTAAATGTGTATTTGGCACTGTAACCAGACTTCTGAATGTGAATCATCTGCAGTATGCCTGTATACTTGATTTGGTTGAGCACAAGTTCATCATCAAAATGCAGCTCTTTCTGTAAAAACAAAAAAACATTTCCAAAAACACAGTTGAATATGTAGGACTAAATTCCCCAGAATGATGCAACACATTCGCAGACGTTACCTTTTCAGCGTTGGATCGAACACAGAAAATGAAGAAAGGTTCGGCTTTTTCAATTGTCTTCATCAGCTTTCTGAGTGACGCCTGTGAGATACATGCATTGAATAAATTGATTTTCAGTCATTAAAATACTGACTAACGACATGAATCATTATTTTTAATCTATAAATAGATTATTTTAGGCCCTTTTAAAGCCCATTGTGATACTCACACAACAGAAGACAAGCCAGTTACAGACAAAGTTAATTTCCCACCAAACATATTAAACTCCTGGATGCACAACTGTGAGACTTACAGTAATTATGACCTACATGAATATTCAGCATAAAGAGGGGGACAGACTTTAACAGAAATTTTAGGTAATCTCAAAAATTAAGACTACTGGTTCTATCACAATCATCAATAAAATATTTCTAAAAGCTTAAATATCACCTCATGGAAAAAAAATCTGATCAGATAAATCCCTATATCTTTAAAATTATTATTCATTTTAATAGCAACTATAATGCTCATAAACTGAGCATCACTTTGGTTACACGGTAGACATGTCATTTTGGAATGGCACCACAATTCAATCTTACCTTCTCACTCCATTTTAAGTTATGCATCATGAGAAAGAACAATGATATGTAGCAAAGTTACACAGACGACAAACCTGAAACTGAGCATTAACTGTAGGGAGCTTGGATGTCCGGTGAGGGTGGAAGATGGATTTGCTGGTTCGGTCATGTGCTGTGACACCAACAATGTGTTGGAGCGAACGCAAATTCATGAGGTTCTGTTTGATAAAACACACATAAGACCATTAGCTTTCTGACTCTCAAAACAAGAGGCTTCTAGATGTGTATGATAGAAAGATTAAATCCAGATGTATATCAGCTCTTAAGCTTTTGTTCTGAAATGGCATGAAAAGCACTGAGCCTCATCGACACTGCAAGCCTTAATAACACATTACCTTTGGAATTAGCTGCTTCTGTCGACCCCCTCTACTTTTCCTGCAGAAAGCACAGACAAAATGAGGCATCATAAAAACACTCAGCTCTAAAAACAGAAAGTGAGAAGTTGTGTAACATATACAAATTCAATGTGTTTAAACAAAAGCAGCAGAGCCCACTTACTTTCTCTTTTCATAAGTGACAAAGATGTCCTCAAATATATCAATAGGATGTTCATCAGAGCGATCAAAGGAGAAGTCCAGAGGCTCGCTATTGCTGTAATAATAAAAAAGGTCCATCATTCTTTTTCTTTTTAATTTACAGTACTGTGCAAATTTTTAGGATTATAGATAATAGAAGCCACATAATTACATCTGATTGGTTCCAAACATCTATTATAAATGCACCTGGGTGCTGGATTTACCTGGACAGCCTGGTCTGTTTCAGACTGCTGCACTGTTTCGTGTCTTTGAGAGACTTCCGGGAGCTTCGTTTTGCAGCTACTGTGGTAACAGAATAGCAGGTCAGTTATATATAACAATCAGAACATTTCTAACATGAAGAGTGAAGAAAGTAGTTTGGTGGTACAAAGGCTGAAAGAGTCATTCAGAGAAAAATCTGCTAAAAAAAACAAGCAATTCCTGATAAGCAGAGACCATCCTGTTCTGCAAAAAAAAACATGTCCAATCGTTTAAAAGTGATTTTAGGATTTACAAACAGAGTGCATTATTTAAAAATGCAGCTTAATAAGCAAACAAAGCAACTCACTCATTTCTGCCCGCTGGCGTCCCATCCTCTTGAAGACCGTGAGGATGCGGATGGTCGCTCGGAGGACGCCCCATCTGAACAAGGCTTCTGGGCTGGATGCGACCAAGTGATGCAGGAACGAGCGCCCACTGCTCCTTAGCAGCGACACGACTTCAGGACGCATGTGTTCTGTGTTTTTCTTTCTGAAATCCTAAAGAAAAGTCCTGATTAATATTACAAATAACATCACGCTGCCCCTCCATGTGAGAGAAGCTTTAGCTCTTCACATTCATGGCTTGTATTCACAAGTATTCAAACATATTCACAACTAGAAATTTCTCAGGGCCTTCAGAGTGCTCACTGGTAAATGAATTAATCATTCACTTGGTTATGGATTTTCCAGGTTTTTCCCACACTGGCCTATCTTACAAGGTTACTACAGACCAACAATATGTCACAGGAGTTAAGTTGGATGATGGAAAGTAAATTTACCTCATTTCAAAGGAGGGAGGAAAAAGTTTAGAATAGAGTTGTTTTGTAGTGTGAGAATTATACTTCACCTTGATGTGATATTTAACTCTCCCAGCAAAGTGCTGAATGACAAAAGTTGGCTCTGTATTTTGAGAGGGTACAAAGAGTGGATTGTCCTGATTTTGCTGCTTTAACTTGTCCAATAGGGTTTCATCAGTGGCCTGAGGGAGGCTGAAGATACACAGACAGAAGGACAGACTATCAGACAAAATGTGGGACATACAGAAAGTAAGGCTGATCTAATTAAGAATAGGTAATAAAGTCAAGAGAAGCAGAAATTATATCTATCTGCTAAACATACTGAAACACTGCAAAGGAAGAAAACAAGTGTTTTTATTATCAAATGTAAATGTCCTCATTTCTCCTATATGTACAACATTACCATCAAATATTTTCCTGGAGAATTGATTGAAACACCATCCACACTGCGAGTACACCTCACCTACCTGCATTCCTGATCCAGCAGGTCAAAGAGTCCGACTGACTCGTTGCTGATCAGCTGAATGCAGCCACTGTTGTCAGTGAAGTCAATGTTTTGCCAGCTGATGCCTTCTAATGCGTAATCTTCCTGAAATTCACGTTAAACACAATTACACAATCAGATCAAATGAATTTAAGATGAAGCAAACGTAAATCAGTTTGGCATGGATGCAGCCATGTTTGAATAGCAACCAAACAGTGCTCATAGCATCTATAATGTCTGCAAGGTTAAGACTCCTTAATTTCAACTGGATTTGAAAATAAAGTAAAAAATAAAATAACTGAAATGAACAAAACAAGAACGTACTTTATGATCTACAATGCCACAGCATATGTGTCTAATGTTGTAAACATAATTTCAGAGGATAGATCATTTTTCCAGGTGAGTGTCCAGGGGTATTCAGCGTGTCAGGTTTTAGCAAATATTAAGGAAAAAAAAGTTAATTTTATCTGTATAAATGTATAAATGCACCTACTTGCTCAAGCCTGAAGATGTTCTGGTTGATGTAATACTGCAGTGTTTCATTGCTGTAGTTGATGCACAGCTGCTCAAAGCTGTTTGTCTGGAGGTTCTCAAACCCAAACATATCCAAGACACCAATGGACAAACACTGGAAACAAAACAGCAATTCTCTGACAATTCAAAGACAGCATTGTGGAAATGTGATATGATAATCTATACGCTACATTGAGGCTGCACATTGCTGCCAAATAATACAACAGAAACATGACTTGAATCACAGAGGCAGTTTAGAATTCCATTTTCAGTGCTTCAAAAGCTTACAATGACACGTGAGCACTTGAGAATGAGACTAGTTTTTTAAGGATATTGCAAACCCCGTGCAGTCAGTACTGCAGTTTTTACCTAATACTTCACATCCAAGCTAAATCATAGGACTTACAGAGATGGACCCCTCCATGTCTCGTCTGTTGAGCAGTGCGTGGTTTATGTGAAGGATGATCCAGTCAAACAGAGCACCGTATAAAGATTTGGCCATGGAGTCCCGCATTGCTTCAGCCTGAAAGCACAAGAATTTCATCAGGACCACTCCATTCCACAGGTCTCATTTTGAAATGTGGTAAAAGTTAGATCCTGGAACTAAAAACATAAATAATTCAGCACTAAATTCAACTTTACTTTTTTCTTTTTTATGTTTTTTGAGTTTTCACTACTTCTGGACATGGTTGTGCTCTTCCCATAGACATGCAGGACTTTATAATGCGGTAGCAAATGAGCCCACAGTGAGTAAAAATGTAACAGGAGCAAATAAAAAGCCCCAATACTTTTTGGGGTTCAGAAAGTTAAACGACTGACTAAACGTCCACAGCCAGTTCTAATACTAAATTTAAAGTGTGTACCTCTTGTAGCATGTACTGTGACACTACTGTGGCGTCGGCAGTCACTACTCTCCTCTTGGTCAAAGCCATCACCAGTAGTTCATTTTTCACCTTGAAATAAGAAGGAAACATCAAATTGTTAAGACAAATGTGAAAGAAAATGTACTCACCAAAAAACACAACCAACTGCTGCATTAAACACACAGGTAGAAATATGTTTCTTTTTAAATAATAGAGACAATGCTGTTGAGTGAAACTGCTTTTAAATGTCTGATTTCTACCAGATGTTGCTGTACTAGCACAACACCAGATATTAACTAGATATTTTGAGTGAGCATAATGAATCCGGCACTATTAATTGTTAGTAACACATAATCAGCTGTTAATGAACAAACCTTCAACAGGTCTGACAGCGTAGACAAGACTTCAGCAGGTCCAGCCTCCAGGACCTGAGTGTCTTCTGACAGTGTGAAGGTCACATTACCCAAGAGCAGGACAGCAGAGAGGATGGAGAATATGCTGCACAGTGGAAACACACACACACATACACAATCAGAGTCATTTTTAAGGTGTAATGACCACTCCTGGCAGCTAAGTGCTGATCTGATTAATCTTACCAAGGCTGAATAAAATGTGGTTGTTTTTTACCAGACTTGACGTGTTATCACTCATATATTTAGCTGACCTTGTTTTTAAGTATTACAAGTTGTTTAGTAGCCACAGCAGTGAAGTAATTTTAGCTCAGAGACAGCAAACAACAAATAAATCATTCCTTTATCATTTACTTGTGTCTTGAATACACAACGCGAATTTATATTTGCTATGTATTTTCAGTAGAACTGTAGAGTTTCACCAAACCCAAAACAATTCCTTGGGGGTTTGGGCTCTTTTTTTTACTATAAATATAAAGTGCTGCACCTCTATGGAAACCGCACAACTATGGCTAGAAGAAGAGAGAACCCAGAAACATCTATTGTGCAGGATAACAAAGCCATAATGCAATAAATCAGTAAAAAAAAAGAAAAAACAAAAGTTCAGTTTGATTTCTCCGATTTAACAAAACAAAACAACAACCTGGAATCAACATGTAAAACATTCTTCCCCCAAGACGTTACTAAAATCAGGAAAAAAGGGAAACTCTGGTGAGTTTAGATATTATACTACTTGATATTTGTCTCTGATCTGCTCTGTCTAAACACAGCCTGCACATCGGTCCAGTTCAGCTGAAATGCCCCTGAATTTTTGACTGTTGGTCACAACTGACGGCATTCAGGTTGAACAGAGGAACACAGACGTATTTGCTTTTAGAGAACATTAAATTAATTGCAAATTATTAAATGACATGTAAAATAAGGTGATTTTGATGAAATAGCACAATTTGAACTCATATTTAGTTAAGTATCCCAACAAAACTTCTATATATTGTTGACTGTTTGTCCTTCAAATCAGGTCCATAATTCTTTGCCCACTGAGTTGAACCTGTAAACTGATATTTGTATCTTTTGGCATCTCACTGAAATCCTGTTTTGTTTTTTGAGTGTCAAAGTTGATGTGAGACTAACAACAGCATCCACTAGGCTAAACATCTCTGTACTGATGTAGGACATGTCAGTGTTGCCTTCAAGGACATCTAGTAATGTAGCGACAAACAGCAGTTGATATTAACTTTACCTATATGTCAATACTGACGTCTCACTTTGAACATTAGGAAACACAACCTATAATCAAGCTTAGCATGTAGCTCAAGAGCAGCTGAGCTGTAAACGAAAGGAAAAGTGCTTTTACTTTTATGAACTCTATTGCACAACAGTTCTCCACTGGATTATGTTAGAGCCGTCTGGTAAGTAATCTGTGTAAGTAATCTTTTCAGGTTGGTTCACCAGGAGAACCAACCTGAAAAGGTAACTATGCTGCTGGTGCTTTAAAGCGTGTGCCTTGTCCTGAGGCTGTCAGGTGCTTGCTGACATAGTTCCTGCATTTTTCTCCTGTTTGACTTGACAAGCTCTGACCTGTTACTGACACCAGTATAGAAAACAGAAACTCTTTGACACAGCTCAGTTAAATTATACACACCTCCGCCTACTGTACTTGCACTGCTGTTAGATACGTATAGCTACTGAAACTGAGAGCTGGAAGAAACATCATTAAACACTGCAAACGCTGTCTGAAAGCCAGGATGAAATGTCGCTGGCAAAAATGGAAACAAATTATTATTTAGAAAACCTTTATTTCCTTAAATCCTGGATATTTCCAAGCAGAAACATATTTTTCAGATTAAAAGTATTTTGGAGGCCATCAAAGGGGTTCACTGACTTATCCTGCTGAGTTTGCCTCCAAGTACACAGCTACACTGGTTAGTTTTACTCCAGCCTGCAGCACTTCACTTATGTTGCTCATTATTGTAACCATACATACTGTTTCTTAGTGGATGCCAGAAAGCCAACCATCTCCATTGCTTGATGGAGCCTCTTGTACTCCTGCCCAAGGTTCTCGTCATCATCGAAATGTAGGTCTTCCTGCAGAACAGCCAGAGAAGATGTGGAGAGAGAGGGGTGAATATCAGGACCAGCCAAGGGGGTGTATGCATGGATGCGGATTACACTGTCATTCTAAACTGTCCACACAGGACAGAGTAAGATTGTTCCCAAACCATTACTTTTCCTCAGCGTGTTCCTATGATTTTATATATAAATATTCATATCGCATTTTGTCACTTTTCTGTTAGTCCTCACTGGTTAATGTATAAAGTAATAACAAACAAATGACTAAATCTTATCTAATAACAGCTTATTACAATAAAAACAGCTTATCAGACTGTCCAAATAACTACTAGCCCAGCTTATTTAGTTAGAGCTATTGTTCCTTGAGTTACTGCATGTGATGCTCTCAGTCTGAAGATGCTCATGCGGATCCTGCTGCTGCTGTCCATGGAAAAGTTTACATTTATAAGTATTTAATGAAGTTACCAGTGATGTTGTTCCACATGTGCAAATGCATGTAGCTCTCTTGCTTTGTGGATTCTGCTGCTGTCTGATGCTACAGGTATTTGATAAACTCGGGGGGAAACTGCCTACAGCTGGAAGCAACAAACTAAACCTCAGCTTCAGTTAACGGTTTGTGTGGGGAAAAAACAAAAACAAAAAACGGATGACATTAATTATTGGTGATATCATTAATCTAAGCTCTCAGTGTCTGTTTTAAATCACATTAAAGCTTTTATCTGATGGACATTTCAGTTTGAGTCCTCATATATCACATGTTACATATAAAACAAGTCTGTAGGACAGCATTCTTTCATCTACGAATATCTTGTCTCAGAGTGATGCTGAGAAACTAGTCCATGCATTTGTAACCTCCAGGCTGGACTATTGTAATTCCTTATTATCAGGATGTCCCAATAACTCTCTTAAAAACCTCCAGCTGATATAAAATGCTGCAGCCAGAGTTCTGACAGGAACCAGTAACAGAGATCATATTTCTCCTGTATTAGCTTCTCTTCATTGGCTCCCTGTAAAATCCAGGATAGAATTTAAAATCCTGCTTCTAACATATAAAACTGTTAATGACCAAGCTCCATCATATCTTAAAGACCTTATTGTAGCTTATCATCCTAACAGAGCCCTTCACTCTCAGACTGCAGGTTTACTTGTGGTTCCCAGAGTTTCCAGAGGTGGAATGGGAGGCAGAGTCTTCAGTTATCAGCTCCTCTCTTATGGAATCAGCTCCCAGTTTGTGTTCAGGAGGCAGACACCCTCTCTACTTTTAAGATCAGGCCTAAAACTTTCCTCTTTGATAAAGCTTATAGTTAGGACTGCTCAGGATCACCTGAGCTGCCCCTTAGTTATGCTGCTATAGGTTTAGACTGCTGGGGGATTCCCATGATGCACTGGGCTCCTCTTCTCTCCTCTCCTCTCCTTTCTCTATATTGTTATATATTACCATTACATATCACTAACTCTGTGTTTCCCCCAAGGTCCTGTGTCCTCTGCTTTTTCTTTCCATGGATGTCTCTGGATCTGGAGCTCCACGTCTCTGATCTGCAGCTGCTGGCCTCACCACCTGCTATCCTCTCATCCACACCCCAGCCTCTCCTGCTATCCCTTCCCCCCTCATCCCCACACCCACCCCACATGGTCAAGGCAGATGGCCGCCTTCCCTGAGCCTGGTTCTGTTGGAGTTTTTTTGTCCCCCTCCCTATCCTAGGGTTGTTTTTTTAGTTCCTTCCCCCTGTCGCTGACTGCTTGTCCATAGAGAATCCAAAAACAAGGATTGCTTTTGGATTCTCTGTGTATAATTCAAAAGGTCTGTACTTTACTATGTAAAGTGCTGTGAGATGACATATGTTGTGAATTTGCTCTATATAAATGAAACTGAATTGAATTGAAATGGAATATATTTGGAATTCAAACTGTCCTTTGTGCTCTCTTGTTGTTGTTTTTGTTTATAGAAAAATATTGGTACTGAAACGTGGAAAAAACTTCCCTTAAACACAATTTGAAGTACATGCCTGTCAGTTAATATGACTGGGTGCATTTCAGACTTGTGTCGTGTTGAAAGTGATGTGGAAATGTTTCTAGGTCCAACCTGGGTTTTCATTCACACATAAAGCCCACATGTTTAGTTGCAGTCAGATTAATGAAACAGGGTGCAGGTCTGAAAGCACTTGAGTCGTTAATGAATCTGCTTTATAAATTAACTTGATGATTTAATATTCATCAGGTTGTGTTGACACTTGTAGGTCTGTTTCCACTGAGTTACCAACGTCTGTATTGGTCACTTCACCTCAGATCATCTGGGGCCTTCTGCTCGATCATCTCTGATTTGCTTGAAACTTTTACAAAATCAAAAACAATGGTATCAGTGGGGTTTGAATTTTTTTTTAAAAATAATAAAAAACCTGTTTATCCATTCTTTTTGCACATTGAAATTTGAGGCTATGTTTAAACGACAATATCTCAGGAGCTATTATATTGGACAATATATGATGCAATATTGGACAAGTAGATCAAATAATCTCTGACTGTGGGTGAGTTGATATTTGAAAAGAAAGTAAAACCATACAATTTGTGGATTCCGAATAAATAAAATGATGAGAAATAGCAGTAAAAATCTCAGGCCTTAATCCTTAATAGTTCCTGAGATGTTGACTTTCAAACATAGCTTCAATTTCAATGCCCAAAAAAATCTGCTGAAAGTGGGTCAACGGGCAGAAGTATCTGGTATAGGAATCTAAAATCTCACAAATATCTTTCTACATATCGATGACACATCATGTCTGACGCTTGTTCTCCCCTTCTTTTATCTCTGCAGCTGTAAAATGTGTAGATCAAAGGTACCTGGTTGAGGTAGAGATACTCCTGCGGCTTCAATAGATGAAACTCTTCCTTTTCATCTTTGGACGCACCCATCAGCAGGTAGTAGAACACATGGTAGTTCCTGGGGGTCAGAGGTCACACACAACTGATGCAGTCAGTCAGGCCTCATGTGAATTTCAATTCAACTCTGTTATTGACTGAACATTTCACTGCACTGTGGTTTAGTTGCACTGAGCCTCATCTGAAGTGCTTACAAGGAGGTCTGTTTTCATTGGCTTGTATTAGAGAGCAGGGTTTGGGTACAACCTGCTGACAATGTGAGCTGGGTTGGTATTAGAGTATTCATTTCATGCCCAGGTTGTGAATTAAAATATAAATAATAAGTGTGTGGATTTGAAATGCCATCTATTTGAGCTGTAATTATACCTCTCACGCTTATCTCTAGACACCAGGCGGCCCTTTTCCAGTAGGTACTTCTCAATAACTGCCCTGCAAAAGACATGCAAGAAGACGAGAATGTTAACAAACCTGTGAAGCTTCAGAGTGGTTGCCAGCATTGACACTGGGAGAAAATGAACTGCTACACAAAACAAATCAACCAAGATAAACTGTTAACAGTGCAACAGAAGCCTTGAAATTCACTCAACAAGTACAGAAAGTTGGTGAGAAAAACATGACATGACACCTCACCCTCTGATGACACCGCTTTCCAGGTAGTTGAGCTGGATTAACTTCCCAAAGCGACTGGAGTTGTTATTCTCTACAGTCTTGGCGTTGCCAAAGGCCTGTTTAAAACATAAATACACAGAGAAATTTATAGACATGTTTCCAACAGACAGTGGCACCCACACATAAACAGTATAAATGTTTGCTGCACGGAGGAGCTACCAAATAAATCACTTTGGTTTGAGGATGGCAAATGTTTCTATTAGCAGCCTTATGTAACAACAAAGATCAAGTTGGTGTTGATGTGAATAAATTTTATTGTGTTGTAGTACGCAGCCTGCCTTATGAATTAAGAAGAACACAGATGAAACAGTAGTACAGTGATAGTGGGCTGCATCTAAATCAGGAGTGTCAAATCCTGGTCCTCGAGCGCCACTATCCTGCATGTTTTAGGTGGTTAAAAAAGACTAAAATCTATTCAGAAAATGTCCAAAACTATAAAAATGTGAATAAAATGGCAGGTCTGAAGATCCTCAGTCATCCAGATCATGGCTATTCTTGTGGTTTCTTTCCTTGTGGCTACGACTGAAACTACAAGGATAATATAATGGCTAAATAGAATGTCCCACAAATACTTCTATAAAAGTTTTAAAACTGGATGCAAAGTCGCACCAACTGCTGCTTCACCATCAATGATCTGATCATTTATCAACACTCTGATAAATGTGAATGTTCTGTTTTTTTGCATTTTTACTGCAAATAAAATGCATCCGGTTCACTACGCATGCGCACTTATAGCTCCTGGTATCATTGTGGACGTCCGTCTTGTATTACCTGCAGCCATGATGAAACTTTTGTGTTCAATTTACATCCTCATTATGAAAATCAGCCCCGTGTTTCCTGGTGAGTGTTTGTTTGTTTTAGATCAAGACCGACCTGTCCGTTGGCCACATGTAAATATCTGTATATCTGCGCGTTTTGCAACGCGGTCAGCGGCATCGTTGCCACGTCTTCTGTAGGCTGTTGGACCTTCGTCTCCCTGACTGGGTTAGTTTTATATCTTTCTCTCTGTGACTCCGTAAAATTCTTCACAGACAGTTGTGATTTTATTTTTGATGATTTTATCACCAGTTCACAGGTTCTCGATGGTTTAAGTCAGGACTTTTTTTCGTCCCGTGTTTTGTATCAGAGTGTATGCTCGTCTTTCTTTCGCAGCTGTGCTGGCCCTGCCCTCCTCCAACCAGTGAACTGTGTCGTGGTCCCATTGGTCCCTGTCGTAGCCTCCAGCCTTTTTAAATCTCAGGTTTTCCCTCCACCGATGGGGACTCGACTTGGCAGCAGTGGCTCGTGTTTTTTTGTGGTTTTTCCCTTAAGAACTTTGTCCTCAGATCTTTTGTGCAATTGTTTATCCTGGTAGCGGTGATGCTTAGTTTTGTGGTTTTGGTGATGGTTTTTGGTCTCTTCAAGATATTTGGTTTGTGTTTAGTCTCACTGTATATATTTAGCACTGTTTTGTTTTGGCTTTGGTCATTTTTTTACCTGTACATCAGGCCTCTTTTTGTTATTACAATAAATTTGTGATTGACTTTGGTAACTGGTTTGAGAGTAATTTTGATTTGGAGACAAAGTTTGCCTTTTTTTCTAACTTTTTTTTGTTGCATCCCTGCTCCCTTAGAATGGGTCGTAACAATTCACTTTGTGTAAAGCTCCACTTCCACAGAGCATGAGACTACCACCTCCATGCTTGATGGGAGGATTGGTGTGCTTGGGGTTAAAAGCCTCACCTTCTCTCCTCCAAACATATTTCTGCTCAGCCTTTGTTCCATCTGACCACAGAACTTTCCTCCAGAAGGCCTTCTCTTTGTGCATGCATGGCAGCTCTCAGTAGGCCAGGGAGACCAGTCTGAAACCTTCATTCTAGCCTTATTTACATGGTCTTCACCATTTTATATACACTTTTGTTCACACCAGTGTAGATACATTACAATAATTTTATGATTTTTACAGTATTTTTTGGGTTTTGTGAAGGTTTTTGCAGTTTTTTTCTACAGCGTTAGAGAATCGCATCATTGTTGCTGTCCAACCAGAATAAATTCACATTCATCTGCATCTAAATAGAAACAGAGTAGAAAATGTTCACTGATAGCAGCCAGTACATCCATCTGTTCACATTATATGATAATAAAAACACATAAACTCGAAATAATGATGATTGGGTGGGTTCAAGGTTTTGATATGGTGACTCTTTATCAGTCAAATCTGGCAACCCTGGCTGGGTTGAGGCCATTAGGCTGCACTGATTGTAAGGCCAGACAGGAAATAGAATAATACAGAAGAGTAAATTATAAGCATAAGAAACGATGAAACGAATTTGGGATATAAAGCCCTGCAGAGAATAAAGTTGATCCATGTTGTGTTTTTTGTTTTTACTTGTCAGAAGGTTTTTCTTGAAGACTTCTGTTTGTTCCTGTCTTTGTTCAGATCTTCAGGAGGTTGAAGTGAAGTCTGGACATGATGCTGTGATTCCATGTCAGGTTCCTGGAGATGCTGCCATCACAGAAGTGGAGTTTTCAAAAACTGGCCCCAATGCAGCCACAGAGGATGTTTTTGCCTTCCGAGATGGCACCATACTTCCTGACCAGCATCCATCTTTTCATGGCCAAGTGGAGCTGAAAGATCTCAACATGACCAACGGAGACGCTTCACTGATTGTGAAGAAATGCACCTCCAACAACACTGGAACGTATGAGTGCCGCGTTAAAACGAACAGAACCGAAGAAGGTCCACCTCAACTCATCAGCAGCACCAAGCTGATAGTGAAAGACCCAGGTGAGTTTACAGCGATGAAGATGCAGGTGAGATTGTAGAGATAAAGACTCACATCTGTTTATGCTCTGCAGATCAGACTGAAGGAGCCAAGACTGAAGGAGCCAAGAATGCACTTCACCTAAAAGCGGCACTTTTGGTATTCATAGCTCTGGTTGGGTCTGGTTTATTACCCCGTGTTGCTGCCAGTTGGCTGGCGGCACCACTAAACTAATGGAGGTTGGTTCTGTTTAAATTGTGGTGAAGATTCCAACAGCTTCCACCACCACATGACCTCTGAGTGCACCAAAACAAGTAGTAGCTACAGGACAGAAGTCCACTTCTATGCAAGAAATGATGGTGATGTTAGAGAGGAGAAGACTGCTACTGAACAGAACAATAGCATTTCAGTGCAGGTCAGAGGTACTGACCATGCAGCAGGTCGTTTCCTCCCCTATAAAGAACGGACCTGACCAAGGTTCTATAGGTAGAAGCAGGTGCTCTGACATCAGGCATCCACAGAGAGTGAGCATCATGTTGGCTGAGGGGTTTAACATTACATATATCTGTCCAGAACGGCTCAGTGCAGGACGTTTAGTCCGATACAAACTCTGGAGCTTCCAACAAGAACATTTTGGCAGGGCACCAGATGTTCTGTTCTTGATGTTCTTGTCCAGTAGCCGTCAGACCTTCTCTAATATCAAAGCCGAGGTGGTCAGAAGCTGTGAAACTGTCCAGCTGATGTGTTCTTTTTCACGTTGTGTGATGAGAAGACCAGGATTGTGTATCAGCTGCTATCATCAGACCTCTGAACAAACTTTGGTGGATGAGTTCTGTCATTTCAGAATCTCTGTTTGAATAAATAACACAAAGACAAGCGTTGGCTCGCTCTGATTTTGTTGTCACTGGGGTAGTAATTAATTCAGGTAATGATAGTGTAGTTTATCTCTACTATTAATCCACAATGTATCAATAGCTGTCTTTGGAAAGTCAGTGATTCGAGACTTGATATCTGTAAAATACTTTGTGGTGAAAATAAACCTATTTTGTCAACAGTCTCCTGCCAGACGGCTGCAGGTCACTCAGACAGACACAGTAGTAAAATAGTGGAATAAGGATTCTAATGGAAATTTAAGTGTTAATAGTGCAGCTGATGAAAGTCATTTAAATGCAGGAAGCCAAAACATATATACATACATATATACATGCACACACACACACATACACTGTTGCCCATAAAGTTGGAATAATATAGTTTTCAGACACATTCCTCTTTTACTCCTTTTTATACATATCAGTATCACTTTTGACCAGGTTCACTGATTGCATACTGAGTCCATGGCTGTGTCATCCTTTTCCTGCTTAAAGTCTGTATGCAGTAAGTCCATGTTTTCAGAATTGGCTGCATCATTTTCAAGCAAATTTGACACAGAAGTTCCCTAGGCTAGGGTTAGGGTTAATATACCAAAGAGTGATTGCACTCCGACTGGATGGATATAAAAACAAACCAACATAGCTGATTTCCTTGGAATATCGCAGAGTGCGGTCTGTAAAGTCTGTAAAAAATAGTAATATTAATTGGGCGTTGCTTTACATTTGAATAAATGTGAGTTTTTCCATTTTAAGAGTTAATAGTAATAACTAGTTTTAATATAATTATATTGAAGCTGAATATTTTTACCCTTAGTATTTCCCTGTATTGTCTAACAGGCAAGCAGGCTCTGTGTGGGAGGAAGCTGGAGAACCTGGTGAGAACGCATTAAGAAGAACATGAGAACTCCACACATAAAGACCAGAACTAGGTTCTAATCAAGATCTTCTAGCTGTGAGGACATAATGAGAACCACTGGACCACTGTACCGTCCCTACAAATATATACTAATTAAAATAATCTGACATTAAAATTCTAATTTAAAATCATCTCAGGATAAAACAGTGAAACTATATGATGCTTAAATATTCTGTAAAATGTGATTCAAGTTTTTAATCTTTGGTGGTTCCACTGATAGAAGAACATTTTCTACTAAACTGCTTGCATATAATAGTGAATTTAGATTCTATAGACCAGGGGTGTCCAACCCTGGTCCTCCAGGGCCACCATTCTGCATGTTTTAGATGTTTCCCTCTTCCAACACGCCTGATTTAAATGATCAGGATCGTTATCAGGCTTCTGCAGAGCTTGATGATGAGCTGATCATTTGAATCAGGTGTGTTGGAAGAAGGAAACATCTAAAACATGCTGGATAGGGGCTCTCGAGGACCAGGATTGGACACCCCTGATCTAAATGATGCAAGAAAAAAACCACACAGTCCCTTAAGTGAGTAGAATTAAGCTAAGCAGCAAAAATCCTATATTTTGATTTTTAAAAAAAGTTCAGTGTTTTTTTTCTGCATCTATTGAAGCTTTTTGGCTGTGAATTGTCACTGAGGACAGGTTACAATTCAACCGCAAAATCAATATCATAATTTCACCTTAGTTACAGAGGTTCAAGAAGTCTTTGGTTCATTAGCCAGTGAGCGTTGTGAATAAGCAGAAGCACAATTACATTTTTTTTGTGGCCTGTGTTTTCTGTGTATGTTTTCTTTGCAGCCTATCACATCTAATTAAAAAGTTGACTGTTAAAAGTAGAGCCAGCAAAGCGAGAAAACTACTGCTGTTACCAAGAATTATTATTGGGTAAACAATCATTTGATCAGCTCTTGAAAAGGAACAAGGACAACGACAAATACTGTTCAGACAAAGCAGACAACTTCAAGACAATTGAGGTCATCTTATAACCTAAACAAATTGAAAAACAAAGTACGAAAATAACTGATAGAGACAATTGTTATTTGCAGCCCCAGAGAAAACCTTACAACTGACCTCACAGTTGTATGACCTCTTACTAATGTTTGTCATCAACAACACAACAGACTCCACTACACAAAGTCCCTGGGCCAAAATGACAGGATCATAAGGTTTATTAGCTGCTTCTGACTATGGATCAGCTTCTACTTTTCTAAGCTTTAACTTTTATAAGAAAAATCAAATCTAAACTGAGCCCATGCTGGCCTCTGCAAGCATTGTTGTACTTCATTCCAGCAGGAGGGTCGTGTTCTAACAGGCCAGAGCAAGACAGACAGCGAGCTAGCACTGCAGACTGTGCTGATCACACACGGCAGGACCAGTTTAAAATCACTGGAATGTTCCTACCTAGTGCATCTCTTTAAATAAAGTAGAGGGCTTGCCAAACATGCGAAATCAATCAGATTCATACAAAGGATCTGGATGAAGCGGCACAAAAATGAAAGGTATGTGGAGAGAACAGTGCAGAAGGCTGATGTAGAAAGAGAAACAGGTGTTTGGCATGTCCCAGTTTAGGGGCTGGATCTCATGAAGGTGGGTCCCTCAGACTTTACACTAAGAACTTTCTGCTTTACAGACACAGAAATGTCTGCATGCAGTTATACATTTAGGAAGACCTGCAGACCACTTGTAAAGTGTTACAATGGGGTAAACACTAGAATGCAAAACCAGCCTGTTGACATGTGGGTTTACATAATGAGTTGACACTTTCATTTCAATAAATGATGTATAACAGTTTC
This sequence comes from Dascyllus trimaculatus, assembly GCA_024666655.1. NCBI lineage: Eukaryota > Metazoa > Chordata > Actinopteri > Pomacentridae > Dascyllus > Dascyllus trimaculatus. Next base: position 31,021,616 of record CM045454.1, read on the forward strand.
ATTTTCATAGTGATTATCTGATTATCAAGAAAATGTGCCCAAGTGCAGGGTTTTTTTATTCATTTAGTTTGGTAGTGGCTCAATCACAGCTTGTGATCCTTGTTGCCACTGGTTTGAAAATGGCTGTTGGTTTTTACCAGGTCAACCACAGAGCCATGATTCCCCTTTTATAATTAAATACATTCTAGGGATAATAACATTCAATAATATCCCTTTAATTCACAAACATATGAATGATACGTGCTAGAAACTGGCATGTTGCCCCTCAGATTTATCTTGTAGCCTCTTGAACTAGTCACAATGTCCAGGTGGGGAACCACTGGTTTTGCTCAGCTGATGCAATCGGTGCGACTGTGGGACACTGAAGACTGATAAGTATAAATATTAAACATGGGACTGAAATTTACCCTAAAATGTAAACCTCGAAAAATCCTGCTTCCTGAATTAAACGCAGCAGAACGATGGGGGGAGAAAGAGAGCGTTAGTGAGAAGGGGTTTTAAGCAGTGAGAGAGAAAAAAGGTGATTTATACGTGGTTGTATAGGTTTGCCAGCAAACCTGGCTGAGCCTGTTCTGACACGTTCCTGTTTCTCCTCTCTCTTTGGTGCTCCCTCCGAGACAACGCCCTGCACATTCCCCCTGTGGAGCTGGCCGCTCAGCTTCCTTATCACCAACACCCAACACAAACCTCGAGCTACAACCACTAAGTCAGTCAGGCAAAGAGCGCTTTTAAAGAGAGGAAGGTGCTATCACCTGCTGGCTTCTTACAGCAGATGTTTCCCTGATCTTAAAGTCAAGCACTTTACAAAATACAACATTCTCTTCAGTACTTGTAACATTTTAAACGAGAAATTGGTTGTTTTCTAGCACCAGGAAGATCAAAATCATGTGTAGTTGCTCCATGCTGGCAGCAGGTGAGAAAACAGGCTTAAACGTTAGAAGGAAAGAAAGGAGTGACAGCATTTTTGATTTCAGATTAGAAGGAGTGAGCCGTAAGGTGTGACTCATGAATACAAAGGAAATCCAGAATGGCTGCAACAAGCTCAGAGAACCATCAATACCCCAAGCAGCAAAAAAAAAACCATCAACAGATCCTGATTACTATGGCAGTAACTATTTTTCTTGGTGTAAACACTTGTGCACTGCATTCTCTGGTTAAATTGAGGGCAGCTGTTTGTTGTGGTGTGAGATCTCATGCTTCAGTTTTCTCCCATGTTCTCAGTTAAAAAATAAATAAATCACACAAGGTCAACATGTCACACTCTCTCCTCAAGCTAAATCTGGGATTCCTTAAAAGCCTTTTGGGAGCAGGGAACAAAACAACAAAATGCCAGTCAGATCAGTTCACAGGAAAAATGCTTAAGCTGTTGCTAATTTCAAGGAGAAACTTGCTGGACTTGTTCAGAGAGAGGACGTATACATATTTAGTCACTGTCTAACAAAAGGCTGGCCCCTTGGGATTGTGTTTGTGACTGGTAGCACACACACACCCACACACAAACAGTGGTGTACATTTGCAGAGATCTGAAGAAGATTTTTGTTTCAATCTCCACACCTGCTACACATTTTGGAACAGATCTAAATGGTGCAAAGTAAAGAGCCACAAGCAGTAGGCAAAACTGTTGTTACGGTAACTTCAACTTGCTTTGTTTCCCAGTACCGCATTGTAAATGAAGTGAAACCCACTAATACCCTGTTTTAAACTTCCTCAGTTGTTCTCAGGCCTTAAATATTGAAACCAGACTTTTTTTCCCCCTAAAACACAAACTTTGATACTCCCCAAACAGATGGGTATTTCCCTTTAAAAGCAGTTTCCCTAGCTTCATGTCAGTTATCACTTAAACACATTGTGCAATTGTGCAACACATGACTGAAACAGAAAGCAAAGGGAAACGTGGCGTCCTGTTACTCATTGACACAGCAACTGTAGCACAACACCGATGTGATAGAAACAACAGAGACACCAGTGACACTGTAGCTACGTGTTAAAAAAAGTGTGGAATTTCCAGCCGGGAGATTTTTGTTTTGCAATTTGGTGCTTTTTGATTTGAGGAAATGTCTGTGCTTCATTTATTGCAAACGTAAGCGAAATACTGACAAAACTAAGTGTGTAAACACCACTATTTAGATATATTGCAGACTATAAAATTGCAGCATTGTCAGCACAGGTTTGCCAACAAATATCTGATTAACACAACAACCCTCCTGGATTAGCTCACACAGCTTCTTGTGGTTAATTTCAATTATGCTGCATTTTTATTGCAGGAAGTGCAAAGCAAAAGGAAGTGGTTACAGCCCTCTGGTTCGGAAAAGAAAAGATTAGCAGGTTTAAAAAAAACATGTGAAACTAAGATGGTCATTTTGTAAGTGCATCCTCCACTAGCCACAAAACAAAAACACCAAAACCCCACACACATCAATCTGGCGACCAGCAGACTCATATCACCAACCATGAGTCTGGATCTGCCATACTGACTCCATAAACTCCACCCTAGTCAGACTGCAGCACAAGCAAATGATCAGCTTTCCTCAGCCATCCATCCATCCATCCATCCATCAACTATACACCGATTAATCCTCTGTAGGGTCGCAGGGGGGCTGGAGTCTATCCCAGCCGACTCGAACGAAGGCAGGGGACACCCTGGACAGGTCGCCAGCCTATCTCTGGGCTACACATAGAGACAGACAACCAAGCACACTCTCATTCACACCTACGGACAATTTAGAATCAAACATTACCCTCAGCATGTTTTTGGACTGTGGGAGGAAGCCAGAGTACCCGGTGAGAACCCACACTGCACAGGGAGAACATGCAAACTCCACACAGAAAGATCCCAGGCCTCCTAACCGGGACGCAAACCGGGGATCTTCTAGCTGTAAAACGACGCTGCTAACCACCGAGCCACCATGCAGCCCCTTTCCTGAGCCATTTTTTAATTTAATCATTCTTTAAATCAATCCAAGACTGACTGTGTCAACTAAGCTGCAAACAAAAGCATTATTTGGGGTGTGAAGTATTTTGATAATCAGTGAAGTTTTTCTTTCAAACAAGAATGGGGGGGTCACACTGTGGGCCGCTGCACCAGAATTTGATGTCAGCAGTTTCAGCAAGGGGCCCAGCATCATGTCACAGTGACCTACCTCGATCACCGGGCCGGCCCCTAGGATGGTCCGTTCCAGCCCGCTGGAGTATGTCTTCTGGCTGAGTCCAGTCAGGCAGTGAATGAGATAACTGCTGCTGTCAGTCTTCCCAGAGCCACTCTCACCAGAAATCACAATGCACTGGTTAACCTGCCTGTTCAGCATGGCACGGAAGGCCACGTCGGCAATGGCAAATATATGAGGGCTTAGTTTGCCCAGTGGCTGGTTTTCGTACATCTTGATATACTTTGGATTGTAGTAAAGAGGCAGGAACTTGTTGGGATTGATGGCTATGAGGATGTTGCTGACATAGGTGTAGATTTTGTGCTTGTAGAAGCGTTGGTGTAAAGCCCCCAGAACACTCTCCTCAGTCACAGTGGGGAGTTTACAGAGGTCATCGTAGTCCTCTTTGCTGGTTTCTACTTGCTTACTGGTGACCTGCTGCTCCTGCAGAATGAAGTAGTAGCCTTGGCTCCGACGGTGCCACTTCTGTGTCTCTGGGGGCCACAGCAGGACTCTGTCTAAGGGGCAGTCCCCAGCCTCCAGCAGCCTCTCCTCCCCACCGCTCTCCCTCGCCTCCAGCAGGCAGTAAGTCAGGCTGGAGTCCAGGCCCAGAGTGACCACGGCATTGTGGATAACAGCGCTCGCCGTGTCCGCAGCGCTGACCTGCAGGGGACAGTAGGCAGCTGTGTCCTGTGACAGCCTGGGGTAGATCTGCACTACATGGGCCTCTCCGTCCTGCCCAGAGAGCTCTGCTCCATCTGTGGTGCTCATCCTGATGCTCAGAGACGAGCTTCAGCATAACTCTCTGCCAGCATCCACTGCAAACACACACACAATGACAATCAGTGGCAGTTTGAGGAAAAAAAAGACACTGGAAATGACGTTCAAAGTACAAGAAAATGCAGTTCTTCTTGTGTTCAAACGTCTCGCTTTGCTTCACTTCCACCCACAGTACTGACATGTAAACACCATGCTACTGTATCAGCCATAATGCACATTACTCCCACATATACATCCATCCAGGGGACAAATGACAAACAGTGACAAGTTTAAAACAAGATCAAAATGTCAAAATAAGTCTCACCTGTGGAGGAAAACCCCTCATTTCATCTTTAAAAGCCGAAATATCGCTGAAATTGGAAGACCTCCGCAGCTCCGGGAAGTAAGAACCACCTCCAATCACACAACTTGGAAAGAAAAACTTTCCTCACCTGAGCTTCTCCCCCAAAAAAGGTGAGTCCAGAGAGAGAGAGAGCTAATGTCGACTTTTAAATGACGACAAAGTTATTTTTACCAGCAGTTCGGCGTCGTGTTTGCTCTTATAAATCACAGCTTTTTAGAGAAACCGAAGATGAACGCGTCCTCGTCGTCCCGGTCCGAGGGCTGCTTACTTCCTACATTTCTCCACACACACACACACACACACACACACACACACCAACACACCCGTCGACGAGGTGGGGAATAAATGGACTGTTTCTCCTCCGCTGACCTGACAGATGTAACCCTTTAGCCGGCAGGAGATAAAACTGCAGAGGGGGGAAAAAACCGGGCAGGACGAGAGAAAGTAGCACTTAGCCGCCGCTCGCTGAGGAGGAGAACTTAATGGAGGCAGCAGTTTAATTGCTCTAATTTGTTGCTTCAGGTGAGCGGTGGGGTTTGAGCGCCCCCCGGTGGAGAGTGGAGGTATTACAGCCAGCGCCCAGCACACTGGGGCCTACAGGCTCTCTAGAGTTTACACATTCACCTGCTTCTACTGGACTGTTGTGTAGCATACTTAAGATAACAGGCATCTAGCTAAAGTGCTTCCCAATTGAAACATTGTTATGTTGACACAAGTCATAATACTAGGATTTAGGACTCTTCACCAGGCTGTTACTCATTGTAAGAAAAAAAAGTACCTGACTAAATTTAATGCAATGGTTAAGACATTATATGGTTGTTCTAACATCAGAAATAAAATCCATACTGGGCTCTGAGATTGAACATAGTTTCTTCACAATAAATCTGGGCAATATACCAACTCAACTAAATACTCAGGACAAGTACCTCCTTAAAACACTGCTAGTCGCCATAGTAAGAAAGTAATAACTAGGAAATGGCTAAACAAAAGGAGAGCGGGTAACAATCATAAACGAGATGCTTGTCATGGAAAGGCTGACGTCTTCTCTCAGATTTTGTGCTGATAAATTTGGTCCAAATGGGTGGTGCACATGAATGATGTATAAGAAGACTCTTTGTGGTAACATATTATGTGACATTTTCTTTCTATCTTTTAACAATTATTACAACATGCTCTTTATTATGATGACTTCTTGATCACTTCTTTATTCCCTTTCTGATGTCAAGGTAAATTCCATATGTGCTCAAGATTAATATGGACTGAGGATGATGTGGACTGAACCCAAATCACACTCAAGGCCTTGTTGATGCTTCCTTTCATGTTTATTCTCTCTGGGAATGTTGGAAAAGTAACCCTGAACACAAGAAATGACTCCAGAAGAGACAAACTGCATTGTGCTTCCCCTGGTGTCCTGCCTGTTTGTTAGCATGTGCGTTTGTGTTATTTGTAAAAACCTAAATGCAAAAATAAAGTATAAGAAAATAAAATAGACATAATATGGTTTAAACATCATATATAATGCAAGTTTGCCTGACTAAATTAAATATTAAGAACCAACAATATTATTCATTCTGCAAATTCACCAGACTAAGTTTAATGTTAAGGTTAAAACCCCACTGTATATTATTATATTCTATGCTAAGTTACCTGACTAAAAGAAGAAAAGATCGATACCCAACCAAATTATGTACAGGAAGCACAACTAATAGTTTCCTTATGAGCAAGCTCTTGGGGACAGATTCAATTATTTTAGTTGATTAAAAAACTATTCACATTATTTTACCACATTAGAGCTCCTTAGTTTCATCAACTAGCACTTAAAATGTGTTTTCAGATTTCATAAGTTTTCTTCTGTTTCTTAAAAAGCCTTTTAGGTAGCAGTCTGGGTGTCTACTTTTATAAAGTGGGATTTTTTATTCTCCTCTTGGTTAGCGTTCTTTTCTGTGACTGGTCTGTAAAACATGTTAGCCAACACTCTGTTGCTGTTTTTAATTGTGGCCTATAAAAAATGATTTGAGGTTTGCAAGACCGAAGCAGTCCCTTGTAACAAAAGGCAGTTAGGGCCACATTTCAGATATTTACAGGTTACTGAAAGTACATCTAAATACCTGAGGAGGTTTCAATTAGATCATTTCCATTTTTTGAAAACATAACAGGTGTAATGATCACATTTTTTACCAAGTAGACAAATATGAGAAAATAATCCAGTAGATTTGTCCTCTTCCAGCCCATTAATCATGATGGATCAGAGGGGTTATGTGACCTGCTGGAGGAGGCCTGTTTACAGTAGTCTGTGGGTAAAGTTCACCTTTAGCAGCTACAACAGTAGCACGCTCATTACACAGCATCTGAGTTCTTCCACCATTTCCAAAACAGTACTTCAATTCTCATGTAAACATAAAATACTGACAATGAAATTTTTAAAAGTTCGTTTTGTTGTCATGGATAATTATGCAGTTCCTTATTTGTTGATAAATTGAGGCATTAGTAACAAAGGAATGCTTAAAATGATTTTTATGTTTTGTTGCATGTCTTAAAGGACTATTAATGACTTAACAATGCAAAAACAGTGCAACTATTGACCTTACTTTAGTACAATTTAAAGGAATCCAGTAGCATTTATTATACAGTTTAGTTTATTACAAAGCTCTGACTGCTGTTAAAAGTTACTTTGTATTTTAAGATCTTGTGCACAGTTTCACACACTATTAACGTATGTTTTTATAATAAGAGTGATATAAAGTAGCTTCAACACTGAAATTTTGCTGCCATGTTTCTGCTTCATAAATATTAATGAAATGATTAAATAGATAATAGAACTGTGACAGGAGGCATTCTGGTGCAAGAAGGTACTTTAAGTGTTTGATTGATTTTAAATGTATTGTGCTGATAATACTGCTGCTTCTTTAACATGTTGCCAAGTTCATTTTTTTGTTTTTTGTATTGTGATATTTCTGCTTTTGCGTATACGGAAGTCCTAAACAGCCATAGTTCAACTTGTTTTTTTCATTCTGTTTTCTCGAAAAAACCAGATAGTTCTCCTCCATTTTCTCTTTATATCAAGATAATTTTGTTGTTATCATGCGATAACAAAATCCATTATGTTGCGATTACGACAAAATTATCTCATTTTTTTGGGAAAACAAAATTGTTTTCTCGTTAGAACCAGTTAATTTTCTGGTGAGGTACAAAGTGAATCCACCCCGTCAGACCAGAAGTTGCTCTGCTGCTGCTGCACACTACCGACTGAAGCCAGGCCTGGACGTGCTCTACTGCAGCTGCACACTCTAATGAGGTCAGTTAAGACTGTTCATGTGTTTGTTTGGACTTTTGCAAGTCTGCAGATACAAGTTATCATCCTCAACAGTAAGTAGATCACTGTAAAATTAACTCGTTATAACAAGAAAATAATTTTGTTTTCTCCAGAAAGCAAGATAATTTTGTCGTTATCATGACATAATGGATTTTGTTATGGTGTGATAACGACAAAATTATGTTGCTATGACGAGAAAACGGAGGAGAATGATCTAGTTTTCTAAAGAAAACAGAACGAAAAAATTAAGTTGAACCATGGCCGTTTAGGGCTTCCGTATGCGTAAGTAAAGGAATCAATAAACTTCTGTGGCAAATACTTTTATTCACACTCTTTAAATAAAACTTGGCTGATTACAGTGAACTTTGCCTGGTTGGTGCGTTTAAATAACAACCAACATAGTGAGCTCTGTCAAACATTAGCAGCAGTTTTTATAATTGTGCTCACTCCGAACACCATATAGCAATTTACCTCAGCTTGGTTAGTTATTTTCCATCCATTATATGATTTAAAACGAACACTGTGACTTCTTTTTCATTAACATACAAACTGATGATTTATCTGTCAGTTATTTCTAATGAATATATCTAAAAATTACCTCAATTACATTGAAGCTCCTCAGTTATCTTTTTAAAACTGACACACACTTGAACTAGAATTAAAGACTAGAAATTACATTGTTTTATGCTAATCTACCTTTATCACCATGTGTCTTTCAGTGTGAAACCTATGTATTCATATGCTTATAAAGTTGTTTAACTGATGTGTGGTGGGATGTAAAATAAGGTTATTTCAAATACTAGGTGGTTTGTAGAGCTATTAAAGCTTCATGTAATAAAAAATCCCTGAAATGTGTCCGGAAATATAATAAATGTGTCCTGTTGGAGGATAATTGCAGGAATTATAGTCCTCAATAGAGACTGAAGCTGCATGTGTCAGTCAGTAATGAGGCTGTTTCTTTACTTAAATTCAATACTAGCCTTATTCTACATTTATCTTACAGAGGTGGGGGATGTGATAAAAGCAACACATGCATGCTATTATGCAAATCAGTTCAAATCTAAAGCAAACCTTTGCTCCTCTGTGTTTCAGCTGAGGCTGTGTCACAGATTCATTCAACGCAGTGACATAATCAAAGCTGATGTTCGCCTGTGAGGTGCAAGCGTGGCAGCAATATGCAAATGAATGTCTGCAGTGAGCTCATGCAGGCCACATGAGATCTGTCTTTGTAAAGTTTATCATCAGTTAATCATTTTTAGATCTAAACACAGGTTAATGAATCACCGGTGCTGCTGCTGCTCTGCTGTCTTATCAAACCTGCACAAACCCGTGCACCAGTTTCTTTCCTTCCCTTGCTGTAAACCACAGCGTCACTGAAAGAAAAGTAGAGCTTGTGCCTTTTTTCAGATGCACTTTAGTCCTTCAGCAGACATTAAGTAAAGATGTAAATTAGACCATGAAGCAGCAAAAGTCATCACACATCTATGTTTAATAAAAGCTCCAGACCTAGGTGCTCTCTTACAGCCTAGTTGTGCACCACAGATGTGTACAGTGAATTTAATGAAAATCAATATGGAATTTTATTGCAGCTCAGACTTTCTTCTTTTTGAGCAAGCTATATAAGTTTTTGCACATCTCTGCAGATATTTTAATGAACGAGTCCACGGGAAGATGGTCCAAGGTGAAAAGTAATTGTTCACAAGGCACCTCAGCAACTGAGGGCATCCGAAATCAATAGCATGTCTTATGATGATCAGTTTTGCTTATGCTAATGCAGCGCCTGTCCAGTCAGGTATATAATGACTGCAGAGGTGTTGAGCTGCTGTATCCCAATTTGGTGAAGACGCTTGCAGACCCACTGACAGCTTATTACAGGGTGAGGAATGAAGAGAGGCGACGTAAAGTGTTACTCAGCACAAATCAGCTGCTGTTGATAACGACTACCTGCAGAGGCAGCCACATTCCCCCACACAGGAAGACAAATTAGGACACACACACACACTGAGATAGACGAACACACACATCATATTTTATGTCACCATTCCTGATGAAATACTTGCTCCTGAGACTGTTTGTGGTCATTTCTGGCGTGTTAGTTCTGATCGCTTTAATGGGGACAATGATGATGGCCTCGTTACCACTGATGATGTCTTATTAGGTGTCACTCTTGTTCCTGCTGGACTGAGCCAGTTCTGCAAAGACACACTGAATCCAGTTCAGTAGGCACATGAGTACACAACCCAGAAAACGCCTCATTACCACACTCCCCAAAATGATTGAAGGCCCACATTTTAACAGGATGTGGTTCTATTTTCTGCTCTGAAAAGTAAACAAAGTGCAGGTTTGTCACACAAATCATTTTTCTACTGGCCAAACTCTTTTTTTTCTTAGACATTTCACACATTTAATTGATAATCCCATCCAAAATAGACGTACAGTGTTGAAAAATCTTCACAAATCACACACACCAGACCTTCTGTCATTCAATGTTTCTTCTTCTTCTTCTTCTTCTTCTTCTTCTTCTTCTTCTTCTTCTTCTTCTTCTTCTTCTTCTTCTTCTTCTTCTTCTTTTTCTTCTTCTTCTTCTCCTTCTCCTTCTCCTTCTTCTTCCTCATAAACACCCCATATATCAAAACAAACTGACTGCATAGTTTGTCTGGACATGCAAAGACTTTTAAAGCATTCCTCTTAGTTTTACAGTTCAGGTGCTTTTTCATCCCGTGCATCCTTCTTCCTCTGTGTTTGGGGACGGCCAAGACTCTCAGGTATGCAGGAGCTCATTCTTTCATGTCAGACACTGAACTTAGCCACTGTGAACAATTCCTGTTTGGTTCAATGCTCACTAATGAGCTAAGTTCTGCATCTTCAGAAAAGTCATCCCAGACTGGCGGTCGCAGCAGGAAGCCTGAGCTCTGCGCGTCTCATTCTGCAAGAAAAGGAATCTTTGTACATCTCATAAACTTGTTCGGCTTTTTAATGCAGACGGTGAGTTGGCTTGATGTTGCAGTCCTGTGATAACATCTGCTGCACAAACCTGCCGGCTGCCTTGTCGCTGTGATCGATCCAAATGAGAAACCCAGGTTCACTGCAAGCAAAGAAACAGAGGTGATCTGCTCATAACAACAAATTGTCTTAGTCTAATGAGTTACGCTGGGCACTTAGATGATGTGAGATGAGTGGGCCAGAGAGGTAGACCTCAGATTGCTTTCAGAATGGCTCTTCTCATGTTAATAAGCCTCACATCACTCCCTTCAACACAGCGGTGGAAAAAAATATCCAGCCCTTTAAGTAGGTAAAAGTCAGATTACAACAATCCATTAGAAAATCCAAGTACTTTATTCAAATTCACACTTATGTAAAGTACAGTGTGTTTGCAGCTACATGTATGTGTGATATAAAAAGCAACTGTGCTTATCATGCAGCAGATCGACATGTATTATTATGTGTAAGTTAGTGTTAGACTTCTGGTGCACAAACATGTGAGGTGCAGTTTACGCTGCAGCTGGTAGAAGCAGGACAGACTTTACTTTATATGCTGCTGGGAAGGTTAATGTTTAACTCATTCAAATGTATTAAATTAGAAGTCAGACAGTGAGCAGGAGTCTGTTTTGTACCTAATAAATCAATTATGAAATTATAATCTGCAAAGTAATTATTCTTACTTTCATATAAATAAATGTAAAAGAGGAAAAAGTTTGATATTTTCTCTTAAATAAGAGAAAAGGCACAGTAAAGCAGAGCTTTAAAGTATCAAAAATGAAAATACTCAGGTATATTACCTGAATAATGTGATCTGTAAATGGACTACCACCCACCCAATCAAATGCCATCACTATAAGGTCAAAGCAGGCCACCTAGATTCAAGGTTTCCCTCTGTGCAGCACAATCCTACAAAGTTTTTTTTAAAAGTGCGTGTAAATTTCATGACGACAAAGTGTTTTAACGACTTCAAACACCGATATCAGCTTTCTCTTATCACACGATGGGTACATTTCTTCCCTCCCCGGCTGTGAGTACCTTCATCGTTTGTGCTCGTATAGTTTGTCTGAGCCTCAGGACACAGGCTCAGTTTTCAGAATAAACTGTTAGTCCACCCAAACAGCGGTGTCATGACATCACCGCTCAGTGGAAAACAACTTACTCTCACGTTTGTGCTGCCTCGAGCTGCAGCCTTCGGTAAACTTCTTCCTAAGAGAGGCTGATCTGTGTCACGATGTTCTACAATTTATTTATTTCTGCTTAATCAAACAGCAGAATTGGACTGCAAGGGTCATGTGATCATGTGCTGTCTCTCCACTCCCCCAAAATATACTTTAATCATAGTAAGTGAACAATAATAGGACTAAATGGGCATATTAATGAGAGAATTCCTTTAAATCTTCATCACTTCTTAATTGCTGTTACCTAAGTAAGTCATCATCACACCACTGCTTTTAAAATGACTTGGATTTCACAGTCTCACAGTGGCACAAATCGTGTAAACACAACCCAATAGTTGGATTAGTTTCAAGGGTATCAGTGTCTAAGTGAAGTTACCTGAGCTTGACTGCCATTATGTCATTTTTCATCCTGCTGTAGGAGAAGAAAAGGCAGTTGCAGCCTTTGTCATCCTGCCACTTCTTCCTCTGCTGTGGAGAAAAAGTGTGATGATCCACCTTGGGCTTAAACAAGCAGGAAAACAAAGCCTCCACTATAGCCTCCACACACCACATTCAGCCTCTCCAGATTCAGTCTGCTCAGGTTAGTGGTCTCTTCCAGAGAGGGGAACCAAGCAGCACATTTAAGAGTTGTTATAAGAAAAATGGGTGGAAGAGAAGGATAGACGGAAACAGTGGCACAGTCAAAAACAGTCTACATTTGGCAGCAACGTATTCAGTCAAATATCCAGTTAACAGGAAAAATATGCACTTAAGTGTATCATTCCAACACATGATATGGATTTGTTTGTTGCATCACACCTTGCGTGACTCCTCTGTTGACCAAAGAGCAAGAAACCAACCTTGACCTAGTCAGAAAAGCGCCTGTTAAAGATGTGAACGTCAGCTTACCAGTTTGGAGGGAGAAAGCGGGCCGATGAGGCAGAGAGAGGCCCTCAGTGTGTTCAAACCCCGATCACTCTCTGCAGGTTTCTCTGTTTGCTGTTGCATGTTCTTAGCAAGACAGCGCTGCTCGCTGCTCCTCAAGCTGTTCAGTGTGAGGTGTGGGTGAACGAGGGGGGGAGCATGTGTGAAAAGAGAGACGGCACAAAGGAGGGAAGGGGAGGGAAGGGGAGAGGAGAGGAGAGGAGAGGGAGGGAGGGAGAGGATGATGGGACAGGTGTGGAATTTACACACCCTGCTGGTAGTGCGCACCGTTGGCATATTTGCTTCAGTGTGATGAGTCACCCTTGTTATGGTGGAAGTGAGAGAAAATGAGACGGGGACACTGAAATACTGAAATATAGTGGAGTGCAGGATGCGATGTTGTCTCTGTTGGGCCACGGTTTGGAGTTTGAGGCTCTTAGTTACAGGATTTTTTAAGTTTCAGTGCGGAACATGACACCTCTTTGAGGAATTAACATGCATTTTCAAAGTATCTGAGTGACTGGAGAGGAAAAAAATCACAGCTTCACCTATTTCATTCCCAAACAAAAGATATGCAAGCTTTTTTAAAATATAATGAACAGAATTACTTCAGCATGCAGCCAAGATAGTCCTTATGAGCATTTAAACTAAACTGCCAGTTCCATCCTCAATAAACACAACAACAAACAAACAACAACAGATGAGAACAACAGGTACAGTGAAATAAGATGTGGTAAAATATTAAATCAAAACACTTACTAAAGCTTTATATCTAAAAGTAAGTCAGGGTGTTGAAGCAGGGATCGTAAATTATAACTGCACTAACGCAGTTACCAGCTTTAATACGTTTCACACGCTCTGTTAGTAAGAGAGTTTTAAAGTATTAAATTAAAGCACGCAACGCTGCAAGATGACTTTGAAAGTTAAATCCAATAAATGAGTTAAAATTACAATAGAAAGTAACATGAGTAGAGAGAAGGAAGTTCCTAGCTGGCTGAACGTGGCCAGTTTAGCTGATATAAAAGACGCATGATCTCCTGATTAGAATATGTTTGATATGAATATGAAATTCATTACAGTCAGATTGGCCACTGTAGTTTATATTGAGTCAATACTGTGAACTGGATCGTTACATAACCAGATCTGTATTAATCCACAGCTAGAACTAGTCCGTCCATAATATACTATTTGGTCTTGTTTTAGTGTTTACTTTAAACTATAGAGCTCAGCTGTTCCAGACCAATTACAAAGACTCATGTCTTGACTAGAATCAAATGGGCTGCAGCCAAGCGCCACAGAAAGGCTGAGGAAGTCAGAAGGTATTGTAGATGTGAACTAATACATAGCTGGGTTTGATCTTTCCCAGAACGGCCAGCTGGCAACAACAAAAATGTAGAACAGCAAAAACAACCAGCAGTATTATTCTTTAAGGAAAATTCCATTGAGTACAACTGAAAAGAGTTCAATAGGTTGGGACCCCCATACTGTACCCTACTGAAAGTTAAACTCTTTCATTATATTCACTTGTTTTATGCACAAACATATCTAGATAAATATTCGGTATAATTTCTTGCTTCATTTTCTTCCTCTTTTTTTCCCCCCTCTGCAATACTTGATTAGAAATGTTTGTCAGAAGACAAGAGTTCAGTGGGTCAAAGGTTTGCTGCCAGTCACAAAAAACGCTCCTTGCGCTCTTTTCCTCAGTATTCTACTCCTCTGGTGGGCTCCTGATGCGTTTTCTTTTTTCAAACTCCATCCAGTTCTAACAAAGCAGAGGCCCTGGAAAACTTTCACCCTCCATCACATCAGGGCCCTCATGTCAGTCACCAGACCCTCCACGTACATTCACCCTCGTCTCCATCAGGATGATTGTTTGGATTTGACGGCTGCAACCTGATATGCTTCTATACATGGTTGCTACATGTCGCTGTCCCTCCACAGCAGAGCGGCAGGCCTGAAACAAAACAGGGAGGCTGTCTAGAGTTGTTTTTCTCCCCTCCGCCTTTTAAGAGCACTCTGCAGCACACTCCTCTCTGGCCCCTAATGCACCCGGTCCATTTAGCAAGGCAAAGCTGTGAAACCCAAGATCACAGGCATGGTCAAAAACAATTTCACCCTCTGATTGAGCCAATATCTACTTTACATTTTCAGGAGAAACAGAAATCTGATATGGCTTACTGTACCCATTTTGCATTTCAGAATTTGCTACAGCAAAACCTTTCAGAGTATCCTAACCTTGTGCAGTCCCTTCTCAACATATTTGTCTACAACAGGCTGAAAAAGTTGTCCATTTTGTCTGTTCTTTCTATTCCAGATTTTTTTTTACCTTGTATCCTCAACTATGACAGACACAAACTTATTAGTATGGGAGAGAACAGCACATTCTCTATATTACATCCAGCAGCAACAGATCCGATCTGCGTGGTTTCTCAGAGGTCATTGTTTTGAAGCGAGAGTTGCCCCGAGCACAAAGAGATGAGGCGGCTTCTGTGTGAAACCAGATCCAGTCTGGAGTGATGGGCAGCGCATGGCGGGCAGTGCTGGATGCATTAGCCCAGGCTAATGGGCTAGCTGGCTCCGAGAAGCCTGACTGTCCATTATGTGCAGCTACGGCTGGAAGAGTTTAAAGGAAAACTGCTTTTTGACTGCTCTGATGTCCGGCAAACCCTAAAGTCTCACAACATAACATGATGCGGATTTCTAAAACTGTGTAGTTTCTGCTGGACATAGCGATTGTTTATTACATACTATTGCATGGTAGCTATTTTGCTGTTTAAAATATACACGTACTGTTCATTTTTTAGGTTGGACTGTTGTCCCACTCAGCCTTAGGGGATGCCAGAGCCAGTCTGTTGGTTGGTTGATTAGTTGGTTGGTTCACTGCTTCTACACTAAAAGGTTTCAACAGTAATTGCAGTTTTGTGCAAAAATCCATGATGCTCTTATTGCATTTTGTTATCCCCATAACTCTCATCTAGCACCACCAGCAGGTCAGTGTTGACATGTTTCCAGTTACAGATTTTCTCAGTCGCTTTGGTCCATTTCTCTGATCAGAATTAAAATTCTCACAACTGTTAGTTCAGCCTCCATAACATTTAGTCCTTTGTGCACATCATAGTAGCAGTTTCTCATTCCTTCCAACAAACTGTAAATGCTTTTGGACATGCATCAGTTGCTTTCATACAATTCTCTGCTGTTTTATAACATTATCATTTGCTTATGTCATGTCAGTCAGAATGAACTATACTTATGAATGCTGAATAGTCATTCCCTGTAAAACTAATAGTCCTCATTTCATTGCTTGAGTCATCACATATAAAAATGTTGAACTAGTTGTCAAAATCTGTCAAGCTCCTCCTCGCTGCATTGCAAGGGAGGATATTCGCTATAGATGAAAACATGTGGCCAGACAGACAGGAATGTCTGGATGTGCATGAGTGATTTACAGTACTGTGTATGTTGTATGTTCAGTTCCACTGCGATATTGTTTACCCAAAAGGTCTTTCTTATGTTTGTTATAAATAAGCATGTTGCACAATGCTGTGAATAAATTAGAATTGCAAAGAGGATATGCAGTAAAATGTGAAACATACATATTCAGTGTCTTGTACTCATTTACCTCACTAAACACAGTCATGTGTAACTTTACTGTAGTTTTCAAATGGCTGTGTAAATAGTGTATAGTGATGTCTGGAGCATTTTCAGGTAGAGTCACCAAGATCTGACTTTGTTGTATTTGAAAACACTTCCAGAGTAAACTGTCACAATAAAAACATGACAAAGTCATTTGACTGTCTTGTTCATGAACAATGGTGTCAGGACTTTTCATTTTGATGACTCTGACACTTTCACTGACATGAATACTTCCTTTTGAGGAATGAACTCTCCATTTTGAGCAAGTAACATGTTTTAGCAGGTTATCAACAAGGTTTTGAAGTTTGTACTAATTGTTTTGAGAAATGCACTGACTGTTGTGCAAATGTTAATAGTGATGTGAGAAATGCAACAAAGTGACTGAGAAAAACTGTAAACATCTTACAGTCTGCTAGGTGGGTTGGCACAACATACATACATGTTTCCAAGATGATGAATCTTGATAAAGTTGGTAGTCCGACTGATGAATTTGGTGATCATTTCAGATAGTGATGCTCCTTTATTTTAGTATTTGGGAGACAAAACTAAGTTCTGTAAAATATTTTGGCTGAATTTTGAGATATCCATATGCTTTCACACCTGGGATTTTCCCTCATCCTCACTAAATAACTCCAGCAGAAGCCAAAGTTTTAATCAGTCGTGCTTAAAAATAGAAATAGGTTTTATTAGTGCCCCAAAAAGTTCCTGTCAGTGTATACATACATAAGGATGGAGCCAAATGTCCTGTTAAAACCACTGTCTTTGAAACCATTCTACCAACGTTTTAGGCCCCTAACATCAGCAGGATTTGATGTGTGGCAAGTATGGCAAGCCAGCGTTTCAATTCTTACTATTTTGACATGTTCAAATGGAAAAAACACTGAATAGAGAAAGTGATGATAATTTAACACACATCACAATAAATGTCACGTTTAGTGAAACACATCATGGTCCGTGCTGTAGCAACAAGACAAGTGAAATTTCTGGAGACATTAGACCCTAAAATTGCTGCTGAGGTTTTTTTGAGAGAGACAAAATCATCAACAGTAATACAATTAAAGGGCAAAACAACTAGGAAACTTCTATCAGACTGACCTTTTTTTCTAATCTGACATTTATAAAAAATCACACAAGACCTTAAAGAGCAGCGTGACTCCTGGGTCACACAGAAGGGGACTGGTAATAGTTTGACTAAAGGTGGAAAACTAATTTCTCAGTCCTTGCTCTGAGGTTCAGGACTTTGGCAGAGCTCTGGAGGAAAGTTTGTGATAGTTAAAAAGGCCACGGAGATTGAACATCTCTTTGTGCAAAGAGAAGTGGATTGATGTGGATGCTCGGCAGCGTGCAGAGCCAACAGGCGTTTTGGAGTGAGGGAGTAATGTAATGGAGCAGGAGTGAGAGGGAGCACTCAGGCGGCGGGTTTTTGGATGTACTGCAGGACTTTGGAGGATGTGCCATAGAGGGTGCTGTTGCATTAATCAAATCTGAAGGTGATAAATGCCTGAATAAGAGTTTCGGCTGCCAAGAATGAGAATTAAAATGAAGGACGGAGACAGACAGTGTTTTGGGGCGGAAAAGGTTGTTTCACTCAGTTTGATTATCCAGAATAGCATGAAAGCCCTCATCAACAGAGTTTCTGATTGTATATTTTACATTTGTACTGAATTATTCAGGAACAGAGAGTGACATTTAAAACATGCTGTAAATGAAACCAGCTCAAAACTTATAAAATCTAGTTAAGAAAAAACCAAAATGTTAATGACTTACTGTTGACAGGAACAATTCATTCCCCCAAACAGATGACTTTGCAGAACTGTCTGGATCATGAGTGCCACCTATTGATCATGATGGGGATGTACTTCTGAGATCATTCCAATCACTTTCATGCCTGCCTGCGTAAAAAATGGGTGAAAATGGGAACAATTTAGCAATGTTCTACAAGCAAGATCATTTATTTGGCAAGCAGCTGCAGACTGTGCAACGGAAATCTACCATCCTGACATCCTGGGCTCTCAGTGGGATCAGCAGATATCGAGTTGCTTGAAGAGCAGGAAAACAACATCTGTGAAAATGGATGGTTTACCTTTGACCCTCCCAGTGAATAGAGAGCGTCGGTTACAGTTGTGCATGCCGAGCTGTCAGGTCAGCTGTGACACTCCTCGCTGTGATGTAAGTGGCACCACACAGGAAACGGTGAGTACATTTCAGGTGAAGTTTAGCCAACAAGTGTCTAAAGGTTGAAGGTATAAGTAAGCTGTGAATCTCTCACTGCTGAATGAAAGTCTGAGCTGAGTTTGCGATAAACTAATCCTGAAGTCCTCTGAGTTTCACTGACGTCTGTGCAAAAGATGAGAAACATCCTTCTGTCACCTTTCAAGATACACTGCAAAAAAGAGTTGCCTAAATATAAGATAAAAACAATGAATTTGGGAAGAAACTACTTAAAAGCAGTGAAATTATCTGTCCATGCAGCAAGTAAATTGTACTTGGTAAGAAATCTTGAAAAAAGTTTTTTTTTCTCAAATCTAAGATTGTACTGTAAAATCAAGGACTAAAAAATGAGTAATTAACTTTTAAAATGAGCCAAATTATCTATTGTGTCTGAAAATAAGATTTTAAATCTTGGCAAGTGCCAAGTAATTTACAATGTATTAATTAGCAACAAGCACTGTTACTCAAGTTTTTATTATTAGGTTGCATTATATATATTTCTAATTGTCTATTTTATCAATCTATTTTTATTATTACCTCTTTTCGACAGAATCGCTGTTTGACTATAGGTAGTTTTTACTATTTAAAATGACTATCTTTTATTACTTGAAAAAATGAATTGTAGCTGTTGTCTCTAAGAATCAGGCACGTCTTTTTTTGTATTAATTGTTGTTTGCCCTAAAACACTGCATGAATGTTTTTTTATGTGATTCTATATCTCTACCCTATTGTCATAGTATCACACGTCTATATCTCTACTGGGCCTACAACTTATTGTTTTGATAATCAGTTAATCTGTCTGTTTGATAAATGTATCATCAAAAAAGGAAACATATCACCAATTAATGCCAAATAACTACAAATTAATTAACACTAATTGTAGTATTTGTACTTTTGCAGTTTGTGTGCAGGAATTTTACATATCATTTTATGTGAATATGCTCCTGTATAGCTCGCTGAGTTAGACGTTACTATGTAGACATAGGTCGCCAGCAGTGGTCGGGAGTTCAAATCCAGCTCACGACCCTTTGCTGCATGTCTCTCTCTCCTCTATTCACCCTGTCTCTCTCCTGCTGTCAATAAAATGGAAAAAAAACTCCCCCTCAAAAAGATATATACATATATATATAAAATATGGAACAATCCACCACATACATCATTTAACAGCAATGCCACCACTTAAACTCGGCTGAAACTTCAATTTAGAAAAATCAAATTACAATATTTTTTGTCTGAGGCTTTTTCTCAGCTGGTAAATGTCTCAGCTCCATTTCTGTTTTACTTAGATTTACAGCTGTGATCACCAACTCAGTACTTTATTGCATAAATTATGTTCAGCTCACTCACAAATCACACATATTTAGTATGCATGCTCAGTGTCTAAATCAAGTATGCTTCATTTCGCAACCTGCTGGATTGGTACGACCTACAATGTCAACACTGGAAAATAATCAGAACTCCTAAATTCCCTCAGTCCAGTCACCTCATATTTCTGTCATGTTGCAGATGCTACTGTAACCACAAGCTGCTTTCATCCCAAACATTCAGTCGGAGTGTTGCTAATTATCCAAAAGGCCTTTTAGTGAAAGCATTGCTGTGACTGAGGCAGCTGCTGCTGGACACTGGAACACAGGATTTCACTTCTTTGAAATGACGCTCTCAGATCACACGAAAACACTTTTCCGCTATGAGTTTCTAAATTCTTTGTCTTCCTGAACAGGTCTCTGTTACAAGTTGTATTATTTGGGTTGTTTGAGTTTTCTAAAAACTAAAAAAAAAAAAATTCAAAGTCTGTGTCAGTCGTTGAATCACTAAATCCCCTTGATTCTATATTTCCTTGCATGGACTGTATCTATCAGCAGAACCGGATAGCCCATTATGCTAAGGGAGCCGTGGCCTCCAGGGGGCGCCACAAAAACGGGAAAAAAATTCACCTTCGATATACAGTAATCCCTCACCATATCACGGTTCACTTTTTGCAGTGTCACTGTATCACAGATTTTTAAATTGTATATAGAATATACAGCAGATGAGTAGACGCACGTGTGGAAAACACAGCTAGGGCCGCCTCCGCTTGAGCTAGTCAGTCTCTGATCGATTGGCGGTGATCGAAGTCAGTCTCTATAAGAGTGTGGGAAAGGTTAATAACAATGTGGGGAAGGTTAATAAAACCTTAATATATATATATAAATAATAAAATAAATATAAGGTTGCTACTTCGCGGATTTCGTCGAGGGGTTAATGTAGTTACAATAAAACTAGTTATTACTATTAAAACTCTCATTGATTCAAATGTAAAGCAACGCCCAATTAATGTTACTACAAAACAATGCTGTTCGATGTCTTTTGTAAGTGTATGTAAATCACCGATGGAGGGGGGCGTCATATATGGCCTAGGGAGCTATCATGGGTAGGGCCGGCTCTGTCTATCAGATACAGAATTTCTTCCCTTTTGTTTGTTTTTTCTTTCATTTTATTATCTTTCCCCTATTTAGGTGTTGTAAGTGCATGAGATTATTATTAGTTTTGCATGGTAATTGCTACTGAAGATAGTAAAGATGTCATACAAATAAACCTACTTTTCCAAAAATAAAAAAAACACCTATGCACTCTGAGAATACTGTATGTTATCAGTGAGAGAAATAGCTGTGGGCCAGTAGATGAAGTGACTATTTATACATGCATAAATATTCATGGACACTGTGTTTTACAGTAAGTAACAATTATCTTTAGTTTTAGTCAATAAGTGCCATTTTGAAAAACACTGAACAAGATTAATAAGCTAATTCTAAGAACTTTATAAAGCATCAGTCCCAGAGTGGACCCTAATGTTTCCTCATATGATCCTCCTCACAGATAGTGATGTATTAGAAGTAAAGAGAGCTCTCATAGACGATGCTATACGAGAGCTGCGGCACTAAATAAGATACTGCCACTTAGGAAAATAAGAGATGTCGTGTAGCCGGAGCCAAGATGGAACGTTGTGTCAGCACAGTGTGTTAAACCACACTCTCAGGCTGACTTGTTTCTGGAGGTGGTTCAACCGAGGTCCTGCCGTAGTGCCCGTCTTTCTTTAGTGGCTGTTTATGAAGCATAAAATCCCTCTCAACACCTCCGCTGACCACCAGTGGCCCTTCTGACTCCGAGACCAGATGAGAACGACTTTGCAAACTCTCCACGTGAGGTCACCGTCCTTTTTAATGATGCTTGATCCATGTTGTCATGTTTCTCCTAAAATTAGATGTGAACCAAACAAGCTCTCAGCAGCAAGGAAGTAAGACTCTGAGTGCATCAGAAAAGCTTTGCCGTCTGCTCAACATCCCCATTGTCTTATAATAATGGACACTGAAAGCTACTTGACATCCACAAAGGGCCTGCACTTACATATAGTTATTATATATATGTTTCAGTGCCATTGTTTGAAGCTAATATAAGACTGTGAGGAGAAAAGAATGATTCTGACATTAATTTGTTACCTTGAAGGATTTTGTGCTTTATCATAACTGATGTGAAAATGAACATAATAGATGGTGAGGGGCTGTCATGTTGAGTGGAGTTTTGATTTCTCCCTCTGCGCTCCGCTTTATACACATTATTATTCATCTTAAATGGGAGAATATAAAGGCTGGAGGCATAACTGTTTGTGTTAAAAGGCAGTGCTTTCCACGTTTCCCTCATTCACCATCATGTCAGACTCTGCCGTGGTTCCTGAACGTTTTGGGATGCAAATCTTTGAATGGGGGTGAACACAAGATTCAACTAGTGTTTGTTTGCACACATGACAGATTGCTCTGAACAGAAGGATGGCCGAGAACTGGAAGGTCAGGGGAATGGAAAATGGAGCAAGTTTTGTGGCCAGTTTTAAAATTCTCAATTACTTACACTGTTGATGGATGCATTATACCAGTGAGTACTATAGAGATATGTCTAGGTCGCCCTCACCCCTGCATCCTGCCAGGTTGTACAGTGAGCAAAGTTGGAATAAAGGTAAGAAACCATTTTGACTCAGAATGAAGAGTTTCAACAACCAGTGCAGATGTTGGTGGTTTTTAACTCTCAGTTGCTCAAAAAGTGTAATTTGGATCAGAATGATTACATGTTTAACTATCTAGAATCAGGTAACTCATCTTACTGTCGTGCTGTTTTTTCACCCAGGCTGCTGGCTCTGTAAAGAATAATAGGTGCATTAGTCAGCATGAAGACACTTTAAGTGCTTTAATTTAAAGAGACAGTAAAGAGCACAATAAAACAATACAAACAACCATATCCAGTTTTATTTTCAACAGTCGTCTGACCCACACATAATGAACACAGACAAAAATTTATTATTCACAAATGCATTGTGGATATTTAAAAGTTGTATATATTCAATAGTTATCAAAATAAACAATATTCAGAGTTCTAGATTTGTGGGGAGACCAACCTTTTTAGCTCTCCATCTTCATAAGCTGTGTTTAATATACAGTAATAAATGATAGCTAAAATTTACTAAGCAAATGAAGTCCTAACCATATACAAATGTGTGCTACATGGTGCCAGTGTTGTATTATTGGACCAACTATTGGATCCCTTTTTTGCCTTTTGAACAACCCATTTTCAAGATTTGATCCTATGTGACAGCTAAAATCCAGTTAGATTATTGCTCAATAACTGGGAACAGAGGATGAATCCAAATGATTCTTCTAGTGCCAACATGAAGTTCATGTTTGAGGTTTTGACTGAAGACACTGGATGACACAAGATGGTAAACATCCATCCATCCATTATCTATACACTGATTAATCCTCTGTAGGGTCACGGGGGGCTGGAGTCTATCCCAGCTGACTTGGGTGAAAGCAGGTTTCACCCTGGACAGGTCTCCAGTCTATTGCAGGGCTACACATAGAGACAGACAACCAAATACACTCTCATTAACACCTACGGACAATTTAGAATCATCAGTTAACCTCAGCATGTTTTTGGACTGTGGGAGGAAGCTGGAGAACCACGCTTCACAGGGAGAACTCCACACAGAATGATCCCAGGCGTCCTCACCAGGATGCGAACCGGGGATCTCCTAACTGCGAGGAGAGGGTGCTAACAACTGAGCCCCAATGGTAAACATAGTAAATATTATTCCTGCATTGTTAATGTCAGTGCATTAGCATGCTCATGTTACCGTTTAGCTCAAGGCAGCCTTGTTCCCAGGTGCAGCCTCACAGAATCACTGTTATGGCCGCAGACTCGTAGTCTTCACTGCAAAGGGGGGAAAAAATCTGTAATTTTCTGCATTTTTTGTTTTTGCTGTACAGTTTTTTTATGCTTTTTTATAAAACACAAAAATACCAGTAAGGTAATGTTATATAAGGTTTTAACAGGAGGAAAAAACACTACATTTCTATTTTTAAAGAAAATTTAAAATGTTGACATAAAGAGCCTGGTAAAAAAAACACTTGCAAGAGTACAGTCATTTCACAAATATTTTCTTTTTATTTATCAGTAGAACTATGAAATTATTAAATCAGGTTTAATCATGTCAATATACATTGTTGGCCTATAAAGTTGGCATAATTTAGTTTTCAGACACTTTCTTCTTTTATTCCTATTTCTACACATCAGTATCACTGTTGACCAGGTTCAATGGTTACATACTGAGTCCATGGCTGTGTTGTCCTTGTCCTGCTTAAAATCTGGATGCAGTAAGTCCACGTTTTCAGAACTGGCTGCATCATTTTCAACCAAATCTGACACAGAAGTTCCCTAGGCTGTATGCCTCGTCCAACACAACTGGCAATACACCAAAGAGTGCTTGGACTCTGACAGGGTGGACACAAACAAGCCAACATTGCTGATTTCCTTGGAATATCGCAGAGTGCGATCTGTAAACTCCTCAAACATCATCCAGAGGAGGGTCATTTGAGGCCACAAAAATCTCCAAGATGACCACGACTAACTACCAGATGAGATGATCAGCAACTGTTTAATCTGTGCCGTAGAAATCGGAAAATGACAACGAGCCGCCCTCGTTGTTTGTGGAGAAAACATAGAGGTAAAAAATGTTTTATTCCAACTTTATGGGCAAAAGTGTATTTAAAAAAATCAAATACTTCAAGTAACATTTAGCAGAAAAAGAAGCAATATTTCTGTAATTTTACATAGATTTTACTGTTACTGAGTGATATCTTGCATTATTACAAAAGTTTTCACAACCAACAATGTTAGACCAGAAAAGCACTCGGGGAGCACAGACCTTCACCAAGCAGCTCATTTAGTAGTAGTAGTAGTAGTAGTTTATTCAGTCATGACAACACCAAATATTGTACACAGTATTGGCATTTCACACAAAATCACAAAATCATTAACTCAAGAATCATGTGTTGAATGTTGACTGAAAAGGCATAGGCAGAAGCAGACTGCTTATTAAAGCCTATCCTATATTATGAACTTTTTAGTCCACCAACCTCCAGAAAAACAAAGAAGACACAACAACAGATAATTAATCACACTTATAAGCTTCAAAAATAGCTTTACAAACCATTTTCTTAAAAACCAAAAAAGATTGACATGTTTTTAAATTTATGTTGGCATCATTCCAGAATTTAACGCCTATAATGGAGACACATCTTCTTTTCATACCTTTTTTAGCTCTTTGTACAGTAAACTTGTAAACACCTCTAAGATTATAAGGACTGTCCTGAATTGAAAAGAACCTCTGTATTGAGTGAGGGAGCATTTTTGATTTTGCTCTAAACATAATTTGCATTATTTTATAATAAAACAGATCATTAAATTTCATAACATGGGAATTTAGAAAAAGTATTTCTGTGTGAGCATAATAGTCAGCATTATTGATAATACGTATAGCTCGTTTTTGCAATTTTATAATTGAATTTATGGTGGTTTTAAAGGTGGATCCCCACAATTCCACACAGTAAGATATATAGGGAAAAATCAATGAGTAATAGATCAAATGCAATGCCTTGGAATTCAACACATTTCTGGATTTATATAGGATTGCAAGTGATTTTGAGATTTTCCCTTTAATATACTCAATGTGTTGTTTCCATGTTAGCCTTTGATCAATGACAACCCCAAGGAATTTAGTCTCAGAAACTCTTTCAATGTCAACATTACAGATTTTTAATTTAACATTACAATCACTTTCATTTGGATTCCCAAAAACCATAAATTTTGTTTTCTTAATATTTAAAGATAATTTGTTGACATCAAACCAAGTCTTGAGATTTTCCAGCTCCATTTCTACACAACACAAAAGTTCCTTTAAATTCTTACCCGAACAAAACAAAGTATCATCTGCAAATATTACATATCTAAAAAAATCTGTTACATTGTAGATGTCATTGATATAAAGAATGAACAATATTGGACCAATCACTGATCCTTGTGGTACACCACATGTAATCTTTCTCAGTGCTGACATAGTATCATTAACTTGTACACATTGGTGTCTATTACCTAAATAACTTTCCAGCCAAGAATGAACAACCCCTCGTATTCCATACATCTCTAATTTCTTCAATAACTGTCCGTGATCTATGGTGTCAAACGCCTTCTGCAGATCAATATACAGACCAATAGAACACTCACCATTTTCATTTGCATTTGCTATTTCTTCTACCATTTGCATTACTGCAAAGGCAGTAGTTCTGCTCTCTCTGAATCCATATTGATTTTCACTTAATAATTTATTTTTATGAATGAACAAATTTAATTGTTTCACAAACAATTTCTCTAAAATTTTAGAAAATTGTGGCAAAAGTGATATTGGTCTGTAATTTTCCATATAGTGTTTATCTCCATTTTTATGAATTGGGATCACCTTTGCTAACTTCATGTCATTAGGAAAAATTCCTTTTTGGAAAGACAGATTACAAACATAGGTCAAGGGTCTGACAATATAATCAATAACATCTTTAATAATTACAGTGTCAATGGAATGTATGTCAAGTGATCTCTTATTTTTAAATTTTCTTACAATTTCAATAATATCAGTTTCATGTACCCCACTTAAAAACATAGAACTAGCATTAGTATTAATCAAATTATTAAACATATATTTTTTGTCATCAGGTACAGTAATCTGTTTTGCCAAAGAAGCCCCAACATTTACAAAATAGTCATTGAACCCGTCAACAATATTTCTTAAATCATGCACTTTATTATTAACTTTATTTATAAAGAAATCTGGGAGTTCTGAATTATTACTTTTATTCTGTGTAATATAATTGATTACCTTCCAAGTTTTTTGTATGTTATTTTTACTGTCCTCCAACAATTTACTATAGTATTCCTTTTTTTGAGTCCTCATAATAGTAGTTAGTTTGTTTGTTTGTTTTCACCTCATGTTGGGATTTACACCCAGAAATAATAGTCCCAGGATTGTTTTATCTACATTATTAGATTCCTTGACCCAGAAAACAAACCATTAACATTTGGATTGACATTGATATCATTATTAGTTTAATAGTTATTCACCAGAATCTCTTTCTGGGTAATGGTGGTTTCTTCTGGATCCAGCTCCATAGCTGTTGATTCTACAACAGATCTGTTGGATCCTCCTGATCCAGCAGAGTCTCAGCTACATGTTGGTGTTGGCTGCATGTCTGGATCTTCATCTGTTACCTTACAGTGATGACCATTCCACAGGTCCTCTAGTTTTCCTGTTCTGGATCGTAGAATCCGGAATTTTGCCCAGATCTGGATCAAATTTTGACATGTTGTATTTTTTGCCAAGTAGCCTGGACATTTGTTGTGGAGTTACATACACATATGCACATTGCCCTGTCTCCCAATGCTAAAGAATCCTGCGAAAACCTCCTGGATCCAAACGGTGATCCAGATCACCACCAAAATCTAATCCTCTGTTCCTCATCCAATTATCCACCTTTCCTGAACATTTTATCAAAATTCATTCAGAACAGACAGACAAACAGATAAACAAACAGATAAACACAGCCTCCTTGGTGGTGTACAGTTGGGTTTATATTTATTGTTAGATATTATAGGTATTTTCATTGTTTTTACACAAGGAAATACACATAGTCTCATGGAAAATTACATCTGGAAAACATCTGAAATTAGGAAAATTTCAGTATTTTCATGACATGGTTATTTTCCATTTCACGCTCTTTTTTGTGGAGCCCTAGCTGCCCCAGTATTACAGTTTTCTTAACCCTTTTTAATGGCATTGTTTCTGCTTTAAGCACCTCGTAATTATCCTCAGATATATCTTGCGATGCCCCCACCTCCTCCGGTTACTCATTTATTTTTCCTAAAATACAACATACCAAGACTTTCAATAGTCCCTTTATCAAATGAAGATAATGGTTCTGTCTGTTACGGATGCAGACGTAATTGGTAAATAATACTGCACTGTTCCCTTTCTTCATTGTCTCCAAGTGGCTGCTGTCAAAGGAGCACAGAACAGACCACTTAGTGTAAATGCACCAAGCACGTACCATTTTTATAGAACACTGTCAGAAGGTTTTTGTTCATCCTTTTTT
Organism: Dascyllus trimaculatus; assembly: GCA_024666655.1. Lineage (NCBI taxonomy): Eukaryota > Metazoa > Chordata > Actinopteri > Pomacentridae > Dascyllus > Dascyllus trimaculatus. Next base: position 31,049,605 of record CM045454.1, read on the forward strand.
GCGTTCAGCAGTCGTATCCCTGACAGCCTGTCTGTAACATGCTCACCTTCACATTGTTTTCTCGTTCCTTTTGAAAATATCAGAGCAAAAATCTGCTCCTGTCAGTCATCGCCACATGTATAGAAAGGCACCAAATACTTGATTTAGACGAAGTGTATTCATGGAACACTTGGCTTGTATGATAAAATAAAGCAGACTTTTGAGACAGTGCTGCCTTACTTTTAGCTTTCAGTTGTTATTTTTCCATTTTTCTGGATGACAAAAAGTAACTTTAACACTTCAAATGAGTTTTTCAGATAATTCCTTCACGCTTTTATTTTCTGAGACTTCAACTTCTAATTAAGTACTTTCACAGTGTCTTAAGTAAAATATCTGAATACTTCTCTCACCATTTTAAAAATGTCCTACGCATGTAGTCAATGGACTTTGGCAGTGGTCATTTCAGATTTTCAACACTGGACTAACGATCAAAGCCTGTAGCGTTGCGCTGTTTAACGAACAACGTGATGTTGGCTTATCTGGGTCAGTATATGGTGAGACGACTGCAAGTCATGTCTGAGTCAAAAGAAGTGCGACTCTACGATTCTTTCTGCAGGGTCCCAAGCTGAGAGAGCAGGCTTTAATGTCGCAGACTCACGTGACGCACTGTTTATTTCCCAGATGAAATACTCTAATGGTAGGAGCCAGACTGTTCAATGGGATGTGTTTATTTAGATTGTGAATGTCATGCTGCAGCGTCTGCCATGGTTGTTATGCTTGAGTCTGGACTACTCTTCCCATTACTTTTTATGTGTCCTACAGGATCTTGACCTCTGGATTACTGGATCTTGACGTGACTTTTTAGCAATGCTAAATGTGTGCCTTCGTGATTAGCATTTCAGTCTGTTGGTTCTTCTATTTATAAACAGAATGTAGCACATTAAGTGGGAGATGTGATGCTGAGTGTCAGGCGCTTCAGTTTCTGCATTCTGGTGAATTTTAACGCACTAATTTATGCCTTCCTGGAATTTGTCTGCATTGTTGTTGTCTCTGAATAATGCTATAGCAACTTTTCAAAAATAAGAGTCCTGTGCTTCTTTCATGTTTTTATTGCAAGGGACAAATACATGTGCTCTAAACATGATCCCCTGTGTCTGGCCTAAAATGTATAACTATGCATTCATGGTTTGAAGCTTGTCTTACCAGCTATCGAATGCCTTGTTGATCCTGCAGCTTTTCCTCTAGCCCATCATCAGGTCAGTCTTTGGTTTATAACTGAGTTCTTACAAGGACAACACCTTCGGTCTCAGCTCCACCTCATGTGTAAGGCTGACTATAGATAATATGCAAACATGCTAAACTAAGCTAAATGGTAAAACACACACCTGCTAACATCAGCATGTCAGCATTATCACTGTGAGTGTATTAGCATGTTGATGTCAGAATTTGCCTGAAAGCACTACTACGCATAGATACAGTGTTTACACCAAGCTGCTTGCATGGATGTGGTCCTGTTCAGCCTCACCTATGTAGTGGTACATCCAGCCTAAGCTTTGATTTATCAAAGGCTTATCCCAGTTGATCTCAGTCTCTAAAAATGGTAAATCTGGGAGGATGTGGTCTTTTGGAGAAGAACAAGATTTGTGCTGCTGTTGGTCTGGATGTGGTCTCAGCACATGCTTTCTCTTCCGCCTACATGGATGTGGTCTTAGAGTTGCCTCATGTGATCTGAAGCGCTCCTGACTACAAACACAGCCTTGCACTTGTCTTTTAGTGCTGTCAGAGCAGAGCTGATAAACTCCCCTCCTGTGTGTGCCTGCCATCTATCTTTCCCTCCTTGTCGCCATTGAAGAGCCAGGTAAAATCAATGTTTTCTTTGTTTTGTTTTTTTTTTTACTTCTTCTCTGCACTTTGTCCCTATGGCAAGTGCAGTCTCATGCTAACAGGGCAAAATGAATCATTTCGCTCCCATTTTCCTCCTGTCAGCCATGGCAACAGCTTTCTGTGTGCCATCTCAGCTGAGCTTCTCAAGGCAACACTTGCTCTCCCCTGTCATTATCCTGTCCATTAGTGCTTTTTACCATTGTTATTTGGATTTTAGGCCTTTTCTCAACAACTGACGCTTGCGTGGTGTCCTTGATGCTTGGCACATAAAGACAAATTAGCCACAGCACCCTGAGGTCTTTCACGGACTGTGCAGATCCACTCTCTGTGCAGCGTATTGTGAAATAAGTTGCATGTAATAATGACCGACCATGCAAACCCATCTCAAGGACTTCAAGCTATAACTTCAATTTCAAATCTAATAAGAAAGATGAAAATGCATGAACTCATTTTTCTCTTCTCATTTTCCTAATCTTGCTCAAAGACTTAATTATTGAAATAAGCCATTTGCTTTATTTTTTTTTTCTTTTAGGTCTTTTAAAACAAGAGCACAGTGTCTCTCAGCCTCCAATGTCAACCCAGAATAACTTATCTTATAAATGAAATGCATGATGCAGCATTTTTATTGCATGATGATGCAACTGGGTTTGCTGGCTTGAAAACAGGAATTGTTTTATAATCCTCTTTGGAAACAACGTAACCGCTGTGTTCTCTAAAAGCAGGACGTGCATTAACACACTGGACACTGATACTAGATATGACCTCACTGGGTATTAGATCCAAAGTGATCTTCTGTAAAACAGACTCGACACTGTCATAAGTCCCTACCCCACAGTGAGATATCACTTCTGACTGCACTTTTTCTGCCTACCTCCTCTTATTATCTTTAAGAAGCTGCTGGAGGGGAATCTGTATGGTTAAGTATGAATCGTATCCATTTTTGATGCTTTACACACCCCATCGGTCAGGTATTACTCACCATCAGAAGTGTAATCTCATTTTAAGGCTAGATGGAATTTTTTACTTGCTATTTCATGGTGATGGTGGCTTCTCAGGAAATGCAATAATCTCCTCTCAATAGGAGATCAGTTTGGAGTGAAATTAGATTGACCTCATCTGCAGATGCAGGAGCTGTTGATCCTCATTTAAGCACTTGGTGGGCTTGAGTTTTTTTGTATTTGACAGACAACATAAAAACAGGCAAGATCCATTTTCAGTCATTGACTTTAAATAAATGCAACTTTTATTAAGGTTTTTAAGAAGAAGGTGGATGAAGAGAAATGCACATCACTGCAGTGTCACGAAGATGCTCCTCATACATTATACATTCAGTGTACATTGAAGTATTGATGTAAGAAGCTGCATGGAAGATTTGATTTTTTCAGGACTCAGAAACAGTCTAAAACTGCCATGTCTCAATACAGCCAACTAGTGTATATGTTTAGTGAGACGTCTGCTGCTGTTTTTTAGCCTATTATGCACAGCTGTAATAATGTATGTGATAGAGAGCTTAACATGGTGATGGGAACAAGTGCACACTCCTTCTAGTAACAGGATGCACTTGTTACTGGGCTCTTAGTTAAACACATTTTTCTGTGCTTCTGTTGTCAGAGTTCTGGTGCAGCAATAACAATCTTATATGCGAGTTTTGTTTTCATATTAGAAAATGACACTCACACACATACACCACTGACAAAACCTCCAACTCCTTTAAACTGAGCCAAGGTGACAGCATCAAACAGTTAATAATAATAATAACAATAACAATAATAATAACAATAACAAAACCATAATAATAATAATAATAATAATAATAATAACAATAATAATAAATAATGCATTAGTTTTATGTAGCTCTTTTCTAGGCACTCAAAGACGCTTCACATTGCATTATTCATTCACTCCATACTCAATGGTGGTAAACTACGTATGTAGCCACAGCTGCCCTGGGGTAGACTGACGGAGTCCAGGCTGCTAGTCTGCTCCATCGGCCCCTCCAACCACCACCAACCACTCACTCTCACACTGCATCCACCAGTTAAAACCTGTGTTCTATAGTGTCTGAGAAGCTATTTAGTTTGAACTAAATTTCTGTATCCAAAAATGAAAAGTAGTGCTGTTTTAACAGATAATTCCAGATTTACATCAGTATTTTTTGGTATTTAAAATCTTGTACAGCTGCCCCTGTTTTCGAAACTGTGGAGGTCTTCTGCTTGTTTACTAGAGAACAAAAAAAGTTTAGAGGAGCATATTTGTTGTCTCGAAGTATGGCATGGAAAAACATGTCTGAGATCCAAAGTTTATTCTTGACCTTGGGAACAGCAACTGAGAAAACAATGTCACCACATGGTCCATTTAGCAGCTGTTCTGCAGCTTGCGTTTACAGAATCTTAATCAGCAAATGAAATTTGTCCATTTCTCATGGAATGTTTCAGCCTTTTCTTCTATTCTCAGACAATGTGAGGGCAACAACTGGGTAAACTCCATCTGATCATGTGATATGGTTAAAATCTCCAGAAGCTAAATGGATCTTGTGAGTCTGGTTTGTCAAAGTATTACTTTTACTACCAATATAGAAATTGTGTGAGCAAATAAAGGGAAGATTTGAACATGCCTATTGTCTGTGATGATGTACCATGTGTGCAGCATGAGGGTATAGATCTCTCAGCCTGGTTGGCCACTGTTCCTTGAATGTCCACTTGAGGCTGGCTCCAAAAGTGAGTCATTCCCCATAGACCCCCGTGTTAAAATGTCCAACTTTACAACAGAAATGAATGTCTTTACAGATCTCTATGGCTAATTTTGGTGTTCATGACAACTTTATGGGTGGTATCTTTTAGATAAGTCACACTTTTAAATTGTATTAAGGCTTAAAGTTAAATGTAAATAAGGGTGGGCTCTCACCGTCACTAAGATGACAGTGATGAGAGCCACCACACACATCACCGAAGGGCTCATCCAGTCTATGGTTTTACCTCAGCGCTCACACCCAACAGCACATTTCAAAGACATAAATACACATAAACCTTAGCCAAAGGTAATATAATGTATAGACTCTATTAGAATGAACATCACACAACACAAACTGAAAATTATATTTAGGACGTGACAAAGTACCGAATAACTGCTGATTTAGGAAAAAGGCCAGGCTACACAGATGAGGTTGGTTATTTGAACATAATATGATAAGCTGCTCTATAATGTGTTGGACTCCATCTCCAGATGATCTTTCTCCTTTAGTTTTAGATTCAGTTGAGTTAGTTGGAGTATTTGACCATAGTCTGATGATTGCAGACCTAATGAAGGACAATATAGCTTGAATGTACTCTGGAGCTTTTAGGTAATTAAAAGGAATTTGAAATCAATGTAACACTCTGGCAGCTAGTTTAATGAGGCTGAAACTAGCTTCTACAGTGCAGACCAAACATTATTTATGTCACAAACAAAACCTCTTGTAAACACTTTTCTTGTTGTGTGATGTTGTTATCTGGGACTGAGCACCTGCAGGAGGGTAAAGTGGCCGCATACCATCTGACACAGTCCTGACAACGTATTGAGCTCCTGTTATAGGCTCATTTAGAGGTATCCATATGTGCTAATTAGGTCATCTTGACTGTGGTGAGGACAGCAGAGTTCAGAGCAGCAGAGTGGTGAAGTGTGGCTCCTATTCTCCGTGGTTGCCCTGCAGCAATGCAATGAAGCGGCAGGAGGGCAGGCCAACACAAAACAGTGTGATGTAAGAGCTGCACAGGCTGGGAACTTTCTGAGGCAACACGCGCACATAAACTGCACCCATCTATATGTATCCGTGCAGACAGTATGACAACTACAACCTTTGATATTCCTTTTAGAGCTTGCAGTCAAGAATCTGCCGGAGGAACCCCTCCTGAGAAACACTGAGATCAAGATGACAGGCTGAGGTGCTGCTCCGTCTCCTCTTATCAACTCTCTTGTCTTTCAGTCTTTCAGTATGGATTGTATGAATGCATATGTATGAGACAGACAGAGGTGTGGTGCAGTGCTCATATTCATGGTGGGAAAATATCCCAAATGTCATATGCAGGTATAAATATTGCTGATATTCTACTGAAGTTAAGGAAAATAGAAAAGAACAAAAGGAAGATGTGTTCATATTGAATAGTGCAGTTGCAAAGAGGTTAAAAAAACACAATTAACTAAAAATAGATAAGAGAAGTAGACTCAGACTGCTTTTATTACTCAACTGACTGATGTTTTATGACGGACCAGTAATATACAAAGTTTGTGCAGAGGCAGTCAGAATGTGCAGAGACTGTAGTATATAGTTACTTTACATCAGTGGTGGGCAAACATGGGAGATTCTGCCCTACAGTTTATAACATGCATCTACTCTTTTAATACCTCAAGGTGTTTTAAGCCAGTTGAGGGAAATAAAGAACAAGCATTCCAGTCTGCACATTTAAAGCAGCCTCAATTCATATTTTTATATCAGCGAGGTCACATGACTACTAGGGGCTGTTCAAAATCATTAACCAACCAAAAATAATCTGCTCTGGCCTTTAATGCCATCTTTCACTTCTTTATTTCGCTCTCTTGACCGTTACTGTCCACTTTCAGACCGATAAAGTGAACAACTAGCTGGTGAACGTAACAGAGCATTTAGCAGCTGTAGAACTAGATATTAGGAGTTGGTAGAGACCAAAATGTAGCTGAAAGCAGTCTTAAATGGATTATGTTCACCAGAGAGGTGCTCTACATCTATATATATATATATATATATACACACACATACATACACACACACACATCACCCCAGCTGTGTTTCATCTGTACAACAATCTTTCTGACTGGTCTCATCCTCCAGCTGGGACGAACGAATCCCCTTCATCTTCCTCTGCTGTTATTCTCAGTAGTTCTTTTTCACAACCCATTGTTTTCAAAGCTCCAGTTATTTTCTTTGAAAATAAACGCCTAGCTGTCCCTAGTCACTGCGGACAAAGAGCTGCAACACAGGCACGTTATGCTATTTTGGATAGAGAGAGAGATTTTGATTGCTCATCCTGCTTAATTTTGCTTTTGTTTTGTTTTTTTTTGCTCCATTCATCTGGAGATTATGGTTATCTATAGTGAGAAGAGACAGATGTATAACGAAGCAGATGATGAATTTGACAAAGCTGGAGCACATTTCTGACAGCGTGCCATTTAAGTGGCATTTAATCACTATTGTATGGCCTGGAGTGGAACATATACTTACCTCCACAGCCACCATACTGTCTTTGCTTGCCTCAGCAGAGTGAAGTTTTGCTCAACTGTTGAGGTGAAGTCATTTTAACCGAGACAATGACAGAGTGGGAAAGACAGGAGTGGCAAAGGACAAAGACAGGAAGAAATTGGTGGTGAGAGAGGTAGAGAAAATGAAAAATGCTCGCCTTGTACAAAGGCAGTGGCTCCGTCTCCTTGACTCAGAGTGCTGTCTACTCCCTTGTCTGTGTATGTTAGAAACCCCACCTCCCCCAGTGCTTCTCTCCTCCCCTCCCCTTCTCTCTCAGTCTCTGGCCGAGGAATCCCAGGCAGCGTTTAATTGCAGAGTGCAAAGCCTTTAGTTTGGCTAATGAGCTCAGCACTGGAGCTAGGACTCTTCCACGCACTCTCTGAGAGACAGAAACCTATGTGGAGTCCTTCACCGGAGGAGCCTCACACAGCTGCTGGACTTCATGTGGTGGGGAAGGAAGAAATTCTCAGATTAAGGTACAGCCGTGTATGTGGGAGAATATACCAGAGGCAAGAGACGGAGTAAGAGGTGGAGAAAGAGAGGTGAGCGGGAGAGGGGAGGGGAGGAAACGGGAAATACACTGCCAGAGAGAGAGAGAGAGAGACAGAGAGAGAGAGGGAGAGAGAGAAAGACTGGAAGCCTGCAGCAGCAAATGAGACAGAACAACGAGGCGGGAGAGGTAGAAAGAGAGACAGAGAGGGAGGGAGGTGGAGAGGGGCCCCGTGTAGGAGAGAGGGCTACAGGGTGAGGAAGAAGAAGGAGTAAGAAAAAGTTAGGTGAAGTAGGAGAAGGGAGACTCGGGAAAGTACGGACGCATAGATTAACAACTACAGGAGAGAAGAAGAAGGGAAACAACAGACAGGAAGGAAGGGGAGGGAGAAGTCTTGGGCAGAGAGCAAAAAGAGCTGGAGAAAAGTTTTCTTGTGGGAAGACGCAGATGAGGAAAACAGAGTGAGCGAATGACTGGGCTGGAGAGAGCTGGGAGGGGAGGAAACCAGTTGTTTTCTAAGGCGTTTTCTACACAAATCTCAGGACGTCTTTGGACATGTACACAGAAGGCGCACAAACAACGGGACACCACCGATTTCTTCCGCACAACAACACCCCCACCCCCTGCTCCTGCCAGCACTGCATCCACTATGAGCAGCCATACGGCCATCACGGTGGGCCGGGATACAAACCAGCATCAGCCAGACAGATGGACCACCCATCGCTGGACTGCAGGAGAGACATCCAGGCTCCTCGGGTTAAAGACGTAGGAGACAGGGCTTTCGTAGTGGACAGAGCTGAGAGAAGCGGTCATTGCAGCCCACAGAGGAGGCCTGTGTTTGCAGGGCCGGGCCCTTACAGCCACTCAGAAGACTTGAGCCAAGTCTGCCCCTGGGAGTTGAACCCTGCCCAGTGGAACTACCCACCAGAGCCGGGGGTGAGACACTATTCATCTGTCAGACAACAGTGTGGCTGTGTGGTGCGCAGCGACACCAGGGCACACCCGTTAAACACTGGGATACCACATCCTCTTCCTCATCTTCAGGTCAAAGGTCAGAGATACAGGCACAGGAGGACTGTCAGGTATGTAACTGTGGATGAGGAGGAAAGCTGTGGATGCAGATCTGAGAGCTATCACTTGGAGCTACACAATCCCCAGCATGTGCACATGCCGAATGGCCACTGTAGACTGAGGCCTGTGTTCTTTGAGGGAGGAGAGGAAAGAGATAACCATCAGGACCAGGGCAGACTGAAGGGTGGATCAGAGGAGGGTTTTAATGGATGTGGTGGGTCTCATATAGCCTTCTTCCCCACTGAAGTCCCACAAAAGCATTTGACTCAAAGCAGAAGGAAGGGGTCCTGTGCCCCTCCCACTGGCATCACCAGTCCAGAAACCTCGAAATCAACAACCAACACTGACCACCAGCACCAGGGTTTGGAGGTGGCAAAGCAGAAGAGAAGGCAAGATTCAGTGAGGGACCAAATCCGACAAGTGGTGACAGATCTGGAGGACGTGTTGGGGGGTTTGAAGCAAGTTCATATTGAGATGAAAGAGGTAGGTCTATTATTACAGATATTTAATCATGTCTAGCAGGTGTCTAACCATGACAGTCTGGTGCAGATGTCCCAGCCTTTTATCAGTTCCCCTCTGGATACTGTGACATTTAAAACGATGAACACAAAGCCCCGATTCTGACTGAACGACCCACAGTGCAGAACAGTCTGACACAGGTCGTGCATCTGTGTGTGCACGTTCATGAGAGCATGTCAACATGTGTAAGTGCACATGCTGACTGTATTGTTTGTGACTCAGTCATCATCTCTTACCGAGGCGGTGATTGAAAACGATTTGCACTGACCTTTTGCAGAACGCTGCTGAAATTGGCAGTGTTCCGGCCAGCACATTAAAAAGCCTGGCTTGAGACTGTTACTAAATTATGCCTTGCTCTTACAGTATCCATTTTGCATGCAGCTGTAGAATAGCTTTGATTCACAGCTGAATGCATCTGTGCAAGGCCTGGCATTTACTGTTACATCTAAAAACCTTGGTAATTGGGAACTGACACAGTTGGAAACAAAAGAGATCCAACAACAGCTTCGATTTAAGCAGCTGGTCAAATTGTTGATTATTGCTTCAATCAATAAGAAACTTGTGGTTATAAATATGGTTTGGCAGTAATGCAAGAAGTACTCAAAACCCCTTACTTAGGTACAAAACGTAAAAACATCTGATTATGCATAAATGTACAGCTTCAAAATCCCATTCAAGTCAAAGTATGGCCTTAATTTATGGCAACTATCAAAGTAAAAAGTACTCAGTCTTTAAAATTGCCCCGTGTAACCAATATATAATCAAATATTACATTATTAAATTGTTCATAGTGATTACTGTAAATGTCATTTTCTCATTTTGACTGGGTAAAATGGAGCTAATGTTAAAAATGTACCAGAATGTAAATTTTTTAGTTTAGTACAGTCGTTTCTGAACTAGGGGTCAGGTCCCTCCAAAAGGTCACAAAATAAATCCAAGGGGTCAGAACATGATCAATAGGTTACAGTAAGAGAAAAGAAAACTTAGTCTTCTAGAGAAACTTTTGATCTTTGGTAAGTACTGGAGAACTTTACTGCTTCTTAATACAAATGAGTCAGATACATTTAAAATATAACAAGGACCCCCGACTAGACAGAGCTTTCTGTGAAGGACTACAACCAAAAACCAGGTTTAACTTTTGATAATGCGTCATATTTTACAAGATGTTTTTTAACATACCTTAAAGTACACCTGATAGCTAAAGCTGCCGAAGACATTGAGAATGAACTGCATTGAATGGTTATATGCAAGTAAAGTGGTATGTTTCAACTTGCACTTCAGTTTGGTCGTATCCACTTTCTATATTATCATTCAGGTGGTGGAGCAGATTGATCGTCTCACGGCCAGTATCGACCTCAGTGAAGAGGCGCCCTCCATTACTCAGGGGTCAGCCAGCAACTTTCAAGACTATACTCATTTAGGAGACCTCAGGGTGGCCCCGCTGCCCAATCACAAGCCTGCTTCAGTTCAGACATCGCAACACATCGATGAAGACCGCATCATCCTCAGAACTAACTCTCCCTCCCCTGTCCACATGGCATCAGTTGTCAAAACCAGCCACTTCACCCCTCCCAGTCTCAATAAGGACGTCAACCATGAAAGACCAGGGGTAAACGGCCACCCGCCTCACCTGTACCCCCCCAGAAACTCCAATCACAATGGTCAAACTCGGCTAGAACCCCACCCACAGACCTTAGACCCTACGGTCATCATAGGGAACAGCACCTCCTACCCAAGAACTCAAAAACCTCCACCTTACCCCCAAAATGGTCGGTGTGGGAAGGGTGCATATGCGCCTTCCAAGCCTGCGAGGACCCCTGCCACCCCTGGGAGAGGCCGTCAGAGCACCAGCATGGTGTGAAGGAGGGGGGTGGTCTGCCCCAGTGCCACGGGGGCCTGAAACATGAGACCCTGCTGCAGTGAGTGGAGGTCAGAGAGGGACCAGGCAGGGGAACAACTCATGGTAGGTTTTCTTCCCTCTCCTCTTTTACAGTGTTGATGTTTGTGTTAGTGCATGCAGCTGATGACGTCTGCTGTGTTTACTGGCAGCGTAGTGTTCAAAGTCAGGAAATGAATCGCAGAGTTCCTCCCTGTTACAAAAAAGATGTATGTGTTTGATGTATGTGTGTGTGCGCGGTGTCTGTGTGTGGGCGGCGGTGGAGGGGGCGTAATGTGTCTGCTTTTGTTGATGTCACATGATTTCCCAGTCTCCACCACACTGCAAAATGTGCCTGTCTTGGCAAGCGAGGAAAGAAGATTTCATTCACTGAAGTAAAATTCTGCAGATTTGATTCATTTCTGATCTTTAAAAATAAGATTAGCTGCAAGTTATTACAAACGTATATTTCCACAATAAAATCCTGTCATCTTGGCTTTTTAGGTTACTTTAATCTGTTGAATCAGAATGCAGGAGACAGATAAAATCTTGAGACCGACTTTTTTTTTTTACAGTGTAACTGAGTCATAACTTCGAAGGAACTAAGACTTGGCAGGAGCTCAGTGGTATTTGGCAAAAGAAGACCCCATAGCTGCTTGACTCCAATCATGTGACACAAAAAAGGCATCATTAGATTTACAGGATGATCATAGCTCTGACTCAGAATTGGCATAATTTACTGTTAGGGGTTGATGAGGAGGTACTGAGCCTTTCTTCTTGTGCCACAGTGAGATGTATCATTACTGACAGTGAACTCGAAGCAGACTTAATAACAAGATGGCATCTGTGAAAAAGTCCCTGTAGCAGAAGTGGAAAATTAAACATCTTGTACATAGAGTTCAGCACTGCTCTGAGGCGTCCACCTTTACAGATGCTGCAGATACAGACGTGCATGCTTCTGCACTCCCCTCTTGTGCAGACTATGCGTAACTGCAATCTATTTTTCTGTCCTCTTGGAGTTGGGCAAGCACAATCTGGTTTTAATCATAAAACCCCCTGGCCATGTGCCAGAACAGAGTGAGGCAAACTCTTGGTATATTTGTGACGTCCATATAAACAGGAGCAACCCTGCACAGCAAAGCAGCTCTCCACATATTGCTGCGGGGAGAAGACGCACTTCCAAGGCTGCGGCCTTCAGGTTGAGACTGGCAGGCCGAGGAAACGGTGCGCGTTCTTGAACTTTTCATTTATCTGAATATTAGTTTTGCAGTGCTGCTTCTCTGTTTAACACTGTCCTTTCAAAGTTTTTAATGCATCAGTGCTCTTGGCATTTAAAGGCCTGAATCATCTGAATTAGTCACCTCAATCAGGTTCAATGTTAAAACAGCACAGGACACTTTGTCATAAGCAACCCAGCTACACACTAGAAAGCTTTCCCTCCACACTTCTTTTTCATTGTTCAAAGAGTCCCTTCAGTTTTAAAAGAAAGTGTGGTTAACAGTCTGCTCATGATTAACTAACTTAACTACATTAAAAAAACATTACAGCAGGAGACATAGTTTGATATTTAAATTAAATTCCATTCACATGCAGAAGCAAGGAATGGAAAAATGTCCAAACGCTAGACAGTAGTACAAGATGCACACGTTCTAACTTCAGTTCAATCACTTTTATATTCTTATTGATCTCTAATAGCTGTTCAGTTGGGATGAATGAGATCTGCTGGCTCCAAGACCGAAACACATGTTTACCTCATTTTCCTCAAACCATTCAGTGACTCCTTACGTCCTGTGAAGGGGACTTAGAAGAGACTACTCCCATCAGGATAGAAATGCTACATTATAGGATAAAGGTGATGACTCAGAACAACTTTGTCGTGATTTTTAGTGAACCTTCCCTCTGAGGGGACCAGTGGACCCAAAATCAGGGCAGCAAAACACCTTTCAAAACACAACAGGGTCAGAAGATCACTGTAAAGATCCATTTTATGTTTTGAGGTATTTTGTTACTATCATAGGACCACCATTATCCAATGTGTGTGTAGCTCAAAACAACATTCATTTGATCTCAACTGAGAAACAGAAGAAAATAAGAAGACGTGGACTCAAATGTTCATTATTAAGTTTTCTGTTTACATGACAGCCAAGGCTGGACTACTGACTGGGAGAGCCCTGAAACCTCAGACCCAACATCCCCTTTTAAATCACAATATCAGCTGAAGTGATGAAGGTTTTAAAAGTTCATCATTTCGACTCAAATGTTGTTGTACAATATAATTCATCCATCCATTATCTATACACCACTTAATCCTCTGTAGGGTCGCGGGGGGTTGCAGCCTATCCCAGCTGACTCAGAGTGAAGGCAGGAGACACCCTGGACAGGTCACCAGTCTATCACAGAGCTACACTTAGAGACAGACAAGCAAGCACACTCACATTCACACCTACGGACAATTTAGAATCATCAATTAACCTCAGCATGTTTTGGGACTGTGGGAGGAAGCCGGAGTACCTGGTGAAAACCCACGCTGCACAGAGAGAACATGCAAACTCCACACAGAAAGATCCCAGGCCCAGGCTGGGATGCGAACTGGGGATCTTGTAGCTGTGAGGCGACAGTGCTGAGTCACCTTGTGTGTTTAATCGACTTACTTAAAACTAACTTATACGCAGTAAAACAGTAAGTCAGATAGCATTCCTGTGCTGGTTTAAGTAGTCTGCCTTCTGGATACTTGACGAGGAAGCACGGTGCTACTTACATTCTGCACAGAGTCTTAATGTTTTATGGCTTTCTACTTTTTGTTGGCAGCAACTTTATTTTTTTCCCCCCATGTTCTGTTTTTCACTAATTGCCAATGATGTGTGGAGATTAATTAAAGAATACCTTTCCCTGCCTCTTCTTTCCAAAAATATCCTTACTTTCAAGGTCTAGACTTTTCAGTGGTCATTACAAAGGCAGAAGCTGTTGCCTGAAGCTTGATAAAACTCTGATTTACAGTGCCCCTTCAGAAGCAAGGCAACATGACTCACAAGGACGGACACACGGACACACACACACACACACACACACACACACTCATGCTCTGTTTCTGTGGCTCCATTATTGCTATAAGAAAAGCCTTGAGACACAGTTTGTATGTACAGTATCTCATCGAGGTGCAGCACTGAGTGTGAGCAGCTGAGTTCTGAATTTAAATGATTTTTTCCTCCCTTCCTTTCTCTGATATGTTTTCAGCAGGAGCTGATGCCACCGAGACAAGCTGTCAGCTGGTGGAAACAGAGCACGGCCTGAAGGTGGAGATATTTCCAAAGGGAAAACTCACCCAAGAGTCGACCTGCGACTGGATGTCATGCAAGCACAGGAGCATGGAGGAGAGGCGGTGAAATGTCTCTGAGAATTTAGGCTGGTCATGTGTGACAAATAATGGAAAGGATAAAATGCAAACTGATACCCAACAACGCCCAAAAGAAACACAAATGTATCTTTTCATGAAAGTAATAATTTATTTGTACTATTTTTTTATTACAAATAAATATATATAAAAATATTTTCAGGCAGCTTATACCAGTCTGGATGCTACCTATCCTTATCCTCCTTATCCCTATCATCCAAACTATTATGAAGATATCTTCCACATTTCCACATCTGCTACATGGTTGTTGAGTATGTAAGAGGAAAAAATGCAAGAAGACAGGAAAGTTGGAAAGGCAGAGCTGGGATTAAATTGCAATACAAAAAATTCTCTTGCACTTTTCTCACACAAATCAATCGGACATCTCAGCTATCGATTTCAAGAGATGTACATTGACTGCTGAATGTTCCACATTTGAACATGAAATAAAAGAAGTGATGCCAGCATTTTATCATCCATGGAATGATTTATGCTTTTACAAAGTCTGACTGAGGTGAGCGTGACTGTGCAAGTTGTAGAAATCCTTGCGATCTGGAGATGGCGGTGTGTGATCTCTCGTGGCCTTATTCTGTCAGGACGATTGCGGCTGTGTCCCAGGCCGGCCAGGCCAGCGTCTGCGTCTCTGTTTGTTTAAATCTTGTCTGAGAATTTCACCACCCTGCTCTCACAAGCTCCTGCTGCTATCAGAGCACACTGCCGCGCTGGGAGAGCCCCTGCAATCCATCTACCTTCCAAAACATCCCTCCGCCTCTCCTTGTGAATGCAGCACTGATGAGAGCTGCAGTGACAGATGGAGGATGATACATGCAAACTGTTAACTGTCCTGGCCACTTTGTCACTAGCTGTCTGTGTCTGCAGCCTAAAGCAGTTTGAGTAATTGTGCAATAGTGGCAATATAGAGGCTGCAAAGAGTCGATAAGCTGCTGCAGATAAATGGGCAATGTGTCTTAGGCCATTATTTTATTCTCAAAATTTAAAATAAAAAAATGTTGCTTTGGCTCCTCAAGCATCCTATTTTATCATAATTTAATAACAATACAGACTAGGGCTGCAACTACGGATTATTTTAATAATGAAGTTAATTATTGATCCATCTTTCAGAAGCTGTTGAGTGTAGAAAATGTCTGAAAATAGTAATGAAGCCAGATCACCACTTCCCAGACCTCAGTGTCGACCCAAATCCAAACAGCTACTACTGAGGATCCAAACCCTGCTACACCGGTCAGGCTTTCTAGTTAAGCACTGCAGGTGGTGGATTCAACACTCCAGATCCATAGGGATTTCTTTTAGTAACCAGCAAACACTGATTTGGATGGATAACAGCTGCTGCGGTTGCTTAGCTGAATGAATTCATGTTTCAATTAAAGTCGCTCTCCAGTCATGGATTAAACCCCCAAAAACTCATCTGTGTGTATCTTGGTTTAATATTTAAATACTCCATGTTTTTCTTCATTGATATCATAGCTTTAAAGAGACTCATTAATGCAACAACAAAGTTATTTTATGTGTATTTCAACACATTTATTTGATCAACACACATTTAAAATGGCCCACAAATTATAGACAAACATGAAAAGTCCTCTCTAGCTGATCTGATCTGTCGAATGAAACTTTATGAGTCGCTAAACTAAAGAGTAGGATGGTCAGATTCCACTGCTAAATATGACTGGCATTAGCTACATGCTGTAGTAAAACATATTCTAACAAACTGTATTAGCAAATGTAGCCTGAACTCTGCACATGAGTCCACTGTTGGTCATATCACAATTTAAATTAGTCCCTAATGTATTGCTGTAGAGGAATTTATTTGTAAAAGACTTGAAGCTCACCATGAAATGTCCTGTGCATCATATTTGTTCATCCTACAGGTCCTCTAACACACAACCTTAACTAAATCCTGAACTCAAGGTGAGGAAAAATAAAGCCTACTTCATTCAGTTACTACAACTTGAATGCAGAAAGGTGAGTTTAAATTATACATAATAATAAGCTGATGGAATTGGCAACAATATTATGTCAACCCAACGCATCACTAAAAGGTTGATCTAAATCAATAAATCAGAACTTTTTTTTTTTTTATCTTGCAAGGATGCAGTTAAATAAGTGTTGGGAGTAGGTCCCTTGAGTTACTTGTTAGAGTGTGTGCTTGTGAGCATAACTTATACACATTTTCACTATTTAGAAATAAAGCAACTTCTTGGAAACCGGTCAAAATACAATCTAAAGATTCTTCAGTAAAACATGATGCCTAATCCAACCAACCATTTAGAGTTAAGACTAACCTGTGTGTTTAACAAATGGGCAAATCTTGCGTATGAATTTCTCTGGACTTGCTGGAGTAGAAATTCCATATATTAATAACTGTAGGTGTAATGATCTTACAAATACCACTTAAGCAGATCGAAATTTAGATTTTTAAAAATCTTTTGGCTTTTAAAACTTTAATTTGATTTTAGAACCTTTTTTAAAACCCTCCTCTAGTGTTCGCTTTCTGTTACCATATCTTGTGTTAACGGGTCGGTTTTGACTCAAGTCTTAAATCAGCTGTAAAATACACTAAAAACAATTTTCTATCATCCAGTTTGTTTCTTATCTCTTGGTTACCTTGTTAGGCTTCCTCATCCATGAAAATGCTGATTTTAATATTTTTGGTTTGGGCCTCTGGGCCTTTTTTTGTCAGTATACCTTTCGATGCACTCTGCAAGTCACCAACTCTATACTGAGTTGACCTCACATGTTTGGACGTGCCTGTCTTTGTTTGGTTTGTTTTTGTGCAGGTATATGGGAAAACAAGGCAAAATGAGAATCCCCTAAAGCTCTGACAGCGCTCTTATGATTTCAGTTTTGGCTCTTTATAATCTTATTTTGATTAACTGGGTCGAAACTGACCCTAACAACACAAAGGTCATAATTTCATCCAGAGCATTTTATAATTTAGTGAAAACATTTTTTTTTGTTTTATTTTGTTGGAATAGAGATTCCTGACAAAGTCAAAAAGCCTTGATGTAATAAATACATTTATGTGATTTTTTTGTGCATTTAAAACCTAAAAATGGGTCTGTGCCGACCCTAACACAAGAGGAAGGTTAAATAAAGTGGGTGGATTTCTCTATCAGAAATCGTCTGTACTAAACACAAACAGTTCCTATAGCACATATGGAAAGACAGACTTTTATTGACTCCCAATTTATTGGTGGTAAGCAAATCAAAACCTACCATGCCTGTGAAGTTTCCCCTTTTATTGGTTTTCAACATTGAACCATGATCATTTTAATTTGGCTTTTTGCATTGCTTATTCTACATATTGAATAAACTAAGTAAATATAACTCACCCTTGACCCTTCAAATTAATATCTAGTAGATACAATTTGGCTGCAAATACAGCATTGAGAAAGTGTGAAAAGGTTCCAGTCAGCTGTGCTCATCTAGACACTACAATATTACCCCATTCTTCTTTGCTAAACTGCTCAAGCTGCTCAAAGCTCTGTCAGGTATCAGGGATCATAAAAAACCTTTTTCAAGTTCAGCCAAAATCTCAGTTTGACTGAGGCCTGGGGTCCAACCTGGACACTCCACACCATTCAGGTGAATGTTGTCTTTAAAATGCTTTTGGCTGTATGCTTTAGATAACTGTCTGGAAAACAAAATCTTTTGCTAAGTCGCAGTTTTCTTGTAGACTGCATCAGGTTGTCCTCCTAGGGCCTGCTGCCAAGAAACATCTCCACATCATGATACTGCCACCGCCATGCTTCACAGAGGGGAAGGTGTGTTTGTGATGGTGTGTTTGGAGACTACAATCCCTGAGACACATTCACTGCACTCAGGTGATCTCCATTTCACAAATTAGGTGGCTTCTCACATCAATTAGCTGCACCGGTGTTGAATTAGGTGAGTCGTTTTCAAAGGGTGAATGCATATGCAGTCACTTATTTTACCTTTTATATCTTTCATTAATTGACATTACTTTTTACAAATCATTTGTTTGCTTGTTTTTTTTAAGACTTGTCAAAAAAGCCAAATTAAATTAACCATGATTCAATGTTGAAAAGCAATAAAAAGGAAAAATATCAACAACAAATAACAAATTAAACTAAAAATAATAAATAATATTTCTATTTCACTGCTGTAACAAAATAATTTCCATACTTGGGATAAATGAATTATCCATCTCTCAGTAGGGTTTAAGTTTCATTAAAATCCTGGCTGTCATCTTGCTCAGATTGATTCATTTCAAAATGTGATTAAACAGAGAAAAGCAGTACCTCCTCACCTTGGAGGAGCTCCGGATGTTTGGTATGTTTATCTTGATAAAAGTGATGGTTCACAATGAGGATAAATGTTTCGGCAGCAGATAGTCAATCACAGGTGCTGAATTGTGTCTTCTAAGTACTGCATTTTCTTAAAGGCTCAACAGTGAATATTTTTATAGTTTAGTCATGAACTGTGTCAGACGGTTTTCCATGTTGCAGATACAACATCACCCTACTTTCTATTCATAGAAAAGGCTTGGCTGGAGAGGTAAAAGTCTGTTTTTTAAAAGAACTTTCTTTCAACTATCCTGTTTGAGAGAAATCAAACTTTTTAAACAAAAATCTTAGGGTGAGAGACGTTCAGATTGCTGTGCGAATGCCAATTCAAAGTCACAATGAAACCATCAGTCTTTAGAGCAGTTACTTCAGATTCTGCATGCCTGGATCCCAGATAATGTCTGCAGCACCTAAACCCTGATGGGCTTTGAGAAAGGCCATTTCTCGGCCTGCTGTCCAAGTCTGGGCCTTCTGCACGCCCTGTCTGTGAATCTTGTCAGACAGAAGGCACACCGGCTGAGCCGTTGGCTGTGCCGTCTTTGTAAATACTGGAGTGCGTCTGGAATGTCAGACAGAGATTCAAACCAAGAACAACACTGACTCTGGGTCCTACCACCTCCCAATTGTCTCGTCCACCCAAAAATAACACACGAGTAGGATGCAGTTAATGCCACAGGTGTTCAGTAGATGTCGGGTGGAGTATTGTTTCCTGGTCTGGATAGAAAAATACAGCATGCTGGACAACTGTCTTTGTCTGAGAGGCAGCACAAACAGATAGGTGCTAATAGATCCAACCATCCTGCTCAAACACAGAGACAGACAGCAGCAGCTCTCACATACATGTAGTTCCAACTGGCTTCATGAAAGTTGTCTGCTCTGCATATTTAGGGTCAAGAAAAGCACTGTATTCAGATTTTATATTCAGATTGAGTTATTTCCATATATTGTTATCTACTATGCCACAGAAATTTTGATGGAAATCATACATATTGAAGCCAGACTGATTAATTTGCTGCACCAGTATAATGACTAATCTTAGCTTCTTGCAGATCTGTCAGTATTAGCTTACAGTATATGTCAGCATATTAACATGCAAACATTTTAGGCACTTGAGATGTTTAGATTTTTAGTCATTGTGTAATACCATCAGGTGTGCAACCCCAAACATCCAGCCACAGTCATAGAGACCCATCTGTCCTCATAAGAGCAACAAGGAGTCCTGCAGCCCAAAGACACAGAGACAGTATACATCTACAGAAGAGCTGTGAGATGCTTTGAACCACCTACCGAGACAAGTGTACCAAGGAGAACTGGTGCTGTTTAAAAGGCAAAGGGGTTTCTTTTCTGTTGAGAGTTTACTTAGCATGAAGTTAATTAAGAAAAACTAGTTTGGCATTATTTGTAAAAGCAGATTTGACACGTGGTAACAATTAAAGTGTTTGATAGAAACTCTCAGAAAAACCTGATCACTGTTCTACAACTGCTTTTCTTAAAATTGCAAGACAATTATGTCAAAATACAGTCCAGTATTATTCCTTTTCAGCATCTCATCTCCAACCACGCCTTACCATGGGTGTGGTCAGTGCCTGTGACCATGCTCAGCTATGCAGTGACCAAGTCAGACAGTTTTTATAAGGATGACCTGAGAGCCTCATTCACACTGGGGAGGCACAGACATTGACATCTTGTTTTAAAAAATTTTCTGCATGACAAATTGTGCATAGTCCTCAAAAGGGCTTCACTAGTGCTTGTGTGGGATGGACAGACTTTTACTCTGAGGTGGTTGTGGCCACAGACATATATACGTAGACGCCGTGTTGACTGCTGCTGCCAATACGCGGCGGCCATCTTGGTACAGTGCCACTCGCCCCTACAGTGCATTACGTCTATAGAGGAATGACATGTCTGCACTATAAAAGTGATCATAAATCGATCAGTTGTCAACATATATTGTTTGTTACAAACGTCAGACATGGAGGACGGACAGGAAGACATAAACAGAACAAAAGCATCCAAGCATCCTGTGTCAAAGCTAAATGTGTGACGTTTTTAACAAACCAAACCGTTTAGAAATCGGTCGAAAATTCAGTGAATAATTCTACTTTAAGATTGTGGAGTACCTCTTACTTCCATAGACTTACATTCACTCCCGCCTCTGCTAGCCCTGTACCAAGATGGCGGAGCTTTATGCACGTCCCTCCACAGTCAACGCGGCGTCTACGTATATATGTCTATGGTTGTGGCCACCCTTTGGCTCCGCCCCTGCAATTGTGATGTCCTGGAGTACACCTGTGTATCACTACAGCCAGGTGTGAAGTTACACCGTGGGAGGTTTTCACGTAAAGAGTACAGTGCACAGTACAGTACATGACACCCAATACACCCACTGGCATTGGTAAAAAATAATAAAGTGAACATACCAGAAATATTCCTCGGCATATTGTTTAATGTAAAAACCAAAAACTCATATTTGTCCATTTATTGTCATCAGATTTTAAAAACTCTGTACCTGGATACCTGCCATGGCCTCAGCTCTGTTGTCTACATTCCAATTATGTAATGGCGACAATAGATTTTCTTTCATTAAACATTATAATCCCCCCCTCTCCTCCCACATCCCCTGCCAGAACTGAAAAAAGATTTTTGTAGTTTATGATCAAGTAGCGATTTAAAAAAATAATCTGAAGTTAGTCACACAAGGAAATCATTTTCTAAGGTTTGCTGTGTCCAAAAGCTCACAATCAGAACATTGTTTTACCGTCTCCATCCTGACCAGGAGCTTCCTTTGGGCATCTGAAATTACACTGAGCAGACTGCTTCAGAGAAAATTAATACAAGTGTTTAAAGGGAGAGATGAAGAGCTTACAGACAAAGCAGTGGATAAAAATGAGAGAATAGCAAATCCTTTGAGCCGTCCCTCCAAATACCACCCAAGTCACAATACCACCCAGTCTGAAAGAGAAACAGAGCTCATCACCAGTCCCACTAGAGGATGACTCCACTGTGTTTTGTCTCGGAGCTCCATGTAGTTCTCACTGGCCAAATTTACAACACTGCTTGTGTAAGTGACCCCAAGTGAGGAAGTAGCACAGTGCGTCTGCCCACACACCCTCCCTGGTCTTCAGCTGACCTCAGCTCTGTTCTTAATGTCAGTAAGATGACAGAGCTGCTGAGGAATTTCTCTGCTCAGTGCCTAAACTAACCTGCCAAGACATTCTCTTTAGGCCGAGCACGTTCCTCTGTTACATCCAGGCCGGCTCTCACGTGGCCCTGCTTTGTTGAAATATGACCTGCAAATACCAAACTCTGCCCTTAGTAACCTCTCCAAACACTGCCCACCTACGTGCAGATGCATCCGGAAAAAGTCTCTCCCTGCCACAGTGTGTTCAGAGGATGGCAGAACCCACCCCTTCCTCACCTTACCTACCTGTCGGCTGAGGCCAACTGAGAGGTGCCAGACTGCCTTTTTTAAAAATTTCAGCACCATCCTGTGCTTGTGTAAGGCTAACGAAAGACTCCGTCCAGATGTTGGTGTGAAGCTCCACAGCTGAGCAAACAGTGTCTTCTCTACAGCATGATATGTTTAAAATGGCATGCCAGTCCAAAAAGGAGCAGAGCAGCTGAGTTCTGATGAATAGAGTCAGTCAAACACAGATCATCTGACCGAGGGGAACAGATTAAAGTTGAACATTATGGCTCCAGCGATGGAAACGCTGATGTGACTTGTAAGTGAGCAAAAAGCAAAATCGAAGAAAAACTCCAGAGTAGCACCAAATGTTGAGAGAAATACGGTGTCATCTTTGACTTGGGTATTGTTTTTAACACAGTTCTGCTGCTGTATTTGGAAAAGTCCCAGTTATACATCATTTGAAAGCACAAAGTCTCATGATTCCAGCGGCGTAACACATTTTAAGACACTAACAGCTCAGAGACAACAGCAGCAGTAATAAAGCTGTTCCTCACTTTACTTGTTGAATCGTTATGTGTTGGGCAATTTTCCCCACATGAGTCCAATGAACAAAATGTTTTCAAGCTTTTTAGTGAAAAAGAAGGTGGATGTTCAGGGACAAAAGATCTTTCCCTCTTGTTTTTAATCATTTTGCACCCATCAAACATTGCTTTTAGCTGCAGCCTCACTACAGACAGTCGATCAGCCCAGCACTGAGAGCCAGACAGAAATATCTCAAATTATTTGATGGATTTCTGTAAAATTTTGCAGACCTTCCACTGACTCCAGTGGTTCTTTGGTCTTTTTGAATTTCTCTTCCACTCCCAGTATAAATTTGATAGTTTGTGTTTTTAACAAAGTCACAGAGCTGCAAAATGAAGTCCATGGAAACGGCAAATGATGAAAAAAAAGACTGAACATGTGCAACATTTTTCTAAGTATCCACAAATATTATCAAGACTAGAAACAACTCTGGGCTCCACAAGCTACAGATGGCCAGTTTCTTGCTGTGACATGGCGACAACTTGTTCCTCTGTTCACTATTTCGGACCCATGCTGCATTTATTTTATTGATCCGGTGTTTCCTCTCTCTCGTCACCTCGGCTCTGCTCTGGGTAAACACAGCCTGCAGTTCACCTGAAAATTCTCAGACTCTTTGTCGCATGACTGTTGGTCACAGCTGAGTCACTCATGGCTTTTCCACTGAGCTGAGGAGCACAGACTTTATAGGCTTCTGTAGGAGCTAGTTCTGCTTCTACAGGATCTAAATGCTTTATTTTTCTGTTGTTTTTTTTTTGAGTGAGACATGTTGAATAATGTGATTTTGCTTAAACATCACAATTTTCTGCCTAGATCTTGTGAGTTTACCTGACAGAACCGTATGTCATACAGACTATTCTGTTTTTACAGTTTTTTCTCCACTCAGTGGTTTCATTTTGACAGTTTTTTTAATTTAAGACAACATGCCTTTTAAACCCACCAGCAGGTTTTGGGCTCCAGACGATTAATAAACTCATACTGTTCATTTAATGTCATCATCAGTTCTACATTCATACAAGGTTCAACTAAGCCAAACTAAGATGATAATATCTTAAACATCTTATCTAAACAAATATCCTCATGTCAGTTGGATTGTGATAATGTTTGCCTTGTAATGTTAGCATTTATCTTAAAGCTCGGACAGCAGATCCAGACTTTAACCCTGCAGTGCAGAGATCCTCTGCTGAAACAGTCGCTGTCTGCAAACACCGTCTTCAAAGTTCCTAGGCAGACAGGAATGGAGTTGGCTAAATAGGAGTAGGGGGGATTTTCCAGACACTTTCAATAACATAGACAATCTATTCTGGCAGGGAAGCACCTTGGCAACTTTCAACGTAAACCATTTCAATTGCGCTTAATCTCTGCGGTTCACTGCCGTCTTAAGCTGAGACTGAGCTCGGTTTTGTTGTAAATACCCAACATCTGTGCATTTAACAGAGTATACATTGTCTGGGGCCTGTTTTCCAGTACATCATTCAAAGCCACTTCATCATATGTAAAGCTTGTTTGAGACAGTGATTCGTTCAAAGGAAAAATATCTTTGAATGAGGCTCAGAACTACCCACTCCACGGTGAATGTGATCCACACTCGTTGATTGTCATTCTTCTGCTGTTTGAAACCGTTTGCGCTCGCTGCAAAAACACATTTGTTCTCTGTAAAAACATCTTTGAGTGACTCGGCGGAAATATTCTCTGGCAGGTTGAGTCAATCCTCCCACTCAGATAAAACATCCCGGTTCTATTAAAACGAGTGTTGACTTAGACAATCTCCTACAGACGTGAATTAAGCCACGATGAGATGAATTCCAAGCCAGGACGGAGTCTTAACCAGCAGCTGAGAGACCCTCTTTTTAACAAGGAGGAAAGTGAGAAAAGGACTCTATTCATCCTGCTCTGGTTGTGTTTTAGTAGATATGGCAGGGCTGTATAAGATCCTGAGCACTGTGTCTTCACAGAGGTCTGTCAGCAAACATGCCGCCAGCGTCTGCCTGCAGGCCTGTTTGTCTCTGAGGCCACAATCTGCACGCATCACTCAAAGTAAAGCTCCTCATTCAGCTGATGAAGTCCTACAGTGTGCTGAGATAACTCAGTAGGAACAAGTTGCTCTTGTCCAGCTGGAATGTTAGATTTAAAACTGTTAAAATAACTTGTTCTTTAATAGTTGTTGGATCTTCTATCGTACAACACAGACATTACAAATCAGAGACAATCTTCTGAGACCAACAGACTAAATGGAACAATTTTC
This sequence comes from Dascyllus trimaculatus, assembly GCA_024666655.1. Taxonomy (NCBI): domain Eukaryota; kingdom Metazoa; phylum Chordata; class Actinopteri; family Pomacentridae; genus Dascyllus; species Dascyllus trimaculatus. Next base: position 31,074,627 of record CM045454.1, read on the forward strand.
ATGTTCTGGCATTCAACAAGGTTAAACTTTGCTTTTGGCTGTCTTTTTAAAAGACAAGGAAAGAGCTGTTGTGATCAGAAACTCCTGACTCCTCAATATTTATTGCATCAACTCCAGCGTATCAAACAGAATGTAATAAGGTTTTCAAAAATGTTTCAACATTACTAACAGTTTTCAATGTTTTCCATTCTCTCAGTCAGACACATTCATGAAGACGTACTCCAACATACTGCACTATTTACCATTAAATAACTCTTTGCAGTTTGCCGTTATGACCACCAAGAGGTTAAAGGATATGTTGGCTGATATTCTTTATTTTTCTGTTATCAAGACATCCCATGAAAAGACCAACAATGAACTCTACCAGCGGTTACTGTCTATGTGCATCCTAAGCTTAATGCTTCCTACTCCTCTGATGATTCATGCTGTTTAACCGGGTGTTCATCATCATGAATACTGGCATTGTGGTTCTATTTTGGTTGATCCTACATACACCAGCCGCCTGCCATGAATACTTTCTTGCAAATGCATTATTTACTCCAGTTTGAGTGACATTTGCTAACATTACCATAACTACAGTACACATCTATTTAGAGCATTAGTTAGCTGTTTAAACAGACACCTCATCTGAAAGACATGGAGCTCTGACAACTGACTGGTTTATCCCATGTAGTGTGTCAGAGTCAAACAACAGATGCTGCCTCCTGATCATTGAAAGTCTCATTGTTTTTGCGTTGTATGAAAACTGCTACAGCGTGCTGTATGCCACATCTCATCAGACCAGTAGACCGTGCAGCCTGAATCCATAACACACGATCTTTTCATGACATTTGTCGACGGTAACAAAATATAGCATTTCTTATAATCCAAATAAAAACTAGAACACCTAACGATGTGCACATACCAGTAACACAAAGCAGCAGAACAAGACAAGGACAATAAACACACATTTCAAGCAATTAACCAGCGCACAATGAACAAAAGCATCTAACAACAGTACTTGTATCTGTTAGGGCAAAAACCGAAAAACAAACAGAACAAAATTACATTTGTAAAAATACACAATCAAGTAATTCTGATGATATCACTAGTTTCATTTACAAAACTGCTGTAAACTGATTTTTGCATTTATAACCAGTCAATGCAACCTAAGACTTCATAGCAGAAGTGTAGCTCACAGCTACGTCTGTAATGCAAAAATGTTACCAACTGCATTCTCTTTGAATGCTGCTGTCCAGTAGGGAGAGATATCTGGCTGCAAAACTCCTGCAGATATCACAGGAAGCGATTCAACCTCTGAAAACAGACACAGAGAGAAACATGAACACACAAACATGCACGGAAATATGTGTTGGTGTCTGAGCTAAAAAGACAGTCCTGGTTTTAGCTTTGCACCTTCTTAAACTAAACCAGTGGGTAATAGCTGATGTTTTATTTAACAGAGGAATTGGGATGGTTTCATTTACACCTATGAGGACGCATTTCATTCTTAATCCAAAATATTTACCGACGTATTCTAAAAATCATCTCAGCAAAGTATATTAAATGTCTAAAATGAAATTAAAGCACATGCTGCTCTCTTACAGTACCTTGTTACTCGACAGTTGCGTGTCTGAACATAAACTCCTGTGTACGTGACATCACATCTCACTATGTTGTTGGTGAAGTCCGACTCCAGAACGTGGAAGTTGGGATTGACGGTAACCTGAAAAAAATCATCAATAAAAAGCTGAGCAGCTTTGCAGACAGGCTGCTGATGTGTCATACAATAAAATCCATAAACAGAGGAAAGTGTGCATTCAAACAGACCTAAGCTTACATGACACGTGTGTTACCTTTAAGATGTAGTTTCCTGGAGGTACATCAGTGATGTCGATCCACTGACAGTCGATGTTGGCAGCATAGATGTCATGGCATCCTGGGCTCAGTCCCTGAAAACACAAACTCAACCCTGTCAGTGTAGTTCACATCTTAACTGCTATTTTCCTGCAAGTGCTGCAAATGAAGAAGATTCAGATTTTAGTTATATAAACAGCTCTTGGAGGCAAAGTTGCTACAAGAAACCAGCACTAAGTAGCACAAGGCTAGAATCACAGAGTCCAGATTATAGATTGCCGTGTCCTTGAGATGTTTCCTTTTATTTTGGCATACAGCAGACTTTTATTTTGAAAAACATTTCTCAGAAGTCTCTATTTTTCACATTTTATATTTTAAATTTGTTGACATTACTTTGTGGAAATCTGTTTTCATTCTCATGAAATGCACTATGAGTGGCACTGTAGCTTCACAGAGGGTCCTGGGTTTCAATCTCTGCCTGGGGTCTTTCTGTGTGGAGTCTGCATGTCCTCCCTGTGCCTGTGGGGGACTGTGGGCATGCCGTCCCATGACGCAAAGATACCCTTAGGTACACTGGTGACTCTAAATTGCTCATAGGTGTGATTATGCATGCGTTGGTCCTCTGATAGGCTGGTGACCTGTCCAGGTGAACCCTGGGTCGGCTGGGATAGACTCCAGCCCCCCCGAGACCCTACAGAGGATAAAGCAGTGTATAGATAATGGATGGATCGATGGGGAAAACGTCCAAAGAGGGGGACTACTTTTATAGGCACTTTAGCGCTGTTCTCTTTAAGCCCCCCCTCTTCTGAAAAGCCCAGTCTGCTCTGATTGGTTGTCCGGCCCGACTAAAGTGACCTCTGAGTATGAGGATGTACCTCCAGCAAAACCGGCTCTTGCAAGGAAGCCCCTCATCCAAACTAGCTGCCAGGCAGGCCTTAAGTAAATGTGTTCAATGGTGATGTTGACACATTTTGGAAGAAAAGCCTGGACTTTTGAGGCCTAAACATTTCAGGCGGAGAAGGAGAGGAGAAGGAGGAGAATAACTCTTCTTTGTCATAGACTTTGGGTTTTGTACAGTTGCAGACCTTTAACATACACAAAAAAACAGCTACAGGACAGACAATATTCACCTCTAGACATATTAATTGTGTATATTGGACATATATAGTGCAGTTTGTGATTGAGCTTTTCTGTGACTCTGTATTTGTTTCCCAAGCTGTGACAGGCCTCTCATGGAAAACACACATAACATATGACAGCATACTACCTGTGTGTGAGATGTACAGGCATAGCGCCGCCTGATTCCAGGGTCACAGCCTGTGTCCTCCAGACAGAAACTGGCCTTGTGTCCCTCGGCCACTTTACGTCCTGTGATGACATCCAGCAGGTCGTAGTTACTGAAGGCATCCATGCTGTGGTAGTGTCTGAATGTGTAGAACAGACAGAAGAGAACTGAATAATAACCTTCCTCTTGAGGCACGATTAAGGAATGGCTGTAAGGCCCCAACTTTATTGTCTTAACTAAATTTGGAGGATGTGGTGTTTTCCTGACCTGTCATATCAGATCTGAACAGAGCCGAACTAATCCCAAAAAACATTTTAAGAAGTGATGTGAGCTCAGTTCATTTGTATTTTTAGGCTGAGTAAACTCACTGGTGACAGCTGTGCCAGTCCCACTGGTATCTCGGCTTGACAGGGAGGAAGTCAGTGGTGCCTTGGTTCTTCACTTTCTGTGGGAACCGCAGGAGGACTCTGAAGTCGATGTCTCGCACCGCAGGTCCATAAGCCGACCTTGGATGGATCACAGGAGACACAGGCATAAGCTGTACTGGAAAGTGCTATTGGCTGAGCTCCCAGGGCTAGTTCTCTTCAAAGTAATAGAGCGCAAAGGGTTTGTTCCATTGTGCTTAATGCTTTTGGGAAAACCAACCCAGAACATTTATGTCTTGGCAGGACATCATGTTGGAGAATCACTGCTCCATAATAAGATCAGACTGTTCTGGTAACTCTATCAACAGAACTGTTATCCCAACACATCGACAACCTTAACTAATACAACTGAAAGCAATCCTGAAACAACCAAAACATGGGCTAAAACATGTAAAATTAACTTTCAGCGAGTGACAGCAAAGGAAATACCTGTGTGTGTGTGTGTGTGTGTGTGTGTGTGTGTGTGTGTGCCTGTGTGTGTTGGCCTCAGTGTGTACGTGCTGCTGTGTGCGTACTGAACAAGTGAATCACTTTTGGCACCACAGCTTACCTGGCCAGACAGTTCTCCTCAGCTGCACAGCGGAGCGCATACATCTGCATGCGCTGGATATAAGCACCTGCTTGGATGGCATATGGGTCTGGCACGAGGTCTGGCAGTCCTGAAGGAGGAGATTAAAGGCACAATCTGACTTTTTTTTGAGACCCTAATGTTGACATTTTATTCTTGCTGTGAACAATCCACTTAAATATAGAGTCTCGGCAGGCTGAAAATGAGCACAGCTGTTTTCTGGCATATTTCAACGTGTTTAACATTTCTTAGCCGTCACTGAGATCCACATGAGATTTGCTTTTCTTTCTTTGCCATTCAGCTTTTGGCTTTGAGTTGGACAGACATGAGGCTGCGTAAATCATCTTAAAATGATTCACCAAACCAGCTCATTTAAAATATAATGATGGCTTTATTCTGCCTCTTGTACCACTATGGTAGTGTAGCCAGTTAAAGGGCAGGTTCAAGGTTTCTCACACTTATCATAAAACACTGATCATGGGATTGATTATGACACACTGCAATTATCCACACTGTTTACACTGACCACTGAGATTATTCTACAATGCGTTTTGTGCATAAATAAACTCTACAATTCATATTACTTTGATATTAAGCTTCAGCAGTTTGAATTAGTCTGGATTCGACCCTGAATTACTCACACTGGAATCCAATAGATCTGATCAGGGTTAATGACCTCAACAAGAAATGCAGCTTTACTCACGTGAAAGACTGTGAACTTGTCCTTTAACCTGACTAAGCTCCCTCCACATGGACAGGACACTTGACTTACCATTTTGGAAATATCTTGTTCCGTACCCTGCGCCAGGCGGACGGCGGGCCGCTGACCTCCCTCTTGTGGGATGCATGTTGTAGAAAATAGAATTCCTGTGGTTTTTAAACGGGTTTCGAGGGTCGTCGTTAACCATGCCCTCTCCATTACTGACTATTTCATTTAAAACATCCTCACTAAGAGCAGGAAATGGAACTGGAGCCTCAGATTCGGTGTCCACAGTTGTGGGATATGCAGGGATGGAGTGATCAGTCTGCGCTGGTTGCCTGGAGACAGGCATCACTTGTGGCGCCGCGCGTAACTGCTGGTTTTGCACTCCGGGCCCTGGTTCCCCTCCCCTGGTGTGTATTGCGGTATTAGCCCCTCTGACAGCAGCTCCTCTTCTGCCGAGGAAATCTGTTAAAGTCCCAGCTGAAGAGGCGTTGGTGTTTGCAAGGTTGAATCTTCGCGCACCTGGATACCCTGCAGCTCCAGCTCCGTAAGGACGCTCAGGCAGCTGACGGGCCCCTGACGTGCGACCAGTAACGGGCGCAACCTGTCTGACAGATGTGAAGGATCCTGGCTGATCAGTCCTGAACTGTCTGGATTCACTCTGTACGGTCGCTCTCCTGTGCGCTCCCGGCATTTGGCTCCCGGTGCCATCCCTCCTGCTGCTCACATAAACCCTCGAATGGCTTCTGGACCGAACCGGAGTCTGGTACTCTGATCCAGTGCTCATTAGACTGTAAACCTGCCCGTTGTTCTCCCACTGAATCCGGTGCCGCCAGGGGCCAACTGTGCGCTGCTGCCCAAAGATGATGGGAAGTAGTCCTTGGAAAAAGTATAAAAATAAAAGTGACCATTTTGCCATGGCAATAAAAGTGAAAAAAACTAATCCCTCTCGGTAAATCAGTGATTAGGACATAAATTGCGCGCTTTTTGGAGACAGGATGAAAAGCAGGAGTGCGCTCTGGGCTCTGACACAGGACAACATGCCACTTCTCAGGAGGGCTGACAGTTGGAGAAGAGAGGAGGGCTGCAGCCTTTCTTCTGCTCGTTTATCGAATTCAGCCCACTTAATTTCGTAAAGTCAAACTTCTTGCTGGGAAATTTAACCCTTCCCTTGCCGTGGTTAAGTTGGGTTACACAAGATTTACACAAGGACGTTTGCTCAGTAAACTTTACGCACGGGTGCCAACTGAAGTCATCCAAATGTTACCATTCCTTCTGGTTATTTTCCAGGAAAAATAGAAGCCACTTGCTGAACAGATTTACGTTCACATCAGTCCAGCACTGAACATGAAGACTGCAGAAGAAAAACCCTCATCCTCTTTGGAGTAAGAAGCAATAGGAGCGTCATTAAGAACTAAAAACGGACTTTATCACCATGGAATTTCAGAGACCTCGGGAGCGCTCATTTACAAGCTGGTAGATTTGAACCAACCATGTCATTCTGCAACAGCTCTGAAAAAAGCTGCACTATAGATTCATGGTATAAACATTCACCACAAGGAGGCAGTCTGCGTTTAGAAGTTCCAGCCCTGCAGACACTGTTGCTGCTGAGGAGCCTTTTATCATCCAAGGTCACTTTTGGGGACCCCAGCCTGTAAAATACATCCATGTTCATGAGCAGAATAAGAGCAACTTATAAACACTCACTTGAATTCTGTTTTGTTTGTTATGTGATATATATTTTTTTTTGGATAAGCAGTTCATCCTTTCCTCTATTTTCATTTCATCCTGAAACCAAAACAGACCACTGAGCTCTGTTCAGCAACACGCCCTGTTTAATTCACATCTGTTGTGTATATGTGTCCTTCTACTTATGTACTGCTGCTAATAAACCAAGTTAACATGTGCTTATTCATTTATATTTTATAACCAGTGACTGAAAACTAGTCTAAGTTGAGTTTATTGTGTGTATTCTGGTTATACTGTATTTATTTAGGATATTCTACACAGCATCATCAATTTTGAAGCAGTGTCTTTAAACACTATTAATCCTGAGTCAATCCACCCTAACATGCAGGTGTTTTTCTCAGACATCTTCCCCTGCAGCAGCATGAGAATGTGCGCTCAGACGCAGCACCAGTTTAAGGTTTAAACATACGAAGTTAACAGTCACTGGGTTTGTGCTGATGTACCTAAAGATCTCTACGGATGCAGTGACCATAGCAACACTCAGTAATAACTCTGTCCAACTGTCTAACTTCAGCCCCGTTTACACAGCTCTGTTATTTGAACAGGTGGCTTTGCACTGTGACTGTCAGGACCAGTCTGCTCCGATTATCACTACTTTCGGCTGTTTCTTTTGCACAAAATAGTTTATAGGCATCTGCTGCTAGAGGTGTTTATAGAGATGTATTCATGTCCCATCAGTAATAATGAAGCAATAATGTACAGTACTACTACTAATAATAATAATAATAATTCATCAATTTTATATAGCGCTTTTTTGGTCACTCAAAGACGCTTAAGTACTGAGCTGCTGATGTAGTTGGTGCAAATTGACCGTTGGACTGTTGTTTTAAAAACAAAAAAGGAATAAAATGCATAATGAATTCAAGCTTTCAAAAACATTTGAACTCAATCTGATACTTCAGTGCTCTGTTAGTTTGAGAAATGACAGAAGGAGGAAAGTTGTTGCATTATAATCATGAAAATGAGACTAAAAATGCTATGAAAATACTTGAGAATGAGAATTGCATTAAAAATAAGTTGGAACCTTCTTGGTGCACTGTCAGGTTCTTTCACTAAAAAAAAAAAAATGCAATAAGGACAAATTACACATTCAGTGACTTGATGAGAAAATCCTGTGCACAGATTGCATCATATTTAAATAGAAATCTTACCCTGCAAAGTAACTAGTGCTTAGAGCTGCCAAATAAACACAATGGAGCAACAAAAGTATGTTGACTTCTACTGAGAAGTCGGCAGTGGAAAATGAAAATACTCAAGCAGTATGTATAGCATATTTCATGCACAACAGTAATACAATGCTCTGTTATCCCATTTTTCCTCTCTCCTTTACTTCACCTAACCTGCTGAGGCTGATGGCTGCTCTCCCTGAACCTGGTTCTGCCAGAGGTCCCTTCCTGTCAAAGATCCACAACATTTGTACCTTGTTACCATGTCCATATGGTGCCCTTTATGTTCTGGATTCAAAGTAAACACAGGAATCCTGTGCTCCAGAATATGGACCAGACTCAATAAAGAACTCCTAAGCTTAACACCACACTTGCAGCTTTCTCTATGTAAACCAATGAGTGGTGATTACTACCACGTCTTTGGGGTCATCAGGTGGGAACCTCCCTTCAACGGTGTTTCATCTAGTTCAGGGGTGTCAAACTCCGGTCCTCGAGGGCCGCTATCCTGCATGTTTTAGATGTTTCCCTCTTCCAACACACCTGATTCAAATGATCAGGATCGTTATCTGGCTTCTGCAGAGCTTCATGATGAGCTGATCATTTGAATCAGGTGTTTAAGAACAGGGAAACATCTAAAACATGCAGGATAGTGGCCCTCGAGGACCGCAGTTTGACACCCCTGATCTAGTTGGTTCCACAACACCCCCAGGAGGCTAGACAGTGATCACTGGTGTACCAGAGTCACTCCTCTAATGCCAGCCATCACCGCTCCTCACCAAAACACTTATTTCTTCTGCCTTGCCCACACCACCACAAACAGCACTACCATCACCTACCCCAGCCTCTCACCAACTGCAACAATAAAGCAGGCTGGGGATACAAACCCTGGTTCAGGTAGGGGGTAGAAGCAGAAGAGGTAGAGTTAAAGATGAAGGTAGGAATGGGACACAGACCCTGGTTTGGGTAGGGGGTAGTGAAACTATAGAGGGTGCTGAAGGTGGAGGCAGCATAAAATAAACTAGAAGATTTAGCAAACAAACTCAACTAAGTAGCCATACAACCAGAAAGAGACTATACAACTCAACTCACGTGGAGTAACTGCATGGTTTCAAACAGGCTCAAACAGGCCACACCATCCACTTAAATAGACTTCTTCTTCTTCCTGGTTTTTCTTTCTTGTTACTCCTAAAAGTCTGTCTAGCCTAACAGCTCCCCCTACTGGGCTCCCAGCTAATATTATTCCTCCTGATTCAGATCCACTGACTGGATCTCACTGCCTCATCTGATACTTCCTTCACTATTCTCCTCACATTCTGTCCCCTTCCTCCCAACTCCCTCAACAAAGGGACAACAGATCTTGCTATAAATCTTCCACACCCAACCTCCACTGGACAAATCCTAGCTCTCCTTCCTCGCTGCTCCACTTCTACCCCTAACTCTGCATATCTAAGTTTTTTCGTTTTATATGCTTCTTCTACTGAAGTCTCCCAAGGAACAGTCAGCTCTATAAAATAAACTCTCCTTCTACTCCTAGACCACAAGACCATATCAGGCCTTAGATTGGTACAGACATTTTGCTGGGGTACAACAAGTTTTCCTCCTAAATCTACCTGCATCTCCCAATCACCAGCACCCTCTAAGCTGCTTGCCTCCTTATTGCCTTATTACCTTTCTCTCCCTCATGAACAAACTAGATTGCTCCCCTCTTTGTCGTAGACTCTCCTAAATTTGCCTACCTTTGCATATCTTCAATACCTGCAGCTAAACTCCTTAATTCTTGATTATGTCGTCACGTATACCAGCCTTGTGACGGACTAACTTTACAGCCTGACAAAATATGTCAGAAGGTTACAGTACCTGAACATAAAGTGTATAACGGGTCTCCATTTATCCAGAGTTTTAGGTTCTGGGGAGTTGGCAATACATCATATGCAGCCCCTATCAAAAATCTAATGCGACTTTCCTTCATACTCCACAGATCCTTCCAAGTAAGCAGCTTCTTCTCTATACTTTCCCAATTCAACCTTTCCTTGCTTAGCTTGAGCCGCTGCCTTTGTGCCCCTTAATATTTCCTCCTGTCTACGAACCTCTTCCACAACTAGCTTTCTTTTCTCTTTGGAACCTGCTTTGCTCCACGATGGTTTGCCTGGGTCAAGCCCCAAGCCTCCCCGGCCTATTTGAACATTACCCACAATCTCTGCATGCCTGAGAGTTGCTTCTGTCTTCTGAACTGTCATTCCTGTATTCTATTTCCTCCCCTTGGTTGGGTTAGAAACCACTTTATTAATTACCACATCTTTATTTACAGATAACAGGAGCTCTGTCTTGACCTTAGTACATTTAAACTCCTCTACTAGACTAGATACTGGGAGCTGAAGTACCCCTTTCCCATACAGTACCACACTACTTGGACATCTAGGAACACCTAACCATTTCCTAATGCAACAGCTAACTAATCTTTCCATTCTCTCTGCTGCAGATATTGGAATCTCGTATACAGACAGACATATCATGAGTGAAGTAAGCAGTCAACGCCATCCACCTTGAAACTGCAGTGCACTGAAGACAGGCTGAAAAGCACAGATTCAGACTTCTGGGGTTTTGGACGCAACAATCCTGAGGAACCAGTCCTGTCTACTTGCAGGATAGAGCTCTGTATCATTATTGTCCTTCGGAGTCAGTTTCCAGGTTAAACATGTAGGGCTAAATTACTCCAATACAGCAACTTGAAACAGTACAGTATAGAATGTTTTACAGTGTTTGAGCAGAAGTGTAGGGGAGCTGGTGTGCTTGAGCTGCAGCAAGTGGAGGGAGGTGGATGGAAAGAGGCAGGGACTACACCGATTCACGATTTCTACAGGAAACAGGATATAGGATAATATCCAAGTGCAATACAGAAACTAAGTTCCTTTCCTTCACTGTGTGACTCAGGCCTAAGCATAAATACTACCTAAAGGCTATTATTAATCACAATGTTCTTTTTCAGGTAAGGAATTTACTTGATATGGGTCACAAGTAGAATAAGACACTGATGTATAGAGGAGTCATGCCGAGCTCAGTGTTTGTCACTCCTCAGATGAATTATTGTGGTGTATGTTTCCTCTGCCAAATAGGGCATCAGGATGGTGAGCCTCTGTGCTTTTCTATTCTTAGCTAAAGGAACCTCCCCCTGTTCCAAAGTCCAGCACCGCCCTGCACTGCTCCCTCCTGAGGTCCAGATTTATAAGAGCCACAGATCCTCAGCACTGGTTTGGCACAAGACTCCCCAGGCAGGACATGTAACCCACAAAATTTAGCCAGTAAGTATTAACGTCGAATTAAGTCTTTCTTGTGTGTCTTACCTGAAAGTAAACAAATCACAACAAATGTTGCCACAAAAACTAATCTTTACTGTAAAATAGGAGTGCTTGGAAATAAAACAAACAGTTTCTGGTTGTTTTCATGGTACACCTACAGCAGCGACAGATCTTTCCCCGTGTGAAAGACTAATTCTTGTACGCTTTGAATATATCTTATCCCATGAATCTAGGTATCCAGGGCTGCTCACTGCTTTGCTTCTTGTGAGATTTAACGAAGATGATGGTCTTAAAATGGTTTTACCACAAGAAACTCCCCCTACAAGGAATATACCTGTTGTCTTTCCCTGAGGCCTCACACTGCCATTCTGAGGAGTAGAATGATAGATCCAGAGGGTTTACCACAGATCATGGGGAGACAATACAGGTGAGATGCTGAAAACATGTTTGAAAAATGAAATTTTTAAAATTCTGCTTTGGGTAAATCTGCAGTTATGTAGATATTTAACGTAGCTCCCGCTGAAAGCAAAAACTAATTAAAGTGATTTTTCAGTCTAACCCCAAAATAGAACTGACTAAAGAAAGATGAATTACTGGACATTAGACACATCAGGTCTCGTGACCCGCTTCTTGCTTATCTTTGATTAACCTTTGCCAGAATCAGCCTCCTCGTGTTTCACCAACATGCGGCCGTTCTCATCTTCACATATTCATTTATCTACACGTGACAGATTAGCGGTGAGAGTGTTTAATATGTGATCTATTGACGGATGACCTTGGACCAAGAGATATGCTGATGGGAAAAAGTTAAATGCAGTCTGCTGAAGCACATGACACACTGCTTATATTTATATTGTTGAAGCATCACGCTTTACCTTTTTACATTGCATTTGAATTATGTTGAAGTTTAGTAGTTTCAGAGGAAAAGAGTTTTAAAATGCAATTAAAAATGATTTCTTTGTCCTCTGACGGGTGGGGATGGATGATGTTTTTTAGCACTAGACATACCGTAACTCATTTCTATTTTGGGTTTTTATGTCATTATATATTATCATGTCGCTCACCTCCTGGCCTTTAAACAGTGAAAACATTACCACACACCCTCTGAAACCTCCACAGTCATTGCAAAAAGGGGTATCACCTTACTCTAAGTCTTCCTATTTATCACTTACAAGCAGTATATAAACAAATAATGATGTATGTATTCATCAGGAAAATACAGTTCATGCTGTGGGGAACCATGAGCTGAAGCTGGTGTATTAACAGATAATGAATGAGTCAATACAGATGTAGTAATAATAAATATGAGTAACTGTGCTGTATATTAACATATACTTGAAATGTCCCTATCCCTGCTTACAACTGCATCATTGTGTGTTAGAAACTATTCATCACATGTTCATGCTAGTACTGCTTCTAAGTGCTAAATCAGGTGTAAAAGTCAAGTGTTGCACAAAAACAGTTGTTCACATATGTTTGACTCAGTGAGGCTGCCATAAATATTCCTGTCATTCATTCAGTGGCATAGCCACAACTGTTCACATGCCTCAGCGGGCCTCACTCACTCATACAGGGGCTCTGTGGAGCATGTGACGGCCGCTTATCTCCTGTGTCACTGCCTCTCCTCCCTAATATGGACGCCCTGGCTGTACATTTGGGGGTTTCCATGGCAGCAGGTGACGTGGGAGCGCATGCCACCCCACAAGGCTCTCAGTTTAGTGGCCTGGGGGGACCGGCCCCTGAGTCAGATCGGGCTGTGGAGGTTTCGGAGGGTGTGTGGTAATCAGTAATTGGCCGTACACTTGTTAAATATATTCCCCTGACACCTCAGGCACTTAGCCTAAATATAAACTAACAGAGCAGTTACACTCCAACTGCTGGCATGTAAAGACTCCCAGAAACGTATCATAAGACCCCCAGTCCCCTGGCACACCCTCTGTGCTCTGAGCGAGGTTATGTGTATGATCACAGGGGAAGCTTCACGAAAAGTCTGTGTCACCACAGGCTTATAGATGATACTGTATATTCTGAGAGGATAAACCTTTATACATCTTAGTCATCAGTGTTCGTCACACACAAGTCATTAGTTTTATGGGTCAAAAGTGATTCCATGTCTTTAGCTGCAGGTAGATATTACAGCCCTCATGTTTACTGGATTTTTGATTTTAAAATAATAATTAAAGTGAATATATGCTGCTCCATGTCACAGCTGAGGCTGAGGGTTGAGCAGTGAGGGTGACTTTTAAATGACTTTGCTCTACTGGAGAGGTGTTTCCCTATTAATGCTCAACACAAGCACTTTCACTCCATGTCTCGTTGGAATTGATGCCAGACACTGCAAATAAAATAAACAGCGATTTTGCTCCTTTATTTTGCAGTGCTGCACACAAGGGCATAGAGAGGTTATTTATTGTTACTGGATGCGTTGTTTGCACAGCAGGGAAGCATAATTCAGTGTTCAGCTGAACACGAGGCAACGGAGGCTCCGGTTTTAGCTTGGCTCTTGAGCAGGACATATGCAGAACATTCTGCGGCTCACTCTGACCTGCAAGTGAAAAGATAACCCCCCTGTAGGGTTTACAGAAACGTCATGCAGTTCATTTCATTAAAAGCTCCATGTCCTGTTAAATGCTCCTCATCAGGTGATGCTGCCTTTTAGTAGAGGAAGTTGTCCTACATACTGAGTGTTTCTCTCTTGGAGGATTAGAACTTAAGGTGACTCACTAAACAAACTGAGGAAGCCTCTAGAATTGATCTCTGTATGGATTTTAGTTCATAGCTGGGATAATTCCTCTACATATTAAAAGCTAACACCCCTTAACCCTCTACAGCAGCGATACTCATCTTACAGTCTGACATTTTCTCATTCACCATGACTGTAAACCAATTCACAGACTTTCTTGTTCATATAGTAACTATTCAGTAATGTCCTTATACTTTTAAGCAGTTCTTTTGAAAATAAATGGAAAGATGAGTAAAGGGCCTTTTAATGTTTATTCATTGTATCTGATGAATACTACTGACCCCTGGCCTCCTGTCATGGGAATATTGAGTATCGCTGTTCCATAGGATAAGTGGGGATAGCTAATGAATGGATTGAAAGCTAACACAATGAGGATTTAAGTGTAGATATAATACTTATAGATGGTTGTGTTAAAGAAAACAATGGATAATGTGTGGAACAGTAATTCAGCTTCAAGCACTCAAATGGAAGATGAGAAATAATTCATCTATAAAGGATCTGGGCAAGTGCTTTGTACAGATGTATTTTTGTATTGTCACTCTTTGTGAACGGCCATACACAGCTTTAAAAATGCTTCCTGACGTTTGAAATGACAGTTACGCAGCTGTTAAATTTAATCACTTCTCTTTTATCTTTTTTCCCTTGTGGTCACTGCAGATCATTCTCTCTGTTCCTGCCGCTGTTATGACTGCAAAGGCACTAAATCTAATCTCTGTGATAAGGAGGCTCATTCAAGAGCCGCAGGATGTTATCAGTCATCCTCTATATACTGTATGTTTGTGTGTGTGTGTGGTTTCTGAATCATGAGTAGGAAGAAAAACAGGAAACGTGAAGTGGATTTAGTCATTTCTTTGAGCTGTGAGACACAAATCTTTGCTCCCAGTGGGCAGTTTATACTTTGACATACAAGATCAGAGATCAGATCTGTTGCAGGTGTTACACACTGGGCAGTCCAGAGGTGGCTTATCTTTTAGAAAAGGTTACACAGGATCATACAAAACACAACACTTCTGCCATTAGTTCTTAATAAGTTACATGATTTCCTATTTACAAATCAGGCTAGAAGAACAGAACTGGTGTTACACATTCACTCAAAATGATATTTACAAGTCTATACACAAATCCACTGTGAGCCCCGTCCTGCTGTAGAGAGAGAGGAGAGAAGGACGTTACATACACTGAATCAAACAATTATCAGTGATCTGTCAGTGACAAGGCAGAGAGGTGTTGTTTTTTATGTACCTATAACTTGTTCAGCAGACAGTTCTGAACACTTTCGTACACCTTGTTGTAGATATTCTCCTTTGAAGTCATTCCATCAAGGTACTCTGGTCAGAGACAGACACATGACAAGTGAATGACAGGCATTTGATGGTTGGCAGCTTAGTTGAATTTTTTAGACGGGGGCAATGTTTTGCTTTTATTTTGGCATTAGAAGAGAGAAACTAGATTTGCAAACCTATTCTGTCGCAGTTGTCCTCCATCTCTTTCCTGTGTTTCAAGTACATGGGCCAGACGTGGCCGTCGAACAGGCCGGGGGGGTCGGGGACTGTGTATGTCCTTGTACTGAGGAGACACAGTCAGTCGAGTATGATTATAGCCAGTACTACTGTGGCAAACTCTTGAATGGAATCTGTTAAAATCACTCCAAGCGCTTGTTACCTTCTCCTCCTTTTGCACTCCTCATAGGGAATGGAAATGTAGAAACATCTGTCGTAGACGTCAATAAGAGGCCTGCACAGAGGAACCACAGCTCAGATTAGAGAGAAGCTTCAGAGGTCAGGAGGCTTGTGGGCTGCATTTTAGAGACTGTGTAGAAAAACGAGTAAGACGTAAAGGGACCCACTTGTAGTTGTAGATGAGGAACCCCTCGACGATGAGAATATGGACCCCCTTGTCCTCTGAGTCAGACTCGTCAGCTTCAGGTGACAGACTGATGCCGTGTGAGCGGGCAAACTTGACAGGGTTCTCCTGCCAGCCTTTGACAGTGCTGATCATAGCCTCCATGTCCAGAGCGGTGATCACTGATACAGAACAAGGAGAGAGAAGAGAAGAGCAGGCTTCACCACACATGCACTCAACACTCCTCACCAATGTGCTTTAACACACATTAGTCACGGTTAGTGAATGTCTGTAGCATTCACAGAATATTTGAAAGATTATCACAAAGTTTAGGATTGATTGGTTACCAAACTGAAGAAATGTGCAGGAAAGAAAAAGTACATTACTGCATGGTTTTCCTACGCGAAATCCATTCTTACCATCCCACTGTCTAAAGCCGTCCTCCCCGACTTCTATTTGATCGGGTTTCTGAAATAACAGTCACCAATAAAACATTGCTGCAACCTAGTAACCAGTCGGAGCTGATCACGCCTGGACAGGACAAGTCAAGGACTCGTCTCCACCAAAAGTGAACGCACGGTGGCAGTTTTTGGTGGGTTCAATCATTTTCTCCAATATTTCGCTTATGAAATTTGGATTGCAAAACCACAGGACACAGTTTTCTACAGAACTTATGTGTCAGTGTTTAAAACTACAGGAGGGTTGTAATGCTTGCTGTCGCCTCGCGTTGATGATCGAAAGCTTTAAGACATGGAGTTTCTTGTTTTTCGCAAACTGTCTGAAAAGTCCTTTCCTTTGAAGAAAAAAAGGCTCTTTCAAAATCGAGTTTCAGATTCTTTTAGTTGTGTTGTCTTCACAGAGTACTAAAACATATGTGGTGAAAATCACGTTTGATGGTCAATCATCCTTTGCTGTCCCTGAATGCAGCACGAACAGATGCTTGTGGTTGAAATAAAAATCTTCTGGCCTCTTTTACGTCAAATGCTCTCAAAAACGTTGGTTGCACAATTCGCAACATCTTCAAACAAAGTCTGACTTTAAGTGGAAAAGTCCTTTCATTGGCTGTCCAGGACACAATCAGCCAGATGCATTACTAGGCTACTGCGATGACAGGACATCTGCAGGTCAGACTGGTGGGTTATTTCTGAGCACAAAATGTCTTCAAGGGCAACTTTAACGTAGCAAATGAAATATCTATAAAACAATACTTGCAATAATGCACTAACTCCACAATAATACCATAAAATAGTTACTGTATCTTTCATATAAACTGGTGACTTAAAAGAAAAAAAGACTTTAATTCATCTTACCTTGAAAAAGTCATCCTGATGCACCACACAACAGTTGGGTAATGTCTTTAGTAGTCTATTTGTCAAAGTGGTCTTCCCACCGTTGGTCACTCTGAAATCAACGCCACAGAAACATGAATAACACTTCAGGTTATGGCAAGTTTCACTTATTAGACAGCAAAGTTAATAGACTAAATAAGACTCACCCTCCAATGCCAATGATGATCTTCATTTTTTTTTTTTTTTTTACTTCTTCTGTATATTGGTCACCTCTGGAATTCAGTAAATAAAAGCAGGGAACCCAGCCAAAGCAACCAGTCTATCAAAGGCTTCTTGTAAAAACCTTTCCCTTCTCCTCCGCCACAGATGTTCCCCCCTTTTACTACTTCATTGATAGACTATCTCTTCGCTGGGCATTTAAAGGATTTGGCTGCAGCGTCACAACCTCTGAAACCAATCGGCCTCCTTCTCCTGCAGCCAATGAGCTGCCACTTCACAGCCCCCCAGCGCCAATGACATGAGCAGGACGTAGGAGCCTCACAGTGGCGTGAAAGTAGATCCTAAATTTTGCACCTGCTGTCGGGGGTCGGCGAGCACTGGCCAACCAAACGCCACACAAATCGCACACCCGACAGAGTTCTTAGAAGATAAGGAGAATAATAGAGAATTTGTGATGTGGCAAAGGTGTGACAGTAAAATTAATTCTCTCTTTGGAAAGGGTCCTAGTCAAATGTGAAACCTTGGACAAGAAGCTGCTGTAAACTGGTTAAGGTTATAACTCTGAGTCTGTAAGATCCTCTACATTTGAGGTACATGTTTAAAAAACTCCTTTAAGAGGAAGAAATATAGGTTGTGATTTAGGTGCACTTCATCAGAAGGTGGTTTAGTCCAAGTAATGCCACTGTATGGAGAGGAGACGAGGGCTGTTATACATCATTACGCCCATTCTGTATATATATAAATATATATTCTGAGACATCTGTGTCACAGCAAAGAGCAAAGCCTCATTATTTGGGTTTTTTGAGGGAACATTTCCATGCTTAGACAGCTGTGGATGAGTGAAAACCAGGAGAACTATATTTAGTTGGCTGTGTCTGCCTGCTGCGTCACGCATATTTCTGATGCAACCAGCTGGAGTACATGGCAACCAGCCATGTGACTGAGGTGTCTCGAGTCTCGGCTTTAGGTGCAAAAAAAAAAAAAAAAGTCTCGGCTTTAGGTGAAAAAAAAAAAAAAAAAACACGTCAGTTTCTTTGAGCTTATCAGCCCTGACTGTTACACACGTCCGGATGTGTGCAGTCTAACCTTGTGTTCATTTTCTTTATACGCTATTTGGACAGGGTCTTTTACGGCTGCTCTTATCTGTGTAACTGTAGGTGTCAAGGAGGTGAACTTTCAGCCTCAGATATCAGAGCATATGCGTTCATGCTTTATTGTCAGGGTAATCTTAATAGAAAGGTGACACCCGCTCACACAAAGGGATTGACGGTAGTAGGCTACTTTTGATAAACAGAAGATCTCACAAACGGGTGAAAACTTGGAGTCCATAGTGGCCCCATATAGGCTCCGGCTGACTGTAGGGCACCAAAGCATGTGGTCCGACGTGAGAAGCATGTGGCGCGCATACTTTTTCCCTCTTAGAATCACAAGACGGACACACCTTTACTTGAGCAGTAAATTTTGTCACTGTTTAAATTAGACCTTTCAAGTTCATGAGCAGGAGCAAATATCAACATCCACCCTGGCAGGCGTAAACAAATAGTTTGTCATTTTGAGATTTTTGCCCATGTGTGTGAGTCAAACATGGAGCTGGAGTGTGAGGGCAGTCAGTCCAGTGAAGTCACCTTTATTTATATAACACATTTTAAACAATAGCTGTGGAGCCAAGGTGCTTTCCAGTAGAGAAATAGGACTGGCATTACGAATTTACCTCACAAGTTTAAATATTAAGGTTAGGACCCTACAGTATTATTTATTATGTGAATTTATCTGAGTAATTTAAATATTATGGCTAAAACCCTGCAATATTATAGAAAATGTCAACTGACCAGTCATATTAAATATTATGGTTATGACCCAAAGTTATTATATATAGTATAAATTAAACTGACTAACTTAAGTCTCAAGGTTAAGAACCTACAATCATTTGCGCTCCAACTAATTTTGCGTGTATACAGATTAAACCACATGTCATCCAGTCAGCCTCAGAGCTGTCGGTCGGTGTTTGACTGAACTTTGTACAGAGTCAGGCTCACTGCTTCACTGTGCTTACAGCCATAATGCCAAAGTAATGTGGCTCCAGCTCTGTACTTCATGCACAGACACGACAGTAGTATCCATCTCTTTATTTAACTCCTGGAGAGTAGGAAAAACAATGTTTTTATTTATTATTTATTTATGTTCATCAAATTTCAAATACTATTAAAGGCAGAGAGACAAGTCAAGTAATTTCATGAGACAAAATCATCTTTTTTTATGTCTGAACTAAAGAATCTCCAATTCTCAAACTCACGCGCGGGTTTTAAAGACAAGTTACCTTTAAAAATGATTCCATTTATCAAAGAAAGAAAGAATTCCTAAATTTCCAACAGTCCTTGAACTACTCATCTGTGACATACCATTCCATTGGAAAAATCACATTTAAGCTTACGATCGTGGTATTTCATCAAAGCCATTTTATTCTACATGATCTACGTTTAATGAAAATTAAATTGTTTGCTCAAACCAGAACACATTAAAAATATAAAACATCTACACTCCTCTGAGCAACAGTGAAGCCATGAGTGACTCAGCTGCAAGCAACAGTCACAGATTCAGGGACTCTCAGTTGAACTGCAGGCTGTGTTTCCACAGAGAGGAGATCAGTATGGAAAAAACGTAAGCAGTGAAATATCTATAACATGTGGAATCATTGTCTTCTCCAGTATTGCTAACAACTGAGGGCACTTTTTGTAAAATAAATGATCAAAGAAATCGAACTTGTGTTGTATATTTTTCATATGATTAATGGCAAAATAACTGAGTCACACTGCACAGAGGGCATGTTTGAGTTCTCTCTAACTCCAGCCATAGTTGTGGGGTTTCCACAGAGGTGCAGGACTTTATATTGAAATCAAAAATGAGCCCACAGGGAGGAAAAATATGACAGGAGCAAAAAAAAAAAAGAAAGAAAAAAACATAAATCAAAACTGCTTGGAGCTCAGAGGGTTAACAGTTTAAATGACTGACTTTTCATGTTTTATTATAAAAGATAACAGCAAAAATGTCAGGGAACATGTCAAATAAAGTCTAGCTCTCTATGGATTATGTCCGGTGCTAATACCTTTTGATCGCAGTAACATTACATAATACAATAAAGAAGGGTCACTTCAAGGGTATTAAGTCCAAACGACCGTCATAAAGAGCAGCACAGGACAGTCAGATGATACAAAGAGCATCAACTGACTTGGCCGACACACTCATAGATCATAATTATGCCCCTTAATAACTCAACTGTCAAACGCATTCTGGACCAAAATGGAACACAGACAGAGGCAATAAAAAGATGAAGGTATAGGCTGTAATGTACTTGTACATGGCTGAGGCTGTCCTTTCAAGTCACCTGTTCAGTTTTTAGGAGTCAAAGCTGAGTGTAGGAGCTAAATAATCACGGCTAAGCTCATTTAAAGTTCACTCATTTATTTCTTTATCTTTTTTTACAAACAGTAAATGGCACGTTTTCATAAATAACACTTTAAGCAGTTCATTTGACTCTCTCTTTAAATATATTTCATTTCATTTGTAACAATGTACACTTCCCGTCTTGCAAAAGTACTTTTCTTTTGTTTAATCTGACAAAAAACATGTAACAAAGACAGGAAGGATATAAACAAGCATGCCACCTGCATATTCAACTCTGGAAAACTTGAAAACTGTCACGCACTTTTGCATCAGTAACATCTACTGTAGGTTTAAGAAGAACGACACCATCGTACATTATTTTCAGCAACAATCCATGAAACCAGACAATGCCCATGCCCTTCATGTGCAAATCCCTTGCTCAAAATATATATTACAAGTATGTACATGTTTCCAGCTCCGTCGGCAGATGCTCCAGAGTTCATACAAGTCCTTTACTTTTCTTTTCATGCTGTAGATGAAGCTCGACTTGACATGCAGATACTTTATAATTTAGCATTAAGATGTCCTGCTTTGGTGTAAATGGACTTTAAGTTGTTAGAAGCAAGCATGTCACTGAAAATAATAGAAACACTGAGGAATGATTGTCCTGCAGCTAACAGATCCATTCAGGGGATTTAATCTTGTGTGATGCTGGCTCCCGTTGTATGAACGGATGTTCCCCACTGGCTCTTCAACTTAAAGCTCTGTAATGCAAACACACAAAGTTTAATTCTCTCTCTGTCTCTATACCACGACACTTAAACTGTCTGATATAATCAACTCCACAAATATAGTATTTAAGTCTGGCAGTGTGTCAGTAGGCAAGCACTAAATGGAAATCAATCCAACTTGACACATATCAGGTTTGCCTATTCATTTTTCTCTGCTTCCCCTGCTGGCATTTGGTTAGGAGATGGTGCCTGTGTCCATTCCTGGGATGTCAGCCAGTACTCCGGCTGACAGTTCTTTTGATATATGAGGGCCGATAGGAACGGTCAGCAGCACGGAACACTGCGGGGGGTAGGGGTTCTTAAATAACCCCCTTCTCCCACCCTAATGAACCCCGACCGGCCATGGCGGGTATTTCCCCCCGATTTCATGACAGGCTCTGAGGCGCAGATCAATTTGCCAGAGCACCTTCGTACGCTCCATTAAAAATAGAATCGATTGGTTATGTGCAGGCAGGCTTGAAGGGATGAGCAGCTGCGCTTTATGTAACATGTTTGAGGATCGGCTAACATTTCCTGAATTCACATACAGTCTGCATTTAAAGAGCTGAAACATGACATGGCAAAAGCAAAGATGATCTGGATGACTGACAGCACTCAGACATCAGTGCATGTCAGGTTCATGTTCAGGTTCTAAAGCTCTCAGAGAAGCACCAGAACCCAGGAAACCAGCTGTTTCTTCAACTGCTTTTTTACTATATAAAATGAGACGAAAACATTAATTGTAATTAAAGGATCCGAATCTGCTCTTGATTTCTAATATGGCTCAACTACCCATAATAACAGGTTTAAATATACAGTAGTGATTTTTTTTACAGTACGTGCTTGAGATCTGAGTCAATGGGGGTACTGTAATATGGATCTCGGTGTCCCTGAACTGAGCGCTGACCCTTTGGACCTTTGGTCAGTGACCCGAGACTCCAGACAGGCCTTCATCCAGCATCTGATTTACTGTATCGTGTCTCTTTCGCACACATAAGCATAGGCACAGAAGAGAACACTTCCCTGTATGTAAGAGATTAGTTACAGTGGGCTGACATTACAAACCCAAGACCTCTTACCTTAATGGCAGATGTCACGGCCAGCCTCTGCTATCATTGACTTTGGCCTGGAAACAACACATCAATGTTAAGCCAGGAGCAAATAAAAATATTTTGCCTGGTCATCTAGCCCATATTAGGCTGCACTCTGTGTTGCTAAATTATTGTGCTGGTGTGATACTGAGTAAATAGAATAACTAACCATAGCACTGAGCTTGTACCAGCTGCAAGTTTACTATATGATGAAAGAGGTCAGAATATCTTGCATATTGTAGCTGCATGCTCTGGACTGTATGTACTGCAAAATGAGGTCACCTTTCTTTAGGGAGTGTTGAGTTTGTCTGCTGCCGCTCTTGCTCAAGTCTGTAAGTACGACAGGGAAGTGTTATTATTTCTATTAGCAAACAGGAACAACTGTGTTCATTAAAACGTGCTTCAACACAAAATCACAGGGGAATCTATGCTTACCTTTCCCTTTGTGCTCTAATCTTCTCATCATCGTACCTTTAAAAATGAGAAGAACAACTCTCTGACTGACTTGTCAATGCATCAATATACTTCACTATAATTTAATTTAATAAAAGATGAGCCATAGATTATGTCTGCTGTTGGCCCCGTTTACTGTGTTTAGGTTTTCACTGCAGCTCTACCTCGAGTCACACAGCTACTGAATGTGAAGGTACAGCCACCTACAGTTTGTTTAAAAATCAGTATGAATACTAATATGGATTTCAGCTGCTGGCTACAGGAATCTTCTGTCTTGATTCACTTTTAGGTGTTCTTAGGCTCCCCACAGTATGCCACAAGAGACAGAAACAACTACAAAGTTATTGGTGAACTAGAGCAATGCTGTACATCATAATATTCGACTCTTTTAGTTGCTCAAGCACAAGTAGGTAGACGCTGAGAACTGTTCATTTCATAAAAGCTAAAAATCACCCATACATCTCACTACTAACACATCATAATTTCACACTGTCTGGCCGAGGTCTGACTTGATCATATGGCGAGAACTGCGTCTGGGTGTTATTACTGTAAGCTGGTAATGCACAACATAAGCAGAGACAGACTGGGGACGTGTCTCAGCAGCGCCCCTTGGTGGCAGAAAGTACTTACTGCAGCACACACTCGGGGATCTGCACATGCTCCATGGGGATTATCTGGCTGAGTTCCTCCAGTGTTTGGACGTAACGGATCTTGTCAATGAACTTCACGCTGCAGAAAACAAATACAACAAATGATCAGGTCTAAAAATACAAATCCGTATCAGGCTGTATAACACAGTGCTCACTCTGTAATTATGTGACAGCTAGCCTTGAATGTACACTGTACTATGTGGCGTTGGCACAGTGCTATTATCTATCTAAGGTCTTCTCTCTGTTTTTGGACATGTGAAGAGAGGTGCTCTCACAGCCAGCCACTGGTGGACCATAAGTATGTTCTCACCTGATGAAAGGTCTTGAGATGGCCAGGACAGTGCGAATGAACCACGTTGGGTGAGCGATAACGAGACACTTCAGATTCTTTCTCAATCTGCAGGAGACATTCACACAGTATTTGTGATCACTGTTATTAATAATCTCTAACATGACGAATTCCCATTTGTCACCATTATATTAATCTCCAGCAGCAACAACAGCATTCACATTCTTAGCTTTTCTTCTCATGTTCATCACATCTGCACAGACTATTCTGACACTGCTTGTCTTACTTCCTGTCGATCATCTGGTAGCATCTCTTCAGCCAGCTGATGCCGGGCATCTTCCTGCGAGGAGTTGCTCCGTTCAGGTAAATAATCATGTAGTCTTCTGCCACCAGCAGCTCCAGGCTGCTCACAACATACCTGGCAACAGAGCAAACAAACTCAGACCTGCTGGAACTTCATTAAAAAAAATACTGATTTAACAACAGTGAGATTTCAAGTTCAAATTATGCAAAGTCAAAATGAGGAGCATTACACTGACTCATGTTCATTTCATATTAAAGTGCTTATAAATAATGAATGAATGGATGTCCTTTGATGAAGTATGCTGGGAAAAAAATGATGTGAAATGAAGTAGGATCCTACTAAATCCTGCTACTGTAAAAGAGTCCCTTAAGAAATAAATAAATACATTACAGGAAGAGATTCTCCATGATGTATGTGTAGTCCTCACAGCTGCTGTCAGGCAGGTGGCAGGCTGCAAACACAATGATGGCGTTCAAACCCTCACCATAGTAACCTGAGAGGGGAGAGAGACGGATTCAGTGCAACGGTAACGACAAGCTACGATCTCAGCCAGCCATGTCATCAAATGCTTTATCTTAACAAAGTATTGCTTTTTAGAAGTGTCCATAAAATCCATGCATTCTTGCTGTGAGCCAGTGATTGGACCTTAATGTTCTTTGATGCTGCTTCAGAGGCTTCCCTGACAGGGTGAGTAAATGTTCAGCAAGCACAAATGCAAGCTGCACACTTAAATGTATCAAAACAGAAGTCATTTTTTGTTTTGTTCACAACTTTTAAGAGCAAAATTTTGTTTAGATGCTGGATTTAATTTTTAGAACCTGCAATCAACAGCAGGTTTCAAACAGTTCTGATGTTTGAATCTAGTGAGATATGTATCAACACAGAGGTTTACAATACATAATGTATTTGTGAATGTGTGAGCACTCCTCTTCCCTCCATGTACTTCTCTGAAGATTGCTGTCTTTTTTGAACCCATTTTAAATGAACTCTGATGCACACTCTCTGACTAACCTCCATGTGTGACCACCCTCAGGTACGGTCTGATGACTTGCATGTCAATCCGTTGCTCCTGGTCTCCGATGATCACCGTCCGCCACAGACGACCAGACGAGTCTCTCTCCTCCTCACTTTCACCTGGAAGACGTTTCGCCGTGGCAACAGGGGTGTCATCTGGAAACAGGGTGACACATAGAAAGTTGCTGCTAAGACCATGCAACCTTCCTCCCCGCTGTTATTTTTACATTTATGAGATCACATGAACGAGGCGTGAAGCAGATTACAGTCAGGGGAATGAAGCTTTTCTTCATCGTCTACTGTAAAACGGCAACATGATTCACAATCAGTGACACCAAGCAGAGTTGACAGACTGAAACCTTATGAAAAAGTAAAAAATTCAACCATGGTCATGATTGTTCAGCACAGCCTCCCCAACGCTATTCTTAGAAAAAAAAACTATGATATAACAGACTGTACTTCCAGGTTGTGGACAAAACAAAAGGAATGCTTTGCAATGTCTTTAATCCAATACACAAATTCCCAGCAATAAATACTGCTGACAAGATTACCATACTCTACTTTCAGTTGGCTTTGAAGCATAAGTATTTATGTACTCTGCAGTCATTTTATAGTTATAGTGATATTGTTTCACTAGATCCATTATGAAAGACAAAAGACAATACTCCATTGGTATAAAATACACTTAACAGCTCTCAAAAGACCAGTCTGACAGAATTTAAGGGAGCAAAAACACAAGCCAAATGTTTATAAGGACATTCAATAATTAACTTTTAAACTTTTGGTTTTCGTTGACAGCTGGACGCTTTCTGTGTAAAGGCAGCCAAAGGGAGATAACATATGAGGCTGGACGCTATTTGCTTCTCAGAGAAATTCTACCATGCATCCCTTTAAAATTCTTCAGTACTGGTTTCAACAGTTGTCAGCATCATCTCATGTCTGTCTGACCTTCCCACTCCAGCTCGTTGCCATTGTTGATGAACTCCAGCGAGTCGGTCTCATCAGGAGTCTCTATGTCGTCCACGTTGATGTCCAGGTCGTCGGGCGTTTCCAGGAAGTCATCAGAGAGCACCGAGCCTTCACTCTGGTCCAGAGACAGGTTCATGTCAGGGGCAACGAGTGTGCGGCGCTTACGCTGGGTCATGGACTCCCCCACATTCAGACTGGTTGGAGGATCTAAAGCAGCAGGTCAGAAAAGTTCGGATACAGTATGAGGTAAAAAAAAAATCAATCAAATCTAATGCTGTTTGTTTATTCCACTTACTGGTTCTGTTGTCAGTGAGGCCACAAGAATCAATATCTCCATCTTCTGGTAGTGGCCTACAGAGACAGCATAATGATAAATTAAAAATGAACTGACATACATATAGCTTCTCCTCAGCCTAATGTTTTCAAGTTAATGATTGTTTTGCTTGTTTTATAATTGCAACTTAAGCACAACAGTTAAAATAAATTGCTATGATAAAAAAAATACCAGATAAACTATAAAGTATGAGCAGTCATTGCTACAATCTCGCTCTTTGTCCATTGTTTTTGGAGAAGCTCTATTGTGATCCAGCTACTTCATGCCTTTGGAAAACAATATCTGTTGTTGGAGAAAGCAACATTAGTAATTACCAGCTCCCCTCTGACATTATAATGAGACAGCTGAACCCTCAGAAGTGGGGGACTGAAGGGCTAGATTACAGTCGATAGCACTCATACTAACACACACACACACGCAGAGAGTGAACAGACATTAGCACAGACATGCATACACAGTCAAACACACCCTATAACACCACAAGTATGGGCTGGCTGATGGAGCTGCCGGGGTAATTGCTGTTATTATGTTGTCAGTAGCTTTGTAAAGGTAAGGACAGCACCGAGAAGGGATTAAACAGCAGGGAGGGGAAAACTATTCGAAATGTCTCTTTAGGACTCCAGGTTAAACCACTACATTCAAAGTAACGTATGAAGAAACAGACACACAGGGTGACAATTAAAGTGAAATACAAGCCAAAAATTCAATCTAGCATGACATTTTGTCTTTTTGTTCTCTTTTTTCTCTCGAATATTCCTCTTCACTTAACATGAATTATTGTAGTTTCATCCTGGGATATTTTTGACCTTATTAGCTCATTTACAAACATAAAAGACATGCACCAGTGATTCTGGGCAGCATTTAAAACAACCATTTCCACACCACCTTGTATTGAATTGCCTGAAGCAGATATTAAACACAATATTATGTAATACACTGTATATAAATGTGCTGTGAATATACTGATTGTCCTTGCATAAGCGACAGCACTTTCTCTGCTCCTCTTTCAAAAACTCATCTCCTCCGCTGTAAAAATGATAAAAGAGTGGGAGTCTGGCTACATTTCTGAACACTATGACGTCCATGACTTCTCCTCTCCTCCCTCAGCTAGCTGCTATTCTGTTCACTGACACGACACAACCTCATCACGTAACACCGAATGGCTACATCCCGGAAAGCACACACCTGCTTCCTCTTAGCCTTCAACACACCTACACGTGACTGACTTGCCATCAAAGCCTGAGCTGTTTGCCAAAGCCTGTGCACAAATCAGGGAAACCGCACACACACACACACACACACAAACACAGCATTTCACTCTTTCTCACACAAACAAATACCTGGGGAAGTCCTCGTCTTGCCACTCGTCCTTCACCTCCATGCTGTCCATGCGTAGAGTGGCTTCTGCTGTACCCATCCTCTGCTGGGGAGGACGGGCTTCAGCTCACTGTGGTTCACAAACAGTGAAAATCACTCATGAAGCCATGCAGAAGGAGACCAAGTGTGAAAACATACAGTGATTGTAGCTGCATTCGAGGAGGAACTCCACCCGTTTTAATGAATCACTGATGTTTTCATCTGGATTATCTCAGTTTTGACTTCATCAAACCTTAGCCACTAAAGGTGTGGAGAGAGATGTGGGCGGTTACCAGACAGACAGGACTGAATGAAAAGGACTATCTAGCTGCATTATGGGAAATGTGGGGTTTCATTGTATTTGTTCCATGCTAGGGACGAATAACTAACAACAAACCTCAAAGCCTCAGCCTCTTCTGCTTCACTTTTAATACATTTTTTGGGAAAATTATATACAAAATGTCTGGAGTATATAAATAAGAGAGGAGAGACAACTTTTTTGTTTTACGAGTTGAAATCTGAAAATCAGCAGCATGTGTAGATGTGCATCCTTCCCAAAACTTGAGTTTGGATCTACAACATTGAACACATCTCCAAGTCCCAATACTCGAGTGAAATCTAGCTGTGGGTAATTACTGCACAGTCAAGTCACAATAATAAGAATCCCACACATCACACTAGATCTCCTTCCCCCCGATCCCCAGGGAAGAGACAGAAATAAAACAATCAAGGATAAGTCATGCACAGAGTGAACATCATGTGCGAGTCTTGTGTCTTGCAAGTACACTGGGGGGATGAGTGTGCTTCCTACGTCACTGTCCCAGCCAGAGTTCATGCTATAGCAGACGTTACCGCGGTCCATTTGTCCACTGGGACGGCACTGATGTGCTATAACCAGCCTATATGGAAAAAAACAGCAAATGTGGGCTAAAAGGGACACAGGCCCTCCAGCTGCATGCTGGCGGTACTGCTGTGTGGTGATTGGCTTTCAATAATAGATAAAAGAGGTAATGTTTACACCGTGGAGTTTGATGGAGATTATGTGAGGAATTCCTCAAACAGCACTTTAATTAAGACCCTTCAGGCCGAATCACACGCTGCCGTCCTCTGTTCTCTGAGGAAGAGATTCACATGATCAGTGCGTGTGGTGTGCTGTTTGTGTAAATGTGTCTTTCTAAGGCTCAGCTGCTCACACAGTGAACTGCTGATTGATGGACACAAAGTAATCCTACATTTTCTCGTGAGTTATTGACTGGATTGGGCCTACCAAACCTATTTACCCTAAAGTTCTGTGCCAGAGATGGAAAACAAAGTGTTGCAAAGATACAGACTCCATATATGCGTCAGTTTTACCACATAATTTTTCTGTGATATACAGTAAATAAAAACTGAGGGAAGCAGTGGAGTTTCCCTTGGACAGAGCATCAAAGTATTCTTTCCTCCTCTGTGTTATGACAACATTTACATGGCTTTGGAGAAAAGCACCAGCAGATCTACAGAGGATGAAAGGGAACACAGACATCACGATGCACAAGCGCAGCCTTCTTTTGCTCAACTGACAAGAGAACAGTGATGTTAAAAGCAAGAACACTTCAAATCTTCTTAACAACACTGAATATGAATGACTAAAAAGGCAACAGTCATAGTTTAAAAAAAAAAACACCTTTGGTACCATCTAATTGAGTTTGACACTTGAAACCTCAGCCAGCCTGCCTCGCCAGAGAAGTGACTCTGTAGTTTGATCAGATTAGATTCCCAGTGACCAGATAACCCTAAAACTGTCATCAGATTTTGATCTAAGACATTCTCTTTTCTTCCCCTCCACTTCAAACCACAATGAAAGCACACAGCAATAATGAAACACAGTAACTTTTATCATATCATATGGATCTCATTACTCTTATTCAGAAGCTGACTAAGAAAATGACAGTTTTCATGGCCTTAAACTGTGTGTCAAAGCAAAGAAGCTATTCTGTCATGACTGCCAACCTTTTTTAACCAAATAAACACAGTCTTTACTACTGGAATCACACACAGAAGCAGAATAAAACACAACAGTGAATGTCACCTTTGCTTCTGTGTCCCAGGAAAGAGAACATTATTCAACTGCAACTACAAAACATAAGGGCGAGATACTCACATGCTGTGAGTACAAAGACTCCCTCTTCACTGTTGAAAGCTTCCTTGTTTTGCTCTCAGATGCTTCCTGTCTTCCTCCTCCTCCTTACAGCTGCTGAGTGAGGGCCACCCCTGTTTACATCTGCATGTGGGACACCTCTGTGCTGAGGACCTGGGCCGCCGTACAGGTCTTCTTGTTTACTGATGCTGCTAATGGAGGCTGAGAGAGAAGTCGTGTCCTTCTGCAGAGAGGAGAGTGATGAGGGGAGTCAGAGTCATCGTGCAGCAGACACCATCCTGCTCTCATCTTTTCTGTGTCCTCTGCCGCTCAGATCCTGTGCTGCTTTTTGGACAAAAGATAATCCTCACCCTGTGCTTTCAGCTCGTCTCATAATGATCACTCTCTTGCTCTCGGCCTCCTATTTACTTGGGCTCCTCTCTGCTGAATCCCCCCTCTGCCTCCTCCCCCTTACCAACACTAATGCCCCCACCCCAGGCTTTAATCCTGCTGTGATGATGTCAGCCGTATGGGCGCTGTGTTATGATGGTTATGTAATCACAACTGCCTACCTTCTCTTTGATTCTTTCAGGCTGCTCCGAGTCAGGATCACCTGTTTTCCTCAGTCCATTTAGCATCCATCATTAAATGAGTGTCTGTCCTCCTGCGAGCTTGAAAAGATGGACGTTTCTATTTCAGCGTTGTTCCCTGGCAACAGCATCTTCGTCCCTCACACACACACACTCACACACACAGCCTCTCTCTCTCTCTCTTGCTTTTTCTCACAATCTCTTATAACCTCTCTCGCCCTCGGTGAAGCCCCTCCTCCACATGATTTCTCCCTCCTTTTCTCCTGCTTGCTGCCTGTGACGCTGACTCCCCCTCCTTCCCCTCCTCTCCCTCTCTCCCTCCCCTGCTCTCTCCTCACAGCTGCACTGAGCTCTGCACGATGTCAGCAAACACACAGTGGCATCTCTGTGGCACTGCCCTCAACTCCCAGAGCCAGCGGCCACAGCTTCCTGTCCCTCTCCATTCACTGCTTGGCTGAAAAATGTATTTCTGGTATGTTTACAGTTTTCTATTAATAACATCACATTGCACAGCACTGAAATACTATGATACGCCCAGCTTGTGGGTAAAAGCATTTGTTTTACACAGATCTGCAACAGCTGACAGATGCAACATTTAGGTATCTCAGAGCACTGTTTTCATGTATTTATTGCAATAAATAGGATAAAGTAGTAAAAGTTTGTCTATCTTATTTCCAAGGAAGGCCTCCTTTGCTTCAAAGTCCTGGCTTCTCTTGATCTTGAACACCTTTTTAATAGTCGATAAGGTGAAATTACATGTTAATTATGTCTTGTTTCATTACAATAATAAAATGAACAATGTAACTTTCTGCAGTGTTTAAGTTCCAGACCTACAACGTTTTGTATTTACTTCCGTAACATGCTGTACCATGATGTGTTGAACAGTTACAAGCAAAGCCAATGTGTAACTGGGTCACCGATTTATATATTTATTTTGTCTTGCATGTTGACCTTCCTGCCACTAGATGGCGGAAGAGTGTTCCATAAGAAAAACAC
The DNA here is from genome assembly GCA_024666655.1 of Dascyllus trimaculatus. Taxonomy (NCBI): domain Eukaryota; kingdom Metazoa; phylum Chordata; class Actinopteri; family Pomacentridae; genus Dascyllus; species Dascyllus trimaculatus. Next base: position 31,106,061 of record CM045454.1, read on the forward strand.
ATGGTGTCAAAACCAAGGCCTGACCTCTCAGTACCACCTGTGCTGTATTTTATATGCTCGGCGTAGTTAGGAGCCCTGTTTTTACATTGTTTCTTTAAAGTCATGCAGTCCATCTAACAATGCTACTGATGCAATAGTGCGCATGAGAACATTTGCGAATATAGAAAAGCTGTTGATGTCAATAACTGAGTTACAGAAACTGTTTTTACAATGCAGTAGAGAATAGCAACAAACAAAGGCTTTATCATACCATGTAAGAATTATGGGGTAAAAACTAACTAGACACTTCAGCTACACCAAACATGTACAAACTGTGTTTACTTTCCCCCTAAATAGTTTTAGTCTATATTAATGTCTTGTCCCTAAAAAAATCCTAAAGCTACAAAGAGACCCCAGTTTGGTAAAGTTTAGTAAAGCTGCAATACTACAGGGAATCGGCTGTGAATCACTCCTGCTCCTCAAGATCTGAGAGTTATGTCTTCATGATCCCAGCAGCAGGAGCGGCTGCAGGTATCTAAAACATGTTTCCCTCCAAGACGGTGTTTCGTTATCATTCAACAACTACACATCAGATGAATCTTTGAGACTGAAATGGATGCTCCATGCATCTTGAAGCTGGGAGCTTTCTTCCTCCAAGCTTTATCTGCAGTTCTGTAGCTCATGTCTGGAGAGATGCTGCACTACACCGACACCAATACAGTCACCCAGCACATTGGTGGCAGTCCTTAGACGATCCCTATCAACACACATACAATTAGTTCTGAGTGAGCATGACCACAACATGCTTTCAAAATGTCATGTTACAAATGAGTGGTTCAGATTAACCATGTTACAGGTGCAATGAAACAAATATTTCTGGATTTATATTATTTTTTTCAAATATTTTCAAATTTCTTCTGATTTAAAACAAAAAGGTAAAATATGCCATTTCTACCCTTGAGTATATTGGTATTGCTCTAATTGTAAAGAGCCTCACTGACAGACTGTATTTATCAACCTTGAACTGTAGCGGTTGCCTGCAGTATCCTAAACCAAAAGAGGCCACACTTTCCAAAAGCCTGAAAGTGGCAAAAGCTGCATGTGCACTTACAGAATCCAGTCAACAGTCATGAGCAGTGATATGTCCTCAGTGGGCAGTCCTGCTGATGCCAACACAATCACCATGGATACCATGCCAGCCTGTGGGATGCCTGCTGCACCAGTGCTTGCAGCTGTGACAATCAAACTGAACAAGGGAAACAGTAATGGCTTCATAATGGAATAAGAATTTTTAGCTTCTATGAATCCAGGCAGAACCCATTAAGTGAGGTCTTAAGCTTGACCGGTCATGCTTGTGGAGGCAAATGTGAATATTTGCTCAACCCTGATCGTACTTAACGGTAGTGTTCTTTCTGTTGTACATCAGCTAAATCTGCAGTGACTCATGAAAAAGGTGTTGGAAGTCGTTGTTCGTGTTCATAAAAACAGTGCATCATTATAATTCACATAGGGATCAATTTTTTCTCAAGTCAGGTAGAAGCCAAGCAAGGCCAAAGAAGAAGAAAACATGCACATGTAGCAAGGGATATGGAAATTAACAACATTAACACACTGTGATGTGAAAGCCTAAAAGGTTATATTTACAATATTTTAAAAATTATTTAACCGTCTACTCTCCTGAAGACACGCATTTATATATAAGGAAGCTTCTTTTTTTGGTAAGGTTAAAGTTGTACCAATGAACATACCTGAGGACAATGATTTGTCCCACATTAAAATCCATATTATGAATCTGGGCAATGAATAAAGCAGCTACTGCTTCATAAAGGGCTGCACCATCCATGTTCATTGTGGCGCCTACAGGAAGCATGAAGCGTGTCACTTGTTTGTCCATGTTGTGATTCCCTTCCATACAATGGAGGCTAACAGGGAGGGTTGCAGAGCTGCGATGAAACCAAAACGTGCACAGTATTAAAGTCCCAGACTTTCCACCATCGTTCAGTGTATGTTAAACTTAAAAACCAACCTGGATGAAGTCCCAAAGGCTGTGCTGAGAGCCTGGAGGAGTCCAGCCATAAACTTCAAGGGATTCTTACGTGTCACAATGAAAAAGATGAGGGGCAGAGTGAAGAGGCTGTGAATTATCAGGCCAGTGATCACAGTAAGAGCATACATGGCAACTTCCCAGCCGATCTGTCCTGTGTCCGTCATCTTCACCACCTGACCTGCCAACAGGAAGAGGATTCCCACTGGGGAATACCTGTCATATGAAGAGGTGAGATACAGCAGGAGAGATGTGATTACACAGGCCTACTGTAGAGAGGGCCAGAGAAAACATCTGTCACTACACTCTTCTCAGCTAGATCAGTAGTACACCATATACAGATTTACACCTTTCCATGTAACCTGTTTATGTTAAACATGTAAAAAAAAAAAAAACACCCAAGCAATAAATTTCTTATTAAACACCCACAAAGATGTGGACAGCAGTACATCTGACGAGACAGATAGATACTAGAGACAATTCCAAATCCCTGTAGAGATAACACTGATCAAATGTGACAGAATAATAAACACAAGCAGAGCAGTGCCAATGAAAGGGAACACTGACAAGACAAGCAGCTCTTTCTAATATTTGCTCCCATTCTTACCAGATGACTATGTTAACCAGACACATCATGGCTTTATTCAGGCAGTTAAAGAAATCCCTCAGAGGTTTTCCTTCAGTCTCCATACTGCTCAGGATGAGGCCAAAAGCGACAGAGAAGACCAGCAGACCCAAAATGTTGATGCCGTCTGAGCTGCCTGCCGTTGGTACTACCCAGTAATGATGGTCAAATCAGTAGTGAAATGATAGTGTAACGACAATATTAACAATAGAGAGCAATAATCAAAGCAGCATAAGGGAGACTGTGTTAGACATCGATTGGCTCCCATGACAGAAACTGACCAAGGAAAAGACTCACTGATCTCAGTCTTATTGATGACACCAAGATGCTCTCTTATAGGACCACTCCTGGAATAAACTGTTTTATACTGGACATAAATATGAGCACATGTTAATAGTTGGTGACAGTATAAATGTAAATCACTGACACTGCAGATCTTACCTTTCTAAAACAAGCTTCCACCAGATTTGATGGAAACATATTTCTGTAAATCAAAAACACAGACCAGGTGTAAACTGACAATGGTACTAATTATAAAAACACACTGATACTCAGTTTCCTGGATAGGCTTCCATACGCACCTGATCAGATCCAGGAAAGCATCCACACTTTGCACAGCCTCTGTTTTACCACCAGAGGACTCCAAGGTATCCCTGAATAATTTCCCTGGCTGGATGAGAAGGGCAAGGGAAATGCCAGTGAATGCAGCAATAATAGTGGTGACCATGTAATAGCTGAAGGCCCTCAGCCCAATTTTCCCATAAACCTTTCTGTCTACAGTGGACATGCCTGAAATAAAAACAAAACGTTGTGATACACTGCTCAGAAAAAGTATGCAAACCCTTTGAAGATGACTGGTCTTCTGATTAATTGGTCATATCATTAAAATGTGATAGGATCTTTATTTAGGTTGTAACTATAGACAAACACAACATGCTTAAGATGTTCTTTGTTTGCAGCCTGTAGTAGACTGACTTTTAGGGGTGTTGTTCTTACTGGCCCTGCCAATTACTGGCTCTGATATTTAGCAATTTTATGACTGTCATCATCAGTGTTTTTCTTTAACTGATTCCCAGTAAAATAAAAATTTAAAAAATGAATTGCTTCTATGGCTTTGATGCAGCCTCCTCTGTCCATCTGTAGTCACCACTCTGTGGCATTGAGGAATGTGGCATCCACAGCATTGGCAGGTTACTTGAGTTAAAGCCTATCAGCACTGAAGGATAAATGTTAAAGTTCCCTTTTAGTTAAATACATATAAATATACGACGGCATTCCAACAAAGTTTTGTATTGGAGTTTGTGTTACTCTAGATTTTGACACAAAGACTTCTATTTTAACTGTACATGCATAGCAGGTCCAAATATTCAGTACAATCAGTAGCAGCTATGGCCCTGAGAAATGCATGTAGGTCGACCTCTATAGTGTAAGACACTTAATTAGCCCTAGCACTCTGATCAAATTGATTGAGCTTAGTTTTACCTGTTTAAAAAAATAATTCTCAGAAGCATTGTTGAGTTGTCAAGTGGCTCTTTGGCAAACTTGTGATGTGCAGGGATCTTTTCTTTGGTGAGCAGCCACTACCTAATCGGTACCCTGCCATGGACACAACGCCTATTAAATGATCTGCAGGTCGACTCATGAAGGGAGACATTAACTAGCCTCAGTGATTCCTTTAGGCCTTCAGCTATGATCCTGGCCTTATTTTTGCATGATGTCTTTGGAGACATCTTAGTGGAAGGCCACCTTTAGGAGAGCTAAATCATCTCCACTTATAGATGTAGATGTGTCTGCATGACTGAACTGTTGAATATCTCAGCTCTTTGAGGTATTTAAGCTCTGTGCAAATCCACAATCCACCTTTGTTGTGGGGCATTTTCACATCAGCAGATATTTCTTCTGAATATAATTAATAATATGTGCATGACAGTTAGTATAGTTTTACCACAAAACTCCAATTTTGCTTCACTGTATGGACTCCAGATCTGCTAACTCCTTACATCAGTTATCTTTGGTTGATCTCATTACTTAGGGGTTCACATACTCTTTCCAAGCTATACTGTGGATGTTGAAATGATGTGTTCAAGTCAATGATTTCTCTGTTAAAGTTATGCTTGTTGATAGTTTTAGCTTAAAAGAAGATCAGACCACATTAAACACAATCTCTAAAGGGCGTACCTACTTCTTTTTGCACATGTAATGTATATCCATTGCATTAACTCATACAATACTGCCACAAATGTTGGGTTGGTAACCAAACAACACTGTGTAATATTAAACACATATTAAAATGATGATTTTTGAAAGTACTTTTGACATGAATGTACAGTTTAGAAATATTTTTAGGGCCTAAAACTAAAACCCTTGCTTCAACTTGATGTTTGTAAAAGTGTGCTGAATGTGCTTTAGCACTGGTAGAAACATACAAACGATACTTTCTGAGGAAACAACAAAAGTCTATAGTTACACATCAGCCTTTAAACTCTAGGATGTCTTAGTCAGTTTGTTAGCCTCCACTGTCATCAGTCTTAGGGCTTGGTAACTCTTTCACCTGCCAGCAGGGCACTTATCCACTCTGTGTACCTACTGTATGTAGCCTACTGTGTCTTTATGATCAGGAAACTATTAGGATGTGCCATGTGACTCCAACAACTTCAACACTGAATGATCAAATGTGATACCTGGAAATCCACTTTAACCAGGCTGAACTGTGAATCCCACCTGTAATCAGACTGGAAACAATGAGGGGAAGCACCGACATCTGCAGGATCCTCATCAGCAGCTCTCCAGGAAAAGATAAATATTTTATACTTCGAGCTGACATGTTAATGTGTCGCAGAGCAAAGCCCAGACCAATTCCTCAGAGGAACAGAAACACAGGTCAGTACGTCAGATTTATCAAAGAACAAGTTCAAAACATGGAGAAGAGCTAAAACAAAGAGCAGTGCTGGAGAAAGCAGTAAAGCAAGTGACCAACCAGCAGAGAGCAGTTTGTAAATGGTAAATTGTCTGCACATATATAGCGCCTTTCTACCTTAGTGGTGCTCAAAGAGCTTTACAGTGTGTTTCACATTCACCCATTCACACACCAATGGTAACAGACTTCCATGCAAGGTGCCTGCCTGCCATTGGGAGCAACTTGGGGTTCAGTGTCTTGCCCAAGGACACTTCAGCATGTGGAGGGGCCAGGGATCGAACCGCCAACCTTGCAATCAGTGGACAACCTGCTCTACCACCTGAGCCACAGCCGCCCCATTTGTCCTTTTGTTCGTCTTTGTAATGGTGAAATAGACATATCCAGTTTAAAGGGAGAATAAAATGTATGTTTAAAAACTACTTACCTAATGCAACAGCAGTCATTGTGAGAACAACAAAGGCATTTTTCTTGAGAAAAGCAGTAATACTGGATCCACTCTGGACTGAAGATACATGACCAGAGTTCTCAACACATCTGTGGTGTGTTTGGTTTTCATCGGGTGCTACAACTTCTACCGAGTCTAACTCAGACAGGTCCTCACAGCTTGGCAGCACCTCTTTCATGATTAGTCCCCGAAAACTGTACAAAAATTGCAGAAAAGACAGAACAAGAACTATTAAGACACTAATCATGATGAAATTAAAGTCTGTGAAAAGACAAAATTTACAAAATACACAACATGATAGCAGGTTAAAATCACAAAATATGCGATAATAAGCCTATAGTTAAAAAAGAGACCTTCAAAGTGAAAAATCAATAACATCACATAGAACCTGTTTACTGAAGAAAAAAAATACACCTTTAAAATGCTGTTTCCTGAACAGTGTAAGCAAATGCAGTGAGCCCCCACAGTAGGGATGGGTTGGCTGGTTGAGGTCCAGTTGTTTTCCTTCTGGCAGATCAGCAAGTTTTGGAACACAGTAACAGTTCTACATTAATCATCAGCTTTGTGTCTGTGTCCTCTCCCTCAAGTCATATGCCAACTAAATAGCTACATTGTACACTGTCGACTACATGGAGGGCTAGTTTATTATCTTCCAACAAGCACACATGTGGCATTTGAGGCTAAACAAGCCTCCTAATGTTGTTCAGGCACACTTTCAAACTTTTTCAGGCTTCATATTTATCTGGCTCAGTGCAGGACTGAGTGTTTTAACAGACACTGTACAATAAAATAGAATTAAACAGAATTAAAATGCACCTCAAGTACAACTCATTCTCCAAATATACCCCTGCTGTGATTATATTTAGACAGCCGACTGACTATATTTCAGTCTGACGACGAAAATGCAAACTGGCAGACGAACCTCATGATTCCTGTCAAATGAAAATAAAATGGAATCTCACGTCTCTTTAAATGTCTCCATGATCACAGACTTGTTCTATGAAAAGCGTCACAGCAACATAATTCTTCAGTTAAGCAGCTTTCTGGATAAAGCTGCTATACATACGCTGGGTTTTTGGCTTGTTTTGCTGGCAAGCTACAGTTTTGTTGTTACAGGTCAGACTGTTCATGGCTGATTAAACCACATTGGATACACAAAGAGTCACAGGTTAATATGAACTGTCCAAATTAAACCTCTTACACCACACATTCCCTTCCTGTAATACCCTATAGTCCAAGTCACGCTCAGTTAGAAGGCAATGTGCTTTTAGTTATGTATGCAATGAGATGTATTTGTGATTCTGAAAATAAATCCCAATAACAGGTAAACATTTATTTGGAGCAGTATAAATGTCTATGTAATCACTTTATGTTTGTCTTTATACGTGACTATGTTCAAGTTTTAGTCTTTAAAAAATATAAACAGACAACAAACACACAAAACAGGTCAGGAGTCCAATGTCTAGTAAACACAGCACTACATCAGGCCACCAGAATCATTGGAGTGAAAACATTAACCTCATGTAGACTTAATTGGTGACTGTAAAGGTTTGATGAGCAGCTGTGGTCAGCTTCAACTTCTGGGAGTCGCTGTCAGCAGACAGTCTCACTGTGGAAAATTGCTACTCAAAACACACAAGACGCCGGCCGCCGTGTAGCTCGCTGAGTTGGGGCGTTGCTAGGTCGCCAGCAGCGGTCGTGAGTTCGAGTCCGGCTCGCAGCCCTTTGCTGCATGTCTCTCTCCTCTCTTTAACCCATTCCACACTGTCTATCAATAAAATGGAAAAACTCCCCCCAAAAAATATAAATTAAAAAAACACAATATGCAAAGTTTTTAACAGCCCTGGAGCATAATTTATTATTATTATTATTTAATTCTCATACAACAGAGCAAAAAAAACTGTGACTAACGTCTGGTGGAGACAAGGATGTTTCACAAGGAGATAATGCTTCACAAAGAAGCTTATTTAGACGCATTTTGGCAAAACCTTTGTTTGAACTTTTGAGGTGATCTGAGGTTTCAGGTGTGCATGTGTACTACAGAGTCTGCAGACATTGGATCTGACAGTTTGGCTTCAGCCGACAGGACAGGAGAATATCTGAAACAAATCCTGTGTGATTAGGTGATCTTAAGTCCTACAGGGTTAATGTCCAGAGTCTTATTAGTTCTGTGTTAGGTACACAGGTTTTAGGTCAGGGAGGTGTTAAGTCCACAGCGTCCCCAAAGTGCAGCAGTAGAGCTGATCAGGAAAATTTAATGCTTCCTTAGTCTCCTTAAGTTGCAAATCGTATGTTTTTAAAAATAATGGGGGGTTTCTGGGGTACAACTAACATAAGCACATTCAGTTTGAACCGAAGGTATATGAAAGCTGCTGAATTAATACTTTGCAAATCCTGCATTAGACATCATTTTCTGATTTATTGATATTGAATCAGTCAGCAAAACATTAGCTCAATGTTCTGGTTTAACTGTCCACACATTTACTGTATTTACTGTAGAAGTGACACTTGGCCTCATTTATTAGTGGACGCACAAACAGATCAAATGGAACATGAATATCAGACGTGTGAGTGCTTGCTGTATTAGATGTTCTGTCCAAACTGCATTTAAACAGTCTGATGGACTGGCAGCACTGTAACTCTCAGCAACATGAGAACACTGCAGTTCATGCTAACTACACTGATTCAACATAATGAACAAATATATTAAACTCGATTATGACCCATATCCCACGACAAACTTGTAATATGTCTATAGTAAGTAATGTTCCTCTAACATTTGAATCTTGAAGGTTTGGGAGAGAGACAACATGGCCTACAGCCTGAAGATCTATCCAGGTCCATCTTATTGACAAAGTAAAGACTCTCCATTGTCTGTAGGCTGCCAATTATGAGCTAAGCTCTTTAGCGGTTTTACTCCAGCCACAAGTTATTGATACAGTATAATCATCTTGACACACAATAGGCACGGTTTCAATATGAGAAGTCTGTATAGTGAGCAGCTCTTGGAGGCAGTTTCTTAATTTAAACAGTAAGATTTAGGTTTACCACTACCTCTACCTTCTGCTAGACTTTGGCTTCCCTCTTCCCAGAGGGACTGAAACACACTGGGTGAACTATGGCTTTCCTCCTGAATCAAATGTTGGGTGATAGGTTGAAGAGCTTTACCGAAGGAGGAGATGAAAATGACAGTGAAGCAGATGGAAAGGAAATGGAAAGTCCAAAGGCATGTCCAGGGAGGAGTTTGAGGAGTACCAGAGGCAGCTGGTGGAGGAAAAGTGAGTAAGCAGAGATGCTTATATTCTATCCTCATAGAGACTGATGATATAAAATCATGTTTATGGCTGGTGTAGCACCACACGTAAACAGAACAGGAGACCCTGCTTAAAAATGTTCAATGTGAGCGTTGTGTGAAGGACATCAAGTTTGCATGTTTTTAAATAACATACTGAAATGACTAAATGTGCTGCTAAAAGTGAGAGTTATTAATGTAGGAAAATACAGCCGGCATATCCATTAAACAAGCATTAGCAGGTGTGATTAGAAAAACTTGAAGTAGGTGTCTCTGAGCCACAAATAATAAGCCTCACATCTTCTGATGAACGCTCAGGAGTGATACAGTAATGATATACAGTGCTCTACGGTTAAAGTCCACATGTAAATGCACACCCAGTGATGCATGGTGCTATTGCTATGCCATACTAATAGCAGGCCCACAGTGCAATAAAAACGAATCAAAAAATGGTGGGTTTGCATTTCCTAGATATACAGATGCTGCCATTTGTGTTCTCTGAGTAAAGACACTGGTCTTCCTGTATATGAGTAAATCAACTAAAAGATGGACTGAAAGGGTAGGTCATGGTTTTGCTGTGAAAATATCAACACTTCTGGCTGCTCTCACGTCTTCAGGAAGGCTGTTCCAGAGACGTGGACCATAATAAAAAAAGAAAAAACGCCTCACTGCGGGTTGTTGTTCTGACTTTGGGTACAGATAAAGGCCATTGCAGAAGACTTGATGGTTCTAGAAGGATCATAGGATAAAAGACAATTAGGTTATATAAACCAGGGAAAAGCTCTTAAAGGGGACTTTAAAATAGGTGTAATGTACAGTCTCTTTCTGGTCCTAGTCAACACAAATTAGGCTGAGTTTCGAAGCAGAACCACAATATCTAAAGGAAACAAGTTTCTCAAGGATTTAAACACACTGTCAACAAATGATACCATAATGGTAAAACAGAACATCTCCAGTTTGCTAATCCTGCACATTCAAATCCAACCAACTGTCCTGAGTGATGCCTGAGGTTCTTGTTGACTCTCAAATGAAATAGGAAATTGGTCTGCTCTCGGCCTCAAGCTACTTTGTACCAGGACATGACTTGGACTGGGCTGTGCACAATCTTTGACTTGTTCTGGACTCAGCTTTGGTCATTATAACTAAAGCACACGATCAGATCAAGTCAAGTCACTGTTATTATAATTTCAAAGTACTTTCCAATAGAGAAACACGGTGTCCCAGTTATTTGTTAACATAGATGCAGTGTGGCTTCAGTCTATGACGGCACAATAAAGCCAAAAATCAGCTCAGCTTTTTATAAATGTGTGGGTGTGTATTACGCAGTCTTACTTGCTTGTGAGGATGTGTGTGATGCATGTGTGACATCAACGGATGCGCGCCAGGCTTACAGGATAGCTTTAGCTAGGGGTTTATTTCCTTGGGGCTCAAATTAGCCAGAGAAGAAGATTAGGCTCTGTGTGTAATAACTCATCAGGGCTCGGTTTCAAGAAGCCACCATTAACACGTCTCTTAGCCAGTACGCTTTAAAACAATAATTATTTAATCACCTTACAAACTCAAGTCATTCGGAAGAGTTTGTTATCTTCAATTAAGCAAAAAGGCAAATTGTAATGAAATTAAAGTCTTAAATGTTGCAGCCTGTACAACACAACAGTTATTTGTTTTCACTTAATGTGGCACAGGGTGTTGAATAAAGCAATTTGATGTTTCTCATTTAATGATGGAAGTTCACCAATGAAAGAAAAAATAAATCTAAATCAGTTTTAAAATTGCATTTGAAGATTGTATTCGGCTAAAATGTTGTTCTAGAAAATTAAGTATTACTGTATCGTTGCAATCAGCACAAGTAAAAGTGAAAAATGATTTGGCTACTTCTTTAAATGTCTTACTTTCTCCTCTTTATTTAGATAATAATAAAAAAAAACAAACAAGGCCTGGCCGTTAAAACATGTGTTATGTGATGAAATCTGCATAAGAGAATGACAGATCTATCTGTGTAGTCTCCGTTTCAGCAAATCCACACTGTCTACAAACAAAACTTCTTTGCTACAGAAGTTCAAAAGCATGTCAGCGAGTTCCTGTGACTCCACTGGAGGACAAAGTATCCCAGTAAATGCTTAGACTGTCTTTGTGGGAGGGAGTAAGGTGAAGAAGTGCAGCCCTGGCCAAGACATCAAGTAACCGCGGATCTGTGCCAAGCTGCAGTTCTCAGTGCAGCTAATCTTATTAAAGTAGGGTCAGGGCCTTAGCAGACCACCCTTAAATAGACACAAGTCAAAGCACCCCCATCGGGTCAATCTGAACTTAGTTGTGACAAAATACAGAGTTCAAAATGCGTCATTGCTGCAGCTTTGTCAATAAAATAAGAATGACATGTAAGCATGAAGCAAAAAGGTAATTATATAATCTGGAATTGGGAGTGATGTCATTGTCACAGCTACGTGCATTCTCACACACATTAGAGGAAGGCACGTATCCATGCAATGCAATGTGAGATGTTTATCAGGTTAATCATGGAAGGATCTTTTTCTTTTCGCTAACAATATCACTGTAATGTAATAATGCTGTAGATGACAGACACTGATTTCTAAGGAAAATTTTCTTCTAAGTCACCTGTTTCTTAGTCCTCATACTAGGGTACATTTCTTTGTGCCCTAGTATGAGTAGACAAGAATATGGGTCACATCCAAATGTGCAATGATTTCCATGTATCACAATCTATACATTCAGCGGATCGTTCAAGTGTAAACAGTTATGCTGCAGTGAGTTTTTTCTTATGATATTGTGTGGCTGCACAGCATAGTCGTCCTCGTAGTTTCACTCCATTCACAGTCTTACATGAAGTGAGTTTGTTCTGCAGGGTCCAGCGTGACAAGGACTTTGCTACAAAGAAGGCCAAGAGGGCAAATCTAAGAGCAGCACTGACGGATAAATATTGACTTCCAGAGGTGAGGAACCCTCTGGTCACCATTTATCGACTCACTTGTTGACAGATTCCACCACTATTTATGCGTTCTAACCTGAATCACGTCCTCCCAGTGGAACAATAACATTTAAGCTGTTAGAACTATGTTGCTATCTTATGCATTTGGTCACTGTTAATCTTATTAGGGTAGCCTACTGTATGATAAAGGTTTCCTGTTAAGGTGGACACTACTTTTGGCCATATCACTGAATTGCAGAGGCATTAGAGGGAAGGGGATATCCATACAGGAGTAGTTACAGTTGGACTGACACACTGGTAATTTCCCAGTGGCTATACATAATTAGCTGGTAACAAGATAAGTTAAGGGCTAGTTAAGGGCTACTTTTCTTGGTTTCCTTGAGTGCTTTTCAACAGGGTTAATTATACTTACACTCAGGTGTAAGTCTGTACAGGACAGTAACAGTCTGTACCAGGAACAGGAAGCATGTTCCTGTGCTCCTTTCACTCTTCTTTAAAGCAATTTTGCTTTTCTTTTGTAACATGAATACATTTGCTTTAGATTATAAAAGTATAAAACACTTCACTTAACTTAATATTGCGTGCAATTTAAACATTAGCTGATTTTAAACTAATTCAAACTTTAGGTAACTCATTGAAATGGCTCGATTACTTAATTTTTGTTTGCCTTGAGGTCATGATTTCCGGTCCCCTCCCCTATACCTGCTAATCATTGAAGCAACTTTTGAAACAGTCGTTTAAACTTGAAAGATTAACAGTTCTACTAACACTAGTTGGAACTACCCATTTCATTCTGAATCATCAATTTAAAAATTCATGTTTCTGCTATAAAAAAAAACCCAACTCTCCGACAGAACCAGGCTCAGGGAAGGTGGCCATCTGCCTTGACTGGTTGGGGTAGGAGTGGGGATGAGGGGGGAGGGGATAGCAGGAGGGGTTGGAGTGGGGATGGCAGGACAGCAGGTGGTGAGGCCAGCGGCTGCAGATCAAGGACGTGTAGCTCCAGATCCGCGCAAACATTATTTTTAGAGTGAAAGAAACTTTATTGCATGTCAGGTTTTACCACCACTGTGAACATATTATAATTTCACATCTTCTGTAACAGAGTGCTCAAGACACTGCAACAGCTCAGATGGCTGGAGATGACACTGACCTGCCAGAAGACCTCGCAAAAATGGAAGATGAGGAAGAGGAGGAGATCAATGATTCATTCCTCAATAAACTTCAAAACATGGAGGTGGATACCCTGAAAACCAAGGCCCAGGCCACAGTGACGGAGATGAAGCAGGCAGCAGAGGAGAAGTGTGCCATCACATGACCACTAGTCATTAAAATATACTGTACACACACCATTCCCAGGCCTTCACAAGTACCTTCACATAAACTGCATTATTACACTGTCTGATTTCAACATGTATTTAATAGAACTATTATTTTTATCCAGCAAGATTAATTGTTCCTTTTCACTGTTTCGTATTACTTGTTTTACAGAAATAAAATGCTTTGGCTAAGTAAGCTTCCTTCTTAAATTAATGCAGTTCATTTACTTTATTTATGGTTGAAATATTCATGTGACATTTAATTCGACTGACTCTTTAATTTCCTATGTTGAAAGCATTAATGGTAATAGTCAGAATCATAATGCCTTATAAAGTGTCTTGCACAGGGAAATTCAGATAAAACAGTTCAGCCCCGTAAAATACACAGAAACATAGACCATGAGGGAACACCAGGAAGCCTGGGTGGATGCAGTGTGAGAGTGAGTGGTTGGTGGTGATCGGAGGGGCCGATGGAGCAGACTGGCAGCCTGGCCTCCGTCAGTCTACCCCAGGACAGCTGTGGCTACATACATAGCTTAGCACCATGGAGTATGGAGTGAATGAATAATGCAATGTAAAGCTTCTTTGAGTGCCTAGAAAAGTGCTATATAAAAACAATGCATTATTATGAAGGAACCATAATTAGACGACTCTAGTGACTAGTAACTTATGAATCGCTTGTGGAGATATTCCCTAAATGCAACGAAAAGTGGATCGGATTAGAATCCCATACTCCACCTTTAACGTGCCAAACATGACTGAGTTGGATGTGCATGGAGCAAAACCAGAGAATGCAAGCGGAGATGCAACAGGCTTAACATATTTAAGATTATTTAGATTTACCAAGCTGCGTATGGAAACAAGGGCTGAACTAACAGACTCTGAAGTAGTAATCCTTTTTGTGACAATCACTTAGCTTGTGTGTTTGATTAAAAGGTTAAAGAGGTTAAATGAGACTTTAAGTGAGGAAAGCATTAACAATGGGAACGTCCTAATCTGGATGAGCAGAGGCAGCGTAAACTCTATGACTGTTATGACAAACGAAAAGATTAGCAGATAAAGTACCTGAATGCTACAGAGATTTATTTTTCCTTCACGACATCAGCTGCATCACTTCATGAAGTACCACAGGTAAAGGACAAGCGTGCTGCTGTTCACTGTGCACCTTGATTCGGCAGGAGTTGCTTGTATCTATAGAGCACATTACAGGACATTTAGTTCAGTCTAGGGATCAAGTTTTGCTCTTCTCTATTTGCTTGCCCCCTCTGCAGCTTTATAGTCACATCACATGATTTCATTTGATCGATTAATAAATAACCTGCCCCTTTTACTTCTATTAAAATTTAAGTGAGATTTTAAACTTTGAAGCAAAATCTATCTGAAAGCATTTCATTCTGGTTCATTCTGGGGGTGAAGTCCTGAACAAGATGTGTCCAAGTCAGCTTTTTCTTACCATTTTAGCTCCAGCTGATCACGTGATCAGCCTCTCAGCATTTTACCCTCCCTTTCCATCGTCTCCCTGTCATCCCCCTGCTGCTCACCATCCCCCTTTCCCCTTGTAAGCTGACACAGCGCCTTTAAACATTAGCTGCTTTCTTCCTAATAGGATCTCGGGGACTTAAATTGTCATCTGATAAAACTAAGGCGCTTGATAGCTGTGCTGTACCCTCTTAACCAATTTGCACTCAATTAGGATAATGGGGAAACAAGCAAAGAGGGACAGCTTTAATATATTAATGTGATAAAATGATGAGATCTGAGAATGGATTAAACATTATCTTTCAACAGCGACAATAGCATTTCCAAGTTTGACTTGTCAAACAGGTGTAAAATTCTGGCAAGTTTTTATGGACTAAACTCCATGTACAGGATGAGCATCATTTTAAGGTGATGCATACATGCTGGCTCACTAAAACATGAACATGAAACCAAGCTAATACTAATGTTGTGCTTTGAAATCAACTAAATAAGGTTTGTTATATAAAGATATAACATAATGCAACCAAAAACTGTTTCAGTGCTGACTATTAAAGGCATTTAGAATGTGATAGTGTCCACTTTCAACATACATGCACACTGATTTCAAGATTTCACACGCAATGAATTTCCACAATCACGTTATTAATTAATGAGATTAATAATCATTACCATTCACTGTCTCATGTCCTCAGCTTACTAGGACCGATAATGCTACATTCAGTGCTTTACCGTCGTGGTGTAATATATTTGACATAGCTGTCTATAAGCTGCATAATACTGTGTTAATAATAAATGAATCAAAAAGACTGTCTGTGCCTCTGTTGTTTCTCTGTCTATATTGAAAGTTAGAGAAAGGTGGCACTGCAACACCTCGTAGGCCTGACTTTCCTTGTAGTCGCCATATGGCAGCAGCCTACTTCATGGCAAAGCCCTGCCAGGGGGCATCTTTAAGTTCTTTATTTCATTCACAGGCAAAAGTAATGGGCTTTTCAATCTCTCCTTTCTGGGAAAACAACCTTGACAACCAAAAAAGGCAGTCAGCCAAAGCCACTTAACCTACAGCCGCCCTGTTCATAGACTGCACTGCCAGTGTTGCCCAATGTTGCCAGATGGCCTTAAACTTGTTAGCATTTACAATTCCTCAGCTGCTTAAAGATCCCACTGATTCCTAGATAGTGGTGTATCCTTTGCTACATTCTATAGTGCATTGCAAAAACGCTTCATTCAACATTTAGTCCACATTAAGCAGAACTTGCACTGACCACTGCATAAAAAAACATGAATATGCAAATTGTATCATTATATTTTATGGTTATAGTGTTGGCCCTTGTTAAAAAACAAGGGCCTATTGTTAAAATGCACTCCAGCTACAATGCACAGAAGAGCATACAAAGGAAAACCTATGGAAAAGATGGTGCTCCCTAGTTGAAAACTTTAAGTCTAACCTAAATTCAATTAAATTCAAATAAACCATCAAAGACACACAGTGTGTTTAAATACAGAATGGTGGGAGAGGTAAAAGAATAGCAACATAATACTTTTATAATAAATAATAAACATGTCTGCATGCCCTTGCTGTGGCTTAGCTTATGATATTCAATTCAAGTTAGCATTCCTGAAACATTTGCTTTCAAATGTTACATGCAGACACCTTAACGTCAAAAAACTACTTTCTGTGCCACTTTTTCATGTTGCGTTTTGTGTGTGACGTGCAAAGAACTCCTAAATATACCTTCAGGTAGGAGGAGTGAGGTCAGAGGAAATCTCTAGTGAAGTCTTTAGGCTAATTAGGGAGGGGATTGATCTCTGCAACACCTACTGGGGCTGCAGCAGCTTTGTTTGTGCCAGCTGGCAAAGGAGAAACTTGCTGGCTGCAGGATGTAACACCCTTGATGCCCCCAACCCATTTCTATGATCAGAAGCCGGGCAACGAGACTGTCCAACTGTCCCTGTTATTTGTTATGTATTCATTTGACAGACCTCCTCAGCTGAGACACTGTAAAGGAGTGGTATAGATGGTGTTCAACACGAGTCTTGTTCACTAACTGTTTATGTTTGAATTAATTAGGTTAAATGGAGGACTGCCTTACTTTGACTCTGTAGGCCTGGACATTACCTTATTGCTTTGTTGGCTTCTTGTTAGAGACATAAACATGAAAAATGCAGCATCAGACATCAAACAGTTACTAATATTACTTCCCAGCTGATTATTTGTGTACTTTTTAAAGCAAGTGTATAATTACACATTTGTTGACATTTTTTTGAGATGTAAAAAAGTTATATAGTGTATTTTAAGGACACAATGTGTATTCAATTCTTCCAAAAAAAAAAAAAAGCAATCAAATTTGCTTTGAACCACGAGTAATTCACTTTGCTGTACTTTATTAAAGCCTGCTATTAAAAAAGCAATTGTGCAAGAATTAAGTGCCTACTTGAATAAAACTATTTTATGAATACAAGTCTTTACAGTGTGCAGTCATTCAAGTAAAAAGTCCATCTCTGTGTCTTTTCTCCCTTACATTGTCTATAATGAAGGGATTAGTGAAAACTCTCGGTACAAGCCATTATCTTTCAGACAATAGATTTTTTGAAAGAAAGTTTTGTTGAGGCTTCATTAGCAATGGCCTCCCTCTGTGGTCTGAATGCAGGACACATTTGGAGCAATTACTTGACCAGAAAACAACTGTCAGTCATTCTTAAAGGGGAAGGATTCCAATTAATAAACCTCTTAAAGCCTTTGGTTTTACTACCATTCCCCCACCAGCTTTGGTGTCTTGTGTGGTTAAGGAGAATTTTGTCAGGAGATCGGAAGACATTACATGTTCTTGTTACACAGGAGTCCAGCAGTAGGTCCTTTGCACATTTGTTTGCAGGGGATTTCAAGGACTTAACTAGGAGTAACAAGTGCCTACAGTAGATATTGTTAGTGTCATTTGTCTACTTACGGACTACAGAGACACCATGTGCGTAGCGTAGCCTGTGTCAGGAACCCGAACCAAGGTAAGATTACTTTATATACTTCCTCTGTGCATTTTGTCAATTATGTCTTCTATTTTAAATTAGCTGCAGATTTAATAAGCTGCATACCTATGTAAAACTTTAAACAAACAGACGTTTTAAAATGTGTTGGTAAAGGTCTCGAGAGAGAATGAGGTTATTCTAGCAAAGATTCTTCACTGATTAATACGAATATTTCCTTTTTATATATTTTTTATAAAAATAAAAGGACTGTGTGTAGTCAACAACACATGACTCATAACGTCACACATGACATTGTAATTGAAATTCATTTAGATTTGATTAGAGATATTGATTTACATTGTTTAAAGTAATTTATCTTGATTAACTAAACCAAGAGACCTGCATGTTAGTATAGATATCATCTTGGCATGTCTTATTTCCCCTACAATTCTTACATGTAAAACAGTTTATAAAGAACTATTAAAGTAACTATTAAATATAAGTTTGAAGGTTTACTGGATGTGTTGTCTTTCTTCTTTTCTACCTAACGAGAGACTAAGGAACCTGCATATTAGTAGATATCTTTTGCCTTGTCTCATTTCCACTACAGTTCTTACATGTAAAACAGTCTATAAAGAACAAAGTAATTATTAATTGTTAGTGTGAAGGTTGACTGTATGTTTTGTCTTTTTTCTTTTCATCTCATCCTTTGCAGACGAAGATGTGAGTTTGTCCTGCATTTGTGGAAACAAATCCTTCAGCCTCACTGAAGTGTACCTTGAAGGATAAAGTCCTAACACTTCACATAAATCTTCTCCGTTACATGTGAAGCGAAACAACAGCTCAGTACAACAGCTGCTGTACCTGGTTTTACTTGGTGGCCTTTTGCTCTATTTCTGGCAACGAAGAGTGAAAGTCTGTCCAAAGGCTCGGATGCATTTGTCAATGGATACCCTCGGAATAGTGGACGATAGTTGTCTGGACAACTATGACATGGCAAAAGGAGCTGGGTCAAGCAGTGGAGGCAGAGTCCACAGTATTGATGTCATACTGGGGTTCACTAAAGACCAGGACCCGTTACTCCATTCGGTAGGAGGCGATGACGGCCAGAAAGCCAATGGAGCAAACCCACAGGACCCTGAAAAGCAGGCCTCGTCAAATCACTACGGGCACCTTCCAGAACTGGGTGACAGCTCCCAGCATTCCTCCTACCATGGTGAGTCTTCTCAGAAAACAACCTTTTGCCAGGCACAAACCTTTGATACATTTTCTCTCTTATTATAATGCGCTCAGAGGATTCCATCTTTAACCGAGCAACACGTGGCGGCATCAAACCTGTACTAAGGTTGTCAGAATCTCTCCAGTTTAAAATGCAATACTCCTCACAGTCTTGTACCAGCAGCCTTCAACAAAGACCTTCAATGTTGCCTGTCTGCAGCAACTGCCATGTTCAGTTTACTGGTTGTCTGAAGTGACTGTGATGTTATTTTGCAAATTAGAATAGCCTATTTGCAAAATGAGATATTACAGCAGTATTAGCTGTTGTGCCAACTGTAAAGGTGCAACAAACTGCAGTCTTATATTCATTAGACAGAACAGATTATCAGTATATCTGATAATATTGCACTTCATGCAACTAGACTCTCATTTACAGTCCAAACACAGAAACATGAAATCCATGAAAGATGAATTAATAATAACATACTTTTAGAGTCCAAGATAATGTTAAATTTGCTCATGAGTGTCCAAACTACACCGTTAAATCTGGATTTTTACAATAAATATCCCTTTATATTATTTTAAAATTATAGAGAGCATAGTTCATAGATGCAGTGACCTCTTGTTCTACATTAATTTAATCTACATAAAACATACACTGAGTATACAATGCCCTATTAAATCAAATGGAAATATGTTAAATCCTGTGTGTGCATCATCTTACTTCCATGTCAAAAGGCTCCCTAACTTGTCAAACACAGGTGAAACCACTAATAAATGTTGAATGATGGCTACAGTTCCATTCCGGTGTTTCAGTGCCAGGGTCTGGGTGTCGTGCACACTTACTTACTTGGCACACCTGAATTAAACAGAACCCAAATTAATGCAATCCTTTACACTTATGTTCTTCTCCCCATAGGAGAAGAACATAAGACCCATAGGTCCATTCAGCCTGACAGTTTTTTAAAACTTTGGAATTTACAGCACATTTCAGATAATGTCCTGAGGATCTGAGCAACGCTTGTCCACACAGCAGACTTTTTCAAGTATTGATCCACTGGTTGGAAATAAGAGGTTACCAAGCCAGTTAAAAGAATCTGTTGCTGGTCCTTAGCATTAATCAGCTGAACCTCAGTGTAATGAATGATGTTGTTTGACACATTCTACCAGTTCTAACTCTGCAGTTTTGATAATGAAAGACATGAAACTTTAACTGTTAGGAACCTACTAACATGCTGCTTGACATATCTGCAGCACATGTGAATAGCACAGCAGCAGACAAAAAGGGCAGTGGGTGAGCTATGGAAGAGCAGGTCTGACCAATAATTGTGAGAAGTTTTCAATATTGGGATCCATTGCAAACAATCCCAGCTGACCACAGCTGCTGTTCTTCACTGACATTTACTGCCACAGCTTGTTTCATAAACCATTGTAAAGGGCTGCTCGTATTGTATAAGCCATGAGGGAAAATTAGATTGTTTTTTGAAATATCTATTTGCAAGACCTGCAATTCAACTTTGATTTCAAGTGAATGGTGTTTTTGGTCACTGTACATTTTCATTACTTACATAGTAAATGCCCAGTATGCTGGTCAGCATATAAGGCAGCGACGAAGGTCTTCCACCTCTGTCTCAGAGACCTTTCTCCATGCTTCTCTGGCTGCAGATGAAGGTCTTCAGCTCTGCTTTCACCATCTCTTGAGCTGCCCTCTTCTCTGTTCCTCCTCCAGTGTCCACTGCAGACATCTCTGTGATTCCTGTAACTTACAAGAACAATTATATGACAAAGGCATGCAGTGACTCCTGTGCTTAACAGTGGCCGCTGACCAGCTTTAAAACTATTATCAAGTCAAAAATGTACCAAGATTTTTAAGTTTAATGTAGAATTGCCTTGCTATAGTAAATAACAAGACAATCAGGGATGATGATGTCACAAACATTTTTGATGAGTATAAAAAATACCATCCCAGTTATTCCCTCCTCGTGGTGTACCCTTAGAACAATCACACTTCTGCTGCATGGCATCATCATTAAAAAGCAGTGATCTGTTCACCATATTGCCTGAAACTATTTGGTATGATTAATGAGCTTTGGTGCATCACTCATATGGCTCACTTGCTCTATATCCTTTACTTGGAAAACACAATCTGGACTACAACTGTTTACTTGGCTTGGGCAAAAGCCACCTAAAGTCCCTTGTTAGATTAGAGAAGGCAGGGACTCAGGGACTTGCAGGTTTAACTGGTAGCATCTGTTACTAAGGGATTACTGCAAAGGAAGAATTCAGTGAAAGACGTGATGTCATTTGGAACTGTCAAACCCCTGGGGTTCACAAACCCTTAAAGGCAAAGATAGGCTCATCAGTCATTAAGTTGGTTTGTTATGAGAGGAGGAATAAAGATTTCACTTTTTGATCAGCCTGTATTTCACTTTTTAAGAAAATAATCAACAATTACACATAGATGAAGATGTGTTCCTCAGGTAGCATGTTTTGTCCTAAATTATAGTAAAGAAAGCTTCATTAGTAGTGCTAAAAAAAGACTGAAAAAAGACTCACTTTTCTACAAAGCTGTGAAACAGGAGCATGTTGTTGAATGCTTGACATTGCTAACACTAGTAACTTCATTAGGGTGACAGGATGGGGAGTATTGAGGGGAGCAACTACTGGTTGGGCAGTTTGTTCATAAAACACAAGAATTCACTTTCCAAATCACTATTCTGAGAAATGCTTGAATTATGTTAATAATAAATACCAATTAAGTTCTCCTTGGAAACCCAAACAGGTCTTTGAGGTGCCAATTTCTAGAGACTGACTGATGCAACTCAACATACTGGTGAAAATTTCAGAATCTGACTTCCCTTTTAACCGGGATCTAGATAACACACACAATTGATGTCCCTAAACTAACGGACTCCTTGGTTGAAAAATGTGCCTTTGTGGTTTTAATTAATCCTTAATTAAGATCCTTAATTGCTCTTTTAGCTCTTCCTTGTTCTGTCATGATGTCCTTGACTTTGCTCAGCCAAATAAGATTTGTCTAGATGTTTACCCTCTCTAAGGATGGCCAACTAGGGTGATTCTAATTGGTTGTTAAAAAGTATTGCATTGATTAGGTGTTAAATTATACAATTCAGTCACCCAAATATACACTTTCTCTCTGTCCATCTTTGTCTGTATCTAATGAGACAGAATTATTTGAATACAAGTATAAATTGTTGTAATCCTTAACACAGCATAACAGCATCATAAATCTAAAGATTTAAAATGTTGCTGAAACAAACTGATAATATGGGTCACATCAAGAAAAGCAGCTAGACCAAATAGTACTGTTTTTCATAACATGGAAAAATGACAAATGGTTGATGAGACCTGTTTTGTTGATTTACTAGATATCCGAGCCATAAAAAAAGACATTCACTGTATATATCATGTCCTTCATTTTAGAATCAGACCTTTTCTCTGGTGACAAGTGTGATGGAGAAATGAGCAACTTGCAGAAAGATGTGGACGTTGATGAGGACTCTCCAGAGACGGTTAAGGAGGAGGAGCACGCTAAAAAGAAGCACAGAAGGAACCGGACCACATTCACCACCTATCAGCTCCATGAGCTGGAGAGAGCCTTTGAGAAATCCCACTATCCAGATGTCTACAGTCGTGAAGAGCTGGCAATGAAGGTCAATCTGCCTGAGGTTCGAGTTCAGGTAAGCACTATAAAATACAGTCATGTGTGAAAGTAAGTAGATCCCATGAAACTGACTGAAAGGTGTTTTTTCTGTTTATCGAGAAGAGCAAACATTAGATCCTGTTAATGCCTGTGCCTACAGCTAAGGCTGATATATGTAAAGACAACCACAAAGACAATAAACTTTTTCAATAGTTTTTCAACAAATATATCAATATATGAAATTTTCTTCTGTGGCCTAAAAAACGAGAGCTATCCCCTTTAGCAGAAATGACTTCTTGTTTGCGTTTCACATCACTGTCCATCAATCTCTGACATCAGCTTGCTAAGTCTTTTGACCAGTTTTCCAGACAACATTCTCTTTGCTGCAGGATGTTTGGGGTTTTACTTGCATGCACTGCTTGTTTCAAATTCCTCCACAACATTTTCAGTGGATCCATATCTTAACTTTCTCTACCTCTCTTCCCTCACACACTCACATTATCTTCAAGCACTCTTTGATATGATACAGAATTCACAGCTGAATCAATGATTTCAAACCTTCCTGTCCCTGAGGCTGTAAAGCAACCCCAGGGCATAACACTTCCACCACCATGCTTCACAGCTGGTACGAAGTTCTTCTCCTGAAAAGCTGTCTTTGGTCTGAACCAAACATGCCTACTATCACGGTGACCCTAAAACTCTATCTTTGTTTGACCAGAGCACATGACTCCAAAAGGCCTGCTCTTAGCCTGTATGTTCACTGGCAAAGTGCAGTTTTGCAGTGATGTTCTTTTTTGGACAGGAAAGATATTTTCCTGGCATGCCTCCCATGCAGGTCAACTTTGCACAGTCTCTCTGTGACTGTGGATGTGGCACCTTAAAAACAACAGTTGCAAGAGTCACCTGCCAATTCTGTGAGAAAATTTTGGGGTTCTTTTTGCAATAAATGGCTTGCTCTTGGGTTGGATTTGCTTTGATAAATGCCAGAGGGGTATTTATTTTTTCTGTGTAACTGTTTTTTTTTTCAATTATGAGAATGACTACAGACTATCAATTTTATGCATCACTTCTTTGAGAGTACTCCCTTTAACAACATGCACTGTTTCAAAGAGGATACCATGTTTGTTTGCCCAAATATTTCAGAACATCCCCAAATTTTCACTGTTTCATTACTTTTGCACATGACAGCATGTTCATATCAAGTGCCAAATTTAGATGGACTTCAAACATAAAACCAATGTTGCACCACATTGTGGTTTTATCATAAAATATTATATATGTAGTCCTGCAAGTTGTTTTCCTGATATGTATCTCAGCGTTTCCATGTCATCATATGCCATTTCTCTCTATTTAGGTTTGGTTCCAGAATCGAAGGGCAAAGTGGAGACGTCAAGAAAAGATGGACACTAGCACCATGAAGCTCCAAGATTCCCCCATGCTGTCCTTCAACCGTCCCCCAATGCCTCCTAGTGTGGGGCAGGTGACCAACCCAATGCCACTAGATCCCTGGCTGACCTCGCCCATGTCCAGTGCCACACCCATGCACAGCATTCCAGGGTTCATGGGTTCACCACAGGGCCTGCAGCCTGCCTATCCAAGCCACAGCTTCCTCAACACCCCACCTGGCATGGTTCAAGGTATGCAGCCCATGGGCCCACCTCCTTACCAGTGCCCACCCAGCTTCAATGATAAATACCCAATGGAGGATGACAGGAGCTCCAGCATCGCAGCACTCAGGATGAAGGCCAAAGAGCACATTCAGTCAATGGATAAAACCTGGCAGCACATGTGATGGATTGTGGCTGGAGTTCTGAGCTGCTCCTCTGAATGTTTACAGACTGCTTTTACATTGTTTGATTCATGTACCAATGAAGAGGATACATGACACCAAAGAAGTTGGAAAGGTATTTTATCACTAATGAATAACTCTCAGAACTCTCTAAACTGCATTTAATTTTTAACGAACCGTTTTCTAGCCCTAAGGAGAATGATCAACATGAGTGCGGACTGACTCGAACAAGACACTCTCGTCAGCATTAATTTTGTATATCTCTGATGAATTTTAGACAATACTGACAAGCTGCAATCCAATATAGAAAGGCTATGTAGAGCCATGATGTCAGAAGTAGCAATGTTTTTGTATTATTTGATGACAAATTTCAACAAATTTATACAAGTTTGCTGTCTTAACTGAATGATGTTCTGATCTTTTTTGTGGTGGTAAGATACTTACAAAAACATGGCACAGACTGTCTACAGGTGCCTAGACGTAACATTCCCCAGTTCCCTTGAAGTGACAATATTTTATGCGGATTACTGACCAATGTACTGCGCTTTGAGGAGTTGGTATCTAGGTCTTTAGAACTCCACTGTTTTAGCATGAATATGTTTCTTTTTTTGTTCAAGAAGGTTTTTCTTATGTCTGTTTGGTTGGGTTGAGTCTTTTTCAGTTTTACTGTGTTTTACAGTGGAATATCGCCCAGCATTTAAAAAAAAAAAAATATTTTCAGTTATCTGCTTTTTGCTATGAAGCGAGCAAAAATGTGTATTTAAAACAACTCTTCCACTCAAAGTTAACTTTGATTTAGGTTTAAAGGGAATGTAAGACTTTATATTTAAATAATTAAAATGGCCTTTTGAAGAACACTGAGTTCTGATGGGGGATGTTATCGGAAGTCACAGAGCATAATCTGACTTGGAGGCTAATTTAAACAGACAAGCATACCTCTTAACACCTAATTACTGCTTTTAAAGCGATTAACCCCAGATTCTCAGCCATAGACAGAATGCCCTCAGATGCCCCTGAAAAACCCTTTCAAGACCCGATTAACTTTGCCCCTCCCCTAAAACTTGCAAATATATAATATTTTTAAATTACTGCTACAGTAATACATATGAATCTTGATTTTTGTTATACACTGTCTTAATTTTCATCCTTACTGGTAAAGGATGCTCCTCGTTGCATTGTTGACAAAATATTCACTTAAGTCGGGTGTATTTAGAGTGAGAAAGTCAGTGGGTGCTGGCAGCCTCTCTTACCTCTTGCAATTAGCACAGTTTGATATAACGGTTGGACCACAAGCACAAGAAGATGACGCTGATCAGAGGCATAAGGTCACTGTGATATGGAGTGCATGTTTTATTCTGTATGGGCATTTGGTATGTGTGCATTAAATTAATGCAGAACGGTGCTGGGCTAGCAAAGGAAATGTTCTTATATTTCTTCTTTCTTTCTTTCATCCCTCCTTCTGTGGCTCTAGGTACATCTTATGTCATAAATCAATCAGAAACTTGCAAAGCATCACACTTAGAATTTCCTCTATTTGTCAAAACCACTGTAATTAAGTTGTTGTTATAGATACATATCTACAGGTAAAGCTGATTACTCTGACAATGTTTTATGGTGATTTTATCAGGCAAAACACCATATACGAAGGCCTCTAAATATGGCAGCCCCTACCCTACCAGTTTCATAAGTTTTGTTGTTCATTGTTATTATCCCTGTTGACTACAGGGGACGAAAAAGCCAAAGAAATAAAAATGAACATTTACTTTTACTAGAAGAAACACTTTGTTGTTGCTTGAGGGTGTTTTTTCGTTAGTTTTAATATAATTATGTACTAATTTCTAGTCTTTTCAAGTTTTTAGAATGTGGCTTTTATTTTCCATGTGCAAAACACAGAATAAAGTTACAGAGCACTACTGTAGAAGCACTTTGATTGTGGATCTTGTTTTTCTTTCCGCACATCCATTAGTGAGCCACCAACATGACTTTGTGCTGTTAATGAGTGCTGGTGTACAATAGGCCATGTAAGCTGTGACAGAGAGAGCTGGCCTGATGGAGGCCTGTTGTGTTCGCCCAGGCCTGTGGAGCTTTGCCAGGCCGTTAGGCAGATGAAGCTCCACTCCATCAGGCCCAACCAGGGGTGTCAGGGGGCCCTGCCTGCAAGGCTGTGAGGCCACAAGGGCTCAAGCTGTAATTGCCCTCCAGTAGCCTGTGTGGCTTAACAGGCCCAGTTTATTTTGGGAGGGAAGATTGCATAGAGGTCTGTTTTGCTTCCAAGCTCTTTGCAACATATAAGTTGGTAGACAACCCATACTCTTTACCTGCTACTTTTATAAAACATAATGAACTTCTTTTTCAGTTTACACCAATCAGAAGCATCTGTGACAAGTTTCACAACTTCAGTCTATAGAAAAGTAGATTTGAAGGTTGTGCTCTGGAAATCTTAGATAATAAAATAGCCAGTATTTTATAAGGGAACAATGGATTGGCACAGATCATCTGATGCTAAGAAAAAACCCACCATTTAAATATAGCAAAGATATATCATCCTGTCCCAGTATTTTTTGGAATGTTACAGCTCAAACTGTTGAGGACCTGTTTAGAAAATAATTGAGTATAAACACCTTCTAGCCATTTAGAGACGAAAACCTGCCTTTACATATTAGCTCTTCTGCACTAATTTACCATACCACAACATAATTCAACATAATTAGTTTTACTAAATAATATGTAAGGCCCTCGACACTATGAAAACAATTACCCACTATATGACAAAAAGTTATTTCTCTCTGCCTTGCTAGTAATTGCAACTCTTTACTTTTGTAGTGACATCATTTGCTAAATATATCATTTACACCTCAGTAGCTTGGGATAATAAATTAGTAGAAAGAATGTAGATGAAAAGTGTCTGACAACGCTATATTTAGTCATAACTGTCTTTCACCACACCTTTGTCACAAAGACTTAATG
The DNA here is from genome assembly GCA_024666655.1 of Dascyllus trimaculatus. Lineage (NCBI taxonomy): Eukaryota > Metazoa > Chordata > Actinopteri > Pomacentridae > Dascyllus > Dascyllus trimaculatus. The sequence continues at coordinate 31,133,707 of CM045454.1, forward strand.
TAGCAACACCCAGAATATGCTCAAGAAGCACTCAGGACTAGTAATTAATTACACACATTAGGATGTTATTTTGCTTGGCCAAGCATGACCTTCACTGGGGCCCAGGCTCTAGTTAACAGGCTGACTAGCAGGACGTGGTCCACGGTGGAAATAATAAGAGAAAGGAGCGGAATTAATAGGGTTTGATTAAGAACACTTTTCAAAGGGACACCATTTTCCCCTCTTGACATAATTGCGGATCACTCAGAGGGTGGGAGGATTTGATGGCTGGCGCCAGTTGCTAGTCTTCGCCTCAGTGTTCACTTTTAGAAAAAGGGCACATCACTCAAACCGCACTCCCTCCCCTGCCTTCACACACATGTGCATAGCATGCACCAGCACACATGCTAATGGATTAATTTAGCATTCACTGCACTGACTACCATTCAAGACAGTCAACCAGCTTGAGAGTTTCACTCTTTACCTTCTTATGTTTGCAGGATATAAAAAAGCACTATAACTGTTGTGTGAGTTTTAATATCTTTGGCCAAAAATGTGAACAGATCCACACAATAATGTTGTCTGTCCTTTATAACATGAATCTGTCATCTGTCATTTGTTAAAAGCAGCTGCAGTTTTCTTTTATCTCTCTTCAAGCAGATTTTCAGTCTCCTATCAATATCTCATGCCATGTGTTTCTAGAAGTCTTAGGGTTTTTCTTCGCTTGTAAAATATGTAAGGAGTAAACACTGGAATTTACTGTATCAGTGTTAAGTCTGAATGTAAGATGCGCATGTCATTCAAATGAGACTGCTGTAAATTTCAGCTAACGTCTGACTTCTGTAAAAGCCATCATAGATTTTTTTGACTACTGAGGTGATACTCAAATCTAAATAATAAAAAAAAACAGTCTGTAGTCAGCTTAACCTCAGCTGACCACAGTTGATTTTGTAAGTGACCAACTCAGAGTACTATTTGTGTACTCCTTATGCTCCTTAAATTTTAGTAAAATATAATAGATAAGAATAGCCGATCCTCTCAACTGTAATCTTCAGCGACAAGTGAGCAATGCATTGGTTTATACACTTTAAAAAATGTCTGACTTCTAGAGCTGATAATCAAAAAGCTACATTATACGTGCACTACTTTATAGCAGTGAATCAGAATGTGATGCAGTACAGGTCCCAAGTAATTTAACAGAGCATTAAAACAATGTTTTAGACAGTCTCAAAGTGTACAGTGATAACACCCTCCTCTTGGCCTCTCTCCAAAAGTAATTATCTGGATTTCATTTCTGTGAGAGTGGGGCCAAGTGGTCTAGTGGTCGGTTTTATCTTGGGTTGTTGGGGCCTTCTTGCTTCTTGTCATGTATATAAATTAAGTGTAAGAAATGACCTCTCATTCATTTCACAAACAGCAACACAATTAAATAGGAGACTCGTACCTTCTTCCACTGGGACCGACAGGGAGGCAAGCGTGCTGTGTCCTCAGATGTCATCTTTTCACACCGTTTGAAGCCTGTGCATACAGAAAAGACACCACTTAGTTGGTCAGGTGCGATGTATCAACCCTTTGTCGGAATACTCTTATCTTAACCTGTGCAATAATCTACAGTTGTGAGATGTAAGAACTTCTCACTCTTCACAGAAAGCTATGAAGTTATTCAATATTCTATCTATCTGATATAAAATGCACTGAATACACCTATTCTAAGTGTAGGACGAATACTCTGGATGTGATTTATTAGATAGAACATACACATCTTGATATTGGGAAGACTTCTGCAATCCTACAGAGAATTAAGCAGTGTTTAGACAATGGATAGATGGATGTTTCATACTCTCAAACATCATATCATTTACCTCTAGTGTTGTTTACGATTGGTAATAACTCACTGCTTGGTCATGACCTACAAACTAATTACAAGCACTTTAAATTAAATGCACAAAAAGAGAAAAATAAATCTTCATTACCTTATACCACTCAGCTGGTAGATCATCCAATGTAGCAGTACAGCACGAGATTTTTCATAGTATTTAAATTTCAGACAACTTTGTTATTTAAAGAAAATATTTATTTTTTCTTTAATCAATGTTGCACATAAATAAAAAGATGCAGCTATCTTTTATTTGATGTCGCAGAGCAGTGCAACCCCACGCAGGATCCAGTGGTCTGGTGACTGGGTAGTAGGTAACACCACTGCTGTGATGTAATTTAGGTCTGTGCGTCTTGGTTTCTTGTAAATGGGGCAGACATAAAGCTTAGGATCCACAGGGTCAGTGGAGTTGACAGCAAACATGTGGATGACAGGCAAGGGTGTGAACAGCTTTTTGGGTGAGGACTCGATGAGATGGATGTTCTTCCTGTCCCAGCCAGCACCGTCCAGGTACAAACCATAGACGTAAACTCCCTCCTGTTGAGGAAAGACAGTCAAGGGCAGAAAAATACATTTATTTTCTTAAAAAAAGTTAATTATTTTCATGTCTTCCTTAAAGAATAAATATCAATTGTTTCATTATCTCACATTCACAGTGTGCGCACAATACTGCTTTCTGACTCACTGTTGGTGACGCTGTGATATCCTCCTGTGCCTGTTTCAGTACTTTGTTGTTCAGTGTGACTGTGTCCAGAGCCCAGCCTTTGTTTGCTCTTGTTACTTCTTGTCTCATAGCTGTTAAAAACCCTGCAAACATCCATGTGGAAAATGTATTACCATAAGTCTGATGCAGTTTATACCTAACAAGGCTCATCTCATTTCACTAATTTCAGCCTCCTTGACTCCTCTGTCCTCCAGCCCATGTCAACTCCTATGCCAGTAGGAAAAACAAATGGGTGCATATAATATACCTATCACTCAATATTACTATACGTCACTCTTTACTTTTATAGTACTATTATGTGTGCCAATATTATTTTATACTTGACACCGCACGTGTGCTAAATAAAAAACTAGAAATGTATGATATCTGTATATTTTCGTCTCATTCTGCCATTCTGTGACTTGAAGTAAATATATTATAATTTTTCATAAACACTATTCTGTTCATCTGACATAGATCATAAAACACAGTGGCAGGTGATAATAAAACCAACGGCATGATACAGCTGTGTCACACATCATATTTAACTGACGTAGCTCTGAGGTGAGGATGTCTTATTTTGTTAAAAATCTGTTGCCTTGACGGCTCTCTCTTCATATCTCGTAACCTCCGCTCGAATCTCTGGTGGGAGGGACTAAGATGCGAGGAAAGGAGCCGAGAATGTACAATTATTGAAATGACATAAGGGGATGACATCTGCTGGAGGTCTTTATGTTAGGACACTTTATCCCTGACAATCTTAACACGCCTCCATCACTCGGGATGAGTCTGGTGGGGTTTAATTGTCTTCCTTTCAGCTGGAGTGTGATACACTTACATGTAAATGAAAGTCTGTTATATTCAAACCCTCGCCAAATAAATCCAAACAATGCTGACTAAGTCTATCAGAGTAAGGTGAATCTCTCTCTCTGTGGCAACATCCCTGCACTTACACTGTGGTGGCAGCAATGACTAGTTTGCCAGAACTGAAGAGGGAAGCAAGCATAGCAATGGAGACTGAGTGAGCTACTGTTACTAGTAGTATGACAGAGCCCATGGTGGAAAACTTAGGAAGCATCCAAGAAATGTTTGTGTTGCTCCAGATATCACACTAAATTTGATATTTAGCTGATTACAGTCTAAAAAGGGAAAATGATCACGAGCAACACAGATATCCTAAGCACGCGTCAACAGCATTTGTATAATTACTCTCTCCACCAAGACAAAAGTTCCACACTGCAGGTGCGTTTTCCTTTGTTGGTTTGTAACAGCGTAAATAGCTTAAAATGCCTTATTCTACTAAAACCTTTAACTCACCTTGTGGGTTAAAGAAGCCTGTCATCCAAAAGGTTTTGGGTCTTCCTTCAAACACCCAACTGTAAAACTGTTTGTTTCTCTCCAGCAGCTCAGTGAACCAAAAACCCAGTGTGGAAGACTCCCAGGAGATTTTCCTCCACAAGTTTGGCACACGGGCGTCAAAAATATTGTCCAGGGCATCACGGAGGTTCTAGGAGTGAAGTAAGTATCAGTAGTTTCACAGCATCTCATGAAAATCATATTTTATAAGATAGTTTAATTAAAATTGCAGATTTTTTTTCAAAATTAAAAGTTACAATTTAGGTAAGAATAACTGTGAGAAACACAATTGAACTGAATTGCAGACATGTATTGAAGTTAGCATTTAAGAGGCGAACAGTGACATCTTGGTGTAAGTGATGGGATAGATCGGTAATCTGACCTCGCTCATAATGATAGTGCCGTCAATGGCCAGCTTCAGGTCAGTCAGACTAGTGCGCACCAAACTGATAACCCTTTGCATTCGATCCACCTCCTGACGTAGGAAGACGTTCATTGGGTTTAGACTCCCCATTTTCAACAGCCTGGCTTTGACCTTTAACCCATCAAAGTTGCAGAATTTAGATTTCGTTCGATGCATACATTGGTGTCTCAAATCATGATGATCAATCAAACTGACCTCATGTGGCACATAGTTAGGGGGCAGTTTCTCCAACATATCCTCTGCCATGCTGTAAACAATGGACTCCCGAGTCACTCCTGAATCTCCTCCACTTTCTTTGGGCTGAATATTTGTGACTGTGTCTAACACTTCAGCAGATGTGTTTGTCTGATACCTAATCAACATTCAGTACAAAGCAGAAACTCAATTTTAGCAACAACATTAGTATAAGCACAGCCCTTATTTCATAACCAAACTGAGTGCTTCATAATGACCACAGTCTCTCCTTACGTAATATCAGCGTTCGGATGTAGCCCCAATGCTTGGGGTGAATCCGCAATGGGCAAGCTCTGAATGTTTTTCATGTACTCCTCCACTGTCTTGCACACAGGTATTTTGTAGCCCGTGTAAAAGCAAAATGATGGGTCAAACATCTTTTTGCTGAACCAAACCTGCAATGAAAATCATCCAGTCTCATGTAGTTTTGTAACAAATAAACACAATTATTCAAGGTGTAACAATAAAAACAAAACAGGAATTATTACTCGAGTGAAACACTTCAATAGGCGTTTGTCATAGTCATCCGTAACCCTTCCTCCATATTGCACCTCAGCCAGCATGTATCGCACAGTTACCCATGACACGTCCTGGGGGGGCAAAAAAAGTACAAACTTGTAAGTCAGGCGTAACGACATGAAAATTTTACACCACTCTTGCTGAATCCTCACCATTCTGGGGCCACGATCATCCAAGTGCTTTTCAACAAACTCAACACTTGCAGTGAAATCAGCAGAGTTGAACTCATAAGGTATGTTCCAACCCAATGGTCCAAATTTGCGTCGTTCCTTAAAAAGGCAGCAATTTAAAAAAAAAATTACATGTAAAATCAAGTCAGTGAGAATCAAACAATACAACAGAAAAACAGTGATTAAGAGGACTGTTCGTTGCTAACTGCCTTGGACAGAAAAAGCCACGACCATGAGATGAATTTGTGATGATCAAGCTGCTTAATCAAGAATGTTGTGAACAAATTAGTACTACTTGCCACTGATGACTCAATCATTAGGGCTATTGTGAAAATGAATTCATTTGTTAGCTGTTAGGTTAACGATTATTCACATCTTAATCATTTACTTGTAGGTCTAGTCATTTTTAGAGAAATGAAAGACTTATGTATTTTAAGTAAAAGCTCACCACTGCCTTTAGTAATGTGGAGTGTGTGTGTGTGTGTGTGTTTGTGCCTTCAGGAATGGTGTTTCAGTCAGAGGAAACGCCTTTGTCAACATATGGAAAGTAGATTTTGAGTTTGTGATATGGTCAAAAGAATAGCAGGAGTTATTCTTGTCTAACCATTTAAAATGCAAAAGAAAAAGAGATTAGCTGCTATACTATAAATAAGTTGTCCCTCTTATACTTTTCTTTGAGAAAGATACTGGGCAAATTCTGTCTTCTCTATATTAAATTAGTTTAAAATTTACCAACAGCAAAATGTGTTTGTTTTATTTTTAAAGTAATAGGAGTCAGAGCAGTTTTTCCATGGCACTATTAGGTGATGCAGCCCACCACCACAAGCGATAAACAAATACACCAGATGATCATTTAAATCATTCTGTGACTTCAGCACCAAAGTGCAAACTCTTGTTATCCACCACCATGTCTAAAATCCATACATTTACTATTTCTACCTAATTCTATAAATTAGTGCAGTGCTGAATTTTACTGTTGTAGATCATATATTTGCAAGATGAATTCCTGCTACAGACAAATTACCACAACATGACATGAATTTAGGAATTCATTCATTAACTACACTCGAAATGATACTATAAAAATGCAGAATTATCAAATTTAGTAGGGTTATGCCGGGCTTCCTTTTTATATTTTACGCTGCTCCTGATCTGAATTGTGAAAGCTGCTCAGCTACATCCATGACTTTAGAATGGACAATACCTGCACAGCAGTGTGCAGAAAGGCAACACTGTAGAGCAAAGGCTTCCACGAGGGCAGGTTGCTAACTTCTAACTGGTTCTGTGAAATTCCTGCAAATGTCCGTTTCAGTCCAGCTCGTATTCCCTGCGGTGGATCGTTGGTAAACTTGATAGAACACTAGAGATAAAGAGGTGAGAGACATTACTTTTAAGCTTGCACATATTCTGTTAAAAAGTGCATCAAACAATTTATAGAGGTTGGGTCAGGATGCAAGGCAATAGATGAAGTAATATGCTTTTAACACTTTGCTGTACATAAAAGCATTGTAAAGTGTCACCTGTAGGAGTGTGATTGAAAACTGATTGTGTGGTTCTGTGGTGATCCACACTCTGAAGGTATCGTGAATGGCCTCTGCAGTTGTGAAGGTTTCTAGAAGCTCATCCATAAACTCCAAGCCCAGATGGCAATTTTGCAGAAGGACCCAACCTCCCTATATGCAGATACAGAGATGTGAGGAGAAATAATCAGCCAATTAATTTGGCTGACTAAAAACATGGAGGCTTATTCATATTTTCATTTAAGAGCGAGGTCCATCAATTTGAGTGCATGTTTTCTTTCCATCTAAGTCAGTTTATAAGCTATAAAGTATTTGTCAATTACGATGTTTGAAGAGCGCCTTGTAAACCGTAATATTTAAAAATTCATCACACATACACGCTTGCCCTCACACCGCATCTTCTTCAGCAGTTACCGCCACAAATGTTTTGAACAAGAGCAGAGCAAGCCTGCACAAAACAGGGACTATTTGAGTGTAAGGGCAGAGTTTTGAAGAAAAACAATAAACTATGTGAATGTTAAACAAAAAATCATCCTCTCAAATTTAAGGAACATGCTCTTGAATATACATATCAATGCACTCTCCTACAAAATCATACATTTGTGCAAGCTACCGTTCTATTAACTTATATAAACACCTGTGTCATTGATGTCTGAACAAGCTTCCTTGCATGAACCTCTTGCCCTTGTCCCATGGATATTGCTCTGCATTCTATTAGACAAAACAATGTAATGAGGCAATGACATGACATCTTCAGAGTTAAGACAAGACACTAAAAGCTGCAAGTCTAATAAGTCACCAAGTTGCAGTTTCTTAGCTAGGGCTTCAATTTGCTCAGTGGGATCTGAGCCCATAGAGAGGAAGCAGATGAGAGGGGTGCGAGGGTCACTTTCTACCCATGTGCTGTGAAGGTTCAAGATAACAGGCTCAGCAAATTTCATGCCCATAGAATCTCCCACATACTTTATGGCCTGGGACAAAGTACGGTCAGGGCACCAAGACCTGTGTAAAAAAAAAAAAAGCTAATAAGATCATTGTTTTATATCATATTGCACATTTGAACACATGAGCAACGTCCCATCAGCAGGATCTAACCTTATCAATAAAAGCTTATGAAAGACATCAACAGAGTTGTATCCATCTGGAATGACACCTTCCTCTGGTGCATCAAGATTGAGCCATGCTTTCCAGTGTTTCCCACTTTGAGACACCTACAAAACATGTCAGTCATAACACTGTGTGAGTGTACATTATTAGAGAATTCAGATGTATGAATCACAGAACTTAAGCTCACCTGGTCTATAATGTTAGCGAACTGTGGCAATTTGCTGAGCTCTACTAAGTTTAGCCACACCATATCTGGGATCCAACTGAATGGCTTTGGGGGACAGGCCTTTAGGTCAAGAGCTGCGCCACCTATTTGTATAGTCAAAGAAGTTACTGTGTTCTAAAATCACAAAAATGCACATTCAATTTCTCCACCACTTATGATAAGCTTACCTTTAATAAGAATCTGAAATTTGTTGTGCCCTATTTTGTTACTCTGCAAATCAATCTTGAGGGCCAGCAAGAGTGTGAAGATGAACTTGTGGTTTTCATACAGGCCTCTGACTGTGTATCTGAACACCTCATAAGTCAGATATTCAATGATGTTTGCAATTCGCTCCTGAGTTTTAGGGGACTTTTCAGATCTGCAAAAGCATATTTATGACAATAGCAGTAAAAGGGGGTTTCACACATAGAGAGATTGCAGCTTTGTGTCCTAAAATGGTAAAAAGACATGGTAAAGACCAAAAACCCCAGATAGGTTTTAGTCTCATCCTTGCTATTTTAGACAAATTTGTAAGCCATTAGAGTAAGTCATGGTTGGCTTAGTATCAGACGTTTAACTCACAGTTAATTCGTAACATTGTGTAAAGTATAAGAACCATGGCACAAATGCTTCTTTAACTCCATGTGTCATTCTTAAAACAAGCACCACGATTGTGAGACATACAGTATTTCTTCAGAGACATACAGTACGTGAGACATACAGTATTTCTTCAGCCAGTTTTGGTGAAAGCCTACCTTTCCAGGGATAGATCAAATATCTTGCAGAACTGACTCAGGGAGGTCTGGTACATGACATTGACCATGCTCATCTCTGTGATAAGGAAGTAAAGGATGCTACCTCGAGAGGCAACAGGACGATATTCCGCTGCAGCAAAACTGATCTTCGACTTTGCATCTGCTGCGACACTGAGCTTTGCACTAACTTCAGCGGCAGTTTGCTTAGTTGTACTCAGAATGCCAATCATGGAGTCATCATCAACTAAGGAACCTTTAATCACACAAACATTATTATATTACATTACATTTAAACAATAAATACCAGTACAGCTTTGAAGAAACTAGTATGAGCCAAAACCAATAGTTGTAGTACCTTTTGTGCTACTGAGCTTGTACAGCAAGTTTTCTTCCAACTCTTGCATCTTTCTCTTATTGGCAGTTACATCCTCAATCAGCCTAAGTCTTTCAGCCTCTAGTTCCTGTTGAAAGGGAAATAATTTAGTGTAAAATTAATGTGAAACCCAAGCCACCATGAATATTTCAAGCTACATACTGTAATAACAATTCCAAAAAACACTCATTGTTAATGGGTCATAGGCTGAAGTCGCTACAACTCTATTCATTACATTTTTCTCACTAATTAAGATCCATTTGAGGAAAATCTGTTTCACACATAAAAAAAATACACTGACATGTTTCTCTTTGAGGATGACGCGACCAAGCAGCTGGTTCTCCAGGCCCTTCATGTTTACAGTGAAATCAATGATAGATGTCTTGGCGCTGACTTCTGGGGTATATGCTGGATTAGGCAGCGTGGTGGTTATATAGAGCTGGAAGCCATCCATTACATTTGCCTCTTTGTCTCCAACTTTAACCTAAACCAGACAAATCCAAGAACTTAAATGACTGAAACATTTTAACAGTGTATTGTTAAATTCAAATGCTTATGACAGTTGATTACCTTGAAACTGGTCCCAGATTTAATGAAGTTTTTCTCCAGGACATTGTCAAGGGCTGGGTCCAGTTCTTCACCAATGTCTTCAATAAGCAGGGGGCGCCCCAAGGAAAGACAGTCCTCCAAATGAGTGCGAAAGAACTTGTGGTTGAGTGATGTGACCTGAATGAGAGATCCCAGCTTACTTCCAAAACATACATCACAAACACCAAAACAAAGAACTTAGGTGAAAATGACACAAGCATATTGCATTTGACAGTGTACTTGAAGTGCATTTTCGCTTTCTTTTTTCTTAATCCAAGCCTTTCCCTGAATCTGGGGATCAATCAGGAGGGGATATCTTGTGGCTTTTGTAACGATGATGCCATTCTGCACAGACAAGTCATCTGTTGGGAGTCCTTGAAGGTTCCACATACTTATCTTTAATATAAACAGGACAACAATATGTTTGATTACACGAGAAACTTAATGTGATGCTAGTGGTGATATAAAAATTAAATTAGGTTTGTATTGTTCTTACAGTGGGAGGGTCCACTAGGGAAGAAATGATGTTGAGGTTTTCTGTAAAAGGGATTTTGTGGCCCCTGAGCTCTGCCTCCCAGATTTCCTTCAACAACAGGTCACGGAAACTCTGGTTGAAAGGTCCACAGTAAGACAAGAAGCCAGTGAGCTGGAGCACATCGCCCACAAGTCTGCCAAGAAGTCCAAAAACAATTTGACTCATTTAAAGACTATCATGATTAATACACTGTACATCCATCCCGACACAGTCAGATCTGAATAATAGTAATACACTTCTCCTAAACCCTGAGCATGCTATATTTTTTATTAAACTGTCTTTGTAACTTGCCTGTTTATCTGTGATTTAAATTCTTTACTTTGTTCGGTCCAGCGAACTTTCTCTCCACTAAGTCCATCAATGAGCGCAGATGCAGCCTGCATTTTATTCTTACACATCTCAGCATCATCCAACAAGTCCTGAAAAACAGAATAGTTTAAGTGATGTACAATTTCAATTTCTACATTAGGATAGATGCAACATTAAAACTGAAGATGTCCCAAAGGCTGATTAAGGGAATTTTTAACTGATTAGTATCAGCATGAACCTAAGTCCGATCACACATGTGCGTTTAAGTAACAGAAAACTTTGTCACTCCCCCAATTATCTCTGCTTGCAAACATGGAACTGCCCGCCTCCTCTGGTCGCCACAGCTAATCTGTAGTACTTGTGTGTATTATCTAGGACAGGGGTGTCCGATCCTGGTCCTCGAGGGCCACTCCCCTGCATGTTTTAGATGTTTCCCTCTTCCAACATACCTGATTTAAATGATCAGCTCATCATCAAGCTCTGCAGAAGCCTGATAATGATCCTGATCATTTGAATCAGGTGTGTTGGAAAAGGGAAACATCTAAAACATGCAGGATAGTGGCCCTAAAGGACCAGGATTGGACACCTCTGATCTAGGATAATGGTATAAGTTTGAGACTCAGATAGGATAAGGGGCTAAAAGACTTCACCAGGACATCCCTAATTAAAGCCTGTCATAAGGGTGAATCACACCTGTTTCTCTTTCATAGCAGCATCACATTTGGCCTTGACTTCATCAAACTCTGCTTGCTTCTCGGCCAGCTGAGCCTCAGCCTGGGATAGCTCATTATTAGCACCTCGAAGACGGTTTTCTTGAATGGCCAGATTAGCCTGGACACAGACAAAACACACTAAGGGTTAGAAAACCACATGGGGCAGAACAGATGTCAGGAAATGTAAAACTGCATCTTTATCAATAAGACACTGCTTTCATTTGTAGATTTTTCTCTAATGCAGTTAATTTTTAAAAATAACGCAACACAAAAAAAGACTGAGCTACAAGCCAGGATTCCTAAATCATTCACCTAAAATACATGTAAACACCACAAAGCAGACTGAAACCAAAAAGTTTAATATCGCTACAATAAAGCAGAAGAGTCACTTATTCCTGATTTTCATTACAAAAAATATTAGCTCGTTGCGACAAACATCAACTTTACCTTGAGTGGTAGTACTTCTTTGTTAATGCCAAAGAATACGGCCATAGCCCGGGTCCATGCTAGCAGACCAGCTACATTACCACACACTTTCTTGGCATTTTCCATTGTATAATCCTCCATGTCAAAGTAGGGCTTCAGCAGTTCTACTACTTCTTCATTTATTTTGTCTTTTTGGAATTGCTGGAGGGATGTCATAAAACCAGCACCACTCATAAGCTAAAGAATAGAAAAAAAAGAAAAAGGAGGTATAAAAACTTAACAATTCTTGTGATGAAGACAAAAGCTGTGATTGAGAAAGATTGTTACTTGGTTAGTTAGGATGTGTTAGTTTTACTGTCTTCCCACTGTTTCCTTTAACTCCTTTCACTCCCATCTCCCCTCACCGTCCCTCTCCCCCCCATCTTGCGCACAAGCACTAACATACTCAAGCTTGAACTGTGTAGTGTGGATCAGTCTGATCCACTTTGTTTGTGTCCTATTTACACATCCAGGAATGTAAACAATCACAGCATATACAAAACACGTTAGGTGATTGAGGAGATTTGACAAAAAGTGTATTTGATTTCAATTGTTGGCTTTATCTTTAATAGTATTTTGACTTTAATATTACCTCTATCAAACATACATACATACTGAAACTGACATATAGAGGGATTTTTTTTTCTAGATTAAAAATATTAATTATTTAAACGGGAATATTTAAAATTTTAAAATGGGTAATCATAATTCTAATTTAACACAATGTTTAATTATCTCAGAGGCAGAGTTTTACAGATCGTATTTCTCTACATGGGGTTACAGAAAGTACTTGGTAAGTAAGTAAAGGTTGCGAGAAACTTCATGTTACCTTCCCTGCTTCTACCCATGATGGCTTGATACACTGTCGTTCAGGATCAATAGACACAGAATCTAACTTCCTCTGAAATAAAAGCAGGCAGCAGTCCATAATCCTCATGATCAGATGTGGAGGCTTGGACAATTTTCTCACAGTGGCAATGTCGGATGGCTTGATGGTCTGTAAATTTATTTTAGTAATGTCAAAAGTATATAATGCAGCACAGTATACAGTACATAATACACAAACATGTTCAAAGAGGTCACAGAGATCTTACATTCAGTGCAGCTTTAGCCTCTTCTAAAGCTGGCTTTGCAGCCTCCAGTTTTTCCTCTGCAACAGCTTTCTCCTTCTCAATCCCATCCACAAGTTTCTGAGCTTTATCCTTCACAACCTGGACCTCATTCTTTACAATTGTAGCAGCCTCAGCACTGACTGTCACCTCTGCAACCACCTACAAAAATGCAAAAACAAATGTGGCATGTATCACATAAATGCCAGAAAGTGGCGACTTTTCAGCCAGTGTTGCACTTTTCGGAAAACCTGGGGCAGATATTAATCATAACAGACCAATTCACATTCCTATTCTGGTGTGTTTTTTGCCTTACGACCAATATATGTCATACTTGCCACATCATTTTACGATTTTATGGTCACAGCGTAAATTCAGTTTGAAGAAAAATTACACATAACAACCAATCCTCCATCCATTATGTATATATTTGTATTTTTTGCAGGGTGACTGGAGGCTGGTGCTGTATCCTTCACCTTGTCAGCTTTGGCAGATGCTATCTCAAGCTCCTTTTCCTTGACTTTAAGATCTTTCGATAGCTGATCCACAGACTTGCTCGCCTCCATCAGTTTGTCCAACCCTGGAAATCAGTGACATCTTGTAAAATCCTTCAACTGAGAAGACCTTGCAAAGTTCTGCATACATGTCATCTTCATAGCATGTTATTGTCTTGCTGTTGTACTTCCTTACCAACATTCATGCGCTCTGCCATCGTGTTGATATAGTTGTACTTTTCAGTGTACAACATTTTGTAACCATTTATAAAAGAGAGGTAGGACTTAGGAGTAACATACGTTCTTCTTCGGAACCTGAAAGGCAAAAAAGCATACAACTTGAAATTCATGTAGAAAACTGTATTTTTCTGAACTAAAAATTTAAGAAAATCTTTTAACACACTATTACAATGTAATAATAAGAGCTAAATGTGATTTGTGTCTTATACCTTTCAAAGTAGGTATCACATGTCTTAGATACTTTGTCATGATATGTTCCCATGGCAGTCACCACAGATTCTTTTACTTTAGCAGAGCAAACTATATTAAATTCTGACAAGAAATAGTTGGACACAGCCACCAGAGCCTCAGTGGGCCAAGGGGTGAACCAGTCCATTGTGCAGCCAGAAATCAACCCTGGAAACTTCAGAGATCTGGAGCGAAACTTCTGTCCCAGCTATGAAGGAGAGCAGACAAAATATAATTTTTATGAGAATGTTCGCTTAAGCAGAGCTTGGTGTACGTGTATGTGTAATGTCACAATAAAAATGGCAGTGTAAACAATATGTGAACAAATGAAGAAGCAGAAAAAACACAAAGCACCCAACTTTCCCTTCATTGCTTTTGGGTAACGACCATACAAAGTTTCAACTTACCGGCGACAAGCAAAGAACAACATGTAGATTCTTTCTTGACCGGGATATAAAGTAATCATAAAGGTTGTCAAAAGTAGGTGGAATGCGAGGAAGCTCCTTCTTCATCACAGGGATCAGGTTTTGGGTGATCTCTTGCATTTCATCTTTAGCGAAAAGATTGGAGACCTGCACACAATTCATTCACAATCAGGACCCACAAAGATTTTTAATTTGAAATCAAAAATTCAAATGCAGAATTTGTTGGTTTGGGAAACCAATTGGAGCTTTAAAGACATCAAAGCCCTTTTAGCCGTAAGAGTCCTCACCTCTCCTGAAGAAAGAACATTGTTGAGGTACTCAAGGAAAGCCTCATCCTTGATTTCATTGTCGGTAAAGATGAAGGTGATGCCTTTGCCCTCTGCCCCAGCTGTTTTATACAACAATTTCAGGTCATCCATGAAATTATTCACGTTGTATGTTCTGATGAGAAAACAAGCTTCATTTTAATGTGTAAGGAATAAGACCAAGAATGTCACTTACAGTATGAAATCTGTAAAACAATGAGAATCAACTGGTTGTCAAATACAAACAGTGCATAGGTTCACAAACGACTCATTCCTGTTTTCTGCAAAGCAAGTCTTGTGCTTTTCTTTGCATGTTAAATAACAAATACCATGATAATAATGTACATGGAGTGTGCCGCTATCAATCAAGGCCTTGTATGATTTAACCTTTTGTTCATTGGTACCAAGCACAAATAAACAGACCCTTGCGCTAGATTAACTGTTACCCTTATTCATCCCTGTGGGAAGACTTTACTATTTGATAAAAGCCATCCATTTGCATTAGATTATCTTAAAATATAAAATTTTGCAAAATATAAAGTTACTTGTAAACACTACAGGTAATGAGAATTAGGTAAGATGCGAATAGCATGTATGTCATCCATCCATCCATTATCTATACACCGCTTATTCCTCACTAGGGTCGCGGGGGGGCTGGAGCCTATCCCAGCCGACTCGGGCGAAGGCAGGGGACACCCTGAACAGGTCGCCAGCCCATCACAGGGCTACATATAGAGACAAACAATCACACTCTCATTCACACCTACGGACAATTTAGAATAATCAATTCACCTCAGCATGTTTTTGGACTGTGGGAGGAAGCCGGAGTACCCGGTGAAAACCCACGCATGCACAGGGAGAACATGCAAACTCCACACAGAAAGATCTCGGGCGTCCTAACCGGGATGCGAACCAGGGATCTTCTAGCTGTGAGGCAACGCTGCTAACCATCGCGCCACCGTGCAGCCCCAGCATGTATGTCAGAGTAATTAAAAAAAGTAAGCATATATTTATGTAGTTTGTTTATAGCTCATATTAAAAATTTATACAGACACACACACACTTTTCTAGATTAAAAATATTATTGAAATGAGAAAACTTTTAATTTGAAAATGGGTAGTCATGATTCTAATTTTAAAACAATGTTTAACTATCTAAGAGATAGAGTTCACAGGCATTTTGAAACACTACACATAACCATACAGAAACATTACTAGGTTTTCACTTTATCATTTTGTTACAGCATGACTACCCTCGTCTCTCTTGTTTCCCCTAATGTGTACAGCAGTTTTCTATTTTTTTTCTCTTCTTACCTGGTCAGTGTGATCTGGAAGATGTTGTATCCAGCTATGTATGAGGCTAGGCGAGTCAGGCTCTGTTTCCCTGATCCTCCAACTCCCACAAGCAGAGCATTTCCGTTGTCAGTTCGAATGATTCGTGAGATCTAAAGCAAGGCAAATCTCAATAAAGGATTATTATCTATAACTTACTCTGATATGTATCAGTTAGACTGGCTTCTAGTCTGACCTTGACAAGATGAGTCATTGCATCTTTGAAGAAAACCAGATCAAGACTGGAGCCTCTTACACACTCATTGTGCTGAGCCTGATACATCATCAGCTTCTTTGATAAGAACTCAACATTTGGCACCTGAAAGAATCTTGGTTTGCTCAGATTATGGTAAAACAAAAAAATCTACATCAGATTTCTACAGTACAAATACCATACAGTGGTCTAAATATCAATTTCCTACCAGTTCATAAATTTTAGGAGCATCAAAACAGGCATCATCCTCTTCTTCTCCAGTTGGCTCAGGTGCATCTCTCAGGAAGTCCACAAAATACGGCTCATGATGAAGTTCTGGGACAAGTTCTGGGTCAACATGCTCATGGACCACACGGGATACAGCGCTCTCAAACCATTCTCTGTCCTCAGAGCAAACAAACCTACAGCAATTCAATAATTCAGTTAGCCTTTTTGCCATTTGTGTTGTACTTAATAGATTCACTGTATGCAAGCCCTGTACCTGTCTGCAATCACCCTTGTACATTCACTCTTGAAAAGAGCCAAGAAAGTGGGGATATCATCACACTCCTCTGCCTTGATGTTTAACATTCCTTGCCAGATCCTGGACAAGTCTCTCAAATTGAAGATGTAGTGGAACTTTGATGGTGTCGGAAGCATTTTTGCCTTCATTGAGAAATCATCAAATAGGATCATCATTATTAATGATCTTCATTATTAAATGTATCCCTGTAATCAATTTTACATCATCTTCGAAATAGTTACCTTTGTCCACTGCCATAATATCCTCCCAGCAGACACAAGACACTTTACCATATCTGTTATTATAGGCTTAAAGCTCCTGCATGCATGAAAATATCCACAGCCAATCACACCTACGGAAAAAGAATGTGAAAACTTTGGTCACTTGTTTTACACAAGCTACAGTAAGCATAAAGAAATGATTTCAGACAGCTACCAAAGATTTTGTCAATGGAGGTGTTGGACGGCAGAGTGCAGTTAAAAACAGTAAACTGTCTCTTCAGTCTTTGTGGAATGTCGTTTCTCCCACCACCAGGGTGAATCATGGCAGCCAGCATCTGTACATCCTCAATAGTGATGAAGTCCCCTGGTTTGTCCAGATTGTACATGCCACTCATTTCCATCATCTGACGGACAATCTCATTGGTGATCTGGTTTAACAGTAACACAGAGTTTCTCAAATTAAACTAATTGAACATTGAATCGCAAATGTATTTCGAATTGAAATATATGTAGAAATACCTGATCTCCCCAGTCATTGACAATAGGCATACTTATATCATCAATGAAGACTGTCATTCTGCGCCCTCCTGGGGGTCCATAGGTATTGCCAATTCTCTTCTCAATGAAGCTTTCCACTGTTCGCTGTGTATAAAAAAGTTTGCAAACAAAAGCTAATACAGAACTTTACACAGCCAAACATAAATTAGATTTGACAGCACACATTTACCTGAAACATCACGGGTTCTGTCGCAGATGAGAAGTTAAGGGACTTAAACAGGTCTGTTTCAGGATTGTATTTTTTTGTGTAGCCTTTTATCATCACTGTCTTAGCCGTCCCTTGTTCACCAATAAGCAATACAGCCTATATACACACACAACATTCATCTTTCACAAACGTAGCTGCCAAGCAAAATAGTAATAACATTATCAATAAAAAATACATCATTTAAAAGAGACACAATCACCTTGCGTTGTTTGGCAATAGTCTCCAGCAAGAAAGAGGTTCTTGTGTTATCTACATTCGGCACAAGAATGGAGTTGTAGTCTGGCACATGGTCAGTTGGATAGTCATATTCTCTCACATGGTTGTTCCAATGACACCATTCACCTGAACAGGAAGAAGAAAAAGAAGTGCTTATAGTACATATCTGTACACAATCACGCAATTACTCCTTTTAAAAGTACACAAAGACAGCAAAGAAGGTCATATTTTAAGTATAAAAAGACTATACCATTTGTGCTGACCATGTACTCAAACATAGTCTCTCCTGGCTGTATTTGAGGCACATCAATACTGCTGTCATGACCTCTGATGTAGGCCTCTAGTTTGTCTCTATCCTCCAACTCCAAAAGAGCTCCCAGGCTCCACATCAGACAGAAGACAAAGAGGCGCTCAAGGTGTTTGCTACCAGCAAAGCCTGTTATTTCCTTTGCTGGGAGGAGGCCCTCCAGCAGATTGACGGACTGAAAGTATGACATGATCAACCGGTTTCAAAAAAATTTAGTGGCATCATCTAGTTAATGCTGGTCTTTAACATTTTTCTGGATACATACCTGCATTATGTAGTTACATTCCAGAAGCTCCATTTTGGGATTAAGGTCTTGCTTCATATACAAGTAAACATCCTCAAATATCTTGTCATATAAACTTATAATGCTTTCTGCCTCTTTTGCACTGCGCTTGCGAGCCCATCCCTACAACAAAAAAGCCATGTTCCACCTAAGCACTCTGCTGCAAAAGAAGCAAGGTTTCTTTTCTGAAAACACTTTCTCCATTGACAGTTTATTAAAAAGACTGTACCTGGAGTATGGGTTGCCAGCTGAGAGCTGATGAGCTCATAAAGACCATACCCACACGGGACACAGTAGCAGGTGAGGCATTATCCATGTTGTGCACCTCAAACACTAACTTGCAGGTTGGTGACATGGTGATTCGGTCACCATTCGCCAGTGTCAGGGTTTTGTTATCGTCCAGTACAGAGTTCAGGTTCTCAATCCATATGGCGTCCACAGGACCATCCAGCACAATCCAGATGAACTCTCCTGAAGTGTAGACATTTCAAATCATAAAGTATATATTTTAATTTGCTGTTTTCAGTTATTCATTCTGTTGTCCAGTCTTTCAGTGTCTAAACAGCAGACACCCCCTTACCTAACCGTCTGCCACCCCACCCCTCTTTTTATTAGTAAACAGAAGTCTTCTTTCTTTTAAACCAATCATGCAATATTGTTTAGAGGCATCATTTACTATTACTTCTAAATTACAACAAACCGAGCTATTGTATATAATTTTATTTTTTTATCCAGATAATATTTATATTAGTGTAAGAATTTTTTGTAAAGAAAATTAGTGATATACTTCTTATTTGAATTTGAAGTGTTTGAAGTGTTGTATTGCAAACCTTTCTTAGCTTTGAGTGTCCTCCTCCACAGAGTAGAAAAGATCCCATCAGTCCAATCATTGGTGGCTGCATCAAGACGACCAAACATTTGTGGAGCAGTAATTGCTTTGGGGTTCATGCGCATCTCCCTGTGTGGGGTTCCACATTCAGTCATCGATCGCATGAGAATGTTGATGGCTGTGGTCTTGCCAGCTCCACTTGGGCCCAAAGTCATCAGCCCATGGCGCACTTTTGAAGCCTCATAAAGCTGATGGCGACAGTGATAGTATTGTAACAGTAAGAAGGCTGTTTTCCCAACAGTAACTTTCTACCAACAGGAGGTGAACATGCAGATGAGCTACCTGAACAAGCTTGAGGTTCCATGGTGGGTGGTTGACAATACCAGAGAGCTCAACTTGATGGGCAACCGCAGCCTGAAGTTCAGCATATGTGGTCCCATCTAGCTGGATACCGGGGAAGAGGTCATTGATAAGACTGAGGAAGAGAGGCTCATCCTCATCCACCTGAAACATAAAGAAAGATTAATATACACAGCACAGTCTCTACTACAGTGCAATACAGAACAAATCGATATATTATCCCTGCAGGTCCACACAGACTTTGTGTCATACCAGTTTAGACAGATTCATGTCACGCAGCACTCTCATGACAATGCTGGACTCTGTGTCATCAGGTCGTGCTCTTTTACAGGCTCCAAGTGTTCTTAACACAGACAGGATGTTCCTTAGGCCAAAGTCATAGTGGACCTGTCAAACAGCAGAGACTGTGTGTTAATGGGTCCTTATTCATTAAAAAAGGAGTTGAGGAATGGGACTGAAGATTCTCACCTGTTTTGTGAGTTGTTCTTCACACAGTTTGTAAAGAACAAAGAATTTCTGGGCTAAAATAACATTGTCATTGAATCCACAGCTGGCTAGTTTGACTCTCATGATGATCTGCCAGAGACAACAGTGAAGAAGTGACTGCTAAGGCTAAAACAAATGGAATACTATTTCTCTTGAGCAAAATTGAGTCTTGACCCACCTGCCGGTCTGGTACCATCATTGACACTGTCCTGAACTGAACTTTAAGGTTTTCAGGAAGTTCCTGACGACCTGCATACCCAGGGTTCTAGACACAGAGTGGCAATGTGCTTTTAAAAATGCATAGTACTTAGTTACTACTACTTTCTGCTGAGTTTTAATGTGTCTCTTTTAAGACTCTTGTCCATTTGTGGATCTTACCATAGTGATAAACAGGCCGAACTCTGGATTCAGAGCTACACAGTCTCCGTCAGTAAAAATAAAATTGCTTTTGTGCTTCTTGCGTGCCGTCAGAACAATGTAGATCTGCTGAGCAGCTACAGAAAGCACTGGCAGGTCGATTCTGTTGAACTCATCAAAGCAGCCCCAGGATCCTGACTGTGCAAGGCCTGACAAAAAACATATCATGAGGTAAGGAAAACTGCAAGCCATTAGTTGATTAATTGCTTCATTGCCTGGGATACCTTTATATATCCTGCCAAGTCCTCTGAAGTCCATTTGGTCAGAGCAGTTGAACACAACAACATACTTGCCAAGGCAGCGACCCATGTCTTTGGTGGTTTCAGTCTTTCCAGTGCCAGCTGGCCCAGCAGGAGCTCCTCCCATGCTCATACCCAGAGCCTGGGACAGTGTAATGTAGCACCTAGGTAAATAAAAAGCAGTTATTTGATTCAACCTAGGGGTTAAACATCATATGAAAAGTTAAATGAATTGAAGTCGCAAAATCAAAATCATCTTTTCTTGCCTGTCAGTCAAAGGGGTTATGACCAAACGATCGGTACAGCCTAGAAACTCATTCTGATAGATGAAGTCAACATTAGTAATAGATACAATGACCTTATCCAGATGCTCCTTGAAGTAAAATCTGCTCTGCTTCAACCATTCAAAGTCGCTGAGAGATTTTACACGTTTTTTTACCTGAGGATGAAGTAGGATATAAATATAAATGGGATACCTAAATTTTAATAACAGTCTGTTAACATAAAAAAATGATTCATGACAGTAGCCATGGCAAAGAAAGATGTAAGAAGAAAAACCTACTAAGTCATTAAATATGTCGCTCTGGTGCACATGGATTGTGACAAGTGTCTCATATTTGACTCTCTCAAATTTGCTCAGGTCATAGGTGGTTTGTTTAATGAGCAAGCTGAGCAGATTTAGGAATTTCTTTTTTGTAAACGGCATGATCTCCTTGTCATCTTCAGCATTTTCTAGGGCTTCTTCTGCATCTCTTGTCCAAAGCATCTGGATTCCCAGCAAGCCCACCTAAAGAAGGAAGAAGGAGTGTTTGAAAAGCTGCATCGATCAAAATTAAGTGTAAGCGTAAGACCGCAGTGCTTGTAACCAGTATCTGGTTGTTTGATTAGGATAGGTCAAAAATCTTTGCTGTAGAGGCGTCGACAATGAGCTGGCGATGGAGGTTGGACAGTTCTTGTCACTTATCTGGTGCACTTAAGCAATGGAGAAAACATCATACAATCCTATGTACAAGTTGTTCACCTGGTATCTTTATAGGGTATCATCAGCATGACATTTGCAATCAAGCCATTAAACGTTTGTACTAAACACCCACACTTCTGTGTTCTGACCTGTGCTTGAAACTTGTGGAGGAAAGAAAGAAGATCAAAATCTTCATCATTTATCTCCCGATCTGAGGAGCTGATGACAGAGTGTAATGAGGCCTGCTGTTGCAACAACAACTCCCCAAGCCAGAGTTCCACTGGCCCCTGGGCCATGACAGATTTATCCAGCTGAAACCACAAACACACATTTACTATACTGTAACACAATAGTGAGCAGTGCTGAAAAAAATTTACTCAATACCAATTTTAAGGTAGTTTAGGTTGTCTGTTTCCCAACACTTGGCTGTATAAAACAGTTTCACAAACAAAACATAAAATGCACCCACGCAATATGGTCTAGTTAAAGACTCATCTCCCCAACATGACATGTATTTAAATTCAGCTATATTTAGACCAGCTCAAAAAGTAACACATGAAAATCCACGTAACATAACAGAATTAAACTGCAGTTGTAATATAAAAATGCAATATGCATTACATACCGGCAGTTTCTCTCCTTCTTGTGAAATAACAGCCAAAATCCTGTCATACTCTTTTGCATGAAACTCTGCTTCATTGACATTGTCAAACACGCCGAGAAGATGTGACTGAAAAACATTTATATCTAATATTAATTCTGTAACATTTTTTCACCAAAAATGGAACTAAAGAAATGTCAGCATGACAGGTGGATACTTGTCAGAACATTCTGACTAGGTCATCAGCAGGCATTTTGTCATTATGAAAAGGCAAAATCAGGATTCATGGTCCGGATGTTTTTCATATACGTTTGAACAGTATGCAAGAAATAAAATTCCCTCCTTCATAATGTGAGGAAATTCTTTTACTGACAAGTATCTGTACCTGGGTTATATAATGATCCTTTCTCACTTGGCACATGGCCTTAATTGTTACTAAAATTCATTTGTGAGATGTGCTGTTTTTAAGCTATCCTGCTAACACCTAGACATAAAAATGGGACAAGCAACATCCTTGGCAAAGGTACTATGATTCCTCTTCATGCCTAATGGCTTTAAAAAAAATTCATGGCAACAATAAATGTTCTAACCTGAATTGTGTGAGAATCACTGGCTTGTCCAAGGATTTCCAAAAGGGCCGGATCTGACACGAAGAAGAATCGTGGAAACAGGAGCCTCTTTTTCTCTAGGTACCTATTAAATTAGATCATATTATCTTCATTAACATCATCCGTACTGCTGTAAATAAAGTCTTTTCTATTCAAGACAATCTTTCGTTTTGGTTTTTTTTATCCAATGTGTGAGGGTTATGAGAAGTAACCAATGACGAAACCAACTTTGTAGTTACTTTGAAGCATTTAAAATCTTCAAAAATCACTTGGGTCACGTTAATTTTGCTAATTTCATCAACATTATAGTTTTCAAAATATTGACAGGGGCAATTTGTAGGGATCAGGGAAAAACGATCTAAAGATATTTTAATTTTTTTCTTACCTCCATTGATGTGTCAGACAAAAGTAGTAAAATCACTGAAATAAGTTTGTTAGCAAAGAATTACCCTGCAAGAGACTTCTGACACATCTCTAGCTGTTTCTGAAGGTCTGGCAGGTGCTCTCCCAGAGTTGGTTCACCTACACAGCACTCCACAACATTTGGGACCTTTTGAGCTCTCTGCATGATCTTAATCCAAGACTTGTCAATGTTCTGAAATCGCTTAGCTTCCTGCAATCAAAACAATTAGCATTTCAGAAGGAAGTACTTAAAATTGTGATTTTCAGTAAGCAAGGGTAAAAAGCACGAACTGCACCTGTGGCAGGTCTTTGGCAATGTCCCCGCCAACAAACACAGCTTCCAAATAGATCCACAGATTTTGCACAGTAATCCACTGTTCAATGACATCTGATGATGTTGAAAGCTTGAAGACCCAATCCTGGATATCTGCCTTGTAGTAGGCACTGTACCTGTATAGCGTAAACAAGGACACATGTTCCTTACACACCACAGACATTGTATGGATCCTATGTCTTATAACATGTCTTGGATTAATCTACTCAAAGTTTTCTTCATCACTACTTCAGCTTCTTCTTTTAACAATTAGTTTTAGTCTTTCCTTGTTCTTATCCTGAAGGTTCAATGTTCCTTAGGGATTAATAAGATTCATAAAGTCTAAATGTCGCATATGCTCTGTTTTACCTGTTGCTCAGCAATGAGCCCAGCACCATCAGACTATCCTCCAGGATAGAGAGAATCTCTCCTGTCTCCGCCCCTTTCAGCATCAGTTCTCCTCTGTTCTTAAATGTCATCAAGCTCAGCGTCTGGCCAGACCACACTTCTTTTACTTGTGATAATTTGGCTTCAATATCTTTCTCCTTCACGGCCGATATGCAGATGTCCTACGGGAGCAAAAAGCCAAGCTTAGGAAGGTGAATACAGATAAACAGATGAAATACTGTGGCTGGAAAGTGGAGCAGGTTTAAAAGTCACTAAAGTATCAAAACTGCCAGTAAACCTCAATATCGTCCTTGTACTTCAACAGTGGTGCTTCCATGATATTTTTCAGTATAAAAGTATTGGACTCCACATCAAACTGGTGTCCAGTCAAGTCTGTGATCCGGTCCCAGTGTCTCCGCATCATAGATTTGTTTGCCATCATTTCAAGCAAAGGGCATGATTCACTGAAATCATCAGTGGTCTTCTTTAGGTCTTGGAAGGCTTGCAAGTCCTTCAGTGCTTTAGGGAGCTTCCGACACCTACATATAGGGACAAAAAACATAGATATCAATCATAAAATCCCAAAAAATAATTGCAAATGGTAGCATAGTAGGGGTCAATAACAAAAGTACTCCACCTATTCTGAAAATCCAAGAGTTCTGAATTGATCTTTTCAATATCCACACATGTCCAGAGAATGCTGTAGTAGCCACTAATCTTACTCATCACTGCATCATACAGGCTATAGAGTTTTTGAAGCAGTTCAAGCTCTTTTCTAAAGGGAAGCATAACATACATTATACCATTATTAATCTAAATACATTGTACAAAATTACAAATATAAACACCATCACCAAAATAAGACTGAATTTTCATTGTTATGGTAATGTGGGAAAGCTTTGGAAGAGGGATAACATACTTCTTCATGTGTAGACAGTTGTACTCTGTAACTGGCAAGCCAAGAAGCTGCTCCCCAGAATTATATCTGGTATAATTTCTCCAGAGTTCTTTAAACCTAGCCTGAGTGAAATTAGAAAAAATATACAATTACAATTATACACTGGAAGACTAAAAAAAACAGAAACAAGACTCCATACATCCATGGAGCGGTCTATAGGCCGCTTAATCCTCTTTCGGGTCGTGGGGGGACTGGAGCCATCCCAGTCAACTCATGGTGAAGGCAGGGGACACCCTGGACAGGTCGCCGGCCCATCACAGGGCTACACATAGAGACAGACAACCAAACACACTCTCATTCACACCTACGGACAATTTAGAATCATCAATTAACCTCAGCATGTTTTTGGACTGTGGGAGGAAGCCGGAGTACCCGGTGAGAACCCACGCTGCACAGGGAGAACATGCAAACTCCACACAGAAAGATTCCAGGTGTCCTAACCGGGACGTGAACCGGGGATCTTCTAGCTGTGAGGCAACGCTGCTAACCACTGAGCAATTGTGCAGCCCAGAAACAAGAATCATCAACATCAAAAAGTTACAAACATTGTGTTACTCAGTGGCAGTTTTCCCAACTGCATTTTGTCACACACACACACACACACACACACACACACACACATATATATACATATATATATATATATATATTTTAACCTGACTTGAAACTGTCTTTAAAATCAAATCTCCAGTCTCAACAGTGACTGAAATATAGGATGGCATTAAGTAAAATGAAAGTGGTACCTGACAGATCTTGAACCTGCCGCTGGCTTCTTGTGGAGTTATTCCATCAACCATCGGGCCTTCCTAAAGTACAACACAGAATGAAGTGATAAATAATTGAGCTTAAATTTAGATATTTTTTGAAAACTTGAAAACACACAGTAACTAAAATATTCACAGATTACTTACAGAATCATACTGCTCCATAAAAATGGCAACATCGTTTTGGAAAATAGCAACAGACTCAAGAAGGGTTCGTTTGAACTTGGGTTGCATATAGAAAAGCTCATCTTGCACTGATCTCTGGGGAAGTCAGGAATTACAGGAAGATGACAGTTGAGTTACCAAAGAACACTTCATGAAATCCCTAAATAAAATAAGCATATATGTAGAAACAGTACTAACAGCTTTAGACTGAAGCTTTGTGAGGAGATGCCTCAGATTGTATACTCCCTCTGCTTCTCTCTTGGTCACTTCTGCTTCATATTTAGTCAAAATTTCAAAGGCTTCCTGTAAATAAATAATTACAAGGTTAGGCTTTTGTTTGTAAGGTTCATTAAAGTTTGGTTCACTTCCATGATATTTCCTGAACATTAACCAAGTGGTCATAAAAATAAAGAACATTCACAGGACTGCACAGTATTAGAACAAACTGACATGATATTTAGTATTTTTGGGATATGTATTGTGATATGTGTGACTCAGACTGCATAATATACACAAATTGAAAGCAGCTGTTTTACTGTTATCAATTACACATGTGCTTTTTATGCCAAAACGGACCAAAATGTGAACTATGAAAAAAGGTCTATAAGGTTGGGTTTTGATTTGAATTTGGCTTCCAATGTAACATCTGGGTTGTGATCAAAATCAGTCACTACTCACTATATATAGTGTAGCTTGTCGAAATGACAGCAGTCACAAGACAAATCCATGAGTTTAAAAAACTATCAGCATTTTATGTCTAAAGACCTAACAAGTATAAACCCCAAAATTTTGCTGCAATTAAAAATGGCTACACACCGTGTTGGCCAACCAAACACATTCCTGGTTACTGCGGTCTTTGCATTTTACAAGGCAGGATAACATGTTTGCTGACATGAAAACTGCAGAATGGTAAAATGATTTCTCATAGTATTATAAATCAGTGTGTGGTAGTGTGGTGTCTTATGTGCCTTAAAACCCACTGATCTTTTACTAGAAGTGACTCCCTCAGAATTTAGTTCATTTTCTCATTGGTAACTGTAGAAACATCCCTTCACTGGTGCAGATATTTGTGCTTTTTAATGCAGTGCTGCTTTCAGTGTGCACATGGACATATATCCTTTGCAGTTAGAGGCTAGAACTAAGCTCCATCCCTGAAAACAAATGATTGTGCTTTTCATACCTCAATGGAAATCAACGTCATATCAGTCTGAATTTCACCATCTCGAAGCTTCGACAGGGTTTCCATGGCATGGCGCACATCTTCCAGATCAACCACAGGATGTGATAGTTGGACAATGCATTTGTTAGTACGGATGCTGGTGTCTATCATTTTCTTCCTGCACTCCAGCTTCAGGTACTTGCAAAACAGTTGCTTCCAGGCTTTAGTCTCAACTGTCAGGGCCCTTTTTAATGAATCTGTGAACAAGAAAAATATTTCCCATTTAGATTTTGCATTGTTCCCTTCTAACAAACAGTTCTGAAACCAGGAACAGCCTACATGTGATAAAATAACTACGAAGAAAGGATTTAATTCTATGAATTATTCAGTTTGTGTTTACTTTACATGTTCTGATTTATCCAGCACTGTAAAGTGTATTCTTTTTTCTCCATTAATTTCTATTTGTGTTGTAGACACTGGTGGTCTGAAGACTTGAATGAAAAAGATGCTTAAGCTGTTTCTCAGATTTTAGATTTTGTTTTAGTCTGGTTGTGGCTTGTGTAACTCCATGGTCTCTTGTAATCCCACATGGGCTGCTTTGCATGGCACAGCATGAAAACCAAAATGTATTCAGTAAATTTTAGACTCCAAAACACCACATGTGCAAAGAGACCACACTATTAAATTAACTGTCTCTGGGTATGAATACATAGGCTGAAGAGCAATAAGAAAATCACAAACATTCAGTGGATTGGTGTGAGGTTGATATTTTTTGTTTGAAGTGAAATGTCATGACAGCTATTGAATCGATGGTGCCAGGGTTTACGCCAGGAGAGCAGGACCTAACCTTAGAGTGAACCAAGCAAGAATGTACAGTTTGAGGTGAATGTCTATAAAATGCAAAACACTGAGGCTAACAAGCAGTGTGGCAGGTAATTAAACCAGAGGGCAAAGCAGAGATCATGGTCCAAAGCAGACAAAGAGGGTCGAACAGCTAACGAGGAAAACACGTAGAAAAACATCAAAATTAACGAAAGAGCACAGAAATGCATAAAACAATCAGGCAAATGACTGGATAGAGAAAGGGTGGTTTTCACTATGCTAACATGGCTCCTCATTTGCTTCACTCATGTCACTTCCTCGTGAATAAGAAACCTTGGTTGGGACTGATTGAGAGGTTGGTAACAGGTGAGTTGGGTGTAGCAGACAGATGGCTGGGAGCAGAACAGAAGTCTAAGGACACCTGGTGGGTGGATATGGTGTTGCAAGAGGCAGGAGTAAAGCAAGCTACTTCAAACAGGGCAGACAAACTGTGAAAAGTTTCCAAGGAGAATTTTATCAGACAATCCTGTCCGTACAGAATAAATTGTAATCACTTTGTAGATGCCTGTCCATAGCACATAACACCATCAGAGGAAATTTCAATGCATTTAATATATTTCAGTATTTATATGAATTAATATTAAGCAGCTTAGGATCAAATACCTGCACAACTGACATACAGTCAGCTTCAGTTGTACTTTGTATTTTGTAAAATGTAATGTAGCGGGCAGAAAATCTGCATCAGTGTAAAAAAAAAAAAGTAACTGCAAATTTCATTGGTTGCTGTCTACAAGACATTATGATGAGCTTACCTGTTGACAATTCAATAGGCCCAAAAACAATGATGGGTTTGATGTCATCAATTTTTTGTTCAAATGAGTCGTAGTACTGGATTTGAGATTTTATGTAGATCAACGATGGATTGCTGTCCATGAATTCCTTTAAGAAATCAAGATGAACATTAATGATACAGAAAATATACAACTCCATGATGAAATTCAACACAGAACAAATTACGTTTGTAGGAAGACAGACCTTGACTTTGACATTCCTGCCCTCATCCCAGATCACCCTGAAAATATCAAACTGCTTCAGAACATCAGTTGCTTCATTTATCTGGGAACAGACTGCTGTTTTCAGCATGCCCACAATCTTTCTGATGTCTTTATGTTCGACAACAAAGTGAAAGGAATAGTCTTTTTCTGTGCCTGCGCATGAGATCAAAAATGAAAAAGCAAAATATCAGCCAAAAATGTTCATGACAATTTCAGTCAAAGAATAAAACTGGAAAACTAAGTGTTTTCATCAAATTTAAAATAGATGTTTAATGAATAAATACCATGTCAGTGTACGGATTTCATTAAACACTGGATTCTTAGATTAAAATCAAAAATACATTCTGACTATTCTCTTTTTTGAATTTCTTACGGTGGTATTTGTAGCAACATTATTTGCAATTGTGCATGGAAGCTATTTTATATACTCAGATATGTGAAAGTGTACAAGAATCTGTAAAGGTGCAGTGTGACTTGTGAATAAGTAAAGGCCACCTCCAATGTGTACTCAGATTTGATTGAGATTCAAATGATTGTTTATTTTTATTTCAGATATGCCTCTCAGGTGATCGTTTGTTAAGCCCCTTCTGTTACAGTGCTGCCGTGGCTGAGATCTGCAAATGTGTCTGGGAATCTGTCTGTAGCTCAGGATTTCCTTTGCCTTGAGCTCAGGCTCATAGATGGAAATTCAGTATAATCTGTTTTTCCAAAATAAAAAGACCGAATACAACCTTTACTCATAACAAAGGGACATTTACATCTAGCTGTTTTGACTTCATATATTTGCAGATTCTTTCCACATACACAAATCACAGCACACATTTACAGATTGATGCATACATTCACACATCTGACTACACACTACACATTGCAATACCAATTCTTAACTCTCCACATACATTTGCAAATATCTATTACTATGCTCTACCCCTTATGTCTTTACAAAAATAATTTAAAAATGATAACTTTATTGAACTAATTGCATAAACTGGCATGTAAATTTGACAAGATTCAAATGACTGATCTTCATTTAAGATTCACATATTTTCATGACATTTTAGGACACCTGTTATTCCAGCCAGCTTGTCCTTCAGGTGTCGTTCTTCATACATGCATGCAGGCTGACAATCACTTACCTGTATTTGTTGAGTCATCATGACTGTACACCTGCTGCCATGTCATGCCCTTGCTAACTTCCAGAATCAAGTCGATTAGTTGATTTATGCCCTGTTGGATTTCATCTACAGTGGGTATCATTACCTGATGAAAACAAATATCAGACATAGAAACACAATTTTCTGTTTAACATAACCGACAAGGAATTCTAGGTGATCTCGCTTCCCTACAATGTGATTAATGTAACATGAACAGGAATCAGTCATCAATAAGTAGTTGAAACTCACCACGTTGGGTATCTCCAGCTGGGCTTCAGATTTTATTAGTGGGCTAATCTCAGACTTTGAGGCTGTCTTCTGGTAAGTACTAAAATTCCCAATTGATGATGCAAATCTGTAAGAGATAATCATTATTTCTCTGATATACTAGTCATTTTTACATCCTGACAAACACAGACATACTTACTTTGTGGAACAAATTCTTCTTTTCAGAGTCTCCAGAGATAATTTGACTGTTTTGACAAGTGCATCTAACACCCTTTCACTGAAGTGTTCATAGAGCTTTTTCTTCTCCTGAAATTAGGATTTCTATTTGAAGTCTTCAGGCATTTTTGGTTCAATCAATACATACAGCAGAAATGCTTTGCAGTTGGTAAAGAGACATACCTTTTCAAATGTTATTGTTTTTTCTTTCTCTGAACT
The DNA here is from genome assembly GCA_024666655.1 of Dascyllus trimaculatus. NCBI lineage: Eukaryota > Metazoa > Chordata > Actinopteri > Pomacentridae > Dascyllus > Dascyllus trimaculatus. The sequence continues at coordinate 31,164,522 of CM045454.1, forward strand.
GACTACAATTACTTCTTCATCCTCAATAGCCCTCCCCTGGCTCTCTCCTGAAAATGTCACACTTCTGCTCCCTGTTCGGAGTGTAAAACACAAAAGTTACATTTAAATACGTTAATATTAGTGCCACTTGTGTAACTATTAACTGGGAATTGAGAGCACCTGACACGGGTTCCTCAACAGTCTTGGGGCTTTTTGGTACAAAAACAGCATTTAACATATTACCCAGGTCCCTGATCGCTATTTGAACCTGACTACATTTGTCATCCAATGTCTTTGCCCACTCCTTACAGTGTTTCTAAAAGAAAGGAGAGATATATAATGACTGAACTGGGGAACCAGACACAATTGTAACATATTTCACAAGGCAAACTAAAGAAAAAAACCTAAGCCTTCAACTTAAACAATTGTTACAAGCACATTTAAAGTCAGAACAGTTACATTTTTATTTATGTTTTAATTCAGAGACTGAAAATAAGATGGTCATACCTTATTAAGGTCGATCAGGTCCTGCATTGAGGACGCATTTTCTTCTGGGAGCTCAATTAGCACCGTCTCTGAGATGCCTTTAAGGACATCATCGATGTGTATCTTACAGACAGTCTGCACCTGAAAAAAAAGTCGCATCTAGAACCATGGCCCTTGAACAAGAGCATCATTAGCATATCCAAAGAGCAAAACTGTGATGAACCGTAAGTGACAATCCCTCTGAATAACACGATAATAAACTGGCCGATGATTTCTGAATCGTTTTCAGAATTATATTAAGCTTTACTTTCAACAGTAAATGATAACACTTAATATTATAGCAATATTTGTATTTTAAAAGGGCACAGCTAGCATAGTGTGCAGCCTTTTTATTATGTAACATACCTTGTTTACGAGATGTTTTAGCTCAGACAAAGCAGTATCAACATTTTTGAAGAACTTGTCAAGTGGGAAGGATGACCAGGTGAGCAGCACTGTCCCATCCCGAAGTGCAGATTCCACCTTGCAATTTATCCAAAACACAAAATTAATAAATAATAAATAACTTAAACCTCTTTAGATAACAAGCTTTATATTTACCAGTTTAGAGACTTTCCTACAAGAGGCAACATCTACTGCATTTACACACTGCTTACATTTTTTATTTTTGGAGCCATCAAGCTGGCGAAGACTGCTTGTATGTTCTCACAAGTGGACTCATAGTCTGCCAAAATGGTCTATAAAAAGGCACACAGATCAGTTTACATTTACCCTCAACAGTCATTCTGTGAACAAAACTGCTATACTTTACCTGTAGCCTGAGCTGAATGGCAGCCATATTGCTTTCCATCTTGACAAACTGTAAAGCTCGATTTGGAACTTTTAGACCCATCTTCAGCAAATACTTAGTCTCCTGAATGATCTCAGTTACTTTAGGATCAAAGTTGACAAACAACTTTCCTGTCTTTGGGTGACGAACCAAGAGTGTACAATTCAAGACTGTTGTGAAGAACAGGGAAGGAGTATTTTAAATGAATGCAAACAGAATCATATGATGCAACCTAACAATTGAAACTGTGCGCCATCTAGAGCATCAACACATTAAGCGAGAAACAGCAAACTAACCATGATCTAGTTGTGTCACTTCATCAAACCATGCTTGGTGGTGAACACACTCAAACTCTGTTAACACAGCAGCAGTTCGATTGTACATTCTGACCACATCTTGTCCCTCAGAACTGCACAGGATGTCAGAGGTTTCCTGTTATGGATGACAGATATAGTTAACATAAAACATACCTCAGTATGATAATAAAGGGTTTTTAGCTGTTTTGGTGATAGAAATTGTCGGTGATAGTTATACTTGTATGTATAACATGGGTTCCTCTATTTTCTTGTAGAGGTGCCTGACCCAACCAATCTTTCCAGCCACAGGAGGTATGTTTCTATCTAATGGCAGGTCCTCCTTCTGATTGTTAAAGAGCTGAAAAGAAGGTTTGACAGGTAATTTTATCAAGAACAACTTTTACAATTAAATAAATTTTAGTGTTGGTGGCACTTTGAGTATATAACATAAAATCACGTTGGGTACCTTTTTTACAGACTGTATTTCTGAGGCATAATGCTGAAGAAACACACCCAAAAGGTTGGAAATTTGTGTGTCAAGACAAGGGATTTTCAGCCTCTGAAAACTACAAATAAAACCATTAAAGAAACTTGTCAGGATTTTCTTATTATTAAACAACAGTTTACATAATTAAAGTAGTCATTATAGTATACTACTATACTGTATCATGCTTACCACTGTATTAGGTGAAGAGCTTGCTGAGATGAGATGATGTTTGAAAGACATGACCTCATAAAAGCCTGCAGCTGGTTCTGTGGATAAGGACAGGCATTTTTTTTCATATTACAATCTATTGAAAAGTTAAGGCAAAAACTGGGGTTTTTTTCCACATAAAAAAAGCGTTCCATTTGAGACCACAGAGAGGACTGTGCAAAGCATTACTCTTAATTACAACTGCAGGCTCACATATTTACAGTTACATTTTATGAATCTTTACAATGGTCCTATTTATATCAAAGGAAAAAAACACACACATATAGCCATTTATTGCCGAGACACTCTGTACACTTTCTGCCTGTATCTGCACCCGTATATTTTATCATACCAGCAACTACAGCACAAGATCTACGATTTGAGTTCATCTGAAAGTCCCAAGAGTGCACAGAGCTTGGTAGAACTATTTTTACACAGTCCTATACTTACAGTGCCAATGAATATTTTATTTTACTATTTTCATTGAGTTGTTCTTCTGTCTTGTATGTTTTAACATATGAAACTGCTATCATGACAGGACTTCTTGGAAAAAAATGACCTTACATCTCAATAGAACCATCCTGGCTGATAAAGACAAAAATAACATTTATTTTGTTCTCAGGTTTCATTTTCAAATGAGATCTTGATTTCTGTGAGGTTTCCTGAATAAACAAAGTTTTATTATGTTGGAAATTATACATAATGTGCAAGACACAGAAGATTTTACCTATGCAAGTTGTAGCTTATTAAGAAGAGGAAATTACACATACCTCAATGTTGTTGATTTGAGCCATAAACTTAACAAAATCAGTTTCAAATTCAGCTGTGCCTGAAGCCAACATGTCAAATGGCTTCCTTTTTATATCCATGGCTACAACATGGAACTGTCTGGCAAGAATCTCAATACCCTCAATGTTGGATTTTTCAAGAGATTCAAACGTCTTGACCACTGTCAGTACTTGTACAATCTACAAAAGATAATTCAGTTCAATTTCATTTATATAACGCAAATTCACAACATATGTCATCTCACAGTGCTTGACATAGTAAGGTACAGATCTTATGAATTATACACAGAGAACAGGAAACAGAAAATCCAACAATCCAATTCAATAATGTTTACCGTTACTTTGCAAGGCCTTATGACAAGAGTGGGACTCAAATTTATAAAGTTAATATTGACTGTACCTTTTCAAGCTGCTTCAAGAAGGCTTCAAATTTGCCAAAAATATGTCTCTCTGAAACCCCAATGAAATTTTGTTGAGGTCTTTCCATTGTTGGTGTCTTTGACTTCTGAAAGCAAGACTTGTATTCCTGATATAAGCAGGTACAGTCCTGCCCAAGATAAAAGAAGAATGAGAACAAAGGTACAATCCGCTGACGTCAAAATGTGTTACATTCAAGCCTCAGTAATGACAATACAGACAGGTAGTGCCACCATCACCTGCATTTTTCTGATGAGGTCTTCAGCATCGTGGTCCCATATGAGACATGTACCATCATTAGTAATGTATGATCTGCATGCTATAACCATCTGATTGGTGACCTGGAAAGATTTTCAGTAAGTTTCCATGATTTCACAAAGTAAACTGAATCCTTAGATTGCATCGTTTCATAGACACCACATATTCTTAAAAAAGGAAACATATATTTTCCAAGACTAAATACAGTACACTTACTTCGGATAGGAGTACAGATATCTTTTCACTTGTATTGTAGTATAATGAAACATTGTAAATCATCTGAATGATACTGATGATATTCTGCACGCTCTTCGTTATGGTAACCTGAAATCACACATCGATTTATATTATTTATAATACTTGGCCTGTTTGGAAAAAAATGCTATCTTTTAACCTGTTAATAAGCAAATACTTGATATATAATATGATTAGTAGTATTATCTGTGTAGATGAGTCACTAGTGCTGCCTATCATATAAATTACAGTAAACAGGCAATTGTTTTCTAACATATTTTGAATTTACTGTAGTAGCTTAGGAGTTTCAGTTAAATTACATCTGGCACAAATTGGAACCTCAGTATAAACCTTTCATGATCATTCACAGCCCTATTAACACAGTGTTGAAAAGTAACTGGACCTTTGGCTACTAAATGCTTCTTGTGCAGCTAAGCAATAGCTCAAGAGTTTAAGTGCCATTTAGATTAATATGGAGCAATGGAGAAATGATGTAAGGGTGGTAGATAGTAATTCAGTTCAAAAACAGCTAATATCTATCAGACAGTTATTAAGGCAAAGATACTTGGTTTTATGAATGACTCTAAGACCATAACCTCAAAGGATGAAGCACAAGATGGAAACCCCTAGTAAGCCTCAAAAACAGAAAGGCCAGGTCGCAGTTCAAAAACATACAAAAACAACAGATTTGTTGTACAAAGCTTGATGAACTGACAGGACGACAGTTTTGTTCTCATGTGTTAGGGCTATATCTCAGATAGTTCTTTCAATGCTGATACAGACCTACTTTGTTTTATTTTATTTTATTTATTTATTTATGAGAAAGGGGGAAACAATGCATATTAATGAGCATTTAAACACATGTAAATATGCCAGATTATAGCCCAGGGCTAATTTCAATCTGTAGACCCCCTGGCAGGTTGATGTTGTAAAACACAGAAAATATAAAAAAACATACTGTACATAGACACGATGTGCACAGACTATATGCAGGAGAACACAGGCAGCAGGGACATACAAATGCAGAGACAGTTCAGCACAGACCATAAACATGTGAAGCAGAAAAGGGACAGTGAATAAAAACCCAAATTATCTGTATTGCACATCCTCCTATTGCACAGAGTCCCATTGCACAAACCCTACATTTTATGATATAGATGCACATTACCTCTATTGCACTGATTTCTATTGCACAAAGCTCTATTACACCCATTTCTGAAGTACTTAAATTAGAGCTGAGATTTGGTACTTATATCCGTTATTGTATTTCAAAATACATGCCTTTAAGCACAGAGGCTGAAGAAGAAAAACATGTTTCTAGTATGTCCAGATACTCTCTGTACAGTACAAAATAATTTACTTAACATATTTCCATCAATATGAACAAACACAAGCTTTTCATAGACATCAAAATGTTGAGTGTACATACCGGGTCGCTGTTGTACAGGGGTTGACAGACTTTCTCCAAAGTGTACAGAAATTTTATGTTGTCCTTTGCCTTATTGGCATGGTGTGTTATCCTAACATCCAGACTCCGCCACATCTACATAAACACATGCTTCTGTCAGTGCTGAATGTATCTTTATATATATACTTTAGTCTCAAAAAATGCCCTTATCAAGTTACAGTACCAGAGCTTTAAGTTTTGTGTACAGACTGGAAAATACAATTAACGTAGAAAACACAATTGTATAAACCTAGAAAAGAGTTGTCATATAATTTTAAGAATTACTGACACATTTTCTGCTACTGGACAAAAAAAAAATCCCACATTATACTCACTGTATAAAAACCGCTCTGTATTACTGTGTTGATGATTAACAGTCACATCAATACCTTCATAATTTTGGAACGGCTGATATGGAGAACCATTTCAACTGCCCTAAACTCTGGGCTTTTGATGTGCTTGATGATGGAGCAGAATCTTAAAGACATCCTTTTCCAGTATTCTAACTCACTCCGTGGCCCTGCAGAATCATCCAGTGTCCTCAATATGTCTCCCTCTACCAGGACCTGATGATTATGGATATAATAAAAGTTATAGAAATTCAATTAATCAATCCACAGTAAGACATATTCAGGAGGGGGTAGGCTTTAACATTTCAACAAATGTATTCATTCACCATAGAAGATATTTTGTTCCCCATGTTCTGCAGTTTCCAGTTATTGTTGAGAGCAAGTGATGCTAAACATGCCCTCCAAGTTGTATTTGAACGTGATAAAACTTTGGTGACTGTTTAGTGACATATCTTTTCACTAACACCTCTTTCTACTGGAAATTCCTGCTGTTTTCCTGATTTTCTGTTCTACTGTATAGCGTCCTGATTATCAGAATCCTTGTCATTTACTTGTGATGTCATCATCTACACCATATGATCAGTCTGCTTGTGTTCCTCAAGGCTATAAGCTCAGAGACTGTTTTATAGCTATAAAAACAGATTTAAATTCTTAATTCTACCAACCTGCTCGATTTGCTTGCACCATTGCTTTAGAATTTCTTCCAGTTGTTGCACCATGTCAAAGTCGGCAGCTGCAACTTTCATATCTTCAAGGCAGGCCAATTTAGAGAAGTCAATATCTGTGACTGTATGCAGATGAACAATGGTCTCATTTCTCAGCTGGATGTCTGTTTTATAGAAAAGACAAAGTGTAAGATCATTAAAACTACTTACAGACCACCATTTGGTTAAAAAAAAAGCACTGAAGTATGATTTGCCAAAGAAATGGTGAAGACATGTTAATGTTTAAAGGTAACTACTTCTAAATATCAGAACTTGAAAGACTCAAAATTTAAAAACAGAAAATCATGCTGGTGACAATTTGAGGAAAAAAATACTTACCTTCTAAGGAGCCTAGACATTGTTTTATGGTGGTCTTGAAGTTCTTCTTAATTTTTTCTCCATGTCTAGACTTGTCTAAGGCTCCCCAATTTTGTGCTGCATCAAGAGCTAGTGGCAGAAAGTTGTACGCATTCTGTATTCCTTTCAAGAGGCCATCTCTGGCATCAACCACTGAAAAAAAGACCTCCTACAAAGCATCAAGACAAGATCTCCCATTACTTCATAAAATATTAAAGTTGTGATTTGGTTCAAGAGTAGTTTAAATAGCTGTGCAACAAATGAAAACAGACAAGTTCAAACTCAGTTTATCATATCAGAAACAGGGAGACACTCTCAGTGTAAAGTGGGGTTGAATCTCATGTGGTTGGTTTTGTAAAAGGTACTAAGATGGCTAGATACAGTCCCTTTAATCTGACCTGAAGTCAAGGACGGAGGGGGATGAAGTTATCTGACTGTCTAACAAGCACTTTGGATGGAGTAAACTGGTTATCCGAGTAATTCAAACTTGAGCTTTCGATGACAACAGTTACCATCTTTTCCCAAATGAAAATGGGGGAATGCTTATTACCTTTATCTGAGTAGCTGAAGGTGTGATAATGAGTAAACCAACTAGACTCCACTGATATGAAAAATGAACCCATAGCAATCCTACACAATTTGACTGTATTTTGACAAAAGAAGAATTTTAGCATCTGATGCATGTAAATGGCAATAAGGCATTATGGCTGACTTGACATTTTTCACAAATCTTTCTATAAGGCCTAAACATTTCCGAGATGTAAAAAATCTCCAAGTTTATCTATCAGTGTCTCTATTCTTTTACGCAGGCTCATCTCTACAATAAAAACCCAATATTTTTACTATTAATTTGAATGTAGAGTGTTTCAGCCTTGGTTAAATGTAAGCAGTCTCCAATACCTTTTTATTTATTTTCTAGAAAAAACAAAAATGTAAAATTAATAGGGAAGGCAGTAGAACATACATTATTTCCCCACCAATTTTAGCACATAACCAATTCTCTAAATAAGAAGTACACACAGAAAATTAATACTTCTATCACACAAAACTAAACAAATTACCATTACAGAAACAAACCACTTTGCTCATATAAGCCCAGCTTACCTCATGTATGTTCTCTGCATTCACAGCAACATCCACCCTAAACCGTAAGAAAGAGCAGCAAATGCCTGTAAGGCATGTCTTGGATAAATTGGCTAAAAACAGCCTCAATATCTTTCCCCCTTTGGAAGCCCCAGCATATGAGCGGCCACACTCTGAAATGAAATCCAAATGATTTTGGATGAGATGAAAAACTGGAATGTATATTTTAATATATTCACTACTGATGCTGATTCTGGGTCTCAAATTCTGGATATTTATCAGTATAGAGACAAGATAATTCATTAAGTTTAGTAAATTTGGTAGACATAATCCGTACACAACTGACGTATCTAAAATGGAGCAAACACAAACTGACATTTTAATTTTAGAAAAATAAAATGCTCGAATTTTGGTCTATTGTACATGTGTGTTATCCAGCATTTAATTCCAGTGAGGAAAAAAAAATCTAATGATTAATGAAATGAGAAATACAGGTTCAAGTAATACAGTATAAAACTGGGGTCCTCCTATATTTATTCCTACCTTTTCCTGGGACTTCAGAGTCCTGATACACAAAGGAAATGCTTTTACAACCTCCTATAGCAAAGAAATGATCAAAAGGCGCCAACTATTCAGCAAGAGAAAAAAAAGAAAAAAGAAAAAGATAAACATTTTGAGAACACTAATTGTATAGGAGAAATCTATGGCATAAAAGATACTCAAACAGAAACACAACGTCCCTGTAAATTAAAATAGATAAATAAATGAAGTCACTGTCTGTTTTTTAATCACTAACCACTTTTTAAATTCCTCCATAATTGTATTCCAATTGGAACTGTTTGATGCATATGTTTAATGATGCTCAGTTTCTACCTGAAAGCTAAACTGAAAAGGTGCAACTGCCACTCGCTTTTGAAAAATACAAAAAGGTTCTCTGTATGTCAGCGTCAAGTCCTAGCTCCCTCATGTCTTGTTTTCCAAGAGACAACAGCCACAGTATGATCAAACAGACCAAAACCACTGGGATGATTAATTACTCATCTTATGAGGTGTACATAAATTGTCTAAGTCAATGGAAAAACTCACAGATGAAGAATCTAAAATGAATTCCTCTACTTCACTTGGCTCCAAGGACAGCCTGTCAGCCAGGATGTCAATTATGTACTTGTGTGCAGGGGTGAGGAGCTTCTTTCGCTCTTCTCTTGCCTGCATATATTTGGCCTGAGAAAGACATTGGTTGTAAATGGCAGTATTTGTATTTACTTAGGTACCTAAGGCTAAATAGTGTAAACTGAGTTGCTTGCTTGAGTTCTTTAAGCCTACATCTAAAGGTGCTGAATTACTTTACCTGACATCCACGTTGGTTTACTTTCGGATTGTGGGGATCCATCACAGCAAATACCACCTTATGTGCTGTTAAAACACTCCGTTATTTTGCTTATTGTCCCTAGATTAAATTAAAAACACATAATTAGACTGAGCTGGATGTACTTTTTACTGTACTTTAGTATACCTGAAACATACAGTGGCATGTATGATGAAGTCCCAGCGGTAACTGCAGCAGTTAGTTAATAAATAGTTGTTTTTTCTTAGTAAAATAGGGCAGTTTTTACATGAAGCTGACACTTACGATAACAAATGTACTTAACTAATTAATGCTAGGTTTAGCGTTGAGGCTGTGTTAACTGACCTGGTACGGCTGAAGTTACGGTTAGCATTTCGCTGTTAGCTAGCCTCGTCACTTACCAAAACTCGGTTATCCAAGAAGACTGTAGCAGTCTGCCGGGCACATTTTCTGTGTGTGCCTCTTGTTTAATTCAAGTAGAAAAGAGTCGTCGGTGTTTCTCTGTGACCGACCGAGGAAAAGATTTCATCCAAATGCAGCCGTTGTAAACCGTTAATATTTTCTACCGTTAACCGCTGACACAACTCACGCGCTCAGACTTTTTTTTTTTTTTAATTTTTTTTTTTTTTATTTCATCTTTATTGACAAAATACATAAGAAAATGATAGCATTATAACAGTGCCTCATAACAAACTTGGCATTGAGAATGTGCATCGGTAACAAATGGGAACAATTACATTACAAGACAGAGAGAGAGAGATAAAGAAGAAAAAAAAAAAAAAAGAGTCTGCAAGGGGATGTTAGTTCATTGTTCATTTGAGTCCAGGGAAATATCACATAAATAAGAATGAAGTTTTACAGCATTGGGTCTTTTCATACATTTCAAGGATTTTATATACAGTTTGAGTTCATTTTTGAAAACGGAAAAGTTGGGTGGGTATTTTTGACATTTGCGTTTGTGAATACAGAATTTAGCAATACATAAAATCACATTAATACAGAGTTCTTCTTTTTTGTTGTTTACCAGAACACCAAATGTTATGTCATCTCTTGTAAAATGATACATAGATGAAGGAAATATTTCTTTTAACCAATTTTGTAATTGTGTCCAGAACATTTGCACCATACAACAAGAGAAAAATAAATGGTCTGTTGTTTCAATATTAGTATTGCAGAATGTACAGCTGTTATCCTGTACATTAAAACGAAGTCTAAGTAACTCTTTTGATGGGTAGATATCATTCATTATTTTGAAGTGTGTTTCTTTGATTTTGGGAGCAATGGGAAAGGATAAATACATTGTTCTTAGTTTTGAAACTGTACTTTTGTTGAATTTGAACAAAATGTCATTTTTATTTTGTAAACCAGGGAATAATTCATCAGTAAGACATTTTCTAATAAAGGAATTACAACATTTTTTATCTACAATGGATATTCCATGAATCATTGGAATAGGAAGTCGGGGTTGTGCTTTTTGGTGGGCTAAGAAGTTTTTGGATAGGAAAATAAATTCTTTGGGAAGAGCATTACGTAATCGTATAAAGTCTAAGAGAGAGGGATTAAAGTTATGTTTTGTACAGAATTGTTCATAATTTAATAAATTTCCTTCATCATCCATAAGATGTAGTATTGACCAAACATTATTTTCATACCAGTCTTCATAAAATAGAGATTTGTTGCGATGTAAAATATATCGGTTGTTCCAGATCACTGATAAGTGTGGAGAGAAGTTGTGAACATATAACATTTTCCAGTAAAGTAAAATTTGCTTGTGGAACTCTGATAGGGATATAGGAAGCTTTTTTATGTCGAAGTCACAGACAAGTAAGAGGTTTAATCCGCCCAACTTTTTAAACATAAAGTTAGGGATACAGTACCACAGGGAGTTATAATTTTTGATCCAAGATTTAAGCCAGTTTATCTTTAATGTTCCATTGAGACAGTCTAAGTCAATCATTTTTAGGCCACCTTCACTAGTATCTTTGATCATATGACCTTTCCTAATGTAATGTGGTTTATTTCGCCAGATATAATTGAAATTTAATTGGTTTATTAGCTTGATTAGATTAGGAGAAGCAGCATTTGAGTAAAGAGGGTATATACACCTTGATAAGCTCTCCATTTTTGTCAAGTATATACGGCCAAATATTGATAAGTCTCTTTGGAGCCATATATTTAATTTTGTCTTACTTTCTTTCTGTTTTGTTTCAATATTGTTTTTTTGGCATGTGTATTTGTCTTTACCGAGTTGGATACCTAGATATTTGATTTCTGATTTTACAGGTATATTACATATTTCTTTTAATGTAGTGTCATGAAGAGAGAAAATTTCACATTTTTTTAAGTTTAAATGTAAACCTGAAGCTTTGGAGAATTTTTCAATTTTTTCAATAGCTTTTGGAATTTGCTGCTCATTTTTTAAGAATAATGTTGTGTCGTCAGCCAGTTGGCTGATCCCAATTTCTGTACCAAATACATTTAGTTTTTGAATATCGTCACTTTTTTTTATATAAATAGATAATATCTCAGTCACCAAAAGAAACAAGTATGGAGAAATTGGACACCCTTGTGGAATACCAACATCAACGTTGAAGCTTGGAGTAGAACCCTTTGAGAGGAGAACACAGCTGTTTATGTTTTCATATAGTCCACTAATTAATTTTCTGAATTTAAGACCAAAGCCAAAATGTTCAAGTACAGCAAGAATGAATGGGTGTTCCACTGAGTCAAAGGCTTTGTAAAAATCCAAAAAGAAAATGAAGCCATTGTCTTGGATTAGATCAGAATATTCAATTAAGTCCATAACCAACCGTATATTATTATGTATAGATCTACCCTTCATAAACCCTGATTGTGACTCTGCAATTATGCTTGAAAGCCCTGACTGCAGTCGTAAAGCAAAAATATAAGTTAAAAGTTTGTAATCAGAATTTCTGAGTGTAATCGGCCTTCTATTATCAACAACTCTAGGGTCTTTATTGGGTTTTGGAATAGAGATTATAATACCATGTCTCATTGTGGTTGGGAGAGAGCCTGTTTCTAATATTTCTAAGAACACATTGTACAGCAATTCCTTAATATCCATCCAAAAATGTTTGTAAAAGTTTCCTGTAAGGCCATCTGACCCAGGAGATTTGTTAGGGGCAAGACGGCCGATTACAGCATCAAGTTCTGTGATTGTGAGGGGATCATCACATACATCTCTGTAGTTGTCATCAATTTTTGGGATATACTGTGCAATATTTTCCAGAAAAGATTCACAGTCAGTTTTGGAGAATTTTGAGGAGTAGAGTTTGCTATAAAATTTATAGGTTTCTATGAGGATCAATTTATCATCTGTTATTTCTTTGTTATTGACTAATAAAGATTTTACATTGTTTTTTTCTTGTCTATTTTTTTCCAAACCACAAAAATAAGCTGAATTCTTCTCCCCTTCTTCTATCCATTTTGCACGAGATCTAATAAATGCTCCTTGAGTTTTGTAAGTGTACATTTCATCTAAAGTTGATTGTAATTTCAAGATTGTTTGTTTATCATCATCACTCATCATTTGTTTGCGACAAAGAGTGTTCATTTGGTTTATGATATTAAATTCTTTCTGGTCAAGTTCTTTTTTTAATCTTTTGCTGAAAGAAATAGAAGCTTCGCGAGTTTTAAATTTGAGAAACTCCCATTTTTTAACCGGAGTTTTGAGTTCCTCAGATGATTTAATTTCATTTATGAGTGACTTTATCATTTGGCAGTAATCATCATTTTTGAGCAAACTTGCATTAAGTTTCCAAAATTTGTTTGTGAAGCTTTTATGTCTGGATTTAATGCGTAAAAAAATAACACTGTGATCTGTTAAGGGTGCCGCAGAGATATTTGAGTCAATATCATAACAGAGTAAATTGTTTGAGATCAACCAGTTATCAATTCTTGATTTTGAGTTATAATTGGAACTAAACCATGAAAATTGAGTTGCTGTAGGATTATGGTATCTCCAGGCATCAGTTAAAGATAAACCCCAACAGAAACTATTAAAAATAATATTAGGGTGACTTGACATATATCTAGATGGAAATCTATCCAAAAAATCATCATTAACCAAATTTAGATCTCCTCCAATAATTATATTGTCCGTGGATTGTGACACTTTCAAGTCTTCTATATGTAAAGTTAGTTCATGTAGTAAACGTTTATTTTCGCTAATATTATTAAAACCATACACATTTACTAGAATGATTTTGATATGATCAATAGTTACAATTAGAATCAACCAATGGCCATGCTCATCAGCTATATTATGTAGAATCTGGCCAGAGAATTTTTGTAGAAGAATAGCTACCCCTGCAGATTTTGAAGTGCCGTGACTGAAGTATGTTTTGTCTCCCCATTGTTGAGACCAAAAGGTACTGTCTTCATCTTTTGAATGTGTTTCCTGTAGAAAAATGAACTGTGCTTTTTTCCCTTTGCAAAACAGAAATAAACTCTTTCGTTTTGTTAGATCTCTCAGACCCCTTGCATTAACAGATAATAAAGAAATAGAACTTTTAAGTTCAATCATAAAATAGTAACTGCTTTAAAACAAGCAAACAAAAATAACTTTCAAAAGTTCACAAATAAGTCACCAACAGTGCCTAGAGGTAGAACCCTGAGTGCAAACTAGTATTAATAAAGTCAATCAACAGGACCATGTGAATTCATGGTGTGACTCTCTGACCATTTATGTATGCATAGCGACCACGATACGCCACCTTGTCTCCTCTTCTCTTGGCTGCATCCACTTTAGGCCACACCGCTGCTCTTGCTTCCAGCACATCCTTGGTGAAGTCTTGGGCAAAGCTGATGCCGAGATTCTCGCAGATTTTGTGGTTTTTTGTCACTCTCCAAAGTTCATCCCTGTAGATCCTCATAGTGAACTGCATGATGATCGCTCTCGGGTGGGTAGTGGATGTGACTGGTCGGCCGAGACGATGTACAGTGTCAAGGATGAAATCCATCTTGTCTTTCCAGTGAGGGACAACTTTCAGCAGAAGGTTTACAATCATCTGTCGCGTGTTTTCACCTTTTTCTTCTTTGAAGCCCTTTAGCCTTAAGTTCCATCTTCTTTTGTAATTATCAGCATCAGATACTTTTTCTTCCAACTCTGTTACCTTTTTTTCCAGCTCTCCATTTTTCTCTTTAAGGACATTCACCTCCTTTTGCAGCTGTTTGTTTTTCTCTTTGCACTCTTGTATTTCAGCAGAGTTGAATTCCAGAGATTTGTTGATGTTAGCTATGGCAATAGTATTTTGTTGAAGGTCTGATTTGATGTCAGTAACCAGAGAATGCAGGGCTTGGATATCACTGGACTGAGATTGGATTGCTTTCAGAACATCTGCAATGGAGGCAGATCCTGGGTTGGCATTATCAGAGGCATCATTAATAGTGGTTTTTGCCTTCTTTGGGGGTTGTGAGGTTTTACCGGGGGATGCAAGAGCGTTTTTCATTCGTTTAGCATCAGTTTCCATCGTGTCGAGGGAGCAGTAGTCATGGGAATAGAGCGCTTTAGCCACTTTAGCATTAGCATTAGGTTTAGCCATTAGTTCTTTCAAAGTCTCTTAACACTACCAAATTTACTTGCTTTAGTGTTCCTTCGTAGTTCAGCGCAGTCTTCACGTTGGTCACAGAGTCTTATGTGGTTTGAAATCGATCCTGTTTAATTTTATTCAGGGTTTTACCGGAGAAAGTTACCACGAGACTGTCCCCTCCGCCATCTTTTTTTTCTCAACTCACGCGCTCAGACGTTGGCGCGGAGGAGAACAGGTAACGTCTGTAGTCAGCTGACTGACTGAAGAGGAAGTAAAAACAAAGAGTCACCGTCGCTAAAAAAAATTTGTATCAATTATTATTATTATAATTAATCATGATGATGGATTGATTCGCATTAACACATCAGTTTTGACAGTCCTAAAAAATATCTGCCCCTCGGCTTAGAGATCTGGATGGACTGATGAAAAAACAGCTTCAATTCTAGTAACGCGCCACATTTTTTGGCAGTAATGGTAACGGCGTTATAACGATGGGAAGAGTAATTAATTCAATTATTCGTTACTAAAAAAAAGTACCGCCTTTAGTAACGCCGTTATTTATAACGCCGTTATTCCCATTGTTTGTTTACACTGAAGTCACGTTTGACTACGCGAGATTTGGAATATTGAGCGTGAAGAACCTAGTATGGTTAGAATCGGTTAGAATCTGTTAATTTTGAAATATCCTGTAATGTGTGCCAGCCTTAACTGTAATACTGGGTTCATAGTCTTTCCTTCAGCCTTGTGGCTTCTCAAACATTTAACTTCTCTTTTAGCTGTTACTCTATGTACATTGGTTGACTATGTAGTTTTGTTTCCACTGGCACTTTCTTACTCCCATGTCCAGCTACAAATATGGGACTGAAATTGTGTCAATATTATTTGTGTGAACAGAATGAATGTGTTTTGATGTGTGATCTGTAAATGTAGGACTCTTTCCCCCAATGCAAACACAAACAATATACTGATTTAGATAACACAGCTACTAACAGAAAGCAGAGCCCTTCAGTTAACACACAGCAGCTGCTGCACATGGCCCACTCTCCTCAACTCTCTGATCACCTTCATGTTGATGTACATTTCGAGTAATTATGTTGTCTTCCTTGCTTATGTTGTACTCGGATTCAGATTGCTGACTAAAGCCTACTGCTAATTGTATTTTTATTTTTTGACTCGTTGATGCATCTGTGCAGATCGGGACATAACTGTTGCAGCTATCAGTGCATGTCTATATGTGAGTTAGAAATAAGCTCCTTATCTGTGTACCTCTTTTCTAATCGCGTAAAGTCTACTGTGGGAAATACCCATGGTTGTACTACTGTTAGTGGTTCTGCTGGGCTATATTTAACTCATCCACTTGAAGTTGTGTTTGTGTTGTCCAGTGTTGGGTGATCTTGTCTGTGACACTGCAAGTTACCCAGTAGTTTAGTGATATCTGTGTCCTCATTTACAGGGACATTTATCCTAGTCCACCCCGCAACATTGCTGTGTGGGGTTTTAAATGCACCTGTGCATCTCACCACTCCTTGTTTAGTGTATATTTGGCAGCCCCCTACTGGACGCTTGTTATAATGCCACAATGGAAGTGATTGAAGCAGCGCCTGATCATGGAGCAGGCTCGGGAGAGGACGAATGTTTCGTGGTGAACTGTGATTGGTCCAGGCACACCATGTTGTTGTCCAATGGCAGGTAGACATCTGTTCGCTGGAGCGACACTAAAGTATTCTCCTCTTCCTTCTCCACAGCGTATTTGCTGCCCAGCACAGGGACCATACTGTGGACTGCGGGAAAGTAGAGCTGAAATGGGGAAAATGCAAGTCTTGGGTGTTGTTGCGGTAATATTAGCCCTGTACTGCGTCCATGCAAAGGTTTACTTTCGTGAGGAGTTTCTGGACGGTGGTAAGTTTGTCAGAAATTTGTAACCATTGCACGAGGTTAGCGTTAATTCATTGCCTGCTAGCTTGCGTTTCAGCCAGCATTAGGTCAGAAGATTATAATAAATGTGTCCTGTTAACTGGTGGTTCGGTAAAGAATGCCAACCCTCTCAGACTCTTAACTTAAACTGGATACTTGACTAACTTTAGCAAGGCCCCAAATTAGCAAACGCAATTATCCATAACACTAAAGTTGCTAATGGTTGTCTAAGCTGCAACATAACAAACCAAACCAATAGCACTATTTTGACAGTAATATTGTGGGTAGTAACGACAATTGTTGTGTAATATGCTTTTTGGGAAGTTGCTTAAAAGAGGTGCACTGAGTGGTAATCCCCAACAAACTTACTGGTCGGTTGCTGTTTCTATTTTTATTTCTGCTATTATTTTACATGCCATATATTGTCTTGTGTGTCTTATGCTGCTAATGTGAAAGGAAGAGTTGCTATAATGCCTTTCCCTTGTTTAAGGACAATGACAATAAAGATCTGTTTATCTATCTATCTATCTAGATGAATGGAGAAATCGCTGGGTGAACTCCAAACACAAGTCTGACTATGGAGAGTGGAAACTTACGGCTGGGGACTTCTATGGAGATGCTGAGAAAGACAAAGGTAAAAGTTTAGAGTAGTTCATTCACGCAGGACGAAGCAGGAAATACAGCTTTGATTGGAAATTGCACTGGTTGTTCCTGTTGTATTCGTTAAGGACAAAAGATAACAAGGCACTTAGCTTTAAAATTTCTTTTGTCGTATTGAATTAATATTTCATGGTGGAAATTAATTCTAGACAATTATTACTGACTTAAACACAAAATACATGTACCACCTTCAAATGTCAACCTCAGAAACATCTCAGACAGCTCTTAAACAGTCCAAACAGTTCTTATGTTCAGTCGGTGAGTTTTAAGTGCCTCGGTATCTCTTTTTTTGCCCGACAGTTCCCACACTGTTAACCAAAGAGAATCTACTTTGTGCTTGCTTTGCTGAATATTGTTTTTCCTCTTCAGGGCTGCAGACCAGTCAAGATGCTCGTTTCTATGCTGTCTCTTCCCGCTTTGAGCCATTCAGCAACGAGGGGAAACCTTTGGTCATTCAGTTTACAGTCAAGCACGAGCAGAAGATCGACTGTGGTGGTGGCTATGTGAAGGTCTTCCCCACCGACTTGGATCAGGCTGACATGCATGGAGAGTCTTCATACTACATTATGTTTGGTAAGTACTGATGTTCATTGTTATATGCATTAAAAACTGTATGTTTACAGAAGTAGCATTTGGTAAATCTAGTATTTCATTTCATTTGTAGGCCCAGACATCTGTGGCTACAGCACAAAGAAAGTTCACGTCATCTTCAGTTACAAGGGCAAGACTTACCTCATCAAGAAAGAGATTAAATGCAAGGTAACTGTTGTGTTTTAAATCTTTTTTTTAATGCAAACATTTCTTCTGCAAGAGGCTTAATCCAAACTCTTTCTTTTTACCTAGGACGATGAACTGACTCATATGTACACGCTGATCCTGAATCCAGATCAGACCTATGAGGTAAAGATTGACAATGAGAAGGTGGAGTCTGGCAGTCTGGAGGACGACTGGGACTTCTTACCTCCTAAGAAAATTAAGGACCCTGAAGCCAAGAAGCCAGAGGACTGGGATGATCGTGCTAAGATTGATGATGCTGATGACACCAAGCCTGAGGTGAATAAGCTGAATGCTATAAGTCTGCTGCCTTTGATCTGCTGAAAAGTGCTGTTTTGTCCTTTAGAAATGCTGACAGGTGAAGAGTGTTTGTACTGATGGTTACGTAAGCCTTGGGATTATTTGTTGTTCTTTAGGACTGGGACAAACCTGAAAATATTCCAGATCCTGATGCCAAAAAGCCTGAAGACTGGGATGAAGATATGGATGGAGAGTGGGAGCCGCCCATGATCCCCAACCCAGAGTATAAAGTAAGTAAATGTGGACAGTATGGTTTCCTCCGCTTGAGAAATTCTCAACATTACTTTCTGCTGATGAATTGCTGCTTGATAAATACCTGCTGTATTACAGGGAGAATGGAAACCCAAACAAATTGACAATCCCAACTACAAAGGACCATGGGTGCATCCTGAGATTGACAATCCAGAGTACAGTGCAGATTCAAACATCTACAAGTTTGACAACATTGGTGTTTTAGGTCTTGACCTTTGGCAGGTGAGAGAGAAAGAAGTCAAACTTGAATAGTAATGTCATTGTAATGCTGATGCTTAAACTACAGTGTAACATATGTTACTGCTGTCTCAGGTGAAATCTGGTACCATCTTTGACAACTTCCTGATTACGGATGATGTGAAGGAAGCAGAAGACGTGGCGAATGAGACATGGGGTGTGACAAAGGTATGTTGACATTCTTTTTCAGCCATAATTTGTCATTTGTACAACACACGGAGCCAATGCAGTAACCTTGTAAATAGACTAAGAGACATGGTTTGTGACTATCTAAACTTTCCCTGCAGGAACCAGAGAGAAAAATGAAACAGGAGCAAGATGACTTGAAACGAAAAGAAGAGGAGGAGAAGAACAAAGAACAAGACACTGACGGTGATGAAGAAGAAGACCTGGATGAAGAGGAGGAGGAGGAGGAAGAAGATGAAGAAGATGAAGAAACAAAAGACAACTTAGAGGAAGCACTTTCAGAAATGGATGACCAGGAAGTAAAGCCGAGCCATACCGAGCTTTGAGGAGGTGTGGCCAGAGATTTTCTCTGCCCCTCCTTCAGAAACTCTGTCCTGTCTTTCCCAGGGGTATTGTGGCTGCTGTGCATCCTTTCCCTGAGATTTGGACAACCCAACTTGGGGGTCTAATGTAGTAAATGGGGGCAAGTGGGTGGTAATGGACTTGGTGTCTTTCATTTTGTTCATGATGTATCCCCTGAACTGCTGGATTGATTCTAAGGTTTCCTACTGACAAAGTTCATTCCTCATTTTGTAATGACAGAGATCGTTGACACTGTCATTTGTTGTTTTTTTGGTTTGTTTTTTAGCGTTGACACATCTGCTTTTGTTTTGTTTTTTTACAGATTCCCTTTGTAGCTGCTTGTCAGCATATTTTGAAGGCTAACTAAAAGCTGTGGTAAATACTTCTGTTTCAGCCTGGTGAAAGATATAGTGTACATAACTCAACATATAATGCATAAACCAAAAGACTTAATCCCCCAAAAATCTGAATAGAGACAAATCAAGACTAATGTATTGTAACTTATTTTGGTTTATGTCTGCGGCACTGACTATTTGTTTTCCTTTTCACACCTTTAGGGCATAATTGGGTGAAATGTTAAGAAATTAATTAATCCTAATCTGCTTAGACAATGTTGTTTTTCTTTCTTTATTGAACTGATTTGACTTCAACATGTCTCCATGGAAATGTGATGGGACCTGCATTGTATCCAGAAAGTCTGGAAAAACACATACTGAGCCCCTGGCGTGACTCTTGTGAGGGTTACAGTCATTTTTTATTGGACAGAATGTTATTGATGCCAAAGTTTTTATTAAAAGATTATTACCTTATTGTGTGGTCATATGTCGTCTTGCATACACTCACTCTTTGGAGGCACTACATGTAGTTTAAATGTAAATTACATGACTTCACACCCACTGTTTCATAAAGGTGGTTTTCTGAATATGTTCTGGGTAAAAATTGACAGAAATCTAGAGGTCTCCTTAGAGTTTAAGCAGTTACAAATTGTTTTCACTTGGTTGCATCATAAACTAGTAAGTGCTAAGTTTGATTAAATGAACAGTTTAATATTTGCACAGAGAATACTTGATACCTCATTAAAATACAATGTCTCGGCCAATGACGTTGCAATACGACTAAGTGTAAAATAAAAACTGTTATGAAATTTTACTATTTCTCAAACTCTTGTTTAACGATGTTTCTCTTGGTTGGATACATCCCTGAGGCAAAATGTTTGTCCTGCTCACTTTGCACTGTGCATTCAGTATTTTACCTATATGTACACCTGAGTGTACTGCAAAACACACATGACAGCTTTGTTATATTTTGCCAAAGTCCAGATCTCCCAGTACCAGTTGGATTGCTACCAGTAATAAAGGTTTACTGTGTGTCTGTTTAATTGTGATGATGATTAAACACAACGTAGGATTATGCACACTTGATAACAGAATAATACAACCTTTCAAATTAGTTTTAACACATGGACTTGCAGCAAGCAACTCTGTAAAATTGCAGTTTATATTTTCATGCAGTTGGTGCATATTCCTACACAATAATCAGTACGTCAAAGTAGTACCACAGTGAAGGGTCTCTGTGGCTCCTGAGGGTCTGAAGTCCTGAAGCAGCTGCCTGCCTTGCACAGTCTTTAATCCAACCTTGCTGCTTCAAAAGGAAGAAATAGGGAAATTTGCAGAGGGCAGTAGAAATATTAGGTGACATTGCTGAAAACAACAGTGAGATGGAAATAAGAGCATTTTGTTGGGAGTAAATGGGCCTCATCTCTACTTTTACCATCAGGGCTCAGCGGCTCAGCCACTCAGAATAAATATCTCTATTCATTTGCATTAGCAGCCAGTAGATGTAGTTGCCCCTATCCTGGTCTATGCCCCGGTGAGGTGACCGAAAGAGAGCACACCCACCAGAACCCACTCCTCCCATAGACATATATACGTAGACGCCGCATTGACTGTGGAGGGACGTGCCTAAAGCTCCGCCATCTTGGTGCAGGACTAGCAGAGGGGGGAGTGCATGTAGGTCTATGGAGGTAAGAGGTACTCCACAATCTTAAAATAGAATTATTCACTGAATTTTTGACCGATTTCCAAACGCTTTGATTTGTTACAAACGGCACACATGTAGCTTTGACACAGGATGCTTTGATGTTTTAGAAATGCCGGTTTTACTACCCAAATATAAATTCTACTTAACGTTGTCAGCAGACAATCTTCTGACATAGACCTATGTCAGTAGAAACTGTAGTTGAAGGAGAGACAATAAACAACCTAACAACTGTCACCGCAGTGACAGAGACCTGGCGATCAGTGTGATGCCGACGCTAGGCGTCAAAAATATCAACAAGATATGTCAGAAGAACTATGAAAATATGCCGGCATAACTGCCGGCATATTTTCCGGCATAACTGGAAAATATGCCGGACTTTTGTGTCGCTTATGGGTGTTCAAATGAGCAGAACACACAAACCAGATCCCGTGGAATCACTTTTCACAGGTAAGGTGTACGTAAGAAGTAATACCAAGTGAGCAGGTTGTTAAATAGTGAAATAAATCCCGAGAGGACGGACTGAATCTCTCCACTCCCATAATATAACCAGCTCACTTCACGTTATCTCACGTATAGTATAGCTGCTCACTAGTGAAAGAACTCATTTGAGACCTTATTTTGGTTAAAATGCAGTGTTATTCCATCTATAAACTGTCCCTGGTCTGGAAAAAACAGACCTTAGACTGCAGTGATTGACCAGTTAGAATATTAATGATAGATATTGGATGTATTTAATACGTACATGTATTGTGTCTTTAACCTTAATGTGAAGGAGAGAGTTTAAACATCTTCCTCTCCTGCATCCCCATCCACTGCAACGGTATTCTTCATGTTGCCTAATTGTTAAATACATTAACCACGTTAGTCCTGCAGAGTATGTTTGTGACAGTGAAAATGACCAATCTAAAAGCTCACATCAATCATCACATCATATAACGCATTCTGAAACATGTTGTGCTTTCAGATATGCTATTTTCTCTCTTTAGTTTCTTCTATTAGGGTTAAAGTGGTTAAATTACTCTTTTTTAAATTTTTACAAAGGTGGCTGACTTCGGTTGATGGGAAGAAGATGCAAGGAAGACCAGACTAAATATGGATGGGGGACACTGATGCTGGATGCCATGGCCATAAAAAAACAAGTGCAATACAATCCCCCAACTCAAATAATAAAATGATAATAGCAATATTAATCACAATAATAGTGATAATGAAATGATAATGATGATAGCCATACTAATTATAACAATAATGATAATTAAATGATGGTAATAATAGAAATATTAATTATAATTAAATGATAAGAATAAAATGCTAATATTATTATTATAGTATAATGATAAAACGACAAAGATAATAGCAATATTAATTATAATAATAGTGATATAATAATAAAATGACAATGATAATAGCAATAAGAATTATAATAATATTGATAATAATAATAACATGATTATGATAGTAGCAATAATAATTATAATGGTGATAATAAAAAAAATGATCATGAAATAACGATATTAATTATAATAATAGTGATCTAATAATAAAATTATAATGATAATAGCAACATTATAATATTAGTGATCTAATAATATACTTATAATAGCAACAACAACAACAATAATAATAATAAAATGCAATATATACCTACAAGCAATTCTCTGAATAAAGATCTAAACATTTTCAGGCTTGATTTTGTTCTATTTATGTCTGCCTGTCCGTCCTCCATGTCTGACGTTTGTAGCAAACAATACATGTTGACAACTGATCGATTTATGATCACTTTTATAGTGCAGACATGTCATTCCTCTATAGACGTAATGCACTGTAGGGGCGAGTGGTACTGCACCAAGATGGCCGCCGCGTAGGCACGTCGGCTCCAATCGGCAGCAGCAGTCAATGCGGCGTCTACGTATATATGTCTATGACTCCTCCGGTCTGTCGCCGCTCGTGCCCGCGCGCTTCAGGGGCGTATGCGCACTCCCGAGACACCAGGAAATATGGCGGCGCTCATGACTCTCAGTCAGGTAACAACTTCCAACAGCTCAATAAAAGTCTCCAGTTTTAATAAGGCTCATTATCTAGTGACAGTGACAGTCGCTATATGCTATCGCCACATGACGACGTTGTAAGCTCTGATGAATGTTAGCCGGTGGAACCGTATTAACAAGCTTTCGTTGTCAACTAAGTTAACATGGTTAGCTAGGTTAAGTAAGGATAGCAAAGTTGTTGTACGTTTTAATAGAGGAGGAAAGCTATTACTAACGCTTGCGACGAGGATAGTGACGTTAAAAACAAAACATGACTAACTACAAGCTAAAACTGAACAAAAACAAACAGTAGTTAGCTAACCATTGCGATAAAGCTGTGCTTTTGCTTCTTACGGACTAACTGTATGGTGTGCAGACTGCTAACGTTATAACTAGCCATTCTAGCTCTCTAATAACTTCATCTGGTGTATGTGTAGCTGCCACACACTTATTGTAGCTTCACCAGCGTTAATGTCTTTTCTGTCTTCTTCAGCTATCGAATGGAAATCCAGCCTATGAAAACCATTACAGACAGGTAAGAACTCCAGCTGTTTCAGTGTTTGAAACATCTCATGTAGTACTACTTAATGGACATAATTACTTATGCTCTATCCACTTCGTAATTTGTTTTTTAATCTGTGTAGTTGGATCCAGGAAACACAGGCAAAATATCAGCTGGCGATGCAGCTCAATTCCTTAAAAAGTCTGGCCTGTCTGACAGCACACTGGGGAAGGTGGGTCACAAATATTCCTACATTCACACACAAAATGTATATATATTCAGTTAATAGTAACTAAACAGTGTTTCCTTTTTATTCACTTTTGTTAGATCTGGGACTTGGCAGATTCAGAAAGAAAAGGCTATTTGGATAAACGGGTAACAAAGAATTTCGTTGGAAATTTGTCGTTATTGGAGATGCTGATGTGTGCGCAAAAAAAACCAGATTTGCTCTGCTTTCTTCCTCTTTTTCAGGGTTTCTTCATAGCTTTGAGGCTGGTGGCATCAGCACAGGGTGGAAATGACATCAGTCTTAACAACCTCAACCAAAACCTAGCCGCACCTAAATTTGTAAGTGTTAAAATCCCTCTCCTGACTATTGTAATATCCAGTGAAGTAATAGGGAGCAGACTGTGACTCCTAACAAATTAATGGATATTAGGTGCAGAAAGTGATGAAGCAGTTGCATTTCTAACCATCTTTTCCTCATCTTAATACAGTTCATAAGTTTATATTCTGCTCCGCATGATTTTATCTTATCTGCTCTTTATTTTTTACAGAAAGACACGAACAGCCCTTTATTAAGTGTCTCAATGACAGCACCTGACTCACAATGGGCAATTAGGGTAAGTCAGTACAATATTTCAAGAACTTTGTTGAGGATAGCTTGTCACCTAAACCTAACATTTTTTTCTTTTCCAGCCTGATGAAAAAGGCAAGTTTGAGGGAATTTTTGAGAGTCTGTCTCCTGTAAATGGACTCCTCTCCGGTGACAAAGTCAGGCCAGTTTTGATAAACTCCAAACTACCTCTGGATGTGTTAGGAAAGGTAATCTACTATATAATACTCCAAAGTCCTTCCTCACTCTGTAATTTAATGTGTTCAAAGCAAACAAATCTTGAGCATTTACCCACTGTTTCTGTAGATTTGGGATCTAAGCGATGTAGACAAAGATGGGCGCTTGGATAAAGAGGAATTCACAGTGGTAAGCTGGGTTGTTTACTTCATTTTTAAAGTTTCACTGTCACTCCAGAGTAACTCTGGGATAGCAATACTGGATTTTATAACTAAGAGGATAGTATCGATTTTTAAACAAAGTTAATAAATGATCTGATTTCTGATTTTCCAGGCCATGCATCTTGTGTATCGTGCCATGGAGAATGAGCCTGTTCCAGCGAGCTTACCTGCTTCCCTCATTCCTCCTGCTAAAAGGAAAAAGTCTGCGGTTGCGCTTCCAGGTGCTGTGGCTGTGCTGCCTGCTCTATCTGGTCTTGCGTCTGGTCCAGCTCCTCTCAAAGAGACCCTGCGAAGCACTCCACCTCTGAGCAGCACAACTCCCCTCAGCACCAGTACTGTAAACCTTTCTCCAAAGCACTCCTTTAAATCCAGCTCGCAGGTATGTCCCCTCACACTACTTGTCTCTTGAAAAATGAATGTGATCATTGTGACTAGAGCTGATTAGTCTTTGAGGGATAAGGCGCTCTTCCAAAGGGCTGTGGATAAACATTTTCTATATTGCTGTACATCTCAGTGTAGTATGTGTATGACATATCACTTAAAATAATCAAGATCATGTTCAGTGGGATGATACATCGCATAAGTGTAACAACAACCAACTCTTTATTAATATACTTTGTCATATTTTACACAAATGAATAATTAATAACTAATATTGAGTTATCATCTAGCATGACTACCTCCATTAAAAATATACTTTTATCAAGTATAAAAGTGTTGTTGCTTCAATTATCAAGGGTTTTGGTTACGATTCTTGTATCCTAATGGCAGTAGAAGTAAGACTCATGGGGTGTTATGGCTGCCATCTTGGGTAGTTTCACACAGCTGCAGTATTGATTGGATTTTTTTATTTATTTTTTTAGTCATACATCCTTCACATATTGCAGGAAGTGTAAAGTCACAATCTTGCATTAGGATGTCACTTTCTGAATATGGCTATTTATTTTAAGGCAGAGTAAAATTTTAAACACACAAAAAACTTTAAAAAGCTTTTTAAAAAACTTTAAATCATCTGAGAAAATTTGGTACATGTATGTTTCCTTGCACCTCCCTAGCTAAGTGTCACAATGGCTGAGTCTTGAGTTTTAAAGACACAAGCATTTCATGTATCAACTCTTTTCCGTTGCTAATGGTTGAACTTGTTTTGCAACATTGTTGTGAGCGTTATGCAAAGGCCAGTGTGTCTTTCTCTACCTCCATGTAGCTGGGATTTTTCACCCGTGACTTATGGAGAAACAGGTTTCCTTGAATGGAAGACAAGCAATGCTGTTCGGACACGTGTACCTTGATCACCTGATGTGGCTGTCATGATGCGTTGTGCTGTTTTATCATTTTCTGTCCTTTCCTCCTACTTTAAATGGCATTATCTCCCCACATGTACATTTTCTGTTAGTTGCCCCCTAAAAATGTAATGGTCCATTTCACATTTTGTCTGATTTATTCTTTTATGACTGAAATAATACTTAATATCCACAAGAATTTCCTTCATTTGTACTCTGCTACATTCATCACAATGGTTCTAATTGAAACTAAGATTTTCTAGAATGTAAGTTTCATTATTTCTGTGAGTGTGTGTGATAGGTCAGTGAAAAATCATCTTGCTCTTTGCAGCAAACAGATGATTCTCATACAATTGCATTTCCATCTAGTGGTTTCTTAACTCTGTTAGGTGGGTGTTGGCATTTATAGGAACTGTCTTCCTCAGTGGTCACGTAGCATATCTTAACATTGACTTTTAACCATTTAATTCTGTGCATTTATAAATACCTTTTATGTTAAACACTCAAAACTGTCTGTCTTATGTGAAGCAGAACTGTGAGTTTGTAGCAGGCGTCGTCATTTCAAATCACCAAAATGTCTTTTTTTCCCTATAGCCAGTGGTGAACTGGGTGGTACCGGTGGCTGACAGAGAGAGATACAATGACATTTTCAAGAAAACAGACACTGACGGTGATGGCCTCGTCACAGGCAGTGAGGTTATAGAGATCTTTATGCAGTCCACTCTCTCCCAGACCATGCTGGCACAGATATGGTAAGACCACAACTCAGTTCAGTTCACAGACACAATACTTTTCATGCATTGACAATATTGCAGTGCCCAAGAGAGCTAATTGTACTGCAGTGTAAGAGAAAACAAACAAATTAAGAAATGTGTTCAATAATTGGAAATGTACAGCATAAAGAGACGCACTGCAAATCTCGATTACACAGTCGCATTGTTAAAATATATATTAAAAAAAAACATTCCAAGACAATTTTCAAACTTTGGAGTTTCTGTTTCTGAATCTGTATCTCACAGAAATTTATTACTGTGGAAATTTATTTATGTGGGTGTGAGGGTGTGTATGTCTGCACCATAACTCGATAACAAAAACAGGACAATCAAACTTAGCATAGATGTTGATCTTGACCTACCCTGGTCACCCATTAATTTTGGGGTCAAAAGATGTGCATAAAAGATGTGGATATGCAGCCGACAGATCTGCAGCAACTGCGTGATGTTATCATGTCAATATGGACAAAAGTCTCTGAGGAATGTTTCCAACAACTTGTTAAAAGTATGCCACAAAGAATTAAGGCAGTTCTGAAGGCAAAAGGGGGTCCAATGTTTTACTAGCAAGGTGTATCTAATTAAGTGGCCGGTGTGTGCGCACATGTGCGTGCGTGTGTGTGTGTGTATATACATGTGCAGCCGCCAATCTGTGTGTATATATACACACACACATACACATATAATATAAATATTGAGCTTGTCTCGTGAATTGTTTAAATTACTTTTGAAACTGGTTTAAAACTCACTTTATAAAGCCACTAGCACTAAGGCTAAGACAGTACAAATTTGGTAAATGAAAATTGTAACTTTTCAGAGGATGTTTTATCTCTGAACATTGTGAATATTATTTCTCAGAAAAGAATGTATGTAAATAATATTTTGAAAAAATAGTCACTTCCTCTCCACAGGGGACTCGCCGACACGAAACAGACGGGAAAGCTTTCCCGCGAGCAGTTCTCTCTGGCCATGTATCTGATCCAACAAAAAGTTGCTAAAGGCGTAGATCCTCCCTCCACTCTCACTCCAGAAATGATCCCCCCATCAGAAAGGACTGCAGCTTTGGCCCCTGTAAGTCCTGACTACATTCCACTGCAGCCACTGATTCATCTTAGAATAGTCCTATTTATTAAAACTCTTCCTTGCTTGTAAAGTTAGGTTTTCTACTTGCATTTGTATCATAAGATTCTGTTTCCCTGCTGCTATATATATTTTAAAATGGTGAGTTCTGCTTTCTTGCTTTCTGGGCTTCCAACGCATAACAGGTTTTTATGCTTTTGCTTTTTTGAGCACTTTTCTGTCCTGTCCAGCAGAGCTATGCGGGGCTTATGTCCTCTGTGAGACCAGAACTTGCTGCACTCGCAAATATTCGCAGAGTGAGTAGATGAGCTTTGTGTCACAAGGTGGCGCCTTCGTTCCATCATATTGTCTGTCAGTTTGAAGCAGGTGCAAATAGAAACATAGCATGAGTACTGCCACCTGCTGCATTTTCATCATCAATGGCCTGTCACAACAACTAATGTCACTACAGCTAAAGTGTACTTCCTACTGTATGTTTTTAAGATAACACAAGCAGTGTCACTTTTTTTCCACTAGTTATAAATGAATTTAGATTTTCAATATTTTCAAGTGGTGGGTCAATCAGTGGTAAGCTTTTTATTTTTAAAGAAACCTCAGCACATGTTTAACCTGTGCGTATGTACAGGCCCATTTCAGCTGGACAGTCAAAACAGACGTTATGCTGCAACTTTGACTTTAAAATGGTCTGAAAAGTCTAAAGACTAATTACTAAAAACTAATGGGTAAATCTAGTTGAGCCTTACACATAAATGAAATTTTGCTCATCTGTATTTACTGTTAGTTATCGCACAGATGTAATAAGTAAAGCAAAATCTGTTAAGCAGAAGTAGTTTTAGACCATTGAGGTTTTTAACAACTATTAAGTACAAAAACTTTCACAGTGCCCACAAATATAAAGGGATTTGGGATGGCCTTTTTTATTGATTTACCATAGGCCTGTTGAACAGTGAACTGTGAGCCAAAATTAACTGCAGTGTTAAATCCTTTTGTATTGTCTTGTCTGTGTGCATTTCTTGTCATTCATGCATTGTCTGGCTCTCTTGCCCCCTCCCTAGCTGTGCAAGGTGTTTGTATTTCCTTCCTGTGATTTTGTTTTGTTAGACACGACAGCGGGGAGCTCCTCTCTCCTCCTGCATACCACTCATGTCCTCGCTGCTCTCTTTCTCCCTTCTTTTTGACCCCGATTTCATCGGTGTAATGGTCTTACCTGCTGTTGTCACTCTTGTTGCCCTGCTCACACCTCATGTCAACTTCACGTCGTCCATCATACTTTCTTACCTCTCCCTTCATTCACTCGTCCATCTCGATGTCTCTTGCCTCAGGACAGTACCAGCTCCACAGGGTCGGCAGAGCTGACAGGCATCAAAGAGCTGGATGACCTCAGTCAGGAAATAGCTCAGCTGCAGAGGTGAGCCCCTACACCCCGAGTAGCAGGAGGACAGCTTTGTTTCTCTTCCTTTGAGAAAAAGGAGGGGAGGTTGCAGTGAAGTAATGTTGAAGATCAAAGCTCTTTTAAACTATTAGCCTACTTGCAGACAACAGACATGCTATGTCGCGGGCCGGCTTGACATGCATTCTACTCAGCAGCTCTAACCCTGCTTCTTACTGTTAACAGACTCCAGTCTACATTGTACTGTCAGACACATCACTGATAAACCTGAGAATTACACTGAAGTACATCAAGTAATTTCTTTGAACTATTCACTTGCCCATACATGGACTACTAAATATGCTAAGTTTACCTCAACATGACACCTGAATACAGTTGAAAGTGACAATTAAGAATGAATTCCAAATGCAATTTTGTTTTTTTAAGCATTGTGTTTTGCCGATATTTCCTTTGTTAGTGAATAATAATAAATTGTAATCTCTATATCCTTGTTCATCCTCTTTGTTGTAGAGAAAAATTCATCCTGGAGCAAGAGATTAGGGAAAAGGAAGATGCCATCAGACAACAAAACAGTGACGTTCAAGTAAGGCTCAGTGAAAACATTTCTTTGGTTGTCTGTTAAGGGTTGAAAATGTCAATGAAATAGTAACTCATAAGTAACTGAGTCTATGAAATAACAAACAGAAGAACAAATAGCCAAGAATCAGGAATACTTTAAATCCCACGCAGATGACACAATTTGGAGGTGACCTCTGCCAACAGTTGTACATCTCTGTGTATGTGTTTGATGGACCCTCAGGACATGCAAAATGACTTGGATCGAGAGAGCAGCAGCCTGCAGGACCTGGAGTCCCAGAAGCAGGATGCCCAGGAACGTCTGGAGGAGATGGATCAGCAGCGCTCCAAGCTTGAGGGGATGCTTAATGACGTGAAGCAGAAGTGCCAGGAGGAGACTCAGATGGTTAGAGACATGAATTAGTACAGCAACATGCATGTAATATAAAACAAGTAATGTGACTGCATTTAGCTTCTGGTGACATAAAAATGCTGCTGTCGTCCCTGGAGTGGTATGTTTTTCTTCCAAGCTGGTAATGCTTTCAGTGTGATCCCAGATATCAGGCCAGGTGTCAAACTGTCGTCATCTGAGGTTAAGATTTGTTGATAGGAAAGTTTGTGGATTATGACTTTTTAACACGGCCATCAATTGTAAGCTTGAAGACTCTGAAAAATGCGTTAAACAGATAACTGTTCATGTTTGTTGGCTTTTTTTATTTTCTGACTTACTCTTCAAATAAGTGCACTCAGGTTTCCCTGAGGACAAATTTCAGTTGCTTTGATCTCTACAAACAAGCAAGACTAAATCTCATTTAAGGCTATAATTTCTAGGCAAATAGCAATTAAAACACTGATCCTACAAATATGCAACTTACCTCTTTTTTTGCACCCACCCTCCAGATTTCATCTCTGCAGAGCCAGATCCGCTCTCAGGAGACTGACCTACGGAGCCAGGAAGATGAACTGAGTCGCACCAAGGCCGACCTGAGTCGACTGCAGGAGGAAGAGGCCCAGCTGGAGCAAAACTTGCTCTCCGGTCGTGTCCAGCTGGACAGCATCACTAAGTCGCTCAAAACCACCCAGGAGGAGATCAGCCAGGTCAGTGCAGACAGAGAGACAACAGGTTACATGAGGATGTTGTGCCACTTTAGGCCATCAAGCTCTCTGACAAAGCAAGGATTGTGTGGCATAAAGATCAGATTGTAAAATTAGAAACATTTCTGAATCAAATTAAACTGTGTATATTTAATATTAATAGTGACACAGTGCTGAAAATGATTGACTGTTTATGTGCCACATGTGGAATTTTTTCTTGTAGTGTGTTTTCACAAGACCGCAATCTCACACTTGGAAGCTAAGTTTCACTTTTGCTTCTCTGGCCACCATATTTAGCATGTTTTGAGGTACATTTAACACTGAAATGAAACTGTTGCATCAAAGTGGTTAAGGAAATGTCTTTCATCAGCTTAACCACTAACCACCACTTTAATTCAGTTTGCTAAGTATCAGGTGCTTTCTAACAAATAAAAGGAGCCTATTTTTTACTATAACCAGAGGTAAATTCATCACATATTGTAATTGGGCAAAATAAATCACTGTTCACATAATAGTGTGCAGATCCTACCCTCACTTTAAATAGCCTTCTTTTTCAATTGCGGCTTGAAATCATAGTGACTTCTCAGCTTCTGCGAGATGGGAAATTTTCCAGTATTGGACAGCCTATTAAAAAGTTGCAATAAAGAAAATGTATAGATATCCAGTACATTAAAAATTTTCATGTGTTTCTAGGCTCGCAGTAAGCTGTCGCTGATTCAGGACAGCCAAAAGGAGATGACCAAGACCATTGAGGAGTACAACGGCGCTTTGAGTGACATCAACGGGGGGAAATTCAGCAACCTGCCAGACTTAAGTGAAGGGTTTTCTGAGAAGGAGAATGGAGGCTTCAGAAGTGCGGTGAGGGGATAATTTACATTTCAATGAAATTACACCTGTTTTTTCTACCTAAGTTAAGCCAAGAATCCAGAAACCTGATTCACCTGCCCTCCTAATGGTCCTGGTTCAGAATTTCTTTCCTACACCCAACAAAATAAAAAAATGAATAAGGATAGCATCTCAAGCTCAGCAGTAGCATTTTTTATATCATCTTCTCCTAGTTTACTTGTTTCATGGCTTTTGAAATTACAGAAAAACACAAATATGCTCCCGAAACATTTTTTGTTTTCCACTTTTGTAGTCTGACATTTAGTTTCTGAGATATTTTCTGGATATTATGATGGAGGGCTATAATATGAAATCTCATTTTTACTCACTATGGACTTATTTTTTTATTGCTATACAATGTCCTGACCCCTATGGGAATGGCATAACCATGTCCAGAAATAGAGAGAGAGAGAGAGAAAGAAAGAAAGAAAGAAAGTTACATTTATTTGATTATTAATTTTACAAAAACTGAAAAACATTTTTCAAGTGCAACAGGCATTACCAGTTCTGGAAAACATGGTGACCTTACAAACTCTATATCATTTACTACTTATGTTTTTTATTTGTTTCCATACGTGTCTCCCATCTGTTCTGTGTAAACACAGCCTGCAGTTCAGTTTTTTTAAAGAAGCCCACTGATTGGTTTTGGAGTTTAGAAGGTTAAGAAGTGTACATGCTCTTTTTATGACTGTCACATTACATTCTACTGTAACAGAGCTATTGAAAATTTGAAACTATCCAATTGTTGCCAAATGAACACATGCATTGATTTGTTGTTTTCTGGATCCATTCTTCAGGATGACTCTTTCAAGTTAAAGATAGCCATGTTCAACAACAATAGCAGTGCTAAAGATCCTCCAGCAGACCCATTCCAGACAGAGGATCCCTTCAAGTCTGACCTCTTTAACGGTCTGTATACCTTTTGTATGTTTTTATGTACCGGTACTCCCCATGTCTCTGAGACTAAGGCTATTTTCAGATGTTGCTCGCTGATATTCGCCTGCATTAATTTTGTGTCACTGTGAATGAGCATTCCTTGTTAAAGATGGTCTTGTCCTTTTGTAGATCCGTTTGGAGGAGATCCTTTCAAAGAAAGTGATCCCTTCAAAGGTACTTCATCTGAAGACTTTTTTAAGAGGACTGACAAGTCAGACTTGTTTGGATCTGCAGACCCCTTTGGCAGAAAACCCACACCGCCAGTCAAGGTATTTTTTGTGTTTAATCAGCACTGAACTGATACTCGTTTGGAGTGCTAATCATGGTTCTTTCATATGTAGTGTGATTGTTAGAAAACAAAAAAACAAACCTCTTTTGTTAAAGTTTCTTTTTCTGTGCTGAAGGACATGTCAGTGCTGTAAAAACAAGCTCTAGCATGTCTTTACTATTGTAGATAACTGGACAAGCAAACCAGAAAGATTTCTACAGGTTGTGCTAATGCAGTCATTGTGTGTGTATTCTCACTCACTGTACTCTGCTTTTTTTTCTCAGCCAAGTGCCTTCAGCAGTGGTGACCCTTTCTCATCAAACAGCTCAAAACCTAAGGATTCAGGTACACTGCTGTTCACAAGCACCACGGGACGTCTACACATCGAGATATTTTAATCTGGGTCTTAGTTGTAAATGTAAAGACTAACCATAGGTACTGTTTTTTAATTCCAAAAGATTTAGGTGCTTCTCAGATTCATGCCTTTATACCACTTTGCAGACATCCCTAAAGTTTCTCAGTTACTTGCCATATTGTAGCATATATGTTGTATTTAAAATGAAAATACGTTGATAGTGGTGCATACTGTCTAATATGCAAAAATACATTTATTGGTGATATTTCGGTTTTACACCATCATCATGCAAGTGGACGGTTTGAATCAGGCTTTCCTACAGCACATGGGCTGAGGGTTGTGGAGTTATATGTTAAGATGTAAGTTGTATATTTTTTCTATCTTAATGCAGTCAAGAATGTATGATGTGGTGACAATGACTTCCTGCCATGACACTTTGTCCCAGGAAAAGCACAAATACATAGTCATCCCTGCACTAATAAGAGCAAATTTTCCATGCAGGGTTCCCAGAATATGGCTCTATTAACAGACAGCTATGAGAGAACGCTCTTGTTGTGAAACTCATCTCAAAGAGTCTTTCTTAGCCATTCTGGGTGACGTGTTAGATTTAGATTTTGTTTTGGAGGGCATCAGGGGCAAACAATTTTTACTCACTGTGGCTTCAAATTTTCCTGTGGTTTGGAGCTATTTTTAGTCCAGTACCTACGCATTTAACTACTGGCCGACTAAAAATACTCCCCCCTACCCTGGAAAAACAGGAGGCTAGCAGGAGCCAAACATAACAGAAACTCTGTGACTGCTGGTCCTTCTCTACTAGAATACACTGCCACTCCTTTAACCAGTTCACTCTTGCCTCTGTCCTGTCTTTATATCTGCTGGTATTGAACTGCTGTGCCTCATTCAGTACGGAAGTTGTTTTAAGTTAGTGCCTGTTGCTGGTCAATGCTACACAAGCTTAAGAAGAACACAGAGGCAACTGTAGACCTGAGCGGAGTTACTGTGCGTAAAAGAAAACACTGCATACTGCACATGAATGGGGTCTCTTGTGGTTGAACACTCACAACAAACATATTCTATTACAATGTTTTGTTTTTTCACTGTAACCATCTGCAGTTTGCTGTTTTTTTCATTAAGTGGCATACCACTGAGCTTCAAAACAACCCAGGCACAGTTCTGGTTAACAGTACGCCAACTGACGCCTTTAATTAGCTGATCAAATGCATACGTCAGGTTAAACAAACCTCTGCCTTACAGTTTTTTGCAAAATGTCATGGAAAATTAAACTGTCATGCCACATTCCGTCTTCTGAAAATAGCACGTGAGCCCTTTCAGATTAAGATGAGGAGATGATTTTGAATGTGTGGTTCAGAGCTGAACTTGTTCATAGTTTATTGCTCTTTCCATAAATGTATTCAAATGTTCCAAATGTCTTTTAATGTGCTCTTGTGACAGATTTGTTCAGAAAAGTGGACCCTTTTGGAAGCAACTCTTTTGGAAGCAAGGGGGGAGGATTTGCTGACTTTAGTCAAATGTCAAAGGTAAGCTATGGAGACTTCTGAAGTTATGATACACCATAAAGCATGCATTCTTACTACACTGCAGAAATCTATGCTGTTAGTTTTACTATAATCGTAAGTTATTACTTAATTTTGTTCTAATTTCTTGCATTTATGGAAATGCTCTCTCTTGTATAAGACCAAAGGTTTGATATCTTGTCTGACCTCCTGTTGGGGTTGTTATTTTGGTATTCAGCTTTTCCTTTCTTTTTCTGTTCATGAGCAGAAGTCGGACAACCCTGTCCTCCCATCAAAGAAAAGTGTGCCTAACCGGCCTGCACCTCCCTATGGTAATCCCACATTTTATACATTTTTGTGTGTGTGTGTGCGTGCGTGTGTGCACATGCACACTTGAACGTGACTATGATTGCTGCTTCACTTGACATCAGTGGTTCTGTGATACTCATGATTGGCATGTAATGTGTGTTCAAATCAGCTCGGTACTTTTTTTGCCAGGGTTGTCCCTACAAGTTTTATGTTCTCTTCACCGCTTTGTTTACTTTGTGAGGCAGCTGGATTCTCGCGAGATTTGCAAGGTCACGATCACGAGAGAATCCATCTTGCCAGGCTTCAAGATTTGTGCATGTGGCTGATCCACAGTTGGTCAGACCAACCGGTGTCCTATGAGAAGCTGCTGGCAGCTATGGCTGTGCTTTAAGTGTGAGCTCGCCCTTGATAGACGGTGATAGACAGATGGTTTATCCAGTCACCTGCCAAATGTTTTTGAAAGTGCCTTCCTTTTTGCAAACTTTTGCCAAGGACATCTTATAAGGTGGTTATGTGTAACAACCCATCTATCACGTCAGGTTAGTGCTTTGTAGCTTGTCATGTAAGTATAAATTCACCATTCTTGGGTAGTCATTGTAGTTGACTGTTGTTTAGCTGAGTGGGGTTTTAATGCCTTAATGGTACACAGATAAAAGACAACTTCCGTCTTGTGCTGTGAGTGGGCACAGAAGGTAATTTCTTCTTATCGCGCTGTAAACAGGAAAGCTGTCAGTAGAGATATGGTGGTCCTATGGGGTGCATACGACCCTGTTGGTATTAATAACACACTTAGATTTGTCGATAGTGGTGGTCATAGCCAGTGTTAAGTTAAACCTGGCTGTAGTGTGATGAGACTGAGAGCTACTTGTTCTTCCTTGTGTGTTATGTTTTGCCTTGTATACATCTTATTTGTTGTGTACGTGTGAAGTCACACATTACCTACAGACCATGCCCAGGACGTGCCCTTCCGCTGTGACCTTGCACTTATTCTTTTAGCAGAAGCCATAGCCTGAGAAAGTTAATGTTCCCCTTTGCTTTTACCACACAGAATAGGGTAGAGATGAGTAGCCACGGTTAGCCAGCAAGCTTGTTGTAGAGATGTGCCTCACTTATAATTGGGGAAGTGAGAAGCCCACTGCATCACAAGGACAATTGCACAACTAATCTTAGTATACCGTAGATAGAATGCCTAATTTGCTGTTTGACTACAATTGTGTTACAGCAGTGTTTCAGCATTTATTGACAACTGTAAGAGTATTTCAGTGTTTTAAAGGAGCTAAAATTGTAAACATGTATAATGAATAATAATAATAGACTGAATTGCTCAATTACATAATAGAGCCACACAGTTTTGGTAGTTTATGCTGCAAAGTTCCACAAAGTCCAAGAGATAATTAATAATGACCAATTAACAACAGCATCACTATAGGAAATGGGTCAAAGCTTAAAGTAGACAAGGGTGGGTCCATCTTTTACAAGAATGTGTTCCAAAAAAGCAACACGGTGCTTCAATGCATCAGTGAGCTTTACTCAAAAAATGTGGTTAACACCTTTTTTTAAACCAATATCGCTTTCCCCTGGGTGAATACTCGTTGCCATGAGCTTAAAGCTGTTGGCTTCCTGTTAATATTTGGTGACACGGTATTGCACGTTGGCCCTGTAAGTGAGATCTTATTTTCCCAAGAGAAAATATGAAAAAGAGGGCACCAGTTCTTGCATATGAAGTGAAGATGCTAAGAACTGTTTTCTGCCATTTGGTATGTATTTATTTCAATGTTTTCCCTTTCCAGTAGGCAGTTTGAGTTCATCAGAGCTGCTCCAGAACGTTTACTCCTCAGCAGACAATAAAGACTCTTTTGTTACAACACACTCAAGTAAAGCACCTAAAGACTGTCCGGTGGGTTTTGCAGATTTTGGCTCTGTAAGTGTAGTTGACTTACAGTTTTCTGTTGAGTCAAGTGCCTTTGTCTGCATGAGCTGCCGACCTAATCATTTCACTCTTCAGACTGCTGGGCTTAAAGCTCAGAGGTGTCAGTTCTATGTGACTGGACCTCATTCTGTTAGTTTTCTTTAGACAGCGGCTTTAGTAAGCATCCACAGGACCGTCGTGTTTACTGGCTGTTGACTGACAACTGACAAAGTATCTGAGAGCTTTTGGAAGGCTTGGTGTAGAAGGAAATTAAATGTTTGCATGACTTACTTGAACAGTCCTAGCACTTGTCTCTATTATGTCATGTTGCTCTGTCTGCCTGGTAAAGGGGCTTGCATGCTTGTGGTCATTTCTGGCTTCAGCCTTTGACAGGAAGTGAGGATTTATAAACTTCTACTTATCAAGGTAGTGAACTTGCCTGGTCAGGTTGCACTCGAGGAGCATTTTTCAAGTCTTGAAGTGCAAGCTAAAGGCTTATTTGCTGTCAAAGCATGATATGCCTCAAAGCAGAGCACAACAGAGTAAATCTGCCTCTTTGTCTCCCGTCTTCCGCTTCTTTGCCGTCTTGTATAGCCTAACGGCTGAGCGTGCTCTCAAGTGAAGAGATGATGCATGGCAGCTTTCTGTGTCTGGTTTGTATCATTTGACATGACATGAATTTATTTTATCCCTCCTGCTAGCATGACTGTTGTGAAAGGGATTTGTGGTTTTTATATCGAGCTCTGTATTGTAATTTTTGTTTCTCTGCCAGGATCTGAACATGTCAAGGTAAGACTATATAAGGGTGTGGTGGTCAAACCTTTGCATGTGAAAAACCTGTCCGCACTGCAAAATCTGACTACGGTGATTCATGAGCACAATTATTTTCTGTAAATATCTTCAGTCACGTTGATCCAAGCACAGAGTGTGAGAAATGTGACCAGTAATTTATGGCACTAGTGTACCACTGTGAGTTGTGGAAGAATCTTTTTTTTAAGCTTTTAGTCTTGCTTTCTTTGCTTTTTTTTTTATTTTGCTTTTTTTGTGATGTCCAAGTGAAATCAAATTGTCTATATTTTTCCTTTTTTATTCCCAGTTTACTGCTACACATCAGATCATTTCTATTACGTTTGATGTAGTTATATTGATATTCTGTCCAATTCGCAGCACTTAATTTGAAACCAGCCTTTGTCCAGTCTTTTCTCTGTCTGCGTGCTGACATCTGATCTTACAGCTACACTCCTGCCTTCTTCTTTTGCCCAAATCTAATGTTTGTTCCTCTGCTCTAGTTTGGAAGTGAGAGCCAGCAGTTGGAGTGGGCCAAGCGAGAGAGCGAGCGTGAGGAACAGGAGAGGCTGAGGAGGCTGCGGCTTCAGGAACAGCAGGACCTGGAGCTGGCCATCGCTCTCAGCAGAGCCGACATGTCCAATGCTTGACCAGGCATGCCCCGTCACAGCTTTTTGTCCCCTTCCTTCTGCCTTACAGCCCTCCATTTGCCAGCCTATGACAACAGTAATGACATTGGCCCGACATGACTTGCAGCCCCTATTACCAATTTGTGGAAGAGACCAATGTTTCTTCAGCTATGACTGGACTCACGTCAAATGACTCCAAATATAGCAACTAGTTAAGGTTCATTGCTACCAAACTACATGACAACTATAATCAGGGACAATACGGAGCCACTTGATTGAAGCCTGGCTACATCGTACAAGTACATAGCGATTTATCGCAAACCCGAACCAGCAGGGTACTTGACTGCAACCTGTATCTAGCTCCATATCTTGTTATGCCTAATCAACCTACCTTGTTCCAAAGCCTGTCTGCTGAAGATAAAATAACCTTTGAAGAATATTTTACAGTTGTATTTATATACAAAAGCAGTGGATCTGTGGTGTATGAAGTAAAGTGCACTCTAAAACTGTTTTATATAACCTTTCATTACTCAGACAAATTCATATTGAAAGTCAAACCATACACGCTAACTACTCTGTTTGCCTATGATTTAGTTTGTCCAATGGCAAATGCTTTTTTTAAGAAACTTCTTTGTGTACTGTAAATATTGTTCTATGTACAAGCCTTGGATCAGCGGGATGTATCCTTAAAAAGAAGTCTGTCTTGAAGAACTGCAGCATAATGATCAGATCATCAATGGCATGATTTAGACATGTTACAAGTGTTTCTAGCTTTTATATCTACTATTTATGGCATTTAAAGTGCATGAATTGAAGAAATATAGGAATATTATCTGAACCCTTAAGATGCTAGTGATAATCATTTAGGTCTTCCTCCCATATGAACAAAGCTCTGCCCACCTGGGGTGCTGTTCACCGTCACTCTGATGTCAGCAGCTTGTGTTTGTCAGATAGCTCGTCATTGGTTGCCTTGTTGTGACACCCAAGCAACTTGCACTCCCATACAACTAAAAGCCTCTATAAAATGGAAGAGCGTAAACCTTTGTTGACTCATTGACGTGGTGCTGTTACACTTTGCTTTGTCGTTTTTCTTCTTTACCTGTTATTCACACTACCAACAATGCACAGTGACGTGTGCTTCCAACTTTTTGCTTGTCTCTCAACAGCCAAATCCCGTTGGATATTTTTTCCTGTGGATTTTTGTTTTTTTGCTCATTCTTGTCTGATGATCCAGTTGGAGGACATTTCTTCAAATGCCTTAAAATATTGCATTATTGTAATTACACTAATCAGGTTTTTTGGCACATAATGTATGCACTGTATATTCCAGAGCTTACTGGGCATGTACAGAGTGACAGCGCCTTATTTATCAACATATCAACACTGTAACATGTTATATTGCACATTCTGTATGTAATTCTAAGGAAACCCTCTTGAGTTTTGAGTTGCTCAGAACTGTAACGACTTTCAATTGAATAAAAGTGATTTTTAACATTCCTGGAACAAGGTAAGTCTGGTGTCTTGAATGCTATAACTACAACCACAGAAAGAAGAGTGAGTTTGTCTGATTTCAGAAATAATGTATTAATTCAATAATATAGGATTCATACTCTATAAGGGTCCCCAAGTAACAGTAGCACGTTATGAAGGAAGTACAATCACTATTCTTGCCCTGCTTCTTTTTAAAACGATTTGTACAGACGGTAAAGGGGATTTAAGATGGATTGTTTATTTATCTTAGAGTTCTGTGTTGATATCGGGAAAAAAGTGAAATGAGAGTGATATATTTGCATCTACCAGGGCAGATATTTTTGACCTGATGCATACTTCCTCTTTTTTATATAGTAAATTCTAGTGTCTTGATCAACACGTCAGTCACACACTGTATGTGCATTTTATTGTTGGGGGTTAATTGTGATAGAAGATAATTGGAACTGGTTGATAGCATTTTTCAGTAATTCTGTTTGAACAAGTTTAACAATTTCAAAATAGTCATGAAAGTAATATTCTGTCTGTCTTCAGATATGCCATCTGGTTCTGATACATGCTCTCAATGCAGCCTTTGATGCGGGGGAAACATGCTCCCTGACACCACACAGGCACAATATGCACGGACTTGGATACTTTGAAACTGCAGTGCAGAGTGACTGTGTGTAATTGTAGTATTAAGGCCCTTTCATGTCCTACTATAATTTTTACCCATCAGAAAGGGAGTCTAAGGGCTCCCTGATGAGGGTTTGCTGTGCCCCTCTGTCCAGACGGCTCCTGGCTCACTCTGTAATTATGGAAATGGAGTGTTTGTATTTATAGGCTAAGCCCACAAGCGGCTGCCCTTCTCGGTCTTGCAGCTGCAAAACATCACAGTGGAAATCAAGTGCCCATGTTTTCCAATCTGAGTATACAACTGCAAGATGTATAACATATTTAGTTCAACTGATCTGATGATCTGCAGATCTGCTGCACCTATGTTCTCACACAGTTGTGACGCCTTTGTTGAGTTGGTGGATGTGGTTAATTAAACTAAACGTGTGAACAAGATGTTTCTGCAATGACTAAACATGTACAAAAGTAGTTCCCCAGTCAAATGTTGAATTCCATTCTTTTTAATATTTACAATAAATACACATTTTACAGTATAAAATCCATGTACTTATTTATATAAATTTAAGTAAAAAAT
Organism: Dascyllus trimaculatus; assembly: GCA_024666655.1. Taxonomy (NCBI): domain Eukaryota; kingdom Metazoa; phylum Chordata; class Actinopteri; family Pomacentridae; genus Dascyllus; species Dascyllus trimaculatus. Next base: position 31,206,246 of record CM045454.1, read on the forward strand.
AATGCACAGGACATCAAGCCCTGATAGTGTACAGAGGGGCTGGAGCCAAGAGATTCACACCAAGAAGACAACAGTTCCAAAAAGGAAAAAGCATAAAAAATAAAACAGTAAAGGCCATTTGGACATTGAGGCAGTTTAAATAAAACATTGTCTTTGCACATGTTAGGCAACTCTATGTGCATTTTACTCCTGTCACCAAGAACATGTACAAATGTGTGGCCATGTCGTTCTGTCACAGAGTTTTACAGTAGCACAGTCATAGAAAGGCACTTTTGTGTCAAACACAGCATTCCAGTTCTGTGAAAGAAGAGTAGTATATACAGGGCCAGCCCCTTCTTGGTCTTCCTGCTCTAAAGCAAAGCTTTTCTAAAGCTTTATAGAACCAAAGTAGTACCAGCTACGTTATTAGAAAATAATAACACTAAACTTTTTTAATTCAATATTATATAAAAAGACTTTGGTCATGATGAGAACATTTTAAATAAAAAATACAGTTGAATCACAATAAAAATAACACAACATCCCCATAAACCCCAAGTTCTTATGTGGGCTCCTTCACATGTGTCTCTTCATGTGAAGCGCCAGGTGGTCAGACCTGGAGAAGGCGCGCTCACACAGGTGGCACTGGAAGGGCCTGTGTCCGGTGTGCTTGCGGAAATGACGGGTCAGCTCGTCTGAGCGGGCGAATTTCCATCCACAGCCTTCCCAGCTGCAGTGGTACGGCTTCTCACCTGCGTGACAGGACATTGGAATTTATTAGCATGTGCTGAGAGCGGAAACATGGTTTATGTTGTACATAGTGCAGTGCTGCTCTGTGCGTAATTACGCACACATGGTTGTATGTATCAGGAGATATCAAACTTACCGGTGTGAGTTCGGAGGTGCGCCTTCAGGTGTGAGCTCTTGGTGTAGGTTTTTCCGCAGCCAGCGAAGGTGCAGGTGTGTGTCGCTGTGCGCTTCCGTGGCCACGTGCGTCGACCTCTTTTGGGTTTGGACTCCAGCAGCTCGAGGGGAGATGAGGGTGGTGTCAGCATCACCCTCTGCGCGCCTGGCTGCAGGTTGAGCCCTTCATCATACAAGCCAAAGCCAGTGTGCGGAGCGTGGTACGGCATCTGCATCTGGGGAGCCTGAGGGTGGTGCTGGAAAGCCGCCGGTGTGTGATACTTCTGAGGAAAGTTTATGGGCTGGCACAGCTGTGCCTGGCAGTCCGAAACTCCCTGGTCATCGGGACTTAGAGGCGGGGTCATGTTGCTGGCTGCCCGGGGAGAGATGGCCACCCGTGGCTGCTCAAAGGACATCATGCACGAAACGTTGCCTTCTTGCTTGATCTTGCTGCAGCTCTGGGGCACCATGCCCAAAACGGGGCCGTAACTGTCCATTGGTGGCTCCACTTTGATGTTGTCCGCTCGGGGAAAATGCGCCATGTTGACATAAAATCTCCCCTGAACGCTGGGGTTGCGCGTAATGCCATAGCTGCTGGTTCCCTCGGAGCGGAGCAGCTCTGTCATGAGGCTGGCGCCGTACGGGGGCGGCGGGGAGCGGTGGTCGTCTGCTGGGTAGGATGGCACCGAGTTTCCAGTCGTGTACATGTTGGGGTCTGTTGTTCCCACATAGTCCACCGCGCTGTCCGATCCAGTTGTGTTGGCGAGAATAAAATCCAGATCCAAATAGTTACTCAGATCCTCGTCGTCCTTTCTGCCGTGATTGTCCAGGCTGTGTACCATTTCAAGCATGGAGCAGCTGGAAGAGACTAGTTTGTCCGTCTCTCCTTTCCACCTCTACAGGAGTAAAGAGATATGGAGACATGATGAATATAAAGTTGCTGAAAAATTCTGCATGTGACACTGCAGATGAGAGTTTTCAGTTTGGAAAATAGTTCTGTTTTAAAATAAGTGTGTTTATTAAAATAATAATAAAAACTTGTTAAGATCAATTAGTTTCTAAAGCTACACAACATATTAATATTACTCTAACAGAATATGTGAAACAGAGCGGAGCAACTCACACATCCACAGACTGTAAAACACTAGACAACTGCAAACTTACGTTTTCCCAGCTTTTTTCTCTTTGGTTCGTGAATGTCGAAAATGACGGCAGCATCACTCCGGATAAGGCCATCGTTGGGTGAAATACTGATCTATCTCTTGTCAGGAGTCGCGTTTGTGTCGAGCGGCAGCCGCACTGGAGTCCGTGCGCCTATTTCACTGTCGCCTCTCCGCAGCTGTGGTCCAAACACATGAACAAGTTTAAAAGTGGTAGGAGGTCCTCCGAACCTTATAACTCTCTAACCCGAGCGCGCCTGGCCAATTGTGAGAGCTCAGGAAACAACGTAAAGTTCGGTAAATTTAGCTCTTTATAAAGTCGCTCCCGCAGCCTGCCGGGCTCAGTCAGTGTATGAGGGAGCGGGGGAGCGCAGCTCAGCCTATAAAGCGCAGGACCTCCCCCACAGCCTGACGCAGGCGCTCAGCAGACCAACCAACCTGAGGCAGAGCTGGAGGAGGAAAAAAAACGAAGTAGCAAAGCAAATTACAAACACACGGGCCGTATAGCAACCATATACTTACGTAATACGCTCAAAAGAACAAGCTTAATGACAGAAACTGCTGGAGGCCAAGCCGCATCCAACAGCTTCATATAGACGCTGTCGGTCCTCCAGTTCATCATCATGCGCACGGGACGCATGGCTTCTTAGATGGGCAGCAATACAAGTGCAACTAAATTCGAAATAGTGGGTCAAACTCTGGAAGAAGCACAGAAATAAGGAGTGTTTTTAATAAAAGGGATTCATTCCTGTATGGCACTCACATCACACAGCAGCAACACATTATACACTGGACTTTATGTTTGCGCTGTTTTTCATTTGAGTTGTAGTTTTCTGGGTTTTTGTCTTGATTATAACGATAAAAACCTCCAAAACCAACTACTCCAAACGTTGATGGCGGTTCTCCTTGCTTTAACAGCGCTCCATCGTGTCCGCTGTGGATCCGATCCGCTGCTGCATCCACCTGTTCGGCGCGTCTCCCCTCTCGGCTCTTTCTCATTCATGGACGGTGGTTTTGTTCGCGCACAGCAGGCTTGTCCAAACAGGCGCCAGGCTCGTCTGAAACGGGCTTTTTTCGGCTCTTTTTTTTTAACTCTCAAACCCTTCGTGATGTAAACATGATTTAAGGTAACGTCCCATTCAGGTGTAAATGACAGACTGGGGGGGGGGGGGCTGCGGTGTCGATTGGGGTCAGATTTACATCACAAACCATCCTGCGCGCTCTCGTCGCTGTTTCTGCTGAGAGATCTGGTTTCTGACGTGAGGACGGTGGAGATAGTTTCCTCAGCAGGACTCCTCTGACTCCACAGGTCAACGAGCCAACTACTGTGTAACTCTGTGTTTTTATGATAACCCCTGAGCCCAGAGACACTCTACTGACATCATGGAGGATATCAAGAGTTACTGACAGAAGAAACCACATCCAACAATTTGATTCCACACGTTTTAACAAAGCTCAGGTTGTGACAGCAGTATTCAGGTTCCTTATAAGCCAGCAGCCCCATTTATCTGGTTGTGGGGCTGATTTTAAAGTGTTGTGTACTGCTGGTTGGTTGGACTTATCTGCCGAATGACAAGTTATCAGTCGTAAAAATGTCCTGGAGTAAAAGGCACAAAGCTTCCTTCTGAAATGTTCGACAGTCAAAGTGTAAAGTGAGTTTCCTCAGAACTGGGCTGCAGTGCAGAACGCATGCAGTTACTTTTTTACAAGTTCTGTATAGGAATAGCCACTTGTTTAATCTGAAACCCCCCAAAGAGAGACAGAGACAGAGATAGAGAGAGCCCTTCTGCAGCAGGTGAAAGTGTATAAAGCCCTTGTTGTGATGGTGTCCTGAGCAAACTCAGAGCAGCTCAGCGCCTCGTGACAGATTCATCACCTATCATCGGGCTGTCATGTCCGCCATCACCAGTAAACTCTTGTCAGTGCAGCTGCGAGGTTTCCACATCCTGATCCCTGATCTGCGCTGTGAGTTCAGTGGAAAGTGCGTCACACAGAAGGAGTCCAGTAAGGCCAGAGAGGAAATGTGTTTTTAGTGGCAGCAGAGCCGCCGGCCTGATGCCTGAACCCCTGACCACTGACTCTGACCCCTGCTCTGTGCTGCAACCCTCCTCTGCTTTGCTACTAGTGAGAGTAAGAGCACTCTCACTTCCCCTCTTGCTCGGCTACCTACGCCTTGTAATGCTCCAAAGTTCAAATTTAGAGAACCTAATCCACTAGTGAACTCTTGGTAGTCATGTCTCATAATTTACTTTCATTAAGGTCATGTTGGAGGTTCTCATGTTGAGAACCTCCAGTCGCTGCTCCAGATTAAAACCAGGATGCCACAGCAGAATATCACACTGGTGCCATTTGGCGATGACATTTTCATGACCTGACTGATCTGATATGTTTTAATCCATAGCGAAAATTAACACCTCATTTATAGTTTTATGTTGATTATTAAGAAACAGCCAGGACACAGCTTTCTCAGCCACAGACCAAAGACTTGAAATGGGTAGAAAATGCAGGCTGACTCTTTCTAAAGTCAATAAAACCTGATAACTAGAACCTCTAATGCGCTCTAATTAATACTTCTTCTAAAATATATATACAACAAGCAAGTAACACCTTAACCTATTCCATTTAGACACCCTGATGTGTGGAACTGAGGCACAGCTGCTGAGTTAATGTTCATGTGATCTCTTGTTCATGATTTGAACTGGAGCTAAACTTTAGAAAGACAAAAAAAATCATTTTGCTCTAAATTTTGAAATATCCTAACTCAAGCTACCACATCAGAATATTCCAACCCTTTAGTAGCTTCGAACCTTAAAGTATCACAGATCAAACTTTACAAACCAAAGCTTGAACAAGGGAGGCTTGTCTTGTTTTCAGTCTGTCCATGAAACCTTGTGATGCAGTCAGATCTGGTCAGCAGGAAACTTTTGACAAACCGTATGAAGACTTTAACAGACAACATGCACCTGGTGGATTCAGATGTCAGCCAGACATGACTGAAACATTTGCACTTGAGCAGCACAGAATCACGTGAAATTGCACACGGTGTGTTTCTGCTGCGTGAAGGGATAAGAAAGGCAAAGAAGTAGTCGGCAGGTCTGGTGGGAGCACTCGCTAATTGGCATGACGTTTAAGAGACAGGTTTGTATTTCATTCTAATCCGTCACTTCCTGTGGAGAAGTGTACATACCCGGTGAGAGAATTTCATTTGAGCAAATGTTCAGAGTCTCACATGCGATGGGCGGGACGCACCTCTGACTGCAGCCCTCGCAGAAACATCTGTCTGTGGAGGTTGGAAGAGGTTTATAAGAAGATCATAAATAAGTGGGACTCTACTGATTCCTGTAGGGGGAATTCTCCTTATGCTCGTCTCCTCTACAGAGAGGCCAGAGGTCAAACATAGGGCAAACACCATGGAGCTGGCAGGGATTCAGTTCTCCTCAGATTCTTGACCCTGTGTCCTTTATTCAAAACACTGTCTCCCAACCAGCGGTCCCATGTGACCTGCACATTCGATTTTCCCTGCAGAAGAGGAACCACTGAAATCTTCATCAAAACAAGTGTTGAATGTAGATTAGCAACATTTCCACAGAAGCCTGTGAAAATCTCTTTCCCTGAATTGAGATTTACACAATAGTTTTACCATTGGGCAACCGGCATGCCGTTTCACAATTGTAAAGCATGCACCATTGGAGCTGCTGTCTCGTCTGTGGAGTGAAGTTACCATGTTATCAACAAGTTGTCAAGTTGTTAACGAGTCATAAAGCTGTTGAGGTGTTGTTGCATTAGTGAAACTAATTCTTTAAAATATTCAGTTCTCTTCATGCACCTCTTCTTACAAAAACTTTCCCATGAGTGACTTTGAGAGTAACGTTGGGAATTTGCGTCATTCTGTTCTGTTCTGTTCTTACCAAGGTCATTTTAGATTTTCTTTTTTATGCCTTACCATTAAACACAACACTAGTTCTGCAGGTCAGAAAAAAAGGTATTTCTTAAAAGAAGTTCCTGATCCCACTGCACCCACAAACAGCAACTGAAGGGGTTGACCAAACTACAATGTGGCTTTTTTAGAAATAAAACATAAACGAAAAAAAATCAACAGTCCAGTCAACAGACCAATATAGATACACAAAGAAGTATCAGTATCACCACTGTGCTTCCAACTCATCTTTTCACTTAGAAATTTACAAAAACAAAGTTAGACAGTTATAAAAAAATAACAATATTAACATAAGTTATAAAAAGGTGAACTTTCAATCTCCTAAAATATCATGTTTTTAACAAACTGAATACAAACTTTGGTGCTGAAAATATAAATGAAGTGAATCTTTAGAACTGTATGTTTGTCTACAGGAATCGACAGTACAAATGTCTCATGTTCTCCATGATGAAACCTCATGTCGTCACTTACACGTTGTTATTGGGCTGTTCAAATTAGTGACATGAATGCAGGCATGCATCATGTCTGTGTCAGGTCTGTAAGTGCTTCATCACTGTGGTGCGGATTTGGACACATCACCTCTGCCTCATGTGGCGTACTCCGCTAGTGTCCATGGAAAAACAGTGTGTAAGTGTGAGAGGCAGTGGCGGGCCTGCACAGAACGTCCTGACTGAGTGAGAGTCAGTGAGAGTTTGAGAGTGAGTGGGATCCTGCTCTGGGCTTATATAGCCCAGTTATTTTTAACCACCCACCCCTTTGCTTATTACAGCGTTTCCCCCCCAGAACACTCAGGAAGCACGTTTGGCTCCTTTTCCTGCTCACATGCGGCCAGATTCAAACAGAATCAAAGAATGATAGCATTGAGGCTCTCCACCCCCCCTGTTGGAAAAAGAGGGGGGAGGTTGACACGGGGGGGAGAGAAATGTTTAGCAGAAAAGGTTGGCACGCGCCAACAGCATGACATTCACTGAGCTGGCTCCAGTCCTGCTCCAATTTCAGAAACCCTCAAACATTTGTTAGAAAAACAGCACAGGGACCGTCCTGGACACACAGCTGTACCTGCTGGGAGCATTCAGCAAGGTTTCTATGGTGAATTAGCATAACCAAAGATCAGTTGAATTTCACAGTTTAAGATAACTGTCACCAAACAGAGCTTTCAGTCACTTAGTAGTTAATTGCATTGCACTCATTTGAATAATGTGCTGAATGACACTCCCTGGTTGTTTACATTGTCAAGTAAACCAGGAGATCACAAAGAGACCAGTTCAGCTTCTGATTTTAACACTCAGACAAATACAGCCAGTATTTCCTGTATCTTTAGTTTGGTCCAGAGACTTGAAACTACTAAAATATCATTAAAACTGATGATATCCTCGTATATCACCATATCATCATTGATTACGGGTTCAGTTGAACCAAATACTGAGTGGTCACTGTAACATCATGCACAACCTTTACGTAGTTAGTGCTTGAACAAATAACAGGAACACATCTCACTATAATGCAATACAAAGTTGAATCAGCACTTCTGTAGAATTATTTCAACAAGAGCTCAACTCCAAAGCTTTCATCAGTGTAGGATGTATGACAGGGCTTTTGACCACATTAGTTTGACATTAGTTTATCCACTAGATGTTAGTTATATTGTTAAAAACCTGTTGACAGCAGTGCTGCAATACCCTGCAACAAACTCATCTCCACGTCTCAACAAACTCATTTTTTGTGAAGAAAACCCCCCAAAAAAGTCAGGCTAGTTTTTGTTTGCTACTCAGTCCAGGTAGTAAACCTGTTTATCGTCTCTGCACACATCACAGAGGTGATACTTCTGAAAACAAAGAGCACATGCTGGCCCCTGCTGCGTTTCACAGCACCTCTGCATTAAAACAGCCAGCGTCTGGCTTCCACAGAGCCCAAACATGTGTCCCGACAACCAACGACGCTTTCAGCAAGTGTTATGGAAACCCACCTTTTAAAAATATGCAGCTCACTCTGACTAGCATGGAAGGAATAATGGCTACATGTGGATATAATTGAGCCAGTAGAGCACTGAGGGGATGGGCCCCAATTTATTAGCTGTTAACACCAGGAATCATACCGGTCCCACTTGTCACACCACACACACATGGCTTCACTGGCTGTGAAAATGTTGTTTTTCTCTCTCCAAAGTGCAAAGAAAGGTGCTTTTTATTTAATAAATTAGAAAAGGCGAGCTCTCAGGGGCTTGATGTGGGCCACTCTGAAAGCACTGGAGCGTTTTCAGACCTCCCTTTTCACACATGACAATTCAAAGTGCTGGTCAGGCTCAAAGCACATTGTGAAGTACAAGCACTGGAAGTATTTTTATGCCTCTTCAACAGGAATAGTTCAACATTTTTGAAATTATTGCTTTTTTTTTTATAATGCCTTGATGTCTTGAACTGGGGGAAACAGCAAAAACTGACAACCATTTTAAAAAGTCACTAATTACCACTTTATATCTCATTTAAACCAAAATAAACAGGATTCTGGTGTTTTACAAGCGCTCAAGTATTTGTTTGTATTCAACTATACGTGACAGTGAAGACAAGACTCCAGAGCCAGGCAAGCCGGCCTGTCATTTCCAGTCTCTGTGTAAAGCTAAGCTAACTGGTTGTAGCTAAAGATTCTGCATACAAACATGAAAGGGGTGTCAGTTTTCTCATTTCTCTGGTTGCATGAAAACCAAACAACTAACCTACTCCTTTAACACTCATGTATGGACATGAGGAGCAGGTTAACTCAACTGCTCGATCAACACTTTGAGCATGATGACACTGTATAAAGTCCATCCCGCTGAAAACTGGGGGAGGCCTGTGTTTCTTTCCTCCGTGTGGTACGACAGCCTCAGACCTGTGCACATTTGAACATGCCGAACTAAACTGTGCCAGCTGTTCAAATAACATAACCCCGGCCTCGACACAGGTTCCCCATTGAAGCCACGCTCCGCTTGATTGAGTGATCCAGCCTGCAGTGCACTTTATAGTGTACACACCTCGAAATGGCGACATTTGTAAAAAGGCTAATAAAAACATTCCTGGAGCAAGGAATGCTCCAGGTATTTCCTCCCCTACACCTGGTTACTATTCCTTAAGTGCGCTCGTCTGTTTTCACAGAACCACGCTCTTTCAGAGAGTGGATATTGATCATGTATGAGTGAATGGCGTTGTGTTTTGTTAAATGGATGACATTGAAAACAGTCTCTTTAAAAGGCCGAAGCTTGACGCCATTTCAGCCAAATGGTCAAAAGGTAACTGGTAAACTGTTTGGGAAATGTGTGAGTATGAGTTGCAATCTGATGGTTTGGGAAATGGAACTATGTATGTTGTTTTGGTCGTCATCGTGTGTGAAATCCAGTGGGAGGGATGGACATGTCATCACCTGAACTGTCACGTACAAGGGTCTAAAGGTCAGGTTGGGTGTCAGCGAGTAGAATTTCGCTGAACGTCACTACATGACTAAATGTAGGTGAAAAAAAACTCAATTTTAGGATCAAGGTCTGTGTTGGCTCATAAGTTATTTCAAAAACTGTGCTCTTTACTGCACATTGGCTAATCATAAGAAGTCAGTCTGTTAAAACAGCTGTGTGGTGTTTACTGTAGCACTCATGACCTTTCTAAAAATTGAGTTTAGAATTTTTGGAGTTGTGCTGGGGTCCAATATTCAAACTCACAGCTGTATGTTTGGTGTCTGGCTGTTTCAGCTGCTAAATGCTCGACTGTATTCAGTGAGTTTAACCTCGTACAACTCACCTGCTCAAATGTGGGCCAGGTGACAATTCTGCTGCATTGGCCCTGATTATATATCCATATGGAAAAGCTCAAAGTCTCATGATTTAAACGATTTTAAGACACCACAACCTCAATAACAGCAGCAGCAGTATTTCCTTACTTTTCTACAAGCAAAACTGTGTTCTAAAACTAGTTTTTATTCAATGTGGACTCATGCTTGTTGAATCGTTATGTTCTGCAGACTATTTTCACCATTAGAGTTCAAATAACCAAATACTTCCAAGTCTTTTCTATTGGTAGCCATTTCTATTTTGAAAGGTTAAAGAGCTCTTTCACAATAAAATGCTTCCTGCTACAGCTACAAATGATGCTGTGAGAGCAAAACAGTGAACTTAAAGGCTGGTTATTCTGGAAACATTGTTTTTAGATTGTTATTTAGGACATTCTTGTATTATATATGTTAAAGCACTAAAGTCACAGCTAGGGAAAGTGGAAAATTCTGGTCAAAAAGAAGACTCAGCAGGTACGTCAAACCACCACCACACTGCTTCAGCAGCACAGAGAGGAACTGTTGAGAACCTCTGCTTATGTGAAGATAGCTCTAAACTGAACGCTACAGCTGCTAACTAGATGGACAAACAGGAGGTGTGGGGTTTGAAAGAAGAGAGTATTAGAAAGTAATGAGGCCTAATATCCAGTTGACTGATGAGTGCATGTAGAAACCAGTGCCTTTGGAGCTCGACCCATACTGAAGACTGAAGTCAAGATATCTCAGCCTCTGTTGCTTCACCTCTGACTATGTTTTTTTGTCTGTCTCTTGTGAATCTCTCAACTTTGTGGAAGGAAAGTGCAATACTAAACTAAACTTCAATGCAGTATTTGATGGAGAAAAAAACCCCTGATGTGTCGGCTGAGAAATAAATTTGTCACAAAACTGTCTAAGTCCTGCAGTCACGTGAGTTTTAGCAAGCAAAGACCAAGAAAACCAGGCTACAGGAAGATATTTAAGGTATCCAGAGTTTAGCTGCAAGCTGTCCAGCAGCCAGTCAATAGCTCATCAGGCTGTGGTAGTGGGGGGGGGTCGGACAGGTTCCTTTTCACATTACAGATGTTATCTCAAAGAAGCACTGGGACATTAACCCCCAGCCAAACTGTCATAAAGCACTCTTGTTTTTGCAGTGGGTGATGGGTGAGAAAGATGCTGAAACATGGTGTTTACTGTAGCATGCTTCGTAGTATCACTTCTTTTTGTTTTACACAGAGTAATATGGAAGGTATATGTCTGTATGTACGGTATGTGTGTGTGTATGTACGGTATGTGTGTGTATGTATGGTATGTGTGTGTGTGTATGTCTAACATAACTGTGTATGGTTAACTGATAAATTCCATTTTAATGATGGCTGCAGAGTGGTGTTCAAAATAACAGATGATGTAGTGAATTCTGGGTGCAGCAAGTGCTAATTCAGATTCTTGTCTACATTTTTTACAGTTAGAACAGTTAAAGGGAGTGTTCAGGTGCTGAGGGTGGATCCACAACTGAGTAATTTAGATTTCTGGGTTTGGTTGCAAAAAGGGAGAGAAGATAACAACCTGTGGTTGTCAAACAAACGAGATCCGGTGTGTACCGACATTTTGGCACGCGCAGAATTCAGATTTTGATGTGTCCCTCTTTCACTCTGAGCCTGCTAACAGGAATTGATGTTTGTAGTGTGGTTTTGTCAGCTAACCAGGTGGGTCCACGATGCACAAGTGAATCCACACCAATGCAAAATATTCAGTTCATCATGTGTGAAGTGTGCTACCTCAACGGAGAGAGTGGTTTGCTGAGCCGCATGTCGGTTTCCTCTCTACTTTCAGCAGTTTCTTTTGTGGCTGTGTGCGATCCACTGATTTAAAATCTGTACAAACGTTTACAGTTGGAGGATTTTCATCTAGTTTAAATATGGTTGTGTTTTACTACTGTAGCAGAACTGAAAATACCCACACAGTTAGCAACATAAAGTCAGAGATAGCTTTCAGAACTCCCCCAAGGACTGAAGTGAGTCAAATTACTTGTGAAGCTCTGTACTTAATTGATTTATTTACTACACCTGGCTTCAATAAACTGCACCAAAGCACAGGTTACTGGTCTATTTAACACTTCAGCTAAGGTATAATTAACCCACTGTAATGGCTCAGGGGCCTCACCCGACTGGTTAACTTCAAACTCCCATCCTCCCCGCAGCTCTTTAATAACCTGTATCTCTTGTATCATCTGTGCCTCTTCACTCACTTCCTGAGTGGGGCCCACCGCTCATCAGGTTGTAATTTATTTGCTTTTTATGGGATGAAAACAGACAGAGCTGGTTCTTATCATAGAGGAGGAGTGAAGATGGACTAAAAACAAAGCTGAAATGTGTGACATCAGAAAGATGATAATTGCAGGACTACATAATTAACATACATGTCCATGTTAATGGATTCACCGCATTTTGTTTGTAACATGTCAAAGCAGGGTTCGGTCTATTGTGGCCGAGATTATTATTACACAGAGGGACTGCTGACATAATTGCTCTGCAGTGTTTAATGATCAAGTCTCTTATTCATCAACCAACTGTTCCCAAAATATGTGATCATTTTGTACTGTCAACGTGAATAGCAAGCGTAACACGCTGTACATACACACACACACACACACACACCCTGTGCTTAGCAACGGCCTGTGCTGTGACGGAGTGGGAAAAGCCGACACAGAGCAACTCTCACTCCTCAGCGTCTGAGCCTGTGACCACTACTCAGAAGCTTCTTTAAGGGTCAGAGGTCAAAAAGGCTGCTACTCTGAGGCATCCAGGAGTCCATGACCTCTGGAGAGCTTGAGGTTCTCAACCTCTCAACCTTGACTGACCACTTAAAATTCACCTGAGCTCTGCCTTAAGCACTTATCAGGCCCATCTTGTTTGCAGCTCAGCTGAACTGTCAGAACCTGTTGTCACACCAGCTCGTCACAAGACCTGCTGCCTGTGTTGTCCTTTGACTAACTGCTCAGATAATGACTCTTGGCTCAATTAATCCCCTTCTTGTCTTTGTTCCCTTCTAAGCCCTCACGACTGTTAGCGTGCCTGGGCACTTCTCTGCAGCAGAACAGGTCATGTACTTCAACCTGTGGCAGGCTGAGGAGATAAACACACTTGATCCATAAATGCATCTGTGCTCATGGAAGGAGAGCCCTGCAGCTCTGGGTGACATTCTCAAATGCAGCTGCTCTGTTTCCCCTGAGGCACAGACACCGTTCAAGAGAAAAGTCTTCGCTAATCTACCTGCCTGGCATATTATGCAATTCAGACATTCTTTTGTTAAAGCGACAGAAATGTTTCTTTCACAAAGGTCGGCACACATGTCAGAAAACACACCTTTGTAATGCTAAGGGACCGTTTCTTTGAGAAAAAACATCCTAGCATGACAAGAATCCTTGAATAATGTTCTTATTTGAACATACACCTGTCTCTTATGCAAATAAAAATAAATTTGAGGAGGTAATGGAACATTGTTCTCAGTTCTGCTTTAGAGTTTTAAAGTAGTCAGATATTGTGGCTGTCAGTGTATTTTCAGAGTATTACAGAGGTGTACTCTGGTTTAATGCAGCTGGTAACCACTTCCTGTTTTTCGAACAGTGAATCTTCTCACAGTTTGGCCATAATTTCCTGAAGTGTGTGTTTCGCGTGTGTAAGCGCAAGCATTTGTGTGTTGTGGGTTAACGCAAACTGAGGTGGCTTGCATGTTTGCAATGAACAATCAAAGTTCCTCTCTGCTCAGTGTGGTGCACCTTTCTGAGCTGCAGATCGCAGAGCTAAAATTGAGTTAAAAAAAATGAACCAATAACTTATAGTCACGTCTGTGTGTGTTTTTGCGGACATGTGAAGCTACGCAAATGTGTGTGTGTGTGAGCGTAGCGTCTTATGTGAAACTGACGGTTGTGTTCATGAAGTGATGGAATAAAAGCAGCTCCTTTTTGCATGAGTGACATTTTGAAGTTTCTGTATGTATTAATGCTGTCAGGAAACTGATCATCAGTCTCCATTCTGGCACTGTGCTGCAACCTTCCCGTTGAGCTTACATTGCAACATGTGAGAGTTGTGCTCACATGGTTTTCTTGATCTGTGCATCTCTCTTTAGGGCTTTGTCTATGATCAGCTCAACAGCGTGGACCTCACACAGGCATCACGACAGAGATACTACATTCTTGTGCTGAGGCCCTGTCCAGTGTTGTCTCTCAAATCAGAGATTAACAGGAACACATGTACACCAGTTGTGCATATAATGTGTGTTTCTGACTCAGTCAAGACTCCCAAGCCCTGATTTGTTTTTGTAGACCCTAAGCTCAGCAGTGGTAAGACTCCATTGGATTGCAAAAGCTTGGCAGATACGTGGCCGGCCTTAAAGTGCAGACAATGGACTCACAACTGTCTGATTTGCAAAATATCTCATTCATCTCATCTTGTTGAGATGTTGAGGCTCTTCATCAAGTTGCTGCTAATGAACTTTTAAGTTTTGCCTAACAAAGAGAAAGAGAAAAAACAGATAATCTAGCAGCTGCATCACATAGTTAGCCACATTTGCCACAAGTTGGAGAAGTGGGCCTGACTTGTGGGGGAAGAGGTTCCCCACTCATTTTACACACAGAGATAAACAGCACATTTTGCTGAAAATAGATCCCCTTCATCTCTTCTTGACCTAGAATTTGTGCAACCACACTGAGGGTTTTCCAACCCTGTTGTTACCTGCTGCTGAACAACTGAGAAGAAATCTGAGACACTCAGTAGCCAGCAGCTCATCCATGAAGGCCTTAATCCAGAGTAGCCCCCCAAAACCAGAGGGTCCTTCACCAAAAACTGGATGAACTGTTGTTCTTCCTGAAATATTCTCATCAGAGGACAAAGTTGGGTTTTAATGGAAACGTATTGCAGGGTGTGTCATGTTATGAGAATCCCACAAATTATGGTTGGTGGGGAATTGTTCTAATCCAGCAAACCAGTGCTGCGGAAGCAAAGCTGCCATTTTGGAGAAAAGGGAAAGAGCCAGTTATTTCCTGAGTCCAAACTGAGATCTAATGGATCATGGGGAAGCTGTGTGGGCCTGGTGATGTTTGTTTGAAGGGAAAGGAACCCCATACTATTGAGGGTTTAGGGGGTATCTGTGAGTGTAAAAACTACCTGTCAGTGAGATTGTAAAACAGATTCAGAAAACTGTGGAGGTTATAATTAGGGTCAGTTCTTGTACAAATATGGCTCAGATCCATGCCTTCTCTTGATTTTGCATCTCTCAGCAGGAAATATGAGGAACAGAGATCAAAGATAGCGCCTGATGTATGCACTTCAGTACGTGAAGTTTTCAGCTATTTGCTCTGTCCTTGGAGTCAGTCTTTACTAATAATTCACTGCACTTGCTCAGCTGAAGCTTTCATCAGATGTTCAGACGCAGCAATGTCCTGGATCATGTTGTGTTTCTGTGGCGCGCTGCTTTTCTTGGAATGTGCGCCGGCTCTTTGATTGTTCTGTTTCCTGTGATTTCAGAGGCCCTTTGTCTCTGCGTGGTAACTCACTAATCAGGGAACTCCGTCATAGCTCCCCGTCGCTGGGCTGTGTTCCCCGAATGTCACCCTCTGTGTAATGATATTTTTGGCTCTGCTCTCATGCCTCATGCAGTCCATTGAAACAAAACAAAAAAGAAAAAAAAAAGAAAAGTCAAAGTCGGGACGAACAATCGCCTTTTGGAATGTATAAAAATGAGTTTGTGGCGTAAGTGGCAACTGCTCCGTCACAAGGCACAGCTCCAAATGTGAATACCTGTGAAAAGAAGAACAGTAAATCCTCCTCAACAGGGCCTTCCTCTCACCTTCGTATGTCTGTCAGCTCCTGTATGATTTATGATTTGATATATTACAGGCTACTGGGTACATGGATCATTTTTCTCTGTTCGTAAAATGTGCAAAAAGGAACACATATGCCAAGACTGCAGAATCACAACAAGGTCACATTTTTTTTTTGCACTCTGGGTTTCCCCCCATCTTCTTTTGCTTAGACTGTGGTTTCATGATGTGTTATGGGATCCATGAAACAACAGTGAAACCAGATGTGCTTAGTAATGCGTCTATGAACAGTCTTAACAACTTTGCAGAAGTTGAGCTGAGAGCACACCATGTTGTCGGCGTGAAAACTTTGTGCCGTCTAAGCTTTCTGGAAGGGCTGCTGTTCCCTTTTATACCTCCTCTTAAAATAAGCCCCCTCCCATTGGCTGAGCGCAGTCGGGTCATTGAATCACATCAGGCCAATTAGAGAGCAACACTTCCTTTACCGTGAAAGATGTTTCCTGCTGATAGTCAATGTATGGCCTGCTAAGCAGCAGAGAAGAGAAGGGGGGGTCTTGAAATGCTGCCAGTGTTTCCCTGACCTTTGTGGCCTTCATTCTGTTGTTGGAGTGAGGTGTGTGTTTTGACTGTGTGTACGTCTGTGTGCGTGTACAAAGGTAGTGCAGAGTACATTTGGTCAAATACAGTTTTGAGGTATTTGAACTGAGTATTTCCACGTTATGCTTGCACTTCATTGCATAGTTTTCCCTTACTACATTTATTAAATTCACATTAAAATCCTACATTATAAAACCAAACACATGGTAATGTTTGATTGATTTATTCTTCCCACTCCTATTAAGCATCTCCTCCCAGATATATTTTGTGACCCTTAGGAGGGGCCCTGACCGCAACTTCTGCATTCTATAATAAATACTCAAAACTAAACTAGCTACAACCATAAAATGCTGCCTGAAGCAATATATAATGATATATTAGTACCAGGAGATACTTTTCTGCCAAACAAGGACTTTTAAATTTGTACATTTTCACATAATTTACTGCTTTGCTTTGCTTGAGTAAGATTATGAATCCAGGACTCTGAATACTTCTTCTACCGCTGTGTACAGTGACAACACAGCTCTGTTGAGAGGAGCTGTGTCAGCAGGCACACACACACACACACACACACAGAGACGTACTATGAATCTGACTCATTTCTGCCGTGTCACATCTTTCCCATGTCACCGGCCTCTCTGACAAGCCAGCACCGTCCCAGTGATGAGAAGCGGTTTACTCCCAGTTGGAATGACAGCTTTGCTCCGATAAACTCCGTCAGATCACATTCTGAGGCTGTAATTACAGCAGCGAACAGATCTGATGTTTAACTCTTCAAGGCGCGCATGTTGTGTTTTCACAGCCGTCTAAACAAACAGAAACCACCAGGAATCTTTTTCCTCCTTTTCCGAGCTTGTGAGAAAATCTGATGTGCTCCAGGTTAAAAGTCCTCTGAGTCGGAATCCGCCTCTTGTGTCTCTGAGCTTTTCAGTGACCAGTCTTGCCCCATCACGCCCACCTGTTTCTGTGGCCTCCACAGACCCAGGCTTGTTTACCTCTAATGGTGCTCTGCTGCAGAGTGAAAACCGAGGGGCCCGACGGTTGTGGCCACAGGTTGGAGGAATGTCTACTGTCTGGACGGGAAAATGTAATCAGCTGAGATCAGCGAATTAGAGGCCAGTTTCTCGTTCTCCCTTCGCGCTCTCACTTTCCCTCCATGTGCTTCTCACGCATGCAGGCGCTCTCCGTTTTTCTCACTCTCCCTCTCTGAGGTGTACATGCACACACACACACACATGTACTCTTTCAGATGAAGAAAAATGACACCTTTTCTTTCAGCTATTTCCTCTGTTTTTACATACTTGGGCCCGGGGTAAGAGAGGCAACCTTGTGTTTTCATGTGACAAAACACACAGAGGTCTGTGTGGATTCGGGAGAGGTGAATAGCCTAATTCATCATATGGGGTTAGGCCTGTCTAAGCCTCATCTGGGAATATCTCTATCTACAGTTAAAAAGTGCGACTGTTGGCGCTGTCTCTAGAGCTTAAAGAAACTACAACTCAGTCCTTTCCTCCATTTGACTGATGACTTCTCGAGAGAATTAAAATTCCGCAGTTCAAATGTGGTCTAAGCTGCGTTTCTCCCCAAAAGTTCTGCCGTCACACTGAGGTAGCAGCACTTAGCAGAATTTCTTGGTGATTCTGGCTGCATCTAGAAAAACAAACAGCAGTTGTGAAAGAAAAATGCACCATCATGTAAAAACTCATTTACAAGTTTAAACCCTGCCTTTAAAATTTGGCCACAAACATATTTGAAACCATCTCCTTACATTGTGATGTTTAACAAGAGCGGACTGACTGTTGCAGTTGGACTGGTTATGTACAACTTTGTATTTCTGTTCAACTCAACACATTTTATCAAGAGAAGGGGCAGCAGCACTCTAAAACACCAGATGATTTTACCCAACAGTAAACAGAGGCCGAAGTATTTGAGCTCAGATTTTCTAAAATGTGAGACCATTTCATGCATTTGTACTCAGCTGCCTCTTTGTTCATTGTTACTGATGGAGTCCACCTTCAGCCTGTGTGTCCACACACAAGGGATTCACAGGAAAGGATGCATGCATTCAGTGAATATAACATGGACAACAAACAGTGCATAAACACATACGACACATAATACAATATTATCACAAGTTCAGTTTTCTTGCATTAGACAAAATTGTTGCCTGATTTATTTGTTAAAACAGTGTAAAAGGTGCAGTCTCAAAGTTCCTGTTACACACAAACAGAACAGCAAAGTCATGTTTGTGCAATGCGTGTGAGCAGTGTTCCATAAATTTGTAGCCATACCGCCTTGTGGATGCCCGGTCCCATCAGATATCGGAAGTTAAGTGAGGTTGGGCCTGGTCAGTACCTGGATGGGAGACCATGAGGGAACACCAGGAAGCCTGGGTGGACGCAGTGTGAGAGTGAGTCGATGGAGGGCCGATGGAGCAGACTGGCAGCCTGGCCTCCATCAGTCTACCCCAGGACAGCTGTGGCTACATACATAGCTTACCATCATCGAGTATGGAGTGAATGAATAATGCAATGTAAAGTGTCTTTGAGTGTCTAGAAAAGTGCTGTATAAAACCAATGCATTATTATTATTATTATTATTACATTATGAGTATTTCATCAGGGACCTGCAGAAGCAGCTCTGTGTCAAAACCTGCAAGGATCTCCATCAACAGGCCCAGGATGACTGTTACGACTGCGGTCGTGTCCAGGATTATATCTGTGTATATGTATGTATGTGCCGTATTTTTCCCGAGGAGCAGGTGGGGAGAGAAATCACTGCACATAAACGATGCCCCGTTGCACGTCGGGGATTGGCTGCTGGGGGTGATGAGGCAGCGCAGGATTGGCTGATCTACCTCAGAATCTTGACCTATCGGAATCTCAGAATACCTGACCTATCGGAATCTCACAAAAGGCGGAAGAGAGATGTGGCCGGCGGTGGCACAGCAGCAGATGCAGCGTTTGCCATCCTTTGCACAAGAACCAACCAGCAGTTCAAGTACAGCCTGTGCGCTGTTGAAACCTATGTGTAGACACTGGTGGTAGGAGTGAGCGACCACTTTTGTTTAATGATTTTTCTCCTGTTTAAGTTTAGTTAGGTAGGCAAGGTCCTGTTTTTGGTTTTCTCAGATTTGGTTTTGTTAGGTAAGTCTGATGGGAAGTTTAGGTTGGGGTTTAGTTTGTTGTTTTGGCCATAGCTCACTCTTTTAGTTTGACATCTTAGACATTACCGCTGATTTGTTTTGGAATCAGTCGTCCTTTGTTCAACACATTTTTATTACTGCGAATAAACCGATCATTCTTTTGTTTAAGAACGTTGTCTGGCTGCTTGGTTCCTGTGAAGGATGGTTCTTCGTGTTACGTGGCAGTATCCCCTAGGCTGGGCGTAACAATGACCCAACCTCCATGTTGAGGATCATCACCGGTGATGAGCTGGTTCTACAGCTGTGACCCAGAGAGTGCTTACACAGAGAAGGAGCCCCCAATCTCTAAAACTGTAGAAGGAGCATCCAGACAGGAGCGCACCAAAAGCATCTTTTTTGTTTTCCCTCAACGTTCACAGGGTTGTACACTGTGAGGCTGTCCCCCAGGGCCACAGTGTCACTGCTGAGTTAAGCTGTAATGTCCTTAGGCATTTGAGAGAAGAGAGAACATTGACGATCTGACCTGAGTTGCAGCAGCATTTTTTGTTTCTCCACCATCACAATATCCCTGCTCACAGCTTCTGGAAACTCACATAGTATTTTGGCTGCACTGACGCAATCATATCTCTCCACCCACCTTACTCACCAGATTGGGTTCTCCTCATCCTTGTTTCCATTCAGCTAATTTATAGAGCACCAATTCGCAGAATATGTCCCTTAATAGGCCCCTTAAGGTAAAGACCTTAAAAAATTATAGAAAGAAACTCAACAAATTCAAAGGTTCTGTTTAGGCAGTTCTTTGGTGACAGTGGGTAGAAACCTCCGGCAGAGCCAGGCTCAGGGAGAACAGCTACCTGCCTTGACTGGTTGAGGTGAGGGTAAATGGAAGAGACAGCAGAACAGCAGATGGAAAACAGATAAACAATGCATAGAGACCTATAAACACTGGGGTAAGTAGTATAAAAATAACCACAGATCAGAAAGGTGTAGCTCTGCAGCCAGAGATAACTGCAGACAGGACAAAGCCCAAACTACAGGACAGAGAAGACACAAAGTTAATGACATGCAGTGTAATGGCATAGAAACGTATGGACAGAGAAGGAGAGGGGACTAGAGGAGAGCTGCTCAGTGCGTCATTGGAAGTTCCCCAGCAGTCAAGGCCTATGACAGCACAACTTCTTCCTTTAAGTTGAAGGGTCACCATTTTGACACAGTAGATGAGTCCTAGAGCGCTGACGCTTACAAAACGGGACTTTCAGGTGACTACTTCGAAGGTAATGGTTGCCAAATTTGAGTCAGGTTCAGTTTTTGCTTTTTATATTCGGAATCTCTGAATTTTGCCATACGGAATTATGGTTAAGTTCACATAAGGCAAAATTAAGCAAGCAAGTTTATTTCTATAGCACATTTCAACAACAAGGTGATTCAAAGTGCTACATGATTTAAAAAGAAGTTAAAATATAAAATTGAAACATAAAAGTTACAGTGCAGATAAAAGAAAAGTTAAAAAAAAACACAGTTATAATTAAAACATAATCAATGAAACATGAATAATAGTCAATTAGAATAAAGTAAAAGAGAAGAGTGCAGACAGGACACTTTCAGTTGTTCTATGCACAGCTGAACTAAACCACTTTCAGCCTGGACTTAAACTCTGTCAGAGTAGAGGCCTGTCTCATGTTATCAGGAAGACTGTTCCAGAGTTTAGCTGCATGGAACTGAAATGCAGCTTCACTGTGTAGCTTCTGACTCTGGGCACCAGCAGAAGACGTGTCCCTGAGGTTCTCAAGGTCTGAGATAGTTCATATGGAACCAACATGTCAGAGATGTACTTTGGTGCTAGACCACAGAGGGACTTCTACACAAGCAAAGCTGTTTTAAAACTCACACTGTCTATAAAAGCAGTTTACTTGCTGTCCATTGTAGTCAACAATGATGGAATTTAGATTGTGCATTTGCTAATACCACCAGTATCCATGTGTCACCAAATCAAATCATATTTACATACTTTAGTTCATTGACCTCTAGTTAATTATATTACTGAATGATTTTTGATTCATGTGAAGGCAGCAGGATGACCAGGATGAAATAAATTTCAGATACTGACTGATATATAGTAAATATTAATGCATCATCTATTATTAATTGACCCTATCAGTGTGGATGTAGCTCAATACACTATTTTCATATGAAATATAGTAAAACTGCACTAAGTACAAGTACAAAACCTAAAGTATAACTTCCAAAATTCAAACCTTAGGTAACACCTTGGGTAAATGTAATAGTTATTTTTCATCACTGACAAACTTGCCTGTCATCAGTACCCTCACATATTACACCGTATATATGTCAGAGGCATTATTTCTGATAATGAAGGCTCCTCAGTGGACATTAGGGGTAACAGGTCAACCACAGGAACGCTCAAGCTGCCCTGTATTCCTCTGCAGCCCGTCACGTACACTCACTCACACATTCTCACTCGATCTCACACACATGTCGATAACCACACTTGTAATGTGAACCTCACTGCTGAGGAGAGCAGGCCTATAATTACAGAGCAATGGTGGGAAAGCCATAATCACAAAGACTCAAATAGAAAATGTGAATCAACAGATGATTCCAGATTGTTTCGTTTCCCTCTGTTTACACAAGGCCATTTTGATTTACATTCGCAAATGGAAACCTATTGTCCCTCGCACAAATGTTAACCTTTCTCTGATTGAGCCTGTAAGAAGCCTGTAAGTGGTGATATGTAATTGTGCTTTGGTGTTTTTGCTTTCGCTCAGAGGCCACATGAAAGGTGCTTTCTTTTTTTTTTCCTGTGTGGTACCAGCGCATAAAGAAAAGCAGCTGCCTTCTGATCATAACCTCTAACTGAAAAAGAAAAAGCATATTGATTTTAGTCAGTGGCCAACTGTGAACATAGACAGCGTATGACTGTGACTCACACTTTGTGTTCACTCTCTTACAACAGATGCCTCACTGTGTTTCTGTTACACACACAAACAGCATTTCCACTATTTCAGCCCAGCTGGCGGAAACCGTTAAATGAGCAGAAACTGTGACACCTCGGTGGTATGAAAATTAGACGTAATGCACATTTTCTTTCCATATAAGTGTATGTTATTTTAAGTGGAGGTTTGGCCACCTGATTATAGACTTCTTGATTATGCATTAGCTGCCCTGACCTGTGTAAAGAATGGCAGGGTTTCCACCTCATTTGGACTGTTTTTCTTATTCGTGACAAATTATGAAAAAGTACTCTCTCTATGCTCTTTGTTATCTATCTATCTATCTATCTATCTATCTATCTATCTATCTATCTATCTATCTATCTATCTATCTATCTATCTATCTATCTATCTATCTATCTATCTATCTATCTATCTATCTATCTATCTATCTATCTATCTATCTATCTATCTATCTATCTATCTATCTATCTGGAACAGCTCTTCCTTTGTTTAATGCATAAAAACTCAGCCGTTTGCTGTTGCTTTAAAAAACCCTACTGCTTAAAAACACTGTCGTTGCTCAATGGCAATTGCCTAAGACACCCCATTCCTGGGAAATGAATGCGTGCCCTTGTTCCAAATTTAGTTTTTGCCCGCCACCATGGGCTGCTATTTGGTCTGCCATTTCTCAGGGTTGTGGGCTTCTTTAATGAGCACTTTGATCCCACTCAGGTCTGGCGCTGATGTTTACGCGACCCTGGAGGAAAAAAAGAAGAAGAAGAAGAAAAAAACGTATCCCATTCTCTGCTGAAGACCGGGGCTGTGGTGTCCAGTGTAGCGGCTACATCAGGACTCCGGGGACCTCATCCTCATCCTCTCCCCGAGTGACCGCAGAGAGGTCGTGGCTGCACTTTTAAGTCAGAGCAGGGTGGATTTTATGTGGAAAGTACAAGCAGATGACAAATGTCCACTAGAAGAGGGTAATAAAGGAGAAAGTATAAAAATTAAACAGAATCATCCATTCAACCTGTCAGATTTCTCTGGATTAACAGCGTACATAGCAGATGTTTTTTTCTACATTCATTTGTTGTCTAACATGTGCACTAGATTAGGATTCCCCTCTATCAGCCTCATAAATTTCATAACTTAACTACAACAGCTACTTGGCTCTACAGACCAGATATTTTAGTTCCAGCATGACTTTGACATGGAGCAGCTGTGTTGTGAGCGCAGCCGCTCGAGTTCGTCCCATGCAGCTTCATCTGTTTACTTTCACTGCAATTTCAAATCCGTAACTTGAGAAGCGCTTTTCCTCTATTCGCCTCGGAAATGTTACACTTCAAAAAGTCCAGTTTGCCATTTCATTTACTGGGTCTTAACATGTGACTTTCGCAGAGTGGAAAGAAAAGTCTGCTGTGGGATTATGAGGGGTGGAACTTCATAAATGTTTAACTGAATTGATACAAATGGCTCTCAAATGGCACTTTCCATCAGTTTAGTTTGATAGGAATGACCATTAGAGCACATCGCATTTCTTTAGTTGTTTATTTTACTTTATTATTATTATCAGTTTATTTAAAAAGGGACCATGTTGATGTATTGCACCAGAGTTAGCTTTAAGCTAATTTTCATCTGCAGTCCCTTAGGTCACAATAGGTCACTTTATCAATTGAATATGAGCAGTCCTTTCACACATGTAGCACACAGTCTCATTCTCAGTACTTGATGATAGCAGGTCATTTAATGCAGTCAGCTGCTGTGCCTTACAGATATACTTAGTCCATAAACCCCCAGGCCTAATTTGACATTTTGGTGTTAATTATGAACAGAATGCCGGGATGTGAGAGGGATGCTAGCGTTGTTTATTCATCGTTTCTCCATCTGATCCTTAGTTTTGATTTTCCTTGCACTGATAGCACCTCTGACTGACTCTGCCTTTACCCCAGCTTGTGTCTGGTCAAACTGTACATCTCACTTTGGATTCTACTGAGCTGCTACTCTGATTGCTGTGTAACTGGACTTACCTACCTGTTGACACCTCACCACTGCGCCGTCCTTTGTGTCGCTGCTCCACGAGCTCCCCTCTGCTGTCTAGAAAATCCTCCCATCTTCTCCAACCCGACTCCTCCACTGCGACTGGCTGCTCCTTCCCGGATGTCTTACCGTCTGCCCTTCAAGGCTCTGAATGTCTTCATTCACAACAGAGACTTACATATTACATATACTTACATATTAGCAGCTAACGTTAGTAGTCAGCCCGGCTGCCTTATATACCTACACGTCTCCTCTTTCCATCCATCTATTCACTCCATACATCCCCTTTCACATGCCATGCTCTGGGTCATCAGCTGGTTAGCACCTACAGTCTCAGCGCTACATCATCCCCAGTTGGCATGATACTGAAATACTAAACGTCACAACTACTTGAATTCAACAATTATTCCACTCCTGCATTCTTCCCCTCCATCAAAAACCATAGCCTGCTGCAGCAACCCAAATACATCCACAGAGGCTCCTGTTACAAGTTTGTTTACTCCTGGACGGGTCAATCCATTCCATCACTTGCTGTTGTTACCTACATTCTAAAAAACCTGGACTAAATCCTGGCATCCCAAATAATTACAGACTGATCTCCAGCCTCCCCATTCTGTCTAAAATACTGGAACGTGCGCAACTCAGAACTCACCTTTCTGCCAACAACCTCCATGAAGTTTCCAATCTGGATTCCGCTCAAGCCACATCACTGAAACAGCTCTCCTCAAAGCTACCAATGACCTTCTTCTCTCCTCTGCTGCCAGCAACCTAAATTCTTATCCTCCTCAATCTCAGCGCTGCTTTCGACACAATCAACCATTCCAACCTGCTCACCTTGAAACAGTCTTCAACGTTCCTGGCACTGCCCTCCCGTGGTTTAAATCCTACCTCTTTGACAGACACCTGTTCATCAACATCAGCAGCTGTAAATCCTCTCCCGCTCCCCAAGGTGTTCCCCTAGGTTTGATTCTCGGCCCCTCCTCCTTATCGTCTACATACTCCCCCATGGCCACTTAATCCGCCATCATGGACTGTAGTTTACCTGTTTTGCTGATGACATCCAGCTCTGTATTTCCACCAAAACAATCACCAATGCCACCCACTCAGCCCTCACCAAACACAGAAATAAAGTCCTGACTCCAAACAAACTTCCTCAAACTCAACTGTGACAAATTAGAAATCATCATAATCGGTCCAAAATCCCTCCCCAGATCCACCCACGACTTCTCCCTCACCATTGACGGCTCCACTCTACTCACTTCCCCTCACATCAGACATCTAGGCATCATCTACCAATGTCGACTAACAATCACAAACACTGATTGCCTCCATCCGTCCCTCTCCTATTCAGCTCTCATCCACACATTTATCTACATATGCAGACTCGACCACTGCGACAGTCTTCTCTACAGGACATTATCCAAAACACTCAGGATACTTTAATATCCCCAGAATTCTGCTGCTCTCCTGCTCACCCACTCTCACATCACCCCCACCCATTCAAGCCTCCACTGGCCCTCCGTCCCCCAGCGAATCCACTTCATTATCCATCTCATCACCTACAAAACTCTCCTCACCTGGTTTCCCCCTACCTGACTGGACTCCTTCCCCAACACTCTGCTACCTGCACCCTCCACTCTGTTGATGCTAGTTCCCCCCCAGACAGTGGTTTGCATCACATGCAAGGATGCTGGTGGAATATCTCCCTCCTTACTCCCGTTCCTAAATCCAACAGAGGAGTTTTCCTCTGCCTGGAGGTGGAAGGTATACGACCGGTATGCACATACACAAATGACCCTGCTAGCGACCATAGATACCGCATGTGATGACATCACAGCAGAGTCCTGCAACAGGTGGATTCGCCACTCGAGGAGATACTTTCCTCGCTGCATTGCAAGGGATGATATTCGTTGTGATGTAGATGAAAACATGTGGCCAGACAGACAAGAACATCTGGATGTGCATGAATGATTTACAGTACTGTGTATGTTGTGTGTTCAGTTCCACTATGCACTGCAATATTGTTTACAGTTGTGTACAGCTCTACCCAAAGAGTGTTTCTAATGTTTGTTGTAAACAAGTGTGTATTTTTCTTTTGCACAATGCTGTGAATAAATTAGAGTTGCAAAGAGCATATGAAGTAAAATGTGAAGCATACTTATTCAGTGTCTTGTACTCATTTACCTCACTTAACACAGTAATGTGTAACTTTACTGTAGTTTTCAAATGATTGTTCAAATAGTGTATCGAGCTGTCTGGAGCATTTTCAGGTAGCGTCACCAAGATCTGACTTTGTTGCTTTCGAAAACACTTTCAGAGTAAACTGTCATAATGAAAACGACATGAAGACATTTGACTGTCTTGTCCATAAACAATGGTGTCAGGACTTTTCATTTTGATGACTCTGACACTTTCACTGACATAAATACTTCCTTTTGAGGAATGAACTCTCCATTTTGAGCCAGTGACATGTTTTAGCAGGTTATCAACAAGGTTTTGCAGTTTGTACTAATTGTTTTGAGAAATACATTAAGTGTTGTGCAAATGTTAGTAGTGATGTGAGAAATGCACCAAAGCGACTGAGAAAAACTGTAAATAAAAACCCTAAGTTCAATTAGTTTTTCATGCACTAAGTCGGGGGAAGTGCCTTTATTTTGTCAAGCATATTGATAACGCTTTGGGTTACATCACTTTTCATCCACTGAACTCCAAGATTTTTTTGTTTCTCTCACATTTTGACGCACTGTCAGTGCAGTGGCTCATCTATCACTGCAATATAAAGTCCTGCACCTCTATGGAAACCAAACAAACATAGCTAGAAAGAGACAGAACTCAGCAGGTGAGTCATTAACGGCGTCACAGTTGCGCCAAGGAGTGCAGAGTTGTGTGTTTTTCATAGACTGAAGCAAGTTGGCCAATGCAAATGGTTTATTTATAGTGGATTTTCAAATGGGATGCAGAACAAAGTGATGAAATATCACAATTTTATCTCAGATTTAGCCATTTTCCTGATGGAACCACTCATCACGTGTGATTTCCAAGGACCTTTAAGAATGGTAAGTGGTCTGCACTTATATAGCGCCTTTCTACCTTAGTGGTATCCAAAGCGCTGTCTTTTGCATTCACTCATTCACACACCAATAGTGACAAATCTTCTATGCAGGGTGCCTGCCTGCCACTGGGAGCAACTTGGGGTCAGTGTCTTGCCCATGGACACTTCGGCATGTGGAGGGGCTGGGGATCGAACCGCCAACCTTGCAGTCAGTGGACAACCTGCCCTACCACCTGAGCCACAGCCACCCCACAAAACACAATGCTTATTTCTGTTTTTACAGTTCCTGGCTCTGGTAAATGCTTTCACTTTGGCAGTTTTTTTAAAGAGCACATGTCTTTCAAACCCACTGGCAGGTTTTGGGGTTCAGATGGTTATACGTGAGGAATAAATAGCAGCTTTTCTCTAAATGCAGATTAAGTTTATTTTAATTGTTTTACAGCTTTATAAAACATGCCAGATCACCTGTCTAAGAATCTAAGATGATTCAGGAACATTCTTGAAGCAAGGTGAAGTTTTACAATCACCTCCCGCCATTAACACTTTTACTCTTACATAGCAATAAGATTTTAGAACTATAAAGTATCAGTGCCACAGTTGTACCAGACCTTGATGGTTGGTCAGGTTTTTCCTTTTATCACCCTGAGGGCATCAGCAGGAAATACCACATTCCACCAATTGAATTACCAGCTTCATGGGCACACATAATACAACAAAGACTTTGAACCAGGAGGTACTGAATGTTCTAGAATCATTCATTATTTGGCACGTAGTCTCATCTAATGTCAAGCTGAAGAAAGCTTGCCCTGTTTCATTCAGTGGGAGCAGCCTGGCCCAACAACGTAGCCTTACAGTGACCTTACCAATATTCCAGCTGGCTCAAACCACACTTCACAGCTCCTGGAAAACACTGTATGAATACACAGCATGGTGTAGCGAAACAGAACGCTTTATATCAACTTGGAGTAACTGGCCTTTCTCACTATGTCAGATTAATCTCTAAATCCTGTTCAAAGAGGCACACAGGATATGCAAAGCCATAACGGCCCTAGAGACAGGTGTGTGTATGTGTGTGTGTTTGCTTTTGCAAACTTGACTTGAAACTGCAACTCAACAATTGAAGATACAAAAACGATGTGAATGAGCTGAACTGATTGTTTTGAATCTTGTAAAATGTATGCAAGGATATTTTTCTGCCCAATCCCGGTCTTGGAAGAAACACTTGAACAATATGATGGGAACTGTTGACAGCCAAAGACCGAAGACAGCTTGCATGTTGATGCAGTGACTCACAGCAGGGTTGCTGCTGTTTGCATTGGGCTCTTAACCACAAGCATATACGGCCATGTGAGTGGGTGGAGGAGCAGGATCTTGCTGCAGGTAGGCTGAGATGGACCAATCCAGACACACACTGGTGCAAGATGGCAAAAGAAGTGTGTGAAACCAAAACTTATGCATTCACATGCATATTCACGTGTTTACGCTCTCAAAGTTTGGTGAAGCGGATGGTTTGGTGGCATGGTGTGAGATAGATCAGGGATTTATCCAGGTGTAAATGGCTGCAGCCTTTTGCCTGGACTTGCCCGTTGTGCACCCATCCACGTGTTCTGGATGCCCATGTGTCAGTGGTAATGAGTCACGCCAGACAACATTGTTTGCCCAGGCAGCCATGACTCATTGCATGCTTGCTGGTTGGGACCTGGACTGTCGTTTTTTTTTCTCATGCCTTAAGTATCTGTTTGACTTGAACTTTTGTGAGATATTCATATCTCCATTTGTTGCATGCTAAAGCATCTTTTTCATCTGTTTGAATATGCATCTTACATGTCACTCAAGACTGCTTTGGATCTTTAAGATGGAATCTGCTGTGATTTTAAAGATGTGCATGTCCAGTTCTTACCTGTAAAGAGCATGAAAGCAGGATGTTCCAACGTAACACACTTCTACATACTCTTGTTCTCTTTGGAAACATGCGTGGGCGACTGTCAGAGCCATGTATCAGTGCCTGACCAAGGTTTACAGCCCAGTGGAGACAGCGTTAACCTCAGCACTGATACAGAGACATTATGGGTGTCTTATCTCTTCTCCAGGCTCCTTAAGTCAGCTTTACACTACTGCATGAGAGTTTTATAGCAAAAGAAAAAAATGGGTCATAAACATAAAATGACTGACTGATAGCTGCACTCAACTGAAGGATGCCCTTTAATTAGCGTGTTTTATGAGGCCGGGATCCACAGTGAAAACATGCTCATGCTGTGTCGGAGAGCAAACACTGCCTGGGAGGTCACAGTGGCCGCAGGGGAGTTCGAGAGTGTTCTCAGACCAAGTTCAGGGCAACTCATAGAAAGTCTCCTGTTAGACCTGTGGTGCCCGCATTTTATTTGCTAATTGCACACTTAATTACAGCATGAGTAATGTGATAATTGCAATGTGCAACAGCCTCGAAATGATAAGACGTTGTGCATTCCATCATTATCTGTTAAGCAGCTGATACATTCTGCAAACATTGAGCTGTCATCTTTTCAAAATAAGACTGTAATAAATTAGAGGCAATACGTAGATTCTGGAATTAATTTGAATATAACCTGTGTGGACTGTTAAACTTGTGTTAAACAATTGCTGTTCTTTTGATTTGAATTGCCTCCGCTACCCCACTTTAGTGATAAGCTAAAGTTACTTGGGTGAGCAAATAACTTTTAACCTATATCAGAGTTCATTCAATCAACATATGACAGGAGACGTCATCTTTCTATAACTGCAACTAAATAAAGAGAGACCCGGACGTGTGGATGAATTAATTTTAATACATTGTTTTATTCAGTGACCTGCAGAGTCACACACAGTATTACGTGCCACATAATCCATTCAAACCTTGGTGTCTCAGGAATCAGTTCCTGGAAACCCCCAACCAACATCTCCTGTTTCACCTCCTGCTGAATGACTGAACCAATGAGCTCTCGTCCGAAATAACAGCAGGAGCCCTTTCAGCAAAAAACAGCTCTTCAAATGACTGAGATATTTTAGATGCTCTTCAAGACAAAAGAAGTAGAAACCAGGGAGTTGAGTGAGAAGCAGGAGAGTTCCCCCTGACCTACTGCTCAACCAGAAAGTGGGAAGGGTTAATCCTGGATTACACTGACCTCACTCAGCAGCTCCTCAGCACTGCAGTGATAAACATGAGTAAGAGGAGGACTCTCCTCTCACCTGGAGACAACGCAGTGTCCCCAGCCTGACCCCACAGGTGACGACAAACATGACATGACACTCTAATCTGGCGGAAAGATGCGGACCAAGAGAAAGAAAAGGGGAGACAGAGATGTAAGGACATGAGAAATAGGTACTAGGTACTAGGTCATAGATGCTGTAGAAGCCATCAAGATGCATTTCTTTCATGAAAAATTGCAGAGCAGCTAAAAGATGTTTTATTCCCCACCAGCAATCTCCTCAACCCCCCACAACCACAACACTAAAACCGCTGACAGGTTAAGTTAAGTTAACACTGATTATCTCATTACAATGGCACCTTTCAAGGGGTGGGATATATTAAGCAACAAGTGAACAGTCAGTTCTTCAGATTGATGTGTTGGAAGCAGCAGAAATGAACAGTGTGAGGATCTGAGGGACTTTGACAGGGGTCAGATTGTGACGGCTGCACACTGGATCAGAGCAAAGCGGCAGGTGTAGTGGGGCGTTCCTGGTATGTAGAGGTTAGTACCTACTACAAGTGGTCCGAGGAGGGACAAACAATGGACCACAGACAGAATCATGGGTGCCCAGGCTCACTGATGCTGCATGGAGAGCAATGGCTTGTGTAGTCCAATCCGACAGAAGAGCTGCTGCTGAACACTCTGCAGAAAATGTTAATGCTGCTATGATAGAAAGATGTCTGAACATACAGCGCATGTAGTCCCAAGGTGAGCCCTGTCCACCACCAGCAGCTCCTAGAAAGGGCATATGAGCATCAGAACTGGACCATGGAGCAATAGAAGACGGTGGCCTGGTCTGATGACTCCTATTTCAATAGATATGGATGGCCAGATGTGTGTGTGTTATTTACCTGGGGAAGAGATGACAGCAGGATGCTCTATGAGAAGAACACAAGCCGGTAGAGGCAGTGTGACGCTGATAATGTTCTGCTGGTAAACTTTGGATCTGGCAGATGTGGATGCTACTTTGACTCACCTGAACTTTGCTGCAGACCACATACACGCATTCGTGGCAAAGGCATTCCTTGCTGGCAGTGGTCTCTTTATGTTCCCCGTCACATTTTAAAAACTGTTCAGGAATGGTTTGAAGAACATGACAAAGAGTTTGTGTGAGTTAGTGTGTGTGAGAGTTTTAACTTGGCCTTAAGATTTTCCAGATCTCAATCTGACTGAGCATCTATGAGATGTGCTAGAAAAACAGGTCCTGACCAAAGAGCCTCCACCTCACAGCTTCCATGACTTCAAGGATCTGCTGCTGACATCTTGGTGCTTGATACCTCATACTTCGGTGGTCTTGTGGCGTTGATACCTCAGTCGGTCAGAGCTTTTTTGGTGGCATGAGGGTGGCAGACATGACATTAGGCAGGTGGTGTTAACGTTGTGGCTGATCAGTATATATAAATCAGTATGAAAGGGATTGATTTGTTTGATATTTATCATACTTAAGATACTTTCAGATCCGTCTGATCTGCACGTTATCACTTTCATTTCTAAATGAAGTATGAAGTGCCTCTGATTATTAGTCAGCTTGGCTGTTCTGCTTTTCACCGTTGAATCCTGTTGCTACATGCTAACACTAGCTTAGCGGAGACAAGTGATGCCAAAGTCAGGGAACAAAGGCTGAATGGAAGGTAGCACGTCTAGTACAGGTTAGATTTGGTTATCTGATTAGGTGTCATTTGGTGTGATGGCAAAACTCTCAACTTATGAGTGAAGCGGAAATGAGAAAGGACGAGAGAGAAAGGAAGCTCTTGAGGAAAAACAGACATGAATTCAACAGATTATTTATTAACCCTCTTTTCTTCTTCTCTTGTGCATTTCGGACAAATCAGCAAGCTTTTCCTCACTCCTGCAGCTGATAATGTCACTGCTATCGTCTAAGGTAAATGCAAAGTTCAAAGGATGTCAGAACTGTTTGCAGAGTATTGGGCGTTGACATTAGCTTTGCAGCAATTTGTTTTTCATTTTGGACTTATCTTTATTTCTGTTGATAAGATAAAGCTGATTCATCACTGTTGAGGGGTTTTGTCAGCACCCTGGTCACAGCGGTTCTAATTTTTCAGCATGATTAATGTACATCTATATGTTGTGTGTGTAGCTGCTGATGATAGGGGAGGTTTCCATCTGAACCCTGTGTTTGGGTAATACCTTGTCATGCAACACAGAGTGTAGGTGTGCTTTGTGCTGAACAGGATTATAAAACTATTACTACATTCCATGTGTGTATTTGCTTGTCTGTTCACGTCTCATCTTCAGCCACGCCCTGAAGGTGTTTTTATAGTGGCAGGTATGGATTCATGTCACTGAATTATTCCTTTGAAGCAGACATTTCATGCGGACATAGTTTTACTCTGATTTGTTGGACATGAAGAGTGAAAATATAGTTACCTCTTGTTCATAATACATTATCTAAACCTGCTCTGTAAAGCTTTGGTTACGTCTTTAATCTTTTGATTTCTAGATTTACTATTTCTGACATTAAATCTGTTTGCAGTGATCTCTGCCAGGACATCCCTGAATCCTTAAAAACATTAAGTTAAACTACCACAAAACTACAAAACACATGTTTTCACGTCGTGACTTTTGCCATAAATATAAATGAGTCATAAAATCAGCAACACAGAAAAAAAGCTAAACTAAGTAAGAAAACTCCTGCAAACAGCTGGAGTGTTTTTTCCTGCCCTGTTTACATCTTACAGCAATAAAACTGAGATAAAACGATCCACAGCGGAGCTCCTCGAGCACAGCCTCCCAGTAAAACGCTACCTGAAACTCTGCAAGTATTTTAATGAGCACATCATAAACAAAATATGCACTTCTGTTGACAGAGGGAGAGAAATAAAGTGGAGCTGGCTACGTTTTGTCTGTCGATTCACAAGGCACTCTCTGTGCTGCTCTTGTCCATGACTTTGTAATTATTTACCATTCATGAGGACCATCAAGTTCTGCAGGTATTGCCAGTTAGTGGGTTTGATTTTCTCACAGGCAACCACATAAAATTCCTTACAGTCCACGAACTCTTAGAGTGCATGTGATTTTTATGTTCAGTTTTGCATAACTCCTGACTCAACCAGCTTGTAGAGGAAACTCGGGAGCCTTCATTTGTTTATTAGCTTGTTGGTTTTGCAAAAACAGTTGCACGTACAGGTTGTTCAACTTGTCTCCCACATTTTTAGCTTACGAAAGACTCTCAAAGTGAGAATACAAGCGCTTGAGGACCTAAAGACAAGAATGCCAAACAATAATAGCAGCATAATTCAGCCAAACTATCTCTCTCGGTAAGTCATAAGTGATGGAAGGAGGTGATATCAAGTTAAACTATTGTTCAGCAGCAGAACCCTACTTCAGCTGGGCGTGCTTCCACGCACTTTAAACACACACGCACACCATGCACCTGTGCAGGATTGCGCTGAAAAGAGCTGATAACAGAGTGAAAGAACTTGACATTTGTTTTCCTAATCACCTGCGACACCTCCTTTTTGTTTGTGCAGAGCGAGAAGTATCTCAGAGCTCAACAAAGGCTCCATTTACTCGCCGTCCCTATTTGTCCAAGCGTGTTTCCCTCCAGCTCCCTGAAACCACAAGCTCATTATTTCATCCACCGTAATGTTAGCTCTTAAATCCACATCAGCACACTCATTTGGTTAGAGATGGTAAATATTTATGCGGCGTGTCACAAAAACACACACACACGCGCACACACACACACATGTGCATGCACACTCAAATGACAAATACACACACACACGCTAGCACACTTTTACCCTCCCATTTGTTCAGGTTTTTCTTTTTATATTTTCAGTGTGAGCTGGATCTGTGTCAGTTGGCTCTTTGGCTGGAATCATGACATCTGATGGGATAATTTAAGGGCAGAAAAATGCTGCGTTGCTTTGCCTGATGGTTTCTTTTTTCTTTGTTTTCACATTGAAAGTGATTTTAAATTGGCTAATGACACTTATTCTCTGGCTTGAATTTCACAATACCCCTCCACCCCACCCCCAGATAATGGATTGTACTGTAGGAATAATGATTAGGAGAGACAAAACATGAATGAGACATCCCATTTTGACTGGGCCTGTTTCCTTTTGCCCCGTGCTCTGTATCCAGTGCAGCCATTCAGGAATCCATGACTGATGATTGAGGAGCATAAAGTGATGCTTTAATTTTCTAAAAAGCTGCTCCAGTCCAGGCTACTCCACTAGTAAGAACAAAGCCTGTACAACATGTTAAAATATTCTGCTGTCCACTGCAGCTGCTGAGAACATCTGGATGGGACAAGATAATGGGAAAACACCCACCACCCAACAACAGAATGCACTCAGAATAAGGTCAGTATGACACTTATAGTTGTTTTAAATGGTTTGTTGGCTAGATTTTTTTTTTAAAGATTAGACTTCAGTCCATCCAACCCTCCATATGTCTCCAGGTCTCCCCCCTCTCCTTCTCCCCCTGTGTCTCAGGTTGCCATCAGTCAGGTATGATGGCCCGAGGCTTCTGGTTAAATCCCCAGCCCAGACGTCTGCACAGCTCTGGTCTGCCTCATCAGGAGTCCCTCACTGATTGCTGCTTTAGTCCCCTCTCTTTGTTAATGGGAGCCTTGCATTGTGAGGGGCCACTTGCATTGTGAGGGGCCTGTTGTGTTATTGTTTTGCTGAGTGCTGAGACTTGGCCGTGTGGGCACTGGGCTGCCATCAGCTCCTGTGAGGTCTTGTTGACCTGCTTAATAGGGCCACCTGAGACCCCATCAGGGCACCAAAATACTACCAGGGCAGAAGAATGTGGGAGAACTGCTGCTGTTTGGATTACCAACAAAAGCGGCTCAGCGCAATGGGAATGTGATGTGGAAAATTCAACATCACACCTGACGGACACGTTAAATATTATACACTATAAAAAAATCCTGTAATACTCCAGCAGCCAGGGGCATCACACACCACAACAAGATATACTATATGTGTATACATATATTATATCGTACTATAGTGTATGTATACATATGTATGTGTGTGTGTGTGTGTATATACATACACACATAAATATATAGATAGATAGATGTAGATATATACATATATATACAGATATATAATTTGTGAGTGTATGTTTCTATATTTTTTCTTTAAAAACTGTTATTTACGGTTACAGGTTTTTAATGTAGTTGTATATTAGATGTGGTTGGTTTCTGTAATTTTATCGATACTTTAGTGTATTTCCAAAATAAAGCAAACAGATTAACATCATGGACCGTCACAAAAAATCACATGATGATGCTTAAAGTGAGCCTGTGTTTGTAACTTCCTTGTTTATGCCTCCTGAATTGCTCCTTGGCACCATTTGAAACCGCCTCATCAGACATGTACCTCTATTTGTGTTCAGCATCAGCCTGTTGCCTGTATGTCACTTTCAAAATGAACAAACTGTGTCCTTCCTGCAGGATGCCACAATTAAACCTCCCTACCAATATCTGCTGCAGCGCTCTCTTTCTATCCGAGCGCCTCCTATGTGTTTTGAATTCTTTCTCGCACTGGTTTCAAAGCCATTGTTTCGCTTAACTAATCAAAGACGGGGCTGCTATCAGATCAGGGAATGTTTTGTCTTTCAGCAGAAACACAAGCCAGCCAAACTGCGGCTAACAGCCCCTCTCTCAGCACGCAACGTGATGCTCAAAGGTTGAGGCAGAAGAGTGTAAATCACTTTGCTTCTTTTTATTGCAAAGCCTTTAAGAAATACTTTCAGTTTATAGCAATAAATAAACTCATCTCTAGGGCTGTGATTGACAACTGAGTGTCACTCCGTTTTCAGTTTCATCTCTGGTCAGTATTTAGTAAAAACAAAAGAGGTGCATTAAATCTGACTCCAGCTGGAATAGATAAAAGTCCAACTCAGCAAATAAAAGATGGTTCAAACATAATACTGTGATACGCTAGTGAATCCACGATCAGCCTGCAAGTAATCTGGGGATTTAAAGACATCAGATTAGTTTCACAGATTTAGTTCAACATTTGTAAAATAAATAAATAAATAAACAAACAAAACATATATACAGTAGCATTTGGACACCCAACACTTCATGAGCAACCTTACACTGACGGTCATGCAGATAAACCCGAGGTTACCTCTTCAGCAGAGCCACTGGAGGGATGTGTGCAGGGCTCATGTTTCTGAAGCTCACAGTGGAGCTCGCTGGATAATGACGGCGACTGAGCCCAGCTCCATTGTCCGCCTGCATTGTGTTACATGGGAATGAGGACGGCAGGAAACCTACCTTTTGTTGAACTCTTATATTTTGTATTATTACACCAGTGCTGGTACATTTGCATGCACAAAACCAGAGCACACACACACACACACACACACACACACACACACACACACGTACATTTACATCATGAGCAAGGCGAGCTTCACCACTTCAAAGGCTTCAATCTGTGCACACACCAAATGGCAGGAGGCGGCAAATTAAAAGGGGAACACGGGTGCTTCTTCAGAGGGAGAGGAAGCACATCGGAAGAACCTCTAATCTCCCCCAACCTCACCAAATTGAGCACCGAGGTGGAAATGACATCACATGGGCTGCTGTCGCCATATCGCATTGCAAAACAGAGAACTCATTGCTGTCCCAGATATTATTGTCCCTGCACCTCAGAGGTTATGTTTCCTCATATTCTGAGCTTCTCAGTGAGCAGTTTCTTGGGGGTATTATGTTTCTAATCCAAGCTGACAATGAAAAAGTAGTTCAGTGATTATGTTTTATTCCATTTTAATAATGTAATAATGTATGTTGTGCTTTGAGCTTTGTAAAGTTATGGGAAAATAGGTTTATTTGAAATTGCCCAATCACGTTTTTAAATGTCTGTGTGTCTGTGAAGATAAATAAAACCAACTTCATGGGATAAATATATATATATATAGCTAAGCTTACTGAGCTGACCAGTGCTACAACTGTTACAAGACAGGCAGCAATAACAAGCAAGACAAAAAAAATTAAAATCTATGCTCTATATCAGTGGTTCTCAACAGGTGGGTCGGGACCCAAAAGTGGGTCACGAAGCCATTTTCAGAGGGTCACAGAAGCATGCCCCCCTCCAAAAGTAGTGGTATAAAGTCTTTTATTTTAAAGGACGTGTTTCTTATAACACAGTTTGCTTTCAGTAGCAGGATATTTAGTGGTGGTGACACCAGTAGTTACCTACTATTAACCTCTAGATTAGACTCTGCCAGCTTATAGGAGAAATTTATGCTAAAACGTGCTCAAAATATACGAAAATGTGCTCAGAATCTGTCAAAATAGGCCAAAATATGCCCAAAAACTTGGCAAAAGCGTCCAAATATACCAAAATGAGCAAAAAATAAGTCAAAAATGTCCTAAGTTGTATCAAAATGTGTTGAGACTACACCCAAATAAACCTTATTTTGTTAACAGGAACAGCAAACTTCAATAATTTGGGTCACGACCGTTATTAATAGAGACATAGTGGGTCCTGAGGCTGGACCAGTTGAGAACCACTGCTCTATATAACTTTCAACATACTGTTTTTTTTAGGTATCTGACCCCCAATTTGCAAATGCAAGGTCATAATGACATTATTGTGAATTTATTATGTGTATTTTGTTTTTAATAAATTGTGTGGGTTATGATTAATCCTGTGTGAGTCAAAATCAATAATACCTGCCTTGTGATTGCAGTTTTTGCTGACTGTGATTCTGACCCACCACTTACTTTTGCTCTTACAAGCTTCATCGAGAAAATTTAAAGCATTCTTCAAGCTACGGATTGTAAAGGATGAAGCTCCGGAGCAATCTTTGATGTAAATTGTAACCCCTGTAATAAGCCTGTGCGCTCCTGCAGCCCGGCTTAACTCATCATCTCTTTCTTTGTGACAACCTACAATTGCAGACTTTTTAAGCAGCCTTGTAGATGCGTTGCAGATAAGCTGTCCAGCTTAACACAGTCAAGGCTTCTCAGTGGTTTCCTTTAGGCATGGTGTTCCCAGAGGCTGCAGAGTGGTTTTTTGCGGCAGCGTCATATTTCAAAGATGTTATTCTAAACACATTAGAGTGACGAATGATCCAACTTGTAATTAGCAATAGAGGAGTGATCTGAAATAAAAAGAGTTTGATATTCAAATGCCAGTTTCATTCTGGAGTGAACGTTTGGGGTGTTTTCTGAGCTGAAGGAGTCTTGTATCCATGAAACCATGAAAGGCCACTAGAGGACAACAGTTGTTGAAGTGATTAGTGGTCACAGCTTTAAGTAAAGGAACACTCTTTAATTACAGAAAACACCAATGGAGGTAAATAGTCCATCATCTGATAGCATCTGGGGTAAAACACCCCCTCCTTCTCCCATCAACACCAAGTGGCAGTAATGAAGCTTTAGCCCCTGAGGTCCCACTGTCTCCAAACTAATCAAGAATGACAATAGAAGTAAATCTCATTTGTGTTGTTAGAAAAACACCAAGGCGATATGAAACAATATGAAGCAGAGCGGTTTTATCAGGTTGGACTTTTATTTACCAAATACCAGCCACCAGAATGTATCGGTTTAAAACCACAACAGGTCAGAACATTTTATTCTGAAAAGCCACTAAATAAACTCATGTTAAAAATCCTCAACTGGAACAACACAGTGTGCGACTTTGTTCTGGTGAGGGATGTCCATGGAAATGTTCTTGGCACATGCGAGTGATTTCTTGTCTGTGGCTGATTAACATCCTGCCAGACTCCAGATGAGGAAGAGCACACTTTACTCATCCAGCAGCGGCTTCCTTTGATTAGCTGTGATTCAATTTAACATTCGAGCTGCTTTACTTTATGCACTGTACTGTGTGCGTAACTAAAACTTGAGCTATAAAAATGATGAAGATAAAGGCAAAGTTTATTAGAAAAAAGGTTACGATACTGAATGAGTGAGACTTGCTCAGGTGGAGCTCTTCAGGCAGGTCCTGCTGAAGCCCGAAGGTGGATCAGCTTCGGTCTTTAACCTTGGAAGAATGAGGACAGTCCTATCGGAAAATATCAGTTTGTTTACAGGGATCAACAACACAAACAGAAAAAAAGGCATCAAATGAAGCAGCTAGGACACAGTAGTATTCTTAAAAAATCTGCCGATCAAATCAGGTACATAACAGTGAAGAGATGCCTCTGTCTCTCTATTGTGTTATTATGTAACATGAGGTGGTGTGTCGGGGTCAAACATTTCATTTCCTGCTCTCTGGTTAATGAATTACGCACCAATTTGTGGTGACTGACAATTCCAAATATATTGTTCAAATCATATTATTCAACCAGGACCACAAGCTTTCCTTAATGTTAACCATGTGTTCAGTTTATGCACGCATAGGTTTCTTGTTCACTTAAAATATAAAGTGTAACATAAGGGATTCACCTCCTTGGAGTCAGAATTAGATGCACCTGATATCTATTTTCACTGTGATATGAAAGAGTCTCTTTTTTTTGGTAAATTGCCAGAAATACCAGATTATATTGGCCACGATTCAACGTTAAACAGCCATAAAAGTGGAAAGCTTCCATGGGGTTGATTACTGGGACCTGAGACAACATTACATTTCCTGCAAAACATGTGGTTAAATTTTAATAGTATACAGTTATCATTTTTAGGAAGCAGAGTTGAATGTGCTGTATATTCTATATGTTTTTATATAGATTTTTCATCTTCAGGACTGGATAACAGTATAAGGCATGTGAGAATAGTTGGTGTAATTAGGGTACACTGATTCTTCAAAGTAAAAGCAGCATATGTCCTGGTAGGATATTAGAGCACACAAGAGTGCAAAGTCATTTAGAAACTCCTTTGGATCACTGGAACATTCTGGATGCATGTGAGGAGAGATGACTGTGAAAATGTTGCACTGTAATGCTGCAAGCTGAGTCACCACCATAGGTGTGTCATTTATGCCCCATATTCACCCAAAGGTAACAGAATTGAGCCAAGACGGGATTCTGACCCATGTAATGGTAAATGGTCTGCACTTATATAGTGCCTTTTTTAACCTTAGTGGTATTCAAAGTGCTTTACAATGTGTTTTTCGTTCACACATTAACACACCAATGGCCACAGAGCTTCCATGCAGGGTGCTAATCTGCCATTGGGAGCAGCTTCGGGTTCAGTGTCTTGCCCAAGGACACTTTGGCACGCGGGAGGGCCGGGAATCGAACCACCAACCTTGTGATCAGTGGACAACCCACTCTACCACCTGAGCCACAGCAGCCCCTGTAAAAGACAAATCTGTCATACTGGCATATTGAACTTGGTTCTTCATTCCATTTTAAAATGTGAATGCACTTATTTTCCCGGCTGACACAAGCATATTTAATTTGAGTTTATATCGTGTTGTAGGACATCAAACAACAAACATCAGATTTGTTTTTTATTTAAATGTATGTTAATGATTTATAATGAACAGAAATGTGAACATCTGTCCTTGTATTATTATTTGACAGATTTTCAGTAAATACTAAATATATGCTCAGTATAAAAACTGACCTTAAACTTTGATAAAACACAAGTTGAATCAGTCCTAGTTGATTTTTCTGATTTACCTATGGGTGACGTTAGATAAGATAAACCACCTACAGATCAGTTCTGTGTAATCAAACTCCTTCACACTGATTCACTCTTTGCCAAAGATTAGATTAAAAACTAGCACATCACCAGATTCAATGACTTCCATGTCAAATGTTTTATTTATTCTGAGCCCAAGATAAGTCCTCAACCTTTGCAAACAGTTTGCTGTGGCTTGGGAAACAAAAGCAAGGTGCAGTCTGACTGCAGGTCACATGAACTCCTCCGATAAAACATGTGCTAATTACCTAACTCTGGCACCGTGGTCATCATGTCTGATCATACCCTGAACAACGAGCCGGGAGGCGAGCAGAGCTGCAAATAGGCTGCTATCAGAAGATGTGACAGCAAGACGTTGGAAAGGCAAGTCACAGCCCATAGCAGCAACAGCAATTATCTCCTCTCATTCTTTGTCCTGTTTCACATCAAAATACCTCTTTGATCAACTTAATATGAGTAATAAATAACAGGATGAACCGTGTGCAGTCTTGTCCTTTTTGCTACCAGCGATACTGGTGAAAAGAATGTGTGTGACTCTCTGAGTTAACCATGATGCACAGCTCAAAAAGTTCTGCAGTAAACAACAAGCTTGTTGTATTTGATATTTGATCACAGTCACAATCACAGAAATGATGATTTGATCAAATGATTTAACCCGCTATCATGCTCAGCTTTTGTTGCGCACACCTAAAAATAAAAAAATGTAAAAAGCAAAACCAGCAGGTGAACAAAACTGACAAGTTATTTATAACACAGGTGTTCTTCTATATATTCTCAGTGTTAATACATGCCTTATGAAACGTCAAGAATGTAGAGCTTAAATCGTTAAAGAGTAGCTGACTGGTTAGGAGTGCATGAACAGGAGTACATGACACGTTTGTTGGGGACTATTTTCAGTGGCGGATTAATATTCGATGCTGACTTCATGTAGGCAGGCGAGGTGCTTATAAATAATAATGTGATAATAAACTGCAACAGGCTGCAGCTACACAGAAACACTTGATGAACTTATTGCAACTTCCAAAGATGAGGGTGCCGCTTTTGGTATACGAACCGTGTCTTTCTGTCTTGTTGCAGCGCTCATCAGCATGTGTACAGTATCTGTTATAGGAGGGACGACTCTAAACACCCTTCTCACAACACTCATGCCCAAATTATGCGAGTTACTCATACAGAGGTTAAGGATCCTATGACTAAGATGATGCTTTCGCCAAAGGACAACATGGCCATAATACATTATATATTCAAAGCTTTGATAGAGTTGTCAACCAGCCCCAGTGACTCACAGATTCATTTTCCAGGGAGCTCTGGCCTTCAAGACTCACTTTCTGGCCAGTGCTCCGTTAAGATGGAAGAAAAATGCTCCCCAGCAGTAAACATCTAAAGAAAGTGGGATTTAAAAATGAAATAAAAATAATGGTGGAGCTGTTCTGGCTCATTATTTGTTATTACATGACTCAATCAATCTCCTTGCATTTACATCTGGTGGCAGTGGAAGGCAGCTGTGAGCGAGCGAACAACCGATGCTGCAACACATTAAAAAAAAAAACGTAGAAGTTGAAGAAATCCAATTTGGCTCCATGTTATATTATTACTTCCCTTCATGTTTGTTCAAGCCGCTGTAGTCTGAAATGTGTTATACTGCACATTGTTGAAATTCATCATCATATTAATAAAGATAAAGGGATAAAAATGCTATTATATCCCTTTAATCCCCAACTAATGCACAGAATTCCTGCAGCGTTGCCTTGAAAATCCACCCATTGTCCAATAACCAGAGTAGCTTTAACTAGTTACACCTGTTATACTGAGAACACTGTGCCCTGGGTCTTTTCTTGGATGATGCTGGAGCTGGAAATGCTTTCAACTCAAGTCAACGCCTCCAGATCATAAAATCCCCAAACTGGACAATGAAGCTTGAGCTGTTAAAAATTTATAGCGAAATACCCCTGCCTGTTCTCTGAGCCTCGTACACACAGGCAGAAGTCAAACATTTACTGACCCTAAAAATAAATGTTTTCAGCCGATTGTATAATTACACGGCGCGGGGAGATGTTAGCGTGTAACGTGATGCCTTCTTGTGTGTGTTTGTGAAGGGAAGGGGTTGCGGAAAGGGGAGGGAGATGGGGCGGGGGAGCTTTGGTACAATATAATTAAAATAGGATGGCCTTCGCAGGGCTCAGCTTGTTATTGTCTTTTCAACCTCAAAAAGACGGCATGTA
Source organism: Dascyllus trimaculatus (assembly GCA_024666655.1). Taxonomy (NCBI): domain Eukaryota; kingdom Metazoa; phylum Chordata; class Actinopteri; family Pomacentridae; genus Dascyllus; species Dascyllus trimaculatus. The sequence goes on from CM045454.1 coordinate 31,249,609, forward strand.
AAAATAGACATGTTTTCGTTTTCCTCCTCTATATATTTTACAAAGATTCGGAGAATGAATTCTGCTTTGCGGTGGCTGCGCTGATCAACATCTTGTGAAAAGATGGCAGCCGAAGCATTCTCTCAATCATGTTTTTGTACCTGCACACACTAGCGGCATTTACGTCTGGTGTCAAGCCGTCCTCATAAGTCCTTATAAACTTCAGGTAAAACTTCAACCAGCTCTGTTCCCTGAGTTTCACCCCGGTCTGGCCAGAGCTTGCTTTTTTGCCTTATGCAATTCCATCTGAGAGGTATTTTATTGAAGTGGTTGCCTATTTGCCCTCACATTAAACGCCTGAGGAATGTGTCCCTGGGTTTGCTGAGGTTGTTTTGATGTGCATTCAAAAAGCCCGTGTGTGTAGAAGGAGCTCATTCACAGCTCGCAGCAACTCAATGGCTTCATTTGTCCTCGAAGGTAAACACTCACAGAGGAGGCCCACAAATATGGCCTTTTCAAATGCCAAAGCCCCTTTGGCTCTCCATCTTATGTGACAATGAACAAATTCCTATTGAAAAGCACTTACTGTGCGATAGCGTACCATTGTGGTGCCTCCAACACACCTGAGCAAATGACTGAACCACATCACTGCTGAACAAAGCTGGCCTTTAACTGTAAACGTGACATCCATGTATGATGCACATGCACTGGATGAATGTCGCGTTTGGCTCGTCACAAACCTGTCTGACAGATTGAAATCAGTCCAAAATAAAGGCACTTCGCTGGGGATTAAAAAGCCTGTCATGCATTGCTGGGACACTGGTTCCCACCGTTACTGTGTGTCTTCCTCCCACAGGGCAGATCAGAGCTGAATACAGTAACCTTCATCATCACAGTCCACACGTTGTTCTGCATTATCATATACTGAATGTTACCTCAGTTTACTGGATGACACTAGCTTTGTTAATGCTGATAATCTAAAAAAAGTGAATATTATTGCTATATTTTCTTTCATAAAACAGACTATAGTGTTTCTGCAAAGCCTTTATTCTTTACTTTCAGCTTTTTCAGCCACAGATTATGATTTTAACTGGTTTTAAATGTTCACCTGCTACTTTATATTTATATGTTTATACATCGCTTTTATCATATCAGATCAAGGTTACTTGTACAGCATGTTTTAATTCAACCTAAGATGAGTGAAATACATATTTTAAGGCATTTAACAACAAAGATTATGTGCAAAGAGCAAGACAACAAGAAAGCAGGGTGAAAACCTGCAAAAATGAATTAGTAAAGTCAAATAAATTAAATATAAAACACCATAAAGTAAGATAAAACACTATGACAGCTTGTAAGATCAATTAAAATTAAAATAGGCATTTTCTTTCTTAAATGTGGATCTGGAGGATGAGTAGAGCTTAAATTCCCCCCCCCCCCTTTTTTTTCTCTCAGCATGTGTTTTGTTTTCAATTTGTTTTTTCTATTTATTTTTATTTTACCTTTATTTGCATATAATTTGTATGGTTGAGTGTGTATGTTTGGCCTTTTGGTTGGGAAGGTGATGTGGGGGGCGGGGTGGTGGTGGTGGTTTTTGACATGCAGCTTATTTGTAATACTTGACCTATTGTGCAAATATTCTATTATGATATGTGTCGGGCTTGTTATAAAATGTTCAATAAATAAAGTTGGAAAAAAAAAAAAAATTAAAATAGGCATAAAATTATTTTTTAAAAAAACTACAGCCACTAAAAGCAACCAAAAGTCACAGAAAACATGTACTTGTTGAGTGAGCTATTTCAGCTGAGTATTCCTTTTTAAGTGGATTAGAACATTTAATTAGCCATTTCAAGTGTTTATTAATTCATTCATTTATTCTGGGCACTGATTTTGATTATCTTTTTTTTTTATTGTTAGCTAAATATCTTCATTACAGTTTGCACTTCAGCTGTTTTTCTATTTACTTTTAACGATTTTAAGCATTTATTCATTATTTTTAAGTAAATATCTCATCTGTTTATTACTTTTGGCTAACCATTTCAGCTTTTCCTTACTACTTTGAACTAGTCTTTTGCTAACTATTCAGCTATTTATTGCATTTTCCTGACCATTCCAACTTTCATGTTGAACACTGAACTATTTCAGCTGTTTCTTCATTATTTTTTGAGAACCATTTCAGCCTTTTGTTAACATTTCTCCTGCCATTCTAACAATTCAGACATTTAGTCACTATTGTTAGCAAACCATGTCACCTGGTAATTCTCTACTTTTCACTATTTATTTTCAGTGAACTATTCTAGCTATTCGAGCTTTATCATGTGAGCAGTGGTGGTGCGACGGGTTAAGCCCTGGGCTGCCGATCTGCGGCCACCATTGGGCACCAGAGCAAGGCCCTTAGCCCCTGACTACTCCCCGGACACTGCACCGTGGCAGCCCTCTGCTCCCAATACCCAGTGTGTGTGGGATGGGTTAAATGCAAAATTGAATTTCCCTATGGGGATTAATAAAGGTTAAATTATTATTATTAGCTCACTGCAACATGTGCTGATCTTGTAAGGCCCTAATGTTGACTAACGATAAGCTGTTCATTTTTTACTTCCATTGAGTTTTATTCAGCGATTCACAACATCAGTCATCTCAAGACACTTGAACGCCTTACAAAATTATAGAATGAAACCCAACAAATCCAAAGATTTCCTTTGAGCAGCTCTTTCATTAAAAAATGGTAAGAAAAGGAAGGAATCCTCCTGTAGAACCAGGCTCTGTTTATTTTATTAAATCCAAATTCCTGATTTCTAGTTAAGTTATTTTAGTTTACTTGGGTTAATGAGCCACAGGACACTGCAGAGCCTTGGTGGAGACTCACTAGTCACTGTTATCATCTTAAAAGTGTGTCCTTAGTGTCCACAAGGTAAACACACTTCTGTATCCGTCCAACTGTTTTCACACACTGTCATCTTTGTTGGCATGGAAGGCAAAATAAAAACACTGTGTCTATACACTCATGGGTGTAATTCTTAGGATTTAACACTTAATGCAACAAATGAAAAGCACAACAGTCAAGCCTTCTAAAAATAAAATCAAATCTCCTAAACTATGTCTGGATCTGATAGCCGAAATACCAAGACACCGCAAGCATTTCCCTCTGCAGGTTCTCAGCGCATTGCACTGAGTCATCGCTACCACTGTCTATCCCACGATGCACCACGCTCTGCAAGCACTGTGTGTTTTTCAAGGCATTCCCAGGTGAGGTGTGTGTATTGGCCTGTCTAATGTGTCTTTCATTGCACCTATTACACTCTGATGGTGCTGGCTGTCAACACCTCACATGGAGATAGGAAGGTATAACAACAACTAAGGTTTAAGTCTGTGTAGGTATGAAGGCGAGCTGTTTTGCAGAGAGGAGCATCACATTCCCACAACACCTGTAAAATTCCACTGTGGACTGCATAGTTGATGCAGCCAAGTGGCATCCCACACAAGCCGACACACTCATACTTTAGATAAAAGAGGTGTACTCTTGCATGACCAAAACCCACAATGAGCAACATTTTTACCTTCTGATTGACACTTTGTTCCACTGGGAAACATTCAGACACATTGTGTGGGTGTGTTTTTGTTTTTACTTCGTAGGCCTTTCTCCATTAGTAAAACACTGACTGAGTGTTGCATAGACTGATGTGTGAATAGTAAAAACACATATCTGAGATCAGACACACTTTACATTCATTTATCTCCTTGTTTTTATCCGGTGTAGTCAGACAGTTCGATTTTTAGGGCTTAATACCAAGGAAAGCAGCTGATTGACAAACATGACTTTACAGCTGTATACATTTTGGGTTAGTGGACATCAACACCGACTGATTTTTGGCTGATAAAGGATGTTGCCTGCCAAACGAAAGCGCAATATTCATTCTCTTTTTAGCTCCAGTTTGGCTTCCACCAGTATCTAACTTTCTCTGTGGGCTTGTATGAGCGACATCTTTCACAGCACACTTCAAAATATTAAAAACTTGTTGTATCACAATTTTTATTATTTGCCACGCCGGGCTGAAAAAACCAAATGGGTATCAGAGTTATCATATTTAGGAGTTTATTCCATGCTCTTCTGTGACTCTGCTTAGACACTGTGAAGGTACTCTCGGCTACTTTATAGGTGGGAGTTGAACTAATCTAGCCATACGTGCTCGAGCCAAAAGCAGACAGGATTGGTTCCTTAGGTTTGTTGCATATGAAACCCAGGAAGTCTGAGTCTGTGTTGTTGAGACTGTCATCAGAACACTGCAGTTTCGAATACTCTCTCACGATGTTGACTGTTTAATTCACTCGCAGTGTGTGTTTTTGCATATGAAAAGCACCACATGGACATGCTAACAAGGTAAAACAAACAGGATTTTCACCAGGAACATCAAGTGGATCCTCACAGGCTGTTGTGAGGTTACAACGCTAAGCTAAAAACGTTTCGTTTTGCCCTGCAAAGCTTTTGGCAGACAGTTCTTGCTGGTAGTTCAGAAAGCTGCTTGGCAGGTAATCTTGTGTGCCATCTAATATGAGGAAATGAATGCAGACAAAAAGTGTTCTTCTACAGTTCAGTGATCCATTACATCCATGACACGGTGCTGCTGCTTTATCGCTGCACCAAAAGATCACTGCTGATTAAATTTCTTCTTAGACATACTTTGTGTAGCGTTGTCGTCTGAGAGCTTTCCTCTAACTTGCTCGGAACAAAGAAAAAGAGACTTCCTCTGTATGCACTGTATCAGCATTGTCTAAGTTCACTCCATCGGCGTGCAAATCATGTAAATTGCAGGGAAGGGTGGGTATGCATGCTGTAATTTCAATGGAATATGTGTGCTTAAATTAGAGCGCGGCGTGGTTAGGGGGGGCAAATGTACCGAGGAGCTGGGGCCTCTGGCTGGTGATTGGCTGTGTGTTGTGCTAACAGACAGGGCCTTTCCACTGGTCGTGACGGGCGGGTTTGATGTGGCCGACCACGCGGCCCTGATGACGGGGTTGCATGTGTTCCTTGACCCTGACCATAATGGACAACTTTTACCCGCCGGAAGAAAATTACAGCCCCTCAGGAATGTTGCTGTTATTATTTTTCCTTCTTCCTATAAAATTGAAGAGGACATTTCAACGTGTAAGCAATTACAAAACCATTGCAGCTAACCATCCGCAGAGGGAAATGGGCTCTTCTGTTGTTGTTGTCCATGTAGGAGGGTAATAGATGATTAGGAGGGAGTGCAGATGAGTTTATGGGGATGTTCTGCTAAATTAGACAAAAGACAATCAACACATTTGACTAATTTCTTCCTCTGCATTCCGCCTACCACTCCACTAATACTCCACCGTGGCTGAATCGTATCTGTCACTCAGTTTCTGTCAGATGCACATGGATGTGGATGCTGCACATTGTATGGCAGCGTGAGTCAACAAGCAGCGCACACAGTTTTTATTCTGAGGGAACACATGTTTGAAGACTTTCCCACACAGGCTTCTAACAATATAACTCAAACACTTTAACACATCTCCTGTGGGAGCAGAGCAAGTTAAAGTCCCCTGAGTTTTAAATCATCCTCAAAATATATCTCCTGGAGGATTCTTTCAAACCAACCTGTGCACACTGGTAAAACCAAAAGTGACTCACTAAAGTCGACTCCATATAAACTGAAATTGCTTGATATATTTGGCTCGAGTCTTTCGGGTAAATTTAATGGGGTCTGCAAGAAGCTAAATAGAATCACCACATGGGTCAACACTAAAAGTGAGGCTGGTTTGGCTACAGCAGACCCAGCATCTGTTTAAAAGCTATGAGCTTGACACAAATGGGAACTTTGGGTCACCCTCTGCCTGCGGAAAGCAGAGTCCAAATAGCTTACAGACAGGTGGCAGAGCTGAGCCGTTTCATCCCCGTCTAGTGGAACTCCTCATTAGGATTTAGGTCAAGAGATTCTGTTGAACTCTGAGGCACTATCAGATTCTTTTAGGTCCTTTGGTCCTTTTTTGAAGTGTGGAGATAAAGATCACTGAGATTAGCGAAGCCTGAATTCGGAGACATGACTCTAAAGGTTATTTGGCGGGTATTGAGGTAGCGTCAATGATTATAGCTGCAGTGGAGGATCAAAGGAGAGGATCCTCAGCCCCGAGGGATGCTGCCTAATGTTGCTCCTCACCTAACCTCACCTCACCTCAACTCAACTCATCCCATCTCACCTCAGCTCACCTGTTCTGTCAGATGTGTGTGAAAAAGAGGAGAGGAAAAAAAAGAGCCAGAAAGAGCTGAGGGGAGAAGGAAGCAGGCAAAGAATTCCCTTCAATTTTCAAACCTTTAAAACAGTGTTGAGCTAATGAAAGGCATCCTGCAGACAGATCCGGATCCATCACCGAAGTTAAGTAAGCGGTTTTCCAAGCAGCTTCATTCCTTGTGTGGTATTTCTGGGAATGCCATGAATTTTACCTGCCACTTACAGATTCTGAATCCACACTTTTACCAAATACACACCTAAGAAGACCCCTAGTTTAGTTTAAGACCATTTAAAATATAATTATATGTGACTACACACATTCTAGACTAGTTTCCTACCTACTAGGGCACCTTTTTAATGGTCAAAGCTACATCATCATTGCAGCTGTAATTGTTCATACAGGATGTTTCTGAGATTTTAGATTTAGCAGCTAAGTTGCAATTCTGTTGTATAAGAAACTTTTTTCAAAACATCTATGTTTGTCTATTGTTCTTTTTTTCAAATGTACCAGCGAAGCACTAATTTTAACCATGATGCCTGTTTGCAATTGTATCCACATATGAAGAAAAATGTGATTCTGACATCCCTTTTCTCACTCCCCATGCTTGTGTTACTGTGTACTATCTCATAGGGGCAGCAAAAGTGTCCAAAAACACTTAAAAATAAATAAATAAAATTGCAATATTATTGCAATTTCATGCTCTGTGAAAAACTAGAACTTTTTGGAAGCTCTGATGTCTGATTTGTTGGATTAGATTAGTTAGTTTTGGTGGCCAAATGCAGATCTTGTTATGTAAGTAATTGCCATATTTACGTCCATTCATCCGTCCATTCATATTTGCCCACTGCTGTGCGGCGGCTGTGGCTCAGGAGGTAGAGCGGGTTGTCCACTGATCACAAAGTTGGCGGTTCGATCCCTGGCCCTCCGCTTGTCAAAGTGTCCTTAGGAAGACACTGAACCCCAAGTTGCTCCCAGGCACATTGCATGGTGGCTCTGTTGCCATTGGTGTGTGAATGTGTGTGTGAATGGGTGAATGAGAAACACATTGTAAAGCTACTAAGGTAGAAAAAGGTGCTATATAGGTGCAGACCATTTACCATCCATTCATATGTGCCCATTGCTGGTGAAACTCTCTTGAGTGCATCTGCAGCAGAAGGTCTGTGCAGTTATGTGACTTTGCCATCCCTGTTTCCTTTCAAACTTGTGGCTCTCCATACAAACATGGCAAAGCGTGTGCCAAAACATTAAAAACAGTTGTAATGCAGCTGTAAGGACTAACTGAGAACCTCTTGTTGGTGCATTCAACAACCCTTTTTTAAACAGGAAAGGATGCAATTCACATGATCTCTTACATGATATCCATGTCTTTACATTCTTGTTGGATCTTTTCTTGAGTGCACCAACACGTTTTTAACATGGTAACACTGGCGACTATATTCCCATTATTAGTGAAGGAAGCATATTTGGCAAAAAAGAAGGAGTGAATGACATTTTTACTGAGATGACTGAAACAGAATCTTTATTTTTCTGAGTTCCTGATAAAGTGGAAGCTCAAAACTTAAGACGCTCTTGTAAAAATGGTTGCCAGCAATGGACAGCGCATGTGATCTGATGACAACAATGAACAGTTACACTGTAAGATTTCATGTGAAAGAAGACTTCTGCATGCTCTACATGTTATTCTTTATAATTATCGCCTCTCTTTTTACCTGAGACGTTACTGATTTCCCCAGTGCTGGTCAAGATCCCTGGTGTATACTTATTAAAACAATAAGTTGGACATGATGTTAAAAGGAAGCACATCCAGTTGTGACAGTGACACATAAAACAGGAAATGAAGTGGAGAATTTCCCTCCTGCTGAAATGTTTGCAGGAGAACATCATTTTGCACATATTTCCTGTTCACACACTTGGAGCTTTAGTCTTTGATTCACACTTGTAATTTATCGCTCGAGTGCCATATGATCTCCTGTGGGCATGAGAGTAAATTGCCGCTGTGTGTAGATACAGATAGTGATCACAGCACTACAACCTCAGCTTTGGTGGGATGTGTATCAGACACAAGTGGGGGCTGAGAGTCAAGCAGTCAATTGACCTGAGTTTTAAAGGTCAGCTACTGTGAGGCCATTAACAGGCCATCAACTGTATAAAAGAAGTGAACACAGACACTGTGACAGCTGTGATGTTTACTTCTGCTGTAAACCTGCACATATTACCACTGGGGTCTACTGGGACTGATTCGCTTTTGGAGTCAGCCTCAAGCGGACATTTTTGGCACTTCTGCATTAATTTTTCAGCCCCAGAGGTTGCTGCTTGATCACAGCGGAGCAACGCCCAAAAACACACCCTGACTTGTCATCTATTGTGTTCTGAATGGTGTGATTTACCAAATGAACATCATGCTGTACTGAAGAAGACTCGAAACTAATAATTAGGACCAGGAATTCATTAGTAAAACACCTACTGAGGTAATAAATCATGAGAGAAGTAGAGTCATTTTCTCACTGAGTTATGCACAGTCTGACTCCCTTTTGGAGCTGGTGGAGTTGGAGCCTGCTGGTCATCAGACAGAATGCAGGTTTAAGGCTCTTCCATATTTGGTGGGACTTTTCAGATGAGGATGCTCCCTCCAGTTTTTTCCTACATTCTGTGCAAAGGTCGGACTTAGCTAAATGCTAACATCAGCAGGCTAAAATGTGAACACTGACAGTTCGAACATGCGCATATTTGGTTTGTTCACCATCTTTGTCTGCTTGTGAGCTTGTAACATTTGCTAATTAGTTTGGTATTCAGTCTCTACTGCACCAATCAAAACACTGCTCTGACGATCACTGACATTATTCCAATGTATCCTTTGTGATACACAAATGCCTGGGTCTAACCTAATGACAGCATGTCATAAGGTTTTTGAGCTATTTCAGTTTAGACTAAACTGACTATGGCTAAAAACCCACAGTGGGATAGCTACACTCAGAAACCACTCTTAGATGAGACATTTTCTCACTTTAAGAAAAGGTTAAGCAAACAAAGCAAAATCACGCAACCTGCTGATGACTATACTCCGTTTATCAATCATTGTTTCAATTGTGCAATACTGTTACGATACATTATAGACCGTAAATAAGCCACAGTAATTATATAGACAGTAATCTCCTTAATTGCTTTGAGGTGGGTGAAGGTTGTGCCTCTCTGTCTGCACGCCTCATACCACGCTTACAGGTTAATCTATGTGGGAGGCAGCAGACGACGGCCGCACCTTCTAATATACAACAGTTACTACATCAGACATGCTGTGTTTGCTAAAAGACTGGAGAAAGAGCATCGGCTAATCTCATTAATTATGTCTAAGATTAACAGTAAGTGCCGTTCTCAACACGTGTGTTTATTTTGGGAGTGCAGATATGTGTAATTTACATTTCAGGGTTGTTTTTTTTTTTAAAAGCTGTGGGATGTTTGAATTTTTAAACTTTCTGTGTCTTATGCAGAAGCACACACTGAGCTAACCACGTGTGCAACCACCCTACCCAAATCATAAATGGGGGGGAGCTTTTAAAGCTCTCTGGAGAGACCCCATCATTGCGCCACTGAAATATATACCCATCAAACAAGCTATTTCGGGTCTCAGCTTCTTCATGTGGTTGACGTTCTATTTTTGCCTCACCCTTGAATTCTAGCTGGATGATATTGTATACCCTGACCATATCCCCATTGCAAATTATATGAGGAGAATCATCTGCACATAGGATGAATCACAGTAGGTTATCGTAACCAGCACAAAGTCAAGCACAAGTTGTACTGAATGCGTCTTCAAACCCCTGTCCCAAGGATGCATCCCAAAGGCTTATTTTTACTCAGCTGTGAATGGTTATGGCAGCAAACCGCCATATGGCTGTAAGATTGAGTGGTCTTGGTGGAAAATGGGGACGGAAATTATAGAGGGAGAGAGCTGGTGTCACACAGGCCTCTCATTGCTCCTCTTTCTCCACAGTTGATTGGGTAAATACACAATTTTTTCTGCGGGACTGAGGAACAGTTGCTGGTGGGGTTCACGAGGACAACAGCCACGACCATCACCTGCCTTTGCAACAGGGGGTTGTTTATTTCAACGTTTTATTTCGAGAGTCTCTGTGCTCTTTCTCAGCAGCACCACGCTGAAAATTCACATTCATTCAGTGACAGCAAAGGTACTGGATGCACATTACTTGAGTATGTCCCTTGCAACTCTACATTTTGGAAGGAAACGCTGTACTTTTTTACTTCTTTTACTACTTCTTACGCTTTTTATATTCAGTAAGGCAGTGGTTCTCAACAGATGGGTCGAGACCCAAAAGTGGGTCGCGAAGCCATTTTTAGAGGGTCGCAGAAGCATGCCCCCTCAAAAAGTAGTGGTATAAAGTCTTTTATTTTAAAGGACGTGTTTCTTGTTACACAGTTTGCTTTCAGTAACAGTATATTTAGTGGTGGTGACACCAGTAGTTGCCCACTATTAATCTTTAGATTAGACTCTGCCAACTTATAGAAGAAATTTATGCTAAAACGTGCCAAAAATAAACCAAAATGTGCTCAGAACCTGCCAAAATGGGCCAAAATATGCCCCAAAACTTGGCCAAAACGTCCAGATATACCAAAATGAGCAAAAAATAAGCCAAAACTTTCCTAAGTTCTATCAAAATGTGTTGAGACTACATCCAAATAAACCTTATTTTGTTAACAGGAACAGCAAACTTGAACAATTTGGTTCACGACCGTTAATAATAGAGAAATAGTGGGTCCTTATGCTGGACCAGTTGAGAATCACTGCAGTAAGGTGATGAGCTTTTACACCCAAAACAATAGTGAAGAGAAGATGAAAAGGTTTCCCTTCTAAATGTCTTAAATAGTTGCATTTAAATAAGTAAGTATCAGAGAAAAGTCAGAACATAAAGAGAAATTTGTTATTTTTTCTATCATATCATTTTTAGTCATTGATCGGAAGAACTAGATAAAAGTACCTTTCTGTATAAAAAAATAGCTCAATTGGATTCCAACTTGACTACTACTTGCTACAACATTAAAATGTCTAAAGGTAAAATACAAATACTTTTTACACTTGAGGAACTCAGTATTTTTTAAAACACATGACTCATTTTGACATTGCTGTATAGCTCTTCTTACTTAAGTAAACCATCTGAATACTTCTTTGCACTGCTGAATTCATGTCACCTTCACAAATTTTCATGAATTTCCAAAAGCTGATTTCGTCTTGTGGCCATCCTTTTGTGCCACAGAAGGACCATGTGACAGGCAGCACCACGGATGTTCATATTGTGTGAAAGCTTTCCTTATTAAAGCCAAACATGTACAAATTGGAAGAACAGCAGGCGATGCGGTTACATACAGGCAGCATCATTTAAGGAAACTGCAAAGAGGGTTTAGCTCTGACAGATTTGAAGGCAAATCCTCCTGAACTTCAACGTTTTGATGTCTCTTTTTATGCCTCCTTCATGAAACGTGTCTCTCTGACTTCTCCTGCACGGCCTGAATTTTAAAGCTGTTGCTTCTTTCAAAACATTTCATAAGACAAAGTTTTGTGTGACCTAATATTATCCATAAACTGAGACACTCTTAATAGCTGCTACGTTTCCACACCTGTCATCCACTAAGTGTTTTTCCACTGGATCATCAGGAGCACAGCTGGACAATTTGCCTGTTTGGGTGTTTTGGTTATGAACTCCTCGACGGTAGTAGTTATGAAAGGAGGGGGCAGCTCGCTCACTTTCGTCTGCCCAAACTGTCGCTGCACATCAGGTTTCTGAGTAATACGCTGATTTAAAGTTGCTCAAGACTGTGCCCTTTGAGGCCGTGCATGTTGTACATGGCTTGATAGTCTCGGAGAGTTTGTTGTGGTGCGGAACGCGCTGAACTTTGGGCATGTGTTTACTTAGCTGCTGTCTATCCAGAGCCCTTGTCAAAGAGCTAGAATAAACAGCAGCCCAAACAGATTCAAAACTATCCGAAAACCATTTAACCTCACTAGGCAGGGCCGTCCTCAAACGTGAGCTCATTGATTTGACTGTAATTACGAGCACTCTTTGAATGCAGCTATTGTCAGCCATTAATCTGAGGGAAGCTGCTGTGAGGAGACAATGAAGCCCCGCTGCAAAACGTCTAGCGAGTGACACTGATGTCAAACACATGTTTCCCCCCGCAGCCCAACAGAAATAGACAGGCCTATTTAGAGGGCTGGTTTGCATGCAGGCTCCAAGGACTGATGTTTGCAATCTGGGAGCCACAGCGGGTTTTTACATGATCAGTAATTCAAAAAGTGGTCGGCCGAGGAATTCATCTTGTGCCTCTTGGTTTTGCCGTTGCCATGCACTTGTGCTAAAATATCATTTGGTGCAAGGGGCCGGCATTAAGACAGCAGAAAGTATGTCGGACGGCGTCCAAGGCCTATCAAATGTCCGGAGGAGCGGGAGAAGGGAAAACACAAATATTTTCAGTAGCAGTGAGCGAAACCAAAAGGCGCTCTGGTGGACAATCAAAGTGAATTAGGGGGTTTCTGATGAGTGCGTCAGTGTTTATTACAACTGTTACTGTGCAGATAATATCCAGATGTAGTTCTGGTAGACATGTAGCTGGTTAAAATAGCAATTCGAAGGACGGCGAGTGGAGTTTTGTCCACTGTGGCGCTGCTGAAGATCTGCAATTGTCATTACCCTGAGTGCAAGGTGCTCTCTCTGTGCACTTGTCTTCCTTTATCCGAAAATATAAGAAGAACAGAAGGTTACTGAAAGCTCCTACCAGCCTTTGAACTTACATCTAACAGCCAGGTGTCCTGTGCTTTGTCAAGGAGGACAGACAAGGATTTCACCCTCTATTGTGCTGCTAGGAAAGACTTCTCAATTACCACGCTGCCTGGAGGTACATTTATTTTGATGGTTTTGTTCAGTGACAGAAAAGAACCGAAGACTTCCTTCTCTACAATGAAACACATGCTCACTGCTAAGTGTTTTACTCTTTTTATGTTTCCTACAAGACAACTTCCTTCTCACACAGGTTGAACTTATCTATATTTGTTTAGAGGGGGGGGAGGGTTGTTTCATTTCAAACTTTTTCCGTGCCATCGCAGAGAGCTGTGAAAGGAAAACATTATTCAAACCACCCTGTGGATTTCGCTTCAGGTTGTACAGAACCATCATTATAGATATGTCATTTTCACATAATCCCTCAGCTGTGCAGGGCATGCCGTGACACCGAAGCGCCTCAGAATAGAGGAAAGACAAACGCATGAATATAGAGAGCTAAAGTACGACCGAGGGCATATTTAGAAAGCCGTGCCTCTTGTCTTGACTCTCCGTTTGGATTGGAATAAAAGGAGGACACGTTTACTGACTGACAAAACAAACAGAGCTCCACTGACAGGAGGCGGTTCGTGTCTTTTTTCCCTTGGAAGCCATGACAGTCTCCAGGGTAGTTTTCCAGGAATATAAGCAGCAGAGCTCTGAAAGTGAGGCTGTAAAAAAAGAATGAATAATGGAGTCAGACTTCCAGTTACTGTCAGTGAACCAACACTGTAAGACATACTGTAAAAGAATGGCGTCTGGAGTTAAAGAGTTGGAGCTGTGGCTCTTAAGAGTAGCAGAGGTAGACAGGATGAAATATGTATGTGACAGCAGGCCCTCGGTGGACAGGAAAACCTGAACTCTCTGACCTGTGACACCTTGAAATGAAAACAATATCTACATGTGAGCCCTTTTCACAGGTCATGGCTGGATATTTGTAGTGTGGCTCAAGGGATGTGCTCAGATCACTCCCTCAGTCCACCACTTAGATTCAGACTGGAATACCTCAACAACCATTAGATAGCTTACCATGAAACATTCATGGTCCGATGTTAGACGGTATAATAGTCCAGCTTGAACATTATAGCGGCTAGTGCACACTTACTTGTGGTTCTCAGAGTTTTCAAAAGCAGAATGGAAGTCAGAGCCTTCAGCAATCAGACTCTGTGATGGAACCAGATCCTAGTTTGGGTTCAGGAGACAGACACCCTCTCTACTTTCTTTGTTGTACTTTCTCAAAAAGCTTACAGTTAGGACTGCTCAGGTGATCCTAATCCACACCTGAGTTACACTGCCATAGGACAGACTGCTGGGGGAGCTCTGATGATGGACTAAGCACTCATCTCTTCTCCTGCTTTCTGTCAACATACATTGATATGCCACTATTGCATGTAACTAACATTGTGTCTTCCCCCTTCTGTAGTTGGTGTTTTGTCTTCTCTGTCTTCTACGCTCCAGAGCTACACATTTCTGATCTGCAGTTACATCGCCAGCCATCTCGGTGTTTATTGCTCTTTTATGAATTTTACCCGCTTCCCTTTTATCTCTTCCCTATTATTCTCTCCCCTTAACCACAAATGGTTGAGGAAGATGTCCGCCCTCCCTGAGCCTGTTTCTGCTGGAAGTTTGTTCCTGATGAAGGGGAGTTTTTTCTTCCTGAAGAAAAGTTTTGGATTAGCAGGGTTTCTAGCTATAATGTAATGCTATGTGCTGTGTGTACTGCTTTAGCACAATATCCACTGATCAGCCACAACATTCTGACCACTGACAGGTGAAGTGAATAACATTGATCATATTGGTACTATGTGGTGTTCTGATGGAAAACCTTGGATTTTAACATCCGTGTTGATGAGACTTAGACACCCAAATAAACATTGTCCCACAACAAACACACTCCCTCATGCAAATGCCAATCCAAAATGTCACTGGCCTACCCCCACAGAAAAATGCACCCACCACATGGAAACAACATCAACCAATCAGGAACATGTTGAGGAACATGACAATCACCCAAGATGTTGATTTGACCTCCAAACTTTCTAGACTCCATTCTGATCAAGCATCAACAGGATGCAGTGGAACAAGTTGGATTGACAGAGGCCCCACTGCACAAGCCAGAGTACCCAAAGGATCCAGTGCCAACGTCCTGGTTCTAGACCCCATAGGACACCCTGAGAGGTCCTCTTGTCCATGCCCAATGGTTCAGAGCATTTTTGACCACATAAGGGGACCAACACAATATTAGGCAGGTGGTCATGATGTTATGCCTGATTGATGTAAATACACAGAGCTACCAGTGCTCTTAGTCATGTTCGGACACTGCAGAGAGATAATTATTTAGTTCACAAAAAAGCATTTTTCTTTATCTTGTGTGAACCACTCTGACAGATCTCGGTACCTCCTGGTGGGTCTGACCCACAGGTTGGGAACCGTTGCTCTGGTAGTCCATAGTAATGTGGTGTGTGTATTATGAAATGAAGTGTTGTACGTGCTTCACTGTACTTGCTGATCTTTCAGACTTTAGACTCCACTGTTGATGAGTCAGTTTCCATAGCAAAGATACAGCAAAACACTTGTTACATGAGCTCTTTAGTGGGAAGTAAATATAGCAACAATGCCAAATGTTCACCCTGATGTACCCTTTAACCCAATGACACCAAGTGACTGACCCAATGTGTGAGCTCTGATGAGGTTATATGACTTACTGTCACGTACAGCACTGAGCTGTCTCCGTTAACTATCTCCTAGCGATGTGTGGGCTGGAGACAGAGAGATTACAGCAGCGTCTCAAGGCCAGTACGGTTGAACACTCAGCTATATGCTCGTTAAACCAATATTGTTCTAAAGTCTACACAGGAGGACGGAAATTTCCCTCCACTCGAGGAATACCCTGCTGAAAAACCAGCATGGACCACACACTGAGCTCCTGGTGTTTTTCAACCAGTGTAACAACTATTTCAGGTTTCTGTGGGAGGAAGTCCCTCACATTCCGTGGCTTAACCTATCGTGAAATACCTTTTCTCCAGTTACTGTCTCAAAGTGACTCACCAGCTATTAGTATTTCACAACTGAGGGTGAGAGACTTCACAGAAGATTACAGGGACACTTTGCATGCCTAAGAGAGGAATGACCTCGTCTTGACGTCACGCTCAGATCACAGTCGTGATGTGACACGAGAGGATTTCCCTCGGTTGCTAGGTGCCGGGGTTCCGTTTGTAGATAAACACGGGGTTCCTTGTGGCACACCTGTGTTTGAAGTTGACACTGCCACGCTGTCAGACCTCTACCTGTTGCTTCATCACTGTTAAGTAACCATAGTTATTTTCCACTGCAGGTAAATATCGCAAGGTATCTGCTTTAAAATCTGTGTCAATAGAGCAATGTTGGCATGGCAACCAAATATTACCTGAGGGGAAAGGTGAAGTTTTTTATTTCATTCACCTGTTAGTCTAGTTTTACTGTAGGCGTGAGGTTTCTTTTATTTTGCTTAGAACCTGGTCAAAGCTAGATGATGCAGGTTACACAATGTACCTGACGTTGCTGTAACACTGTAACACAAAGCTGCTGTAGTTGTAAACTGATACACATTGAAAAACACAACTTAAAAAGAAGTGTGTAAAGGAGATCTAGTGACTAATTGTTACGGGGATGTGAATTTAGAAATAACGTAGCTCTGATATTTTACCGACACATTTTTTTTTTCGTTTTCCTAAATTTTGATTAGCAGATTCACAGCCTCAGTGTTTTGTAACTAAAGATGCGAAAACAATCCATAGAGTTGAATAGAATAGAGTCAAATATCGCCTTTTTTACCTCACTACACTCACTTGCAAATATCAGTTCCTTCATAGATTGAGTTTTTAAAATCACAACACTGAGTCTTTCCGCTACGTGGACAGTTCTCTTACAATATTGCTTTATGTAAATGTTGCTCATTAAATGCAGGTTCTTTCATTTCAGTGAATGCAGCAACTTGTCAACGGACGTAGAGAATCTCAACGTTCTGCTTTAACTACTAATTTTCTTTTTCACAGTTCTTTGAAATGACACATTTTACACATGAAGGAGGAAGCGGCGTCTTTGAGAAACATGTTTTGATAATCCTGTGGTTCATGTCGGAGAAGAGAGCACATGTTTGTGTTAAATATTTGCGAACATAAGAGAGGATACTCGTGTTTTGCTGCAGCCAGGCCTTCTGTAAGCAATCTTGCAACATGAGGTATGTCAGGGCTCCCTCCGACTCCTCAGAGGTCGAATTTGCTGCATGAATGCGCCCTTCTCATCATGTGCCAAATACTATATTCACATGCTCTGCCAAGTATCACAGAAACTCTTCCCTAGTGAGGGAGAGCACACGTCGATCAGTGAGTGTACTCCACCAACAGCTCTGACCTGGAGTTACATATGTTTAGCTATGCTAGTAATAGCTAACAATGCTTCGTTCAGTTGAACGCCAACCAAGAGTCATCCTAATCCTAGCCAATTAAAAGCTCTTTGTTGACAAGATAAATCTAATCTGCTCTGAGAATGTGTTATCAGACTCATACCCGTCATTCAGATCATTGCTGGATAAGGCATGTATTCACATGCAGGACAATATGCCCACTCAGAGATTAAGTTTGCAAATCAGCAAAATCTTCACTCCAAGTCTCAACACAGACAAAAACTGTCAACATCAATATGTCATTAGCTATAGGTCACCTTTCGCTCCAATTAAAACAGGTTTATTCCCTCAGACTTCTCTTCTCTATCTCACTCGTGAGCAAAGTACTGCTTAAAATCCTGTCTCGTTGTAATATTTAAGATTTTGTCGTGGTCGTGTGATTCAAAACAAAATGTCTGGAGAGAAAAGAGACAAGTTGAAAGATAAAAATAGAACTTTAGTGACTTATCGACTATTAAACTTTATCTTGATGACTATCCTGAACACTGAAAGCTCAGTAGCATAGCGTTCTCTCTCTGGAAAGTGAATCATACCTTGTTCACACGTGAGGCACACCTGCTGTTTAGGTGTTTCAACAAAAACAGGTTCTTCCAAAGAAAAAACAAAAAAGCCTGGAATGTAAAAGACACAAGTCCAACATGTGACAAGTAATAAAGATAAATCTGTAATTGTAAGGTCATTATGGCGTGTACTCACGACCTTCAGCACCTGCTTAAAGTGACTCACATGAATTAGGAGTATTGCAGTGCCCTTACAAGACTAACTTAAGGAATGACCTCATGTGGGACCACTGCAGGCTGGCTTGACAAGAACAATAAAAAGTCTGTGCTGGTCCATCCTACGTTTCTCTTTAGCATGTCTGCGACCGTTGACCACAGCTTGAGTCACATCCTTCCCGGCTCTCCTGTGTGTTTACGGAGAGCTTGCACTCAGTTGCCTATGATATCACGGGTCCTGGGGTATTAAAAGTCGCACTTGTTTAAAAAGACCTCCAGGATGGGGGTGGAAATAACCATCCCGGGTTAGCTACAACCACAAGCCTGATAGAGGAAACCCCCTCCTCTGTCTCTCTGAAAAGTTTTCCCTCCTTTCAGCAGTCCTTGCTGGGCTGCTGGACAGGTGCCTGCATGTGACAGCGTGACTGCTCACTGTGATGATCGCAGTGACATCACACACGAGGTGACGCAAGCAGATGATGGAACAGTTTTCTCTAAATAGACATTTAATGATTTAATACAGCTTGGTTACAGACAGAGAAAAGGAAAACAAGTGCTGGGGTGGAAAAGAGGGAATTTTCAGTTGGTATTCTGCTTAGCGTGCAACTTAAACTCACAGCATTTACTACTGTTTGCGAAGCTGAATGTCAAGGGAGTCAAACGTGCAAATAAAAAGCACAACAGCCAAGAAGGAAGGCATTGCTCTGGCATGTATCAATGGCATCACATGAAGGAGATAATACAAAAAGAGAAAACTCTGCTTTTCATTTACAGTTATTTAACTAATAACACTGAATCAACGTTCATTAACATGTAACAAATATATACAGATAATCAACAAATAGGAATTGTGGCAGAACAAAGCAGCTTCATACAAAAAATACCATACTCAGACTGACCGAGTGTGTTGTAGACCTGTGTGCAGGTGATTACAGTAACGTTAAAGGAGAACTGTAACATACTCTTTAAAACAATTTGACCCACGCTGACTGATTGTGTACAACTCTACACTGTAACGGCTGATGTAAACATTGGTCCTGCTTTCCTTGGCCTCCCTCATATTAGGAGCCACACAGCAGTAGAACAATCTGGTTTTCAAACCTTGGCTAACTGAAGGCTCCGTCTAACATTTGCATTGATCATAAATGAATAAAACTTTAACAAATACAAAACTAAACAAAAGAATTGATACTGACAGTCCGCTGGTCTCATGACTGCCACCTGCCATTGATAGCACATTAGCGGCTTCACTCCACCCCGTCTAGATTTCCACCTGCCTACTGCCGGCTGAGGCGCCGCCTACTGGGTCCGGAGCTGGTAATCTGGGGAGGAAATGGACAAGACTTAATCAAATGGACAATGAAAAGAGCGAATCGGAGAGAAATCAAGTGAGAGGCAGCTGATGCTTTCCACCCAGAATGAATGGAATACAAAGGAAATGAGATGAGGATGTTTGGCAATTAGTGGCAACATTAGCGAAAAGACCAACATGTGCAACCTTGGTAATCTCAGTATGAAGATCAGGGAAGCTTGAGAGAAAAAGTTCACTTTCTCACATTTCGCAGGACGTTGCCACATTGCCTCATGTTCTACAGTGTATCCCCTTTTCATAGAACTGCATCAGCTCAAGGTTAGTTCCCACCACATTGCACTGCATTGCCCAACTGTTGCCTAATATCTGCACATATGGGCACTCTGCACAAGCACCAGTGAACTCTTAACCTACCTCCATTTTGGGTGATGTAGCGCACCCATGGCAGGGCCTGATATCCACTCTTCTCAATGATCTTCAGGTAACGCACCTGCCAGGGAAAAAGAGAAGATATTTTAAAGAGAAAATACATTTTCACGCATCAGGTTGCAGAGTTCGAGGGTTAGAAGTGCTTCTATGACTCATTTGCTGACATCAGGTCATTTTGGATGGTAAAAACATATCATCATAAACATTTTCCATTCATAGTCCAAACTGCTTATCATGTCAGATGTACAGGCAGTTGGAGCCCATCCCAGATTCATGTAGATATGGGCAATCTATAAGGTTTCGTGTCCATCAGTGTGAGTTAGGGTTGGCGTCATGTAATTTTCGGCATCGGCCCACGTCCGCCAGAGTCTGCACAGATCGCCCAACAGACATCTGCGTGTAGCCCAGAATTTATGTCTACGCGACAATTACATTACATGAGCAACAGTGCACATGCTCAGAATATGTAGGTATCAATATACCGAACATGTATGGAACCAAGTCTTCCAAATATAACAACAGCTACACATTCGTGGTGTCTGCAGCTGTCAAATGGACCGGATCGTACACTAAATTTAAAACCAACAGTTCACCTAAACTGCTCGTCTTTAGACTGTAGGAAGAACCAGAGCACCCAGAGTAAACACATTCACTAGAAATGCAAACTGATAAAGCGACAAAATTAAGTGTAAGTAAACAAAACAAACAAAAAAAAACATTTCAGTTAATTTACTACTTAATCTCTTCAATGGTCGATGTACAGAATGCTCCCACATAACAATGCACAAGGGACACAAAAGTGATACTCACAGCTGCAAAAACCAAAGAAAGATGGTGCTGAGATAGTCCCACAAAGATCTCACCAAACAAAACAATAAATGTTAAATGTAAAAAAAGTTTGCATTTGTTTTTTAAGATTACTTAAAAGCTGCAGTTTTACTTTACATGCAATATATACTTTCATTCCTTCCATTCTGTTCCATTTCTTGCTAGTATGAAACTAGCATGTGTATTTTTTGCATACCGATTGCAAAACAGTATATCATAAAAATGAAGGGTAGCTCCAAATAGCTTCTCAAAGTTCTACCTAAAGTAAAGAAAAATGGTTTGGAACATGCAGAACAAAAGCAGAAAAGTTTCTATAAGTGTTTTGTGCATGTGTTTTATTCTCTAAGCACATAATGTATGATTACTGCTGCCTGTAGCGAGCAGTAAGCTGTAGTAAGAGTAGTAAGAGTGGTGGTGTTGATGAGGAAGTAATAGTATGAGTCACATCGAGAAGAGGGAAGCAGCTACAGAACAGCTTTCAAGGGACACCATGTTAATTTACATAACTGTATTTTTTTTAGGCCTGAAAGCAAAGAAAATGCACATCAGCATAATCAAGATACAACTTTCACAAGCCATTAACCGATATTTCACCAGCCTAGTGTTAGCACAGAGCTGAATTTCGAGAAGAGACTCTAAAAATAGTCTGCCATCTTGACCATGGCTGAACATGATTGCACACTGGGTTTCTCAGTGAGGTAGGGGAAATAAAACTGCTTGGGAAAGTTACATCGCTGTAACAACAAGGCTGAGTTTGTAGCTTTTATAAATGATTAACTACTATTTCA
The DNA here is from genome assembly GCA_024666655.1 of Dascyllus trimaculatus. Classification (NCBI taxonomy): domain Eukaryota; kingdom Metazoa; phylum Chordata; class Actinopteri; family Pomacentridae; genus Dascyllus; species Dascyllus trimaculatus. The sequence continues at coordinate 31,271,178 of CM045454.1, forward strand.
CTTATCTGAATAATAACTTCTACCACGATTCAACAATTACAGTGAGAACTTACCCTTCACAGTATGTCATTTCATCTTGTGGTAGCAATATGTGAGTGTTCCTGGGCCCTCAAATGTAATTACAGACTTATCCTTCAGTGCAGACTTTCTCACAAACTTTTTAGGGGAAAAGCAGGTATGTGCTGTCATATTTTCCAGAGATGACATGACCCCTCTGTGAGACGTCGCCATGCCATGTCTACATGCCATGTCTCCATCATGCCAGTTCCCAGCTGAAAGCAGGACAGACAGCGCAGGAATTTGTGGGTCAAGCGGTGGCAGGGCTCTGGTAAGGCCTCGCTACCGGCCGCCTTGTTATTACCATCCACTACACAGTGAGGTTAGAGCGAGAGAGCGCCGTGGTCACCGGAGACATGACGACAAACACATAGACGCAGGATCACCGAGTCTGCCGGCACAGCACTTCTCCCCGAACCGAGCAGCCAAACATGCAGTCGGCCTGACCGTGGGTACGCAGTCAGCAAAACGGCATCAAAAGCCATCCTCCGCAAAATATCATTATGGGTTGTAAGATGAGAAGGGGAAAGGAGGATGTTTGTTGTATCTCGTTCGGTAAGTATAGACTACATGTGTGGTCTGGATTTATCAGGCTTTTGGTAGACGCTATGGCCAAAAAACCATCTGCCAACTTGTTTGGGTTCCCTCGACATCACCTTAGGAAGCAAGATTCGAGAATATAACAACAGCTCTGCTCTTACTGCCACTCAGCCAAAGTGTGGGGTTACTCCATTTTCTAGTTAAATTTATAAGGTGGAGTTACGTGCATCATACATACTTCACATGTGCACTCCCCTACACTTAGTGGTAGAGTTAAGAGGAACTTTCTCATGCTTTGATATATACATGTGTCTAATTAAACTTCACAGCCTCTTCTCACACGTAGAGTGGTGTCACTGGCTGCATTAGACTCTGAGACCCAGTCTGCTGTTGCCCTATAATAAGGGAAAGGTTACAGGCTTGACACAGGGGTTTGGTGGGAATATAGTTCTTAATAGGTTGCCTCTGTGATGGTAAGTGCACCACAGTGTCAATGCAAACACGGGAAAAAAGTTTTCTTGAGCTTTTGGTGACCAAAGTGGAGCAATGTTTGGCAGAAGGCCTTGAGAAACTCGTGTGCTGCAGTTGCAATCCAAGCGCTGATTCTCATACTTGATATTTTTCCCTATGTGCACAGCAGGACGTAACCGTGAAGTACTGTACATCACTGTCATCTTCGCACTATAGCTTCTTTGTTTTCCTGAAAACACAATAAACCCAAACTACAAATTGTCTTCCTAAATGGCTGGTTAGTTGAAATTAGTTGAGCTACTTAGTTCAACCTGACTGAACAGTCACTAGCATCTCAGCTGAAGTACGTTAGACCCAAAAAGTCTCCAGGGTGCACTGTGGTTTCAGGTGACTTCCTTCCAACATAATACCAAGCAAGCTGAAGAAAAAAAGGTTTTGGACATTTGGCCTGTTCACGGTGTAACTTCACAGGCAAGTTTGTTCTTTTAAGGATGTGGTTTAGTTTTAGATGGCCTACTGAGCAGAACAATGTAAATGAATACCTCAGACATATTGACTTATAATTACTTTTGAAAAACGTCCTCGACCAATCAATTCAGATGTCCATTTATGGTAGAGGTATCATTGCTAAGAGAGTTGCTTTTTAAAGAAAAACTTAATTTTGCATGGAAAGTTTTCCGTTAATCATGACTATGACTTTTAACTTGGCAAATCCAGACTCATACGGCTAACACTGGCAGTATGTTTTAAACAGTTTATCTCTTACCACTGAGGGCATTGACACCTCTGCAGGGTGGGTCTGCAAACTCAAGTGAACAGGAAACCCTCTATCATCTTGTTTTTGAATATGAACCATCAAGGTTTGTAGAAAACCACAAAAGAGGATCCATCACCAAAGCTATGACTGTTTCAAAATGCAGATGAGAAAGTCTGAACTAAATCTACAAAGACATTGGACATTAAGTGTATGACCTCAACTGTAGAAAATACTGTGTATAAAATGTATTTTTTGTGGGTTTCATTTACATTAATGTATAAATGACATCAGTTTATAGCGTAGGAAAAGTCTTTACTCCATGAATATGCAAAGCCAGTCCAAATCTGCCTCGGCCCGGCACTGATTTAATGCACTTGCTCTTACTTGAGCATCTGTTCAATAATGGATTGGCAAAGATTTAAAGTAAGGAAAGAGAGGGGGATTATTTCTTTTAGCTGCCAAATTACCTTGGAAAATGGCAAGCATTCTTATACTGGCACACCCACCCCAATTACAAGTGTCATGCATTTCAATTAACTTGGGTTTGAGCTTCTTGTTTCCGAGTGGGCTGCATAATGTCCATACAACTAAACTAATAACGCTTTATTGACTATTATAGGAAATGTGGAGAAGCTGGAAAATATGACCTCTTGGCTCTTTTAATGAGAGTCATGAAGAAAACAGTATTAAAAGTTAAGACATAAATAAAAGTGTGTTAGCAGAAAACTCAGGCCTCCAACAGTTTTGAAGAATCAGAACTGATCAGAGCTTAGTGTCAAAAAAAACGCTGGTCAAAGCAAGTTTTAAAATAAGAAGTACATACAAGATTCGAATGTTTCCAGTGTGACAAGAATTCATTAACACCCAAACACCATGCTTGGCTGGCTGTAGAGGTCTACTGCTTACAGTCTCTCAATTTTGCAGGATTAATTACATACCAGCATTTGCAATATTACTTCGTTATCCATAATGAATGTTTGGTTTGTGGAATCCATGGTTATTTACGAGCATCTATGACAAATATGCATGTAGCTGCATCTTAAGCACATTTTGTAATCGCAGTGTGGCTACAGTTCACCGCAGTCTCATAGTTTTTGACTGTTTGCAACAACACTATTCAAATTAGGAAGGAATTGTTTATGATGAGGTTGTTCATGTCCATAGATGTGCAAGCTGACAATTAGAATGTCGTCAAAATAACATAAGGTTGAGGTTAAGCCAAAAACTAGCACAGTGAATGTATAAAAGCATTTCCTAATGTTTTTTCCCCACAATTTTAACTATTAACTTCTTGTCCATTTAAGGCAGAAGCACTGATACCTGGTGTCTCTTTGAAAACCTGCTTTTACATGAATGCACTAATATTTTACAATGTCAGGTTCCAAACACCTGACCTCTATGGAAGCAAATCAGACTCATCAGATTTTAAATTTTAAAAGCTGTTGAATTTCTAACTTTGAAATTTTTTGCAATGAAATTATGTATCTGAATGAAAGTCGGTTAGCCATATCAACCAACTTGCCTTCTGTGTATACTCACCGAGGCACCGCCGTTAGCGTTGGCTGCTATGGCTAACCAGCTTCTTGCGCTTCCGGGTGTCGACGTCACATGACCAGAGGAGCGTAACTTGATTGGCTGGGCGTTGTTTCAACTTAGGTCAGGATCGATTATTTATTTATTTAGTCCCTGGATGCGAACAGCGAATTTTTTTTTGATGGCGAATTTTGAACACGGAATTTTGGGAACCTCGAATTTTTATGCTTCGAATTTTTTGACGGCGAATCTTGAACATTGAATTTATCTGGACGCCAAGAATTTTTATGCTTCGAATTTTTGACTGAATTTAATTTAGGTTACTGAAATTTTGATGAGCTAAATTCAGATACAAAAAAAATCAGATACATAATTTCAATGCAAAAAATTCCGTTAGAAATTCAATCTCTTTTAAAGTTCAAAATCTGATGAGTCTGATTTGCTTCCATAGACGTCCAAGAATAGTTTTAAGAATACATTAAGAGCTCTTGCTTTAGGCAAAAGTTACAAGTCAACTGACCTCTGGAAAATGTAAAACTGATGTGTGAGTATGTAAATGTACCTGTGGAAAACACTGGAGGCAGTAATATTATATTTTCAAATGACATTTGTCAAGTTGCCACCGTTTCCTCACATCAAGACATGGGAAAACTTAATTTTGTGTTGTGGTGCAGCACATATAATCACAGGACAACTGTGATTATACAGTGAGTGCAGAACATCTGTGTAAGTCTGCGGTCAGCAAGAGATTGCATTTAAATATGAAGGAAACATGAAATATAAACATTAGCTTCTCTCTCAGTGGCATGTGACTCATAATCAAAGTCCAATGAATCTACTGACCTCTTACTCAGTCTGACATTTTAGATCACTGTGCTTAACATAAAGGCAGAGGGTCAAGTTCAAGCTGATGAGTAGTTGCTTTCTGATCGGTTCAAATGTAGAAATTTTCTTCACCACAAAAGGAGCCTCAGAGTTTAACAGTGCTCCCTTACTGCCCCCTCTGGCCAAAAAACAGGAAAATGTGAATTGTTGTAAATCCCTGCTTTGGAAAGAGAGGGCACATGTGTGACATTCCTACATACTAAAAATCCTCCATCCAGAACAATAATCAAACAGCAGGTGCTGCAAATACGCCGAGTCTGCTTAGATCTGCTCCCAGATGGTTCATTATGTAGGAATGATAAGTACACTCTGACTGACTGAACAAACTTAGTACATTTTCTTGTGATAAACACTTTTTAGTTTAGGTTCAACTAAATATTTGTGGAATTACTGCGTAACAGAAGTTGCGTTAATGGGGAACACACCTGGATGCCGGAGGTGGTGAAGTACGGGATCTCAAACTTGACACTGATTGGTGGCTTCCCCTCCTTGTCTTCAGCCTCGACACTTGGCAGACCGAAGTGGGCTCGCATCAGATACTCCTTTCCTCCCTGTGACAAGTTGCAACACAAGCTCTTCATTAAAAGACCAAAACTGATGACAAACCTACTGAGTTGTAACTCGTAAAAGGAAAACTTTGCATTCAAAGGAGTCCTTGAATAGTTTCCAGCGGCTCCCCATGATTTCAAAGGGTAATATAGCAATGATATGAAGTTTACATTAACAGAAATGCAGTCACTAACTTTTAGCATGACCAGAGTTAGCTGAAAAATATAAACTAACAACAGCTCAAAACCCAAGAGAAAGATTACACAGTTGTTTGGGACCGTCTGTATGAAACTTAGGAGTCATGCTTTCTGCTCACAGGGAAGGACTTGATTGACCAGACGATCTCACTGTTCTCAGGCACCCACTTCACGCTGCCCACTGTGGTCTTGAATTTGGGCGAGTCAGCGTCCGTTGGCACAGGAATGTGAATCTCCACGTTGTTGGCAGTGGAACGCCTCTTGAACTGACTCTTTGCCTGACAAACAAAACAAGTAGGTCAAGTTTAACACGATGTGCTGCCTAAACAAGGTATTAAAGCAGGACTTAATTATTGTTTTAAGTATTGTCAGCGTTGCCAGGGATGACAGCATGATATACAACATAAACAGTCTGATAATCAGTGCAGCTTATGTCCCTATGGCTGTGAATATACCATAAACCAGTCTGAACCGCATAACAGTCCAATCATTTACTTCACTCTTTTAAACTCTGAGACTTAGCAACAGCAACAACGGTTCTCCTACAAATGAGATGGCAGCTAAAGCACCGAATGAAAAAGTGACCTACCTTGATCATGTACTCGATCCGACTGTGGGAGTGCTTCTCAATAACAGACTCAATCCAGATCAAGGGCTTCACCTAAGACAACAACACATATTTTACCGATTAGAATTTTGACTTTGAGTCCACTTTTGACTCTTATAACGAGCATGTCTCTTTAAATAAAATGACACTGTCACCACCTAGTGGACAGCAGGAATTACTACAACAAAAAACCAACAACGGTTTTGGAAATGGGACACAAATTTGTTTTGTTTACACTTCAACCAACAAAAACAACAAAACAGCCCTATAGGTATTTTTTGAATGATGTGTAATTAGGCTGAATGTGTGAATTCAGTGTTGCAGAGGAAGTCTAGGGAAAAACACAGATTGCGCAAACCTTGGGAGGCACTTCACACACTGTGCTATTATGCAATGTTTCTTAGCATATTGTTGTTTTAGATACAGCCTATAACCTGTCTGCTACTACACATCAATGTTAGAGTACTTAAATAACAAGCTTGACCCCTTAAATCTCCCTGTTAAACTTGTGACCGAGCTATGGGGGCAGAATGTTTTATGGCTGACAACTCAACATGTCAGTGCTCTCAGGTAGAGAAACTAAGTAACTGTGTCATGTGTTCTAAACGACCTCAACCCTCTTCTGTACTGTTGCTTCTTGGGTGACATTTACACACCTACCAGCACATATGTATTAACCCTATGAGCCCGCGGCTGTTTTCAGGGTCAGTTCACCAGCTTTACATTTAAGCTGTTATCTTTGTTTACTATAATAATATGTGCAGATTTTATGTATTAGCTTTTATATCAATGGAAAATATTTAGTATTTTATAATTGTAATGTCTTTACACATATCTCACCATAAAATGCTGGCAGTAGAGATATCTTTTTACCCTTGTGTTGGAGACATTGTCTGAAATCCGGCATTATGAGAACCATGACAATGCGATATGCTGTATGATTTTGAACCTGGGAAAAGTACATAATTAATGCCTATCGAACATAACTGTCATTGTTGTGTTCACATACAGCAGCCTACCAGCAGAAGTGGCAAATGAAAGACATGTTTGCCCCTCATCACTTCAATTCCAAACAAACTGGGGCCTGAGTGCAGGATCCCCACTGCCTTCTCATGCACAGGTGATCTACACATCTCTTCTTACTATAGCTTTTAAATCATTGCAATGTATAGAAAATGCATTATTTTGTTTTTATTTTTCATACAAAGTGGGATGGGCTGAGTTTGCATGTTCTCCCTGTGCAGCGTGGGTTTTCACTGGGTTCTTCAGCTTCCTCCCACAGTCCAAAAACAAGCTGAGGTTAATTGATGATTCTAAATTGTCCGTGGGTGTGAATGTGAGTGTGCTTGGTTGTCTGTCTCTATGTGTAGCCCTGTGATAGACTGGTGACCTGTCCAGGGTGTCCCCTGCCTTCGCCTGAGTCGGCTGGGATAGACTCCAGCCCCCCTGCGACCCTGCAGAGGATTAAGTGGTGTATAGATAATGGATACAAAGTGGGATGTTAATGTCAGTCCTATGTTCGAGACAATGCAGAATGCAGAATAATATATTTCAAGAACGGTGACTCTTTAGCACACAGAGACACAGCGAGGATCATCAGAAAGGGTGAGTTGTGCTGTTTATCTTCATATGTGGCAGGTCTGTGTTATGAAACGATGGGGACCTCGTGACTTATTCAACAGAGAAGCAGGAGTGTGAGAATGGGAGAGAAAGGAATAAACTCATTTCATTAAAGAAGTTTGATCTGATTCATAATCTCATTACATTGATATGCACAAACATGTAACAAGCAGAATTACAAAGCTCCGGTTCTGCTCTTTCTTATGGTATAATATTAATATGCAAGTCCATTCCATAGATATTGAAATACTCAGATAATATTTCAGACAAGAGTAATGGGTATGGAGATGAACAGGTATACAGGTAGTAGATAAACCAACTAGAATAACGATAAAGAGAGATGGCACGCAAACATCAACCTGCATCGATCATATTTTTACTAATGCAGCTGAACTATGTTCAAAAGTCATATCAGTACCTGCTGGCTGTAGTGATCATAATTTAGTGGCACTTGCTAGAAGAACTAAAATGCCAAAGCCAGGTGCCAAGGTAATTATGAAAAGATCATATAAGAACTTTGATCAAATTAAATTTAGAGAGGAGGTAAGTGGGCTATGTTGGTCAGAAGTTTTAATGGAAACCAATCCAGACACAGCGCTGATGAAGTTCAATAATGTTTTCATGAAAGTGGTAGAGAAACACGCGCCAATGAAGAAGTTTACCGTCAGAAGTATCAATACACCGTGGCTGGATAATGAATTAAAAGAATATATGATAGAACGAAATCAAGCTAAATTAATAGCAAATAGATCAAATTTTAAATCAGACTGGCAAGTGTACCGTAAATTAAGGAATTTTGTAACCAAATTAAATATAAAGAAAAAGAAAATATATTATGAAAATAGGATAAGAGAAATAAAGAATGACAGTAGGAAAGTATGGAGTACACTTAACAGTCTGATGGGAAAGAATCATCGATCTACTCCATCTTTTTTGGAGACAGAAGGACATTTTCTCACCAAACCAACCGAAATAGCAAACTATCTAAATAATTATTTTATTAAAAAAATCAATGACTTAAGAAATAACTTTCAAGATATAGACAATGAAGCATCGTACTTATTAATAAGGGAAAAAATAATGTCAGGGAAAAATTGTAAATTTAATTTTGATACTGTAAATATTAGTCATATAGAAAACATGTTGAGAAATTGTAAAGAGAAGCCACCAGGTATTGATGGATTAGATAGTAGGCTTCTGAAAATGGTGCCTGATCTGATTGCCCCGGTGATCTGTCATATCATTAACCAAAGTTTAAGAGAAATGTTTTGTCCTCAAGAATGGAAAAAGGCAAAAATAACACCACTGCCAAAAAATGCAAAACAGTCATTTTCTGGACCTAATTGTCGTCCTATAAGTCTGCTGCCTGTGTTAAGTAAAATAATGGAGACTGTGGTCTGTGAACAAATTAGAACTTATTTTTCCTTAAATAATTTAACTACAGATTACCAACATGCATACAGGAAAGGACACTCCACAGCGACTGCCCTAGCTCAGATGACAGATGATTGGTTAATGGATATAGAACAAAAGAAATTAGTAGGAGCAGTTTTGCTGGATTTCACAGCAGCTTTTGATATTATTGATTATGAATTATGAATTAAAAAGTTGGAATGTTATGGGTTCTCACAATCAGCGATGTTATGGTTGAAAAGTTATTTAACAAATAGAAAACAGCAGGTTTATTTTAATGGTAGTTATTCTGATGAGAGGGAGGTCAGCTGTGGAGTGCCTCAAGGGAGCTGTTTGGGGCCTCTATTATATACAATTTTTACAAATGATTTGCCACTAATATTAGACAAGGCTATGATATCAATATATGCAGATGATTCTACAATTTGGTTGTCAGCATCTAAATGCTCAGAGCTAAATGCATCTCTGCAGCAGGAACTGCAATCTGTCGTGGAATGGATAAGGAAAAATAAGTTGGTTCTGAATGTATCAAAAACGAACAGTATTATATTTGGCTCAACACATACTTTACAACAACAGCCTGAATTGAATCTTATTATAAATAATGAGTCTGTGAAACAAGTACAAGAAACAAAACTACTTGGTGTTGTGTTAGATAATAAATTGTCGTGGACTAAGCATATTGATAAGATGGTATCCAGGATGGGAAGCGCTGTTTCTGTTTTAAGAAGATGTGCAGCATTCATGTCACCAAGTTTAACTAAACTAGTGTTACAATCCTTAGTTTTATCAGTTCTGGATTACTGTCCAGTAGTCTGGTCTAATACATCACAGGAAAATATTAAAAAGTTGCAAATTGTACAAAATAGAGCAGCAAGAATAGCTTTGCATTGTGGTTATAGAACAAACATCATAGACATGCACAACTGTTTGGGCTGGCTATTGGTTCAGGAAAGATTATTGTATTCACTGCTGGTTTTCTTTAGAAACATTTTAATTACAAAAAAACCATCAATCTTGTATAAAAATGTATATTTTAGTTCAGCTAGACATAGCTATGCAACCAGACATGCTGTCAGAGGAAATTTTACACTACCTAAAGCAAAAACAAATACAATTAAACGAATGGTTATGTACAGAGCTATGCAAGAATGGAATAAACTACCAGAAAACATTACACAAGAAAATAGCAAAATAATTTTCAAAAAGTTAGTCAAAAAACACTTGTGCACAATAGAGATTTAAGATAGGATCATCTGGATTGAGCTTCGGTGGTGCAGGGTGTGGCATCAAGGGGCAAGGGAAATTTGAGTTCTTGATGTGTGTCCAATATACATAATATATGTGGATTTGTGTAGTTGTGATGATGTGTACATATTGTGTACCACTGCTGACCTGGGAGCGGTCTTGTGTTGTTCGTGTATTGTTGTGTTGTGTATTTCTTTGGATTTTATATTGTATTTGGTTAGGTTTCTACTGTATGTCATGCAAATTGCATTGATACATTTGAAGATGTTGTATGGACCCCAGGAAGAATAGCTTTGGTATTGCCATAGCTAATGGGGATCCAAATAAATCAAATCAAAATCAAACACAGCTGTATGCAGTTTGTAACTATGATCTGATGTAGCTTTAACATTATTTTTTATCACAACACTCTACTCCACTCTCACAGAGCACCTAGCATTGCTGGAAAGGTCAAATCATACTGTTTATTTGATACGTGCAACACCTCGCTACAATAAATACTTCTAGAGCAATTCAGCCAAGAAGGAGGGAGTGAACATGGCCGTGTTCTCAGGGTTAAGCTGTTAAATGCAGTAAGGTATAAAGAGAGAAAGCTCTCAGGCACAGGAAAGAACTAAAACTCTTGAAGCAGATTCAAAAACAGTTCAGAGACATTTCAGGTGTCACGATAAATCCCATGACTTTTTATGTCTAAACATTGCCTCACACTAAGGTATTAACTAAGTTCCCTTCTAAACTTATTTTATAGAAGTTAAAAAACTTGTTTTCAAAACTTTCAAGACATAAGTAACTCAGTAAGTTTCAGGCCTTCATGTTTTTATTAAAGTATATAAGCAGATATTATAAGTGCAGACATGGCCAGTCAATTCAAAAACTCTTTCTTGGGTTACCAGTTTCACATCTGTACACTGCAGTTGAGAGTGGCTACAATTTAAATACCTCTGCTCCACTATACTACTTCCCCTCTGGCAGGCTTACTGGAAACTCTATTGTGAAAGATTTATTGAGACTACGATCCCAGTTTAAACGCCTATAGCCAACTATATTAGTCACTGTATATGATTTTCCGCTTGCCTTCAAGACCATGCTTTTGGTATTTACAATGGTCTCCAGTGTGGTTGATGATGAGGCAGGTTTACCTCATTTGAGCAAAGGCTGGTTTGGCCAAGGTCCCATCTCTTTTGTTTTTTTCCCCCAGTTAAGGAATTTTGTCCATAAATATTTACGTGGTGCACTGACACTACCTTCCAAAAAAACCCATCTGTAAACATCTCGGCTCAACAGGAGCAAAGGAACAAGGACCATCTCTAGGACGAACAGGTCAGTATGAGTGGTTTATCAGGTGAGCTGCTGTGAATTACGAAAAGAAGAGAAACAGGAAGTACCATATGGAAATGAGTCATGATTGCAGACCCAGTAGTGAAGTGTATGGCTGTGATTCAACTGCTTTTACTACGGTATAAAACACTGCTGAACTTAAGATGTAGTAGCTACAGTTGATGGCTGCTGCAGGTGAATGGTAAACTCAGATGCTCAGATGAGCAGTTTTGACAAGTGACAGTAGTTTTTAATTCTATTTGACCACTTTTCATTTTCCTCAGTGCCACAATATTTTTATTAATTATTAATTAATCTATCTATCTATCCATCCATCCATCTATGCAATAAAGTTACCTGCTAAGGAGCCATTTTGATCTTTACTGGACGTGTACAATCCTTTCATTTTTACCAGTAGCTTTAACATTTAGATCCAATTGGAGAGCTGCCTTCTGTAGAGAATACTAACTATAACCTCATTCAATTTAAAGTACAGAACAGATTCACATGTTACTTGCTTGTCTTAGGAAATCTACCAAGTTTTTATTACAACTAGTCGTCTGTATTTAGGTGTCTAACTTGATATACACCTGACTGGTTGGCTTTGTTCAGCAACAATGGCCAAAAAGGCCAAAACAGCGTAGTGCATGACAAGTGTGAGGCTGTTTTTGACCCATCTTCAGGTTTGGACTCAGTTTTTCTAACTACTCATGTAGCTCTGGCAAATATTACTCACATGGGTGTTGAGGCGGTAGGACATGAGCTCAAACTCTCCGTCGGGAGGAATGAAGGAGATCGTGCGGTCGTTCTCAAAGCGAGACAGACGGACACACTGGTGAAACTTGACATCCTCCAGTTCTACCGATTTACTCTTTCCTCCTACAAATACAAAACAGAAACTATTCAGACATATGGCCTAAATGAGTAGAAATCATATTGTATAGTACTGGCAAATAACTGATTGTTTACATAGGCTGAAGCATCATATTGATGGCTTATGACACCTGATAAAATAATGACAGCCAGAATAATATGCTGAATGTTGCTTTTGTATACATTGAAATAATAATTAATAGATAAAACTTCCACCTGGAGCTCTTCACTGAGGTGAAATACATTATCAACACAACTCCAGTAAAGAGAAACTCACGTCCAGTGTTTTCAAACAGAACTTTGTCGTTAAGTCCCAGCCGCAACTCAGGCATTCCAGACAGGAAGACACGCATCTTAATGGAGCCAACAATCTCGCTCCGTAGAACATTACCATTGGCACTAACCTGAAAGACAGGGGGATCAAAAGTGTCATGGGTTCAGAGACAAACAGAAACACCAACCAAAGTAAGTATCAGCCAGTCGCTTAAAAACAATCACAGCACAGAGAACAGCAAGATCACACTCAACACTCTGGGTATGTTGTGACGCATGCAGGGAGGAAGTTTACAGACACGGTGACAGGCATTCCTTAAGCAACACAGGCCTTCGAAAACAAGGAGTTCCTACCAGGAGGTTGACTGACTCAATGACGTCCAGGAAAACCTCATTCTTCCTGTACTTGATGCCCTCTGACCTCCAGGAGACAGCGTTGGTGACCGTGGCGGGGGGTCTCGGGGCGCCAGTGTCTAGCTTGTGACCCTCCTGGGTTATGTATCTGAGAGGCAAAAATGTAAACACTGAGGCAAAACTTAAAAAAAAAAGGGGAAACTGCCGGTCTGCGGGGGTTTAAGTTCCCAGAAAGCATCAAAGAAGAAAACAGAGGCTGATGGTTAAAAGGGAGGATTGTGTGACTTATTACTGTACTCCGAGAACACTGGGGGAAATCCAGAGTTAGCTACATGACTGCTTCAACCACAGTCCTGGAAGGTTAAACGGTCACTTACAGTTCTTTACCGTAAAGACAGTAGGCTCGGTTTGACTTGCAGACATACAGAAATGACGGGATAATACCACAAAAAGGGAAAAAGAAACCTGTAAAACGTGCCCTAACTGCTGCGCAAGAAGCAATGAATAAAACTTTATACCAGTCCAAAAGCTGTTTTCACACAGTGTGCTGCACTGGTTGGTGGAAACAAGAGGAAATGTTTTAGAGATAATTAACGGTGGCAAATTGTAAAGTTCACTGTCAGTTAAAAATATGAAACATGTCAAATAAAGCATCTTGTTGCCATTTTTTCAGTTTTATATAATGGTGACATGCATTCATCCTGAATGGTTTGGTTCAGCTTAGTATGCCATGTGACCCACTTATAGATCTACACTCTATCTTTGTTATGTATTTCTTCTTCAGTGTCTTAACTGTACCAGTATGAACTATGGTCAATGTGACACTTTTAAATCTTTACATTTTGTATTTTACTTGTATTTTCTGTGTGGATTCTGTGTGTTCTTTCTGTGTCTGCATGCATTTTCTGTGGGTGCTTCAGCCTCCTCCCACAGTCCAAAGACATATGTGACAGGAAGTGACTCTAAATTGGTCATATGTGTGAGCGTGCATGGTTGTCTGTCTCCTCTTGTTTTGGCCCTGCGATTGACTGACCAGGGGGTTCCCTGCCTTTCACCCTATGCCCTATGTCAGCTGAAATAGCCTTCAGCATCCCCCACAGGATAATCGGGTATAGAAAATGGATGGATCAGTGTTCTTAAAACGTACCAAGACATGACACCAAAACCCTGATACACAATGAGCCATGAACTGTGCATTTCATTACAGCCTTACACACCTCCAAAATTGATTCTGTTAACACAGAATACATTTTAATCTATTGATTCCTCGTCAGACTCAAGAAACACTGGAGATATTCATTTTAACTATGGGATTGATAAGCATCATATTTTTGCATTTTATAGACTAACGTAAATCAGAAAATAATCAAAAGAGCAAACAACAGTGACATTTTTCATTTGTTGCATGTTTAATGAATGTAAATCAAGTTAACAGCAGTGAGACTATGGCTGTGAAGATACTCACTCTTGCAGAATCTTGCTGTCAGTGGTCTGAGGGTAGCCAAAGTCCATCAGCTCATCCATCAGCTCATATATGATAACAAAGTTATCTCTAATGCTCTCTTCCTCCAGTTCTTTGAAATACTCTGAAAAAACCTGAAGAACACAAATGTAACTTTAGAAATCTTTCCATACATTGCAGTGAAAGTATGTGGCTCTGTCGGTGTTACAAACTAAAACTGCTAGAGACCAAAGCAGGTAAAGCATTCAGTCCTACCTGAACAATTTTGTACAAGAAGGAGAAAACCAGTGACACACTGGCGTTTTTCTTGGATGTTGCAACCACTGATATTATGTGTGTTAAGAGTTTTAGCTACAAAAGAAGAAAACAAGTAAAACAAAAAGATACAGAACCAAATGTTGACAAGGTGCTTGGAAACAAATGCTATGCAGTGAACAGTCAGGATACGGTAGAGATTATTGTGTTTGATCCACATGAAGCGGACTCCCCCGTGGGCCAGGATTGGAGAGAGCGTCCCCTCTTCCTCCTTGTCCATCAGAAGGGTCATGAAGTGTTCAATCTCTGACATGTCCACATCTCCCCGATAATTTCGGCACACCAGGACCTGAAAACAACAGACCGTGTATGGTCAGCATGCAATGTCAATCAATATCACTGAATATTAGCTGCAGACTTGCAGAAAAACAGTACTGCCGTGGCTGTATGGTAGTTAGACACTGTTTAAATATCACTAAATTTTACATCACTGTAAGATACCAAACAAAATCAGGAGTATTTTCTATGTATTCATTTGTCCCTTCCATCATGATGATATTTACTCAGATCATCACAGCCCGACTTGTACTGCATTTCTGGTTTTAGGGAGTCAGAGCTTCAGATATCAATATATCAGCTTATGTTGTTTATGTATATATGAAGTATGTTAGAGTTGTAATGAAAAAAGAAAACAATGGTTTTTACTGTTCCTTAACTTTCTGGCAACGTAGACACAAAGACAAAGACACAAAGACAAAGCTTGACTCTGCATCACCGTCTGCTCAGTTGTGATACACACTCTGCTACATGCGCTGCAGACAGTGCTGACAGTACTGTAGGGAACCCCAGTCAATAAGCTACCCCAAGCATCTTTCTCTGTAACACATTCTGTCAAAGAAAGATTTCATATTGCTGCATATCGGACAACATATACACCGACACTGATCAGTCAGTGACAGGCCAATATCGACCAACCAGTATATTGATCAGGCTCTATACATCATTATGATGAGCTTCACCTGATATAACAAGTGAACACCTTTAAACACCACTCTAAACGTTCTGTGGGTGAAATGAGTCCATTTGCTATGTATTGATGATGCACCTGCTTCTTAAAATGTCTGTGGGTAAAAATGTTAAGCTGGGAGTTTCTTGATTTCCATCACTGTCATTATCAAATGTACAATACAATACAATACATGTAATCATTGTACATATGCAAGAGATTTTAGTGTACATGTTTAAGGAGCTTTGGAAGCCTCTCTACATTCCCTGTGGCTAACAGCTGGTCACCTGACCTAGTTTTACGGTGTTTTAATAATTGTTATTGCTTGGTGCTTTTTAAAAAAAATTAATGTCATTTATAGGAATTGCTTCTCCTTGTTTTGGTGCAAATTACTAACTTTAGTTACGAGCCAGAGCCTTAAAACCGCCTATCTGGTGACACGTTAGCAACTTGAGCCGCATCATAATCTGTCAACCAAGAATGTGTTAGCTAGGCGGCTAGCTGTGCTAGCGTTAGCTTAGCGAGGCTGCTCCGTTATCTCACCTTTCCTTTCAAATCCAGGACATACACGGCGCTCGCAGACATCTTGAAGTGATTTATACGAGCTTAGTTCGGCTCGTTAGCAGCACCGTGTTGATAATGTCTGATAATCACAGGTTTAGAGCTAAAATCAGAGGACAGACTTCCATTCATAATACTGAAAAGAAGAAAACGACGCTTCCCTTTTCGTTATACCGTCCGTGCATCTAACGGGCGCCGCCTACTGAGCAGGAGGTGAAACTGCAGATGCCATATTCTTCTTCTGGGGAGATCTGTGGCAGAATAAATGCAGCAGATATGTACTGCTGCCCTCCACAGATCCCTTATAGAATTCTAAATCCTTCAGTCCAGTGGATAAACACAGATTTTGTTATTTCACAGTGTTCTGCGTTGAGTAGCTGAAATATTTTAGTGAAGGATCTGTGGCTCCTTTTTCTGGCTGCTCTCTTTCACTGCACTAAAACACCAAGTCAAACTCCTTGTTTATAAAAACCCACTTGGCAATAAAACCTTCTGATTCTGATTCTCTGCCTGCACGAGCCTTCTCTTAGTCTGATGGACTGGCCATCCATTGCCAGTCCATGAGTCAGCGCACAGTGACTCAGTGTCTCAGTCCAGTGATGACCACACTGTCCGTCCTGCCCTCCTTGTATTCATTGTGTGCTTCAGTGTCTGCCATATTTGTTTGTCGTCTCTCTTTCTTCTTGTTAGAACTTTGCTATTCCAAGTTGTACTGAGCTCTTACACTCGGCTGCTCCAGGCTAAGTGAGGCTGCGCTTGAATCTGAGCAAACTGTTGTACGCAAAGGTCAGACTTCTTTTACAGAACAAGACTGCCATCATTTCACCTGCAAATACAAATATATGCTCTGTAATTCTCTTGTTCAGCTTGACTTTTAACTCTAGAACATCAAAGGCACTACTTACTCACGTCTGACCCATCTGTAAAACTGTACATACTGCCCATAAATCTCCTACAATGTAGTGTTTGCATTAGCCTGAAGAATACAAGTGTTTTTCTGCTTGAAGGAACATGATCCAAAATTGAGAAACGAAGAGATGGTTGAGGCAGTAGCCATGGTGAAATGGCTAGTATTAAAACTGTTGTCTAATAGCCCCATCACTATTTTCCAGTTCCTTGGTTATATCTCATATGATGATATGTTTAGAAACTTCTCAAAACCTGTCCACAGCCTGTCATAGTGGATGTAACTTGTCTGATTGACCCAATAGCTGGCCATTTATTGCTTTCTTTTTAACTATAGTAGCGTGCATCCAACTTTCACCTACATTGCTAACAGGGATGTTGATATGACTGCACCAAAACACAGCACAGTTCTTGAGTATGGATTCTGTCTAAGTTACTGAGCTGCTGATCCAAATGCATTCCAATCATAATCTAGTATTGATGTAATCAAAGCTAATTCATATTTTTCATAGTCCATCCTAACAGCTATCAGTGTCTGTCAAGCATCTCATAATATTCAATATTCCCAACACTTATCTTTAATTTAATGCATCAAACCATCATTTTAGGAAGGAATCTTAAAAACTTGAATATTTTTATTTCATCTTTATTAACTTCACACACTTTAACATATGTATGAGTATGTGCACATTCCATGCACACATACCCACAACAACAACAACAAAATAACAATGATCTTATCTGTCTCATTATTTTTGAGTTGTGTTAACCTGCTGCTGTTCCTGTGTCTTGTAGCTCCCCCCACTGGAGGACTGGATGTTGCCACATGATGATCACCATTTCGAGCTGTTTGATTTTAAACAAATCAAACTTCAACAGGGGGTCATAGTTAAACATGGCATTATGCAATAAAAAAAGGCATTAAAATGAAAATGAATCGTGGGGTATATTATTTGAAAATGAACTTATCATTACCTTTCTTTTCTAATAATGACTATTTTTATATAACTACATGGTCTTTTATAACTTACTTTCTCATTTAGACCCTTCATTACTTCATGTCACTGTGGGTTTTTGCACCCATGATTTGTTTTAAACTTCTCATTCTGAAGCTTCCTGCAGAATTTGGTCATCCTTGGCACTGATGCTGAGTGATACTGCCTGACTCACGGTTAGAGTTCCAGTTCATCCTGAAGGTTTGATAGCTGGGATCAGGGCTCTGTCCAGGCCAGATAAGCTCTTCCACACATGCAAGCATTTCTTTCTGGGCATGAGAACCCAAAGTCTTCACCCAAGCTGAACTTCAGTCTCATTCTAAAGATTTGAATCTATGCAAAGCTTCACTGTCATAAATGCTGGTGTGATGTGGCATTAAATCCAGCCACTCTATCCTTCAACCTAAAGCAGCTGATCATCCTAATGACTATAGCTGCTGATGTGTAAAGCTCAAATGGCAGCCAAGCAACAAATACTGACTTCATCAGAGGTGAAAAGACTCCTGAAACATAAGCAGAAGCACTGCTGCTTCATATGTCTAAAAATATACAACTTATTAATATGTCAGTGTATTATAAGACACAAAGCTACCGGACTAATTATTGAGACAGCACAGGCTTAACATTAAAATAACTTTTAAAGCCTGCTCAAGTGCATTAAACAAACACCTGGTACTTTGTCCATGTGTGTATTGTGACGCAACTTTAAGGAATACGATGTGTGAACGGAGAGTTTTGTGACAAACACACTGGGAAACATCTTCATTTTTAGTTCAGGTAAGCAGAAAGCGAACTGAGGTGAGGACATTAAAAACGTCAGCATGAGTGAAAACTGACTAGACTCCCTTCTTGCTCCTCAAAGAACAGTCGTGTGAAAAGCCTTTCAGCACTGGTCTTTTGCAAGACAACTGCTACCCCTCAAACTGACAGATCTGTGATCCCCTGGCTGGTAAGATGGAGTGTAGACATTGTCAGGAGTCCTGGATACAAGTGGACTGAGTTACAGACCCAAATAGAACAGACTGCTACTTCCCTCAACCACTTCCAGACGCTGTACACAGTGTTTGCTTCTTGGTAGTTGCGTAGTTAACAGACATGTTTGTGCAGAAGCCTGACAGCTAGGCTTGTCTCAGTATGCTATGAGTCAGTGCATCACACAGGTGTTACATTCGATTAGTCAGGTATTGCCACAGCAGGCTTTTACAACCTTGGATGTTTATTCTCCACTGAGACACATTTCTGCAGTAAGCTCGACTGCTGATGTGAGCAAAATGGATGTTGCAGCTCTGTCACTAGTCTGAAAACATTTCAGATCCAACTGTAATATTCACATACGCCTTCCGTGACATGAAGCACTTAGGACTGCTAAAAGCTAGTTTGTATCCTTCATGCTAGCGCTCATGTAAACTCTAATCTGTTCCACCATTCCCATAGCTTTGTGATTTATACTTAGCAGGACTTTCACTCTACTCCCAAGGCGATACTGTGGCTTTTGGGGGAGTTTTTACCATACAAGGAGAAGAGGAGTTTAGCTCAGTTTCCTGTGGGAGGGTTCTGATTTCTCTGGCTCCTCTTCTGATTCACTCTGTCACTATTTCTCTTCCTCCTGTTCTCTCTCCCTCTCTCTCTGGGCTCCCCCTGTCCTGGCTCTGCCTCAAACCTCCTTTAACATCACTATTAAACCTGAAAAAGAGTATCACTGAGTAGAATTTGTAATCGCAACAATATGTGCAGCCATTATCCTGACAGACCAAATAAGGTACAGAGCCACCACTCTTATCTCTTCAGGGTCATGATCTCAGCTTGTGTTAACCCCAGGCTATCAAACTACCACCGCTTTCATGAACTTCTGCCAAAACGCGGCTCCAGTTTCCTTCCTCTGTTGGGGAAAATCATCACATTGCACTTACAGTAATGTTGTGCCCTCACTTCAAAGATTTGTACATTGTAGTGCTTAAAATTCAACTTGGCAGGTCTCTTTAGAGGGACATCTGGGAAGGCAACATCCAAACACAGGTACAAAGTGTCTTTTAGGAGTTGATAATATTGAAGTAACTGTGCATCACGTTCCTGTCTGCTGATGTGATATGACGTGCAGCAGGCCCTGACCTCAGAACACAGACAGTTTGACCTAGGCTAAGACTAAACTTTGCAAAATGATTTCAAAAGGCTAATTCATTCAGAAAAGAAGTGCTAACATGTAAAGGAACACTTAGTCCTTCAGTTTACCAGGAAATATTATACATCTCTTTTAAAATGTATAAATTTGCAGGTGCATGGCCTCTACTGGACAATGTGCTTCCTAAACTACCTGCAGAAAGCACAGATTCTCAGGTTTGATTTCATTTGGTCCTTCTTGGACAGTGTCCTCTGTACCAAAGGTCAGCCAGGATAGTGTCTGCATAACAACAACATCAACCAAGAGGATATATACTGCAAAAGCGGCAATGCAGAGAGATGCATTCGTCCAAATGTATCCTCAGATGTCACTTAAATGGCTAATGCACCGTTCCTCTGAGTTTCCTTGTAATCTTTATTTTTAGCCGGAGCAGCTGGCACAGAAGTCCATCAGTGCTGATGTCATCGGCACATCCACAGATGTCCAGCGTGCACCTCCCACCCGCTAAAAAAAAGTCAGATTCGCCACAGTTAGCTCCACGATTATTCCTAGATTACAAAATAAAAACGTAAATACGAATATCTCGTCTAGCTTTAGTTTTTGAGAGTCCTTTTCTTGTCATTTGATATGTGATCGGACTTTCTGACTTCACATGTGCAAATAAAGAGCTTGAAGTAAAAACCAAGCATGGCCCATTTTCCAAATATCTCATAAAAACCAAACCATATTCCTAGAATTTCCCTCATATGCATAAATTGTATCCCTCAGCCAACAGCTCTTTCATATATTGTGCGCCTCACAAATCCCAAGCAACAAAAATCTAGAAACCAGTAGTAATTAGGAGGATCTTAATTGCAGTGGATCTATGGTTGGTTTCTGTCTGTGCAGCTCGACTGTAGCGTTCCAACCGCCTGGTGTAGATCACATGCAGACATGGAGCTCTTCCCCCCAAATTTTCTTTGGCCGGATCATTTTCCATACAGCCCTTTTTCATTCAGCAGTAGAATGAAAACTATGTCCTCTCTAACCAACTCTGGTATTAACATCAGTCTGAACATTCCTAAGTAAGAGCACAGGCATATAGACAGCACAAAGGGGGGAAAGTAACTCTTATTACTGATGTGAACAATGTCCTTTTGAATCCTGAGTTCTGGATCAATCTCCTACTTCTTATCAACTATTACTCTCATGTTCTGTCCAAAACAAAAAAATCCAAACAAGGACATTGGCTGAGCATTGCAGGAAACATCTACACCACGGTGTTCCTCCAAAGAGCCTTTGAGAGGTGAAGTTTAGACTAGGGAGGGGGGCACAGTAAGTAGAGTAGGCAAGGCGGGGAGTGGCGGAGGGGGCAACGATGGGAAAGGGCTGTCACAGGGGACCGGGGCTGTCTCCAAACCTCCAGTCAACTTTAAATCACATAGAGCTCCACCAGCCCTCAGTCTGCATCCTCCTCTCCTCTCCTGTGCTCACTCTGTCTCTCTCCTCCTCTCTGCATCTGCCAGTTGCTCTCCTCGTCAACCTTGTGAGGGCTCCTGTAAAGCGTCTTCCATCTGAACATCTGCACTCCACTTTTTCACCTGAAAACATAAAAACTTTTTTTTTTTACCTGAAGTCTCCGAGACACTGAGACTCAACATTCATCATGGAGGCCATCAAGAAGAAGATGCAGATGCTGAAGCTGGACAAGGAGAATGCCATCGACAGGGCAGAGCAGGCTGAGTCTGACAAGAAGGCAGCAGAAGATAAATGCAAACAGGTGAGACCTGGATGGAACGACTTCACTGAATTTGAATGTTTCAACATTTAGGTGCCACAGCAGAAAACAGGATCAGATGTGGATAAGTTAAATAAAATCAGAATTGTTTGAGAAAATGTGCATGTTGTCATAGCTAGCCTCTGTTTCTGAAATTATTTCTGTGACTGTGCATGTTTTTAATATAGTGTATCCAAAAGTTTTCTTAATAGCTTGATACCAGCAGTATTGCAACAGTACTACTGTGTCATGTAGTTGGTCAATTTAGCATGTCATACATCTTGGTACAATTTTACTTTATTTCTGAGTTTCTACAATCCACTGACCACTTTATGATTTACCTTTTTCCTGACTTATTAATCAAATAGATGGTTTTATGAAAACCTAATGTGAACAATTACGATTACCATATTATAGTGCAGTTTCAAACAACCTAATCACTCATCATCAAAACACATGCAGACTGCAGAGGGGCTCAATGTGAAATGTCAAGTATTTCCCAAGAGCACCCAATGCTGAATGCAGGGAGCAGCTATTACTCTGCTCCAGGAGTGGAAGATGTTCACCGGTAAGCATAGACTTAGTGACAACTGCTGGAACTATGATCCACAGTGATTAAAACACATTGAGTAAAGCTACCAAGAGTTAAAACACACCATCTAAAGCAGCTATAGCTCTGACTCTCGTAGACCAAGTTCCCCAACAGCCTTATCACAGCTGAAGTCCTCAAAAAACCTCACAAATTCCAAATATGTGCACCTCCATATTTGGTGGTGCAGTGCTCGAGCCTCAGACAGTTTGATATTTCCAGAGCTAACTTAATGACAGTGAACTTGCTCCACTTGATACAAGCAAAGTAGGATCTGGAGGTGTAATAGGATATTTGAGGTGTTTAAATAGAGGCAATTATTGCACAGTGGGAGGTGGTGTCGTCATTATGGTGGTACGAGAGGAACGCTACAGAGCTTGGAGTTGGAGACGCACGGACAAAGCCAGGATCGAGATTAAAGCAAGTGGAAAGAATCCTCTCTCTGGTGGCTAATGCCCTAATCATACCCTCAGAGAGCACAAGGAGTGACAGTTGTCACTGGCACCGCACATATGGAGCCCCAGCATGTCTTCTGCATCAAGGAGCAGTCAGCATGAAATCCTAGAAGATTATGCAGAGCTCTTTAATTTGTTGGGATGTCAGGGATACAAGTAACCAATGCTTTCTTTGCTATTCTTGGCAAGATAAGTTAAACATGAGAGTCACTCAGGCTGACAGAAGGCCCTGAAAATACACAAAACGACTATGAAATATCAACATCTATTACGCAGAGCATCAGGCACAGACTGCAGCAGCAGTTAAAGGACCGGGGAGAACAGATTACAAAGGAACTTCAGCAGTAGTGTGTCTTTTAAGAAAGAACGTCCAGGTTATTTTTGAAAATCCACAGATTTCTTAGTGAATAGTTTACTTTGGAGCTATTTTCTACTAAGGATATAGCCCAGATTAAACTGTTGACAGCACCACAGATTATCAACATAATAACCCTAAAAAGGCAGCGTCAGTTGGTCTATTAGCTTTGGTCTAGACCAGGAGTGACAAAAAAATTTTAGTTCAGAGGCCACATACAGGCCGAATCAGTAAAATCACAACATAAGAACCTATAAATAACGCCAAATGTTTCCCTTTGCTTTAGTGCAAACAAGCAAATTCTGAAAATGTTCAAATTTAATGAACTATCTTTATGAACAACCTGAAACAGTATTATGCTTCAGTTTATCATTACAACTTACAGGTCACAGTGTATCTACAAAGGAACATAACACTTAATCACAGGCATCTGGAACTGAACAGTCTAGTATTTTACTCTAAGATCAAAACAACACGATCTAGTAAATTATTTTAAATTTACATTAATTTCCATATCTCTATAGTAATCCTGTCACCACACCACACCATACAAACTACAGTGGGAACTATTCAGGAAGGTTAGGTTATCCACCTCCCTTGTAAATGTATAAAATTTATACCTAAAAAAAGACATAAAAGTTGCGGCAGTGCAGCGGATTAATTTAAAACAGCAGGTACCTTTATTGAGAAATTGCAGTTAATGTCTTCTCTGTAATCTTTACACTTTGTGAAGTCATCCCACGGGCCGGACTGGACCCCCTGGCGGGCCAGCTTTGGCCGTATGTTCGACACCCCTGGTCTAGACTGAAATATCTCATCAACCGTTGTGTACAGACTAGCGCTAAACATTCTGTGAAATACCTCATTTTGTACAGCGTCAGCTTCATGTTTACTGTGCAGTCCATCTAAAACATGTGATGAACTATTGTCACATGAGCTACCATCAAATGTGTGACTGTTTAAACCCTGGACCAGTTGGACTGCA
The DNA here is from genome assembly GCA_024666655.1 of Dascyllus trimaculatus. Classification (NCBI taxonomy): domain Eukaryota; kingdom Metazoa; phylum Chordata; class Actinopteri; family Pomacentridae; genus Dascyllus; species Dascyllus trimaculatus. Next base: position 31,295,316 of record CM045454.1, read on the forward strand.
CAACATATATCCTAAATTACACTCCTTTGTGGTTTACTAATTACATTTTCTTACATTGCAGTTTTTATTGGGAATCAACTACTTGGTCAGTCCCAGTACAGAAATTCATGGCTTCCAGAGGATGAATCTAATGACTCCTAGATCTCCTAATGACTTTGGTGATGCTCAGACCTTTTATTTAGTTTTACCACCAGATTGAAATATCTAAATATGTACTGAATGGACTGGCACATTTTTATAGACATTTCTGGGAGCCAGAGGATAAAAACCACAGTAATAATCCTGTGATTTCTCCTCAAAGCACCACTGTCCTCAAATCAGCTCTGAAGATCTTCTAGCATGATCACAAACAGAAGAACTTACAGCCCTTCCTGTTGTCACTCACCTGTCTCCCCATGAATATTCCCAAACATCAACATCCAACTGTTCCGTCATAAAAATACACACGACTGACTTTCTGTCTCGTTGCCCTCTCACAGCTGGAGGATGAGCTGCTCGGTCTGCAGAAGAAGCTGAAGGGAACAGAGGATGAGCTGGACAAGTACTCCGAGGCCCTGAAGGATGCTCAGGAGAAACTGGAACTGTCGGAGAAGAAGGCCACAGATGTGAGTGTACCAGAGAGACGCCATCTGAAACGCATTATTCACATTGCAGTGGAACACCACAACCTAAGTCCCTCAAAGTATCAATATCCACTCTTTCAGATGGAGTGAATTACGTATGTGTGCATGGTTGAAAAAAGGCCGGTAACAGAGATGAAGGTTCAAAATTAGTTTAAACGCAATCAGTAAACGAGGTGCCTATGGAACTCAGTTTGAGTGCTGCTTCTACTACTACTTATGCAACAAAGAAAGGGCAGTGTGGGACTTGTCTTGATAGTTTTGTGTAGTTTGGTTGTTTATAGGTGACAAAACACACACAGCAATACATAACATCATAAAACAATATAGCAAAAGGACCTTTATTCAAAAGAATTGCCATGAGACTGACCTACAACTTCTTCTTCCACGCTGCTATAGCTCTTATTTAGGACAAACAGCCTCAAAATCAATCCTGAAATGAGCAATTTGTATCTTATAATGCTAATAATGCTGAGAATAACCAAGCTACTGGTGGCTAACTGAGGTCTGTGACTAAACTATTTCTCAAGCACAGACAAAACTCGGCCAGCCTGTAGCCGACCAGGAATCCCAGGAATGCGGCTTAAGCAAACAGAGAACCCCATACTGCAGTGTCTAATGAAATCAATGCTCTGGCCTTTTTTGGGTGGAGATATTACACCCTCCTCTGTCTGGTCTTACAGTACATGCCTAGTCCATGCACAATGGTGAATGGACACCGACTTTGAAAGAGCGTTTAGGTTTACTTTGTGTTTTTATTACTCAAATGCATCGTTTCCAGTAAAATCTCAGCTGCTACATAAGAAAATATGAGATGTGGTTAGGCATTATCTTTAATATATAGCAGCTGGAAACAGACAGAGACATGGCCTCATTGGCTTTTAGGAAAGAGCCAATATAACAACACCGGTGTGACACAAGACAAGACATGGAAATACATATCTGTTATCTCATTAGTTTTTCTAATATTATGGTAGCTTCTGCAAGGGTTTCAGCTCTAATAGTCACGGCACAATTAAACGGAACATAGCACCAACTTAAGAGAACCCCCAGCTTTCAAATGACCAGTGAAAGCAGGTGAGTTAAGACCTCAGAGGTCAAAGGTGAGCACAGATGACTTCTCTCTCAGGTTACCCATCAGGTGCCCGCAGATCTGCCTTTCGAAGGTCTGCCTGCCCCTGCTGCTTCTTCTAAATGTGTTTCACGCGGCTTATGAGGGATGCTGATGTACAGAAATGTGATAACAAGGATATGGAGAGAGAAAAATAAATCCAGGCTTTGCTCTGAAAAGTGAAGAGGAGGAGGAGGAGGAGGAGGAGGAGGAGGCAGAAGGGGGCGCTGAAGGAATGTGTCGCCACCCCATGGCTGCAGGTCATGTCTGCAACCAAATCAATTTACATTCCAAGCCACTGCAGGTCAACAACCCCTACTGAAGAGGATTATCACCGCCCCACCCCACCCCACTCCACCCTTGACCCCCCCTCCCTCCACAACCAAAGCTTTGGACCACTGATTTCCATACAGCCTACTACTCGCCTCTCTCTCCTTTACGCACTTTTACTCTCTTCCTTTCCTCTTTCACACAATACATATTCGATCCCATGTTATAATTCACATTAGACATGATTCACACAGTGACTCACAGCCATGACTCAGACATATACCCCTTCCTTGTTCGATCCCTGCGCATTTTAATCAGACCAGGAAATTGCAGCCAGAGGAACACCTTAAGTTTGCCATATAAGTCCACAATAGAAAATCCAGACTTCCACTCACACACCAAGTGACATTACACACCTCTTTTGTGAAGGAAAGAGCCGTCCCTTCCCCTCCTAAATCCTGTGATGTCATCTGAGACAGGCTTCTTCACAGGATTGGAGGATCTCGCCATAAATTTCCTGAAAACTCCCAGCCCATTTTTACCATCCCAGCTCTGATTTCCTGCCCGAGAAAAAGCTTTCCTCGGAGTTCTGTAACTTCAAATCAATAACTTGAGACTGCTTCCTTTCGGTCGGGCTCCCTTCTTATTTTTTTGGCTTACTTTTTGAGAAAACAAAGCAATCGATATCATGGAGGTGGTGAAGAAGAAAATCCAAACCCTCCAGCAACAAGTTGATGAGGCAGAGGAACGCGCACTGGGAGTACAAAGGGAGCTGGACACTGAACGGGAACTGCGCGAAAAAGTGAGATAAGCGATCATTTGAACCAAATACACACATGTTTTATGTTTATTTTGAATGCTCACATGCCTGTTTAGCATCTTTACTGAGGACTAAAGAATTTACGCACGGTCTGTCAGCGCTGGGTTGAAGGTAGCGGTAACATTACGCACATCCAGCGCCATAAACCGTGTCTGTGTTCGCTAATTGTGGAGCTTTTAGACTGGTTTGGCTCAGCAGAGTTGTTCCAGAGGCAAGTTGAGACACCATTGTAGAAATTCCTTTGTGGAGTTCAGCTCGGCAGGGTTATCTAACCCGCCCCACATCTGCTCACACTCCTAGAAATGCACCACGCGTCCTCGTTACCGTATTAACTGCTTACAATGTCTGCTCTTGAAAGGCTTCCATTGTTTCCAATAACATTTTGAGACACCAGGAAGTGGTTTGTCCTTGTTTTGTCGAACATCAAAACCTCTTTGTTCCCCTCGCCCTTTGAGCTCCTTGACTGGATCACACTTGACACACAGCCTCTGTGAAACCAGGAGCTGTGATCCTCTTCAGTCAGGAAGAGGAGAGCAGACATGGTTATCTGGGATATCAGTCCTACAGGAAACAGGCAGTTGCCCAAACCTTGCATGGGTTTACATTGCTGAAGCCCAGCCAGCTGTATCGTTTCAGATATGTTGGGTTTTAACTGTCTTTCTGTTCTGCTGCATCAGCTTGTTCTCAAAGGAGCAGGCCAAGCTGCAAAGTCCAGAACAGTTCCTGGCTGCTCAGAGTGAAACAGAGCGTGACACAGGAATAGACGCATGTCCAGGGAGAATTCATCAGCAGCTCTCCATGCATAGCTCAGAATGCTCACACCATTTGACTGGAGGAATATAGGAAACAGGACTGTAATTACACCTACCAGCCCTGATGTAGATGTATATTAATGTATAGCCAAGTTTGATCCTGAATGCCATCCTTCCTGCTGTGGCAGCTGCATGTTTCCTGGCTGACCTCTGACCTCTTTCTCTCCCATCTCTCCCTGCACTGCTAAAGGCCGAGGGCGATGTGGCATCCTTGAACCGCAGGATCCAGCTGGTGGAGGAGGAGCTGGATCGTGCTCAGGAGAGGCTGGCCACAGCCCTGCAGAAGCTGGAGGAGGCTGAGAAGGCTGCCGATGAGAGCGAAAGGTGACAGTGAACATCCGTCTGTAGGTCCATGTTTGTTTATCATGGCCTTATTGCTGTGAGGCCATTCAGCAGGTTTTGGAAATGTGGTGTTTTAGTTCAGTTACTACACAACCCACAGTCCTACAGCACGTTCCACACATCAGAGGCATTTCATATTACCATGTGAACCAGCAATTGGCTTATAGATAGCTTGCTGAGCTAGGGCGTTGCCATATAGGCACAGGTCGCCAGCAGTGGTCGTGAGTTCGAGTCCGGCTCACGACCCTTTGCTGCATGTCTCTCTTCTCTCTCTAACCCCTTTCACCCTGTCTCTCAGATTCCCTAAGAGTTACATTTTTAGTAAAAGCTTCAACTTCAACATTTCTTAAATGTCTACATTAAACAATGGGATTTCCTCGCTCACCCAAGGGAACTAATAAACTCGCAACACACATTTTTTGCTGTATGGAATGAAGATGTTTGCAAAGCTGCTGGTTCTGGAAGTGTTTCCTTTCCCATGAGAAGTTTTAAGAAACTAAAAGCTTATGTTGAACAGCAACCACAAACAACACAAACTGCCTGGACGCTTAAGCAGCGCTGCAAAGCCACATGATGACTCTTTTATTAGAGGTTGTGTTTTCCATTAAGATTTCAGATGTTACCAGGGCTGAAGCAGGGTCATTCACCACCAAGATGATTTACAAGGTCGCAGTTTGAAAGAGTATTATGCCTACTACTGGTTCTCTTTGCGGTCTTGTCAAACTGAAGGTTGTGTCTCCTTCTCGTCTTTAGAGGCATGAAGGTGATCGAGAACAGAGCCATGAAAGACGAGGAGAAGATGGAGATTCAGGAGATGCAGCTCAAAGAGGCCAAACACATCGCCGAGGAGGCCGACCGCAAATACGAGGAGGTACAGAAACAGAGATAAGGCGTTTCAGCTGTTCTTCACTTATCAAATGAATCTGAGGCGATTTTTATTTTTTTTGCTTTTCGTGTCTTTTGATGGCAGGTCGCCCGCAAACTGGTAATCCTGGAGGGTGAGCTGGAGAGGGCAGAGGAGAGGGCAGAGATCGCAGAGCTGTAAGCGCAAATATAACACAGAAGTTACATAAACGCTTCCAGGCCAAAAGATAGCATGAGAACTTTAAACACATTCTGAACGAGAGAACTGTTTTTTATTAAAACACATTCTCCCTGATTCCTGCAGTAAGTGTGGTGACCTGGAAGAGGAGCTGAAGAATGTCACAAACAACCTCAAGTCTCTAGAGGCTCAGTCTGATAAGGTGAGCCGTCTACCAGATTCCTGCTTGACCTCAGACAACTTCACACTTGTAACTGAACACACAGCACTCTGAGTGCCTTGCTTCAAGCCAATTTCATGTTTTATATGTCACGTAGCATAAGTACTGATGCACCACGAGCATGACAAGGTGAAATAACACATTTTCACACGCAGCGAAGTGATTAACGCCTGGTCTCTCTCTGCAGTACTCTGAGAAAGAAGACAAATACGAGGAAGAGATTAAAGTCCTGAATGACAGGCTTAAGGAGGTAAATTCACGTTTACCTATGGTGTGTTCATTGACGGAGGCTGTGTCTGCACAATCAATAATGTTTATTGCTTTCTCAAAGGCGGAAACCCGTGCAGAATTCGCGGAAAGGTCGGTGGCTAAGCTGGAAAAGACCATAGATGACTTAGAGGGTACGCTTCATTTCAGTTGTCTGTTCCAACCCTACAGTAAACTACCCTGTTCCATTCCTGAGTCTTTAGCTGTCTTAATCTTTAATCTGTGGTTTCTCTCTTTCTCTTCCTGATTTCCCTCTGTGGCCTGCGCAAACCTGCATTTCCCCTTTGAACCTTCTCCGCCTGCTTTCTCTCTGCCCTTTGACCTGCAGACGAACTGTACACTCAGAAGCTGAAGTTCAAGGCTATCAGCGAGGAGCTGGATAATGCCCTCAATGATATGAACACCTTGTAAACCTCACGTTAAGGCTGAGGACGCCCTAACTTTCCTTTCTTCTTTGCCTTATCTGAAGCACTTTGTCTCTTCTTTTTCTCCCCCCCTTCACTTTCACCACTCCTTTCTCTTTTGCATTGAACTGAAGCTCAATAAAGACGTTTATCTCTTTTACCCTGCCTTCTGTCATTTCACTGAAGCCTGCTCTTCACTGTTGTGGTGTCTCTGTTCTGTTCTGGCCGCTTGAAAAGGCCAAATAAGTGTGTTTTCTTAATGAGCTGTATTTTATTAGCTTACCTGCTGCACTTACATGATCGTTTTATATGTTCACTAATTGAAAATCTGCTGCTGATTCTTATTGCAGAGAGCCTATCGAACGCAAAAGAGGAAAACCTAGGAATGCACCAGGTCCTGGACCAAACACTGCATGAGCTCAGTAGCTTGTAAAACGCAGAGAAGAACATCATACGATTTTTTTAAAACTTGTTTTGTAAAAGAATTTTTCTACATGCCATTCATTCTCTGTAATTTCCCCTTTTTATTCATGGTTGTTAAACACATGTAGCCCTTTTATATATTTATGGTTCTTTTGCTTCCTTCCCTTTCTTAAAGTGGTTTTGGGGCCATGTGATTTCAGTTTTGGTGCTGGAAAATGTTGTAGACCAAACTCTGCACACGAATAAAACTGATGATGACAGCGTTGTGATACGAGCTGCTGATGTCGACGTGAGTTCTGTGTGTCGTATTGACTGCGAGGGCTCTGTGTAGGAATGCGCTGTTCTGCGTGTGTGTTTGTGTGTGTCCTTGAGGCAGTTTCAACACATCGCCATAAACTGTAACAAGGAGAAGAGCCTACCCTTCAGCTTACATGTGCCAACACGCAGTGCTTTCCACAGAGACAGTGCATTTGCTGTTGTTCTTTTGCTGCTGTCTCTTTGCTTCCACAGTAGTAATGCCACTAAATACTGATTTTTCATAAGATACACTGCATAATATTGACAATTCAGTCTCTGTGCTAAACACAGCTACCACCACATAAGGTTGTTAAAGCCTATATTATCAGAAGGTAAGAGGGCCCTCACACTTCTTGTGAAATATTATCTTAGGTTAGCTAGCATATAAATAAGATAAGAAACAACTTTATTAATCCCAAATGAAGTTTCTTCCATCCATCCATCATCTATACACCGCTTAATCCTCTGTAGGGTCGAGGGGGGACTGGAGTCTATCCCAGTCAACTCAGAGCGAAGGCTAACCACCGAGCCACTGTGCAGCCCTCGAATGAAGTTCTTGTGCCAGATATTGCTTAGAAAAAAATAAAGACATAGTGTAAGAAATGCAGTGCCTAAAATGTACAAAAGTGATAAGTATGACACAAAACTGGAGCAGCTAAAATAAGGCTGGAATAGGAGAGTGAAAAGTAATGCTGGCAGCTACACTGGGGTAATAAGTGACGTCACACATGGTAATGAAATATTGCACATTACACTGACAATGTTGTACATGATAACATATATCTTTAATGTCATTGTACAGTCATGCTTTTGTATGATAGTGCAATGAAATTCGCTTCTCATCCACAATGGTGCTAAAAAAGGACATGCAATTGTCAAAGATGAGCATATACAGTTCACTTAACATATGAAATATGTCAGCAATGCCAGATATGTCAAATAAGCAATTGTCAAAAAATTAAAATGAAAATAAACACTATGTGCAATATCAGCCAAAAAAGAATATATATACATACACATATACATGCACTTGTATACTCATGTACACAATATGCACATTAAAACAATCAAAATAGAGAATGTGCAGAGTAAAGTGACCAAGAAGTGATTCAGATAATAAACAATTATGCCCATACCGTCTTGTGGAGGCCCGATCCCGGCAGATCTCAGAAGCTAAGCGAGGTTGAGCCTGGTCAGTACCTGGATGGGAGACCGTGAGGAAACACCAGGAAGCCTGGGTGGATGCAGTGTGAGGGTGAGTGGTTGGCGGTGGTTGGAGGGGCCGATGGAGCAGACCGGCAGCCTGGCCTCCATCAGTCTACCCCAGAGTAGCTGTGGCTACATATGTAATTTACCACCATATGGAGTGAATGAATAATGCAATGTAAAGCATCTTTGAGGGTCTAGAAAAGTGCTATATAAAACCAATGCATTATGAAAATACCATTCATCAACTAGTTTTAGGCAGAAGCACCACACAGTAAAGACAAACAAATATCTATTTGTAATATCAAATAACTACTAAGGAACACATGAATGATAAGCAGCTCTGAAAGTTCTGGAAACAACAGGTGTGTGGATTTTTCTTTTCTCTCTTTCTTTTTTTTTTTTTGTCAGAAAGGGGCAAGCTCCAAAATATAATACCATCATGTAAAGTACGGGTCCTGCAATCAATTTTGTACCTCACAATGGAAAAAGGTATTATTAACAAAATATACTCAAAGCATCAAAAGTAAAAAGACTCACTATGCAAACAACTACATTACTATTACAACATAAGGGACTATACCCCTGTACAATATCACTATAATGTCATTCATTTTAAATTGTATCACTTCTCAATAAGTTGCACAGTAGAGTATTTGCTCTTATATCAAATTTATAAATTACACTTTATATATTGAAAATACAGATCTAGAAGGTCCTAGAGGGTCCTGCATGGCATGGAAACTTTCTCTGTGTGGAGTTTGCATGTTCTACCTGTGCAGCGTGGGTTTTCACCGGGTTCTCCGGCTTCCTCCCACAGTCCAAAAACATGCTGAGGTTAATTGATTATTCTAAATTGTCCGTAGGTGTGAATTAGAGTGTGCTTGATTGTCTATATGTAGCCCTGCGACAGACTGGCAACCTGTTCAGGATGTCGGTTGGGATAGGCTCCAGCCCCCCGCTACCCTACAGAGGAATAAGCAGTGTATAGATAATGGATGGATGGATGGATGGATGGATGAACTAAACAGCTGGAACAGCTGGAACAGCTCAAATGATCAGCTGATCATCAAGCTCTGCAGAAGCCTGATAACAATCCTGATCATTTGAATCAGGTGTGTTGGAAGAGGGAAACGTATAAAACATGCTGGATAGGGGCTCTCGAGGACCAGGATTGAGCACCCCTGAGCTAGACGTAGCTCACAGGGCCTCAGCTGAAGAAGTTCTGGTATTCACAGGTCATTTTATCATCATGTTCATGCTATTAGGCCAAGTGGAAGTCACAGGTGTGATCAGTTTAGTTTCAGTGATCACAGGTTTTCTAATTTGCATGTCAGGTGCCTGTTTTTTAAAGAGTCTGTCCAAACTATTTGTTAGTGATTGTTCATAACAGGAGATGCTCTGCTGTTTACAATAACAAAACATTGCAGTTACTGACGGTTTATACAGTTTAAAGTCATTTGAATTTTACATGAAACTGCACAGGAAGGTCTTCACTTCTGTTTTATACTGCATGCATGAATGTATGTATTAACACTAATAATGTATTTAACAAGCCCCACAAAACATAAATACACAACATACAGAGTGACATATAATATCTCCACACCACCACTTTGTCTACCATATGTACTTGTACACTGATCCCAGTCACAGACAAACTGCTGGGGGATTCCGGGCCAGCAGGGGGCATCACTTCTGTGTAGTCACATCGCTGCTTCGCCGGGCGGGATTTCCGCAATAATATCAAGTATGGCGAAAACATACGACTATTTGTTTAAATTACTGTTAATCGGCGACTCTGGTGTCGGGAAGACCTGCGTCCTGTTCAGGTTTTCAGAAGACGCCTTCAACTCAACGTTTATCTCAACAATAGGTGCGTTTTTGGGGGGATGTGAGCTGTGTCATTCTCTGTGTTTACAGTAACCCAATGGTCTGTCTCTGCGGGGCCGTCTACTTGCTGGCATGCTAGCTATGCTATATTCTAGATTCAAAGTAATTACTTTATATATGTCCTAGTAACCCATAAATACATTAATATATTCAACTAGTTAATAGCGTGTGACAAGGAGGATTTGTGTTAATGTGTGTTTATTGTGGGACACTTGTATTAGTGAGCATATTTGTATTGTGTTATAACTCATGCCGGGTGGCTTTCCTGCCTGCTAACGTTAGCCGTTAGCTAAATAGCTCTAACGTTAGCCATTAGCCCCAGTCTACATTCTGCCAAGGCACCGGAAAGTCCGTTATGTAGCATATTAGTGTTGAATAATACACGCACTGTAAATACACTGTTCAACTGTTATGTAACATTTCTACCGTTTGTCGTTTAATTCTAGTTCACAAGTGTCATTTCTATCATTACTGGCTCGCTGAGCTAAGCGAGTATACTAAGCTAGCAAGCTAACGTTATGATTGACATGCATGATCCTTCTTTATCCCTGCAGGCATTGATTTCAAGATTAGGACAATAGAGCTTGACGGCAAGAAGATAAAGTTACAGATATGGTAGGTTTAATTCTTTTGATGCTGGAAATGTGACATGATGGCAGTGTTTTGTCAATATTTTCTCAACAAAGTATGGTGGGTGCCCACTTTACTCAAGTTAAAGTTGTTACAGATTAGGGGTCCACAGCTCTGAATCTGCAACAGGCTTTACTTTATTTTTTAAAATCTAATGTTAATTGTAGATTTTTTTCACTCTTTATCAGTACTTTTTGTCTTCAATGTCAAAATCACAGGTATTATAACCTATAACATTTATAAACTCAATGCTCTAGGTATGAAATACTTCTATACTGTCTTATTCTAAAGCTTTATACTTACATGCTATACAAGCTCCTGTTGGAAAGAGTCTAATTACGATGAACCAACTTCTTAATATGTATCTATCTGGCATACTTAACTGCAGTAAATAAACTGAGGAAACTTTCCCAATAATTTGCCCAAACATTCTGGCCACATTTGATTTTATAATTGCGTTTCAAAGAACAGCAAAGGTGAAAAGTAAGTCCAGAGGTTTCCTGGACTGCACAAAAGCTGCCGGCATTGACAATAAAAGTTAAAAAAAAAAGGCCTGTAATTCAATATCATTGTTGTATTAACTACTGGTAGTCAAAACTGATGTCATTGTTTTCTTCTGGTAACCATCACATGTGAGAAATCAGGGTATCGACAGTTGAGACCAGTCAGAAAGTAAACGTGGCTCACTGTTTTCAAATTTTTCTATTTTAGAGGTCCTAAAACTCTGGAATAGTGTGGCAGACGTTACATGTTATAAAATTAAAACGCATTAGTGTGGATGCAGCTTGTATTTGATATTTGTTCTTAAACGCTTTATGTCTCACTCTTTTAGGGATACAGCAGGTCAGGAGCGCTTCCGAACAATCACAACAGCCTACTACAGAGGAGCAATGGTGGGTGTCTTCACAGACAAATAGGACTTAAATTCACTTTCATAGTGAAGCCAAGACACTTCAGCTATATCTATTTTATATTTATTTATCACAACACGTGATTTACTGTTTTTCACAGGGCATCATGCTTGTCTACGACATCACCAACGAGAAGTCTTTTGAAAATATCAAGAACTGGATAAGAAACATAGAAGAGGTATATACTGGTCCATGTATTACTGTGCATGCTTGCTACTGCTTTAAAAGTATGAATGGCACCATGTAGTGATTTTGTAACTGGATTTCTTATTCCTAATCCAGCATGCATCAGCTGATGTTGAGAAGATGGTTCTTGGCAACAAATGTGACATCAATGACAAGCGGCAGGTGTCCAAAGACAGGGGAGAGAAGGTGAGACTGAAGTTATCATGATACATAATCAAAGGATTATATTCAATGATAAGTAATAGAATTGGTGTACTATTATACTGATATTACATGAAAGGCATGTAACACTTGGTGAAATGTAACTTATGTATTTTCTTCTACATTTCCTTCAGCTTGCACTAGAGTATGGAATCAAGTTTATGGAAACCAGTGCAAAGTCCAACATCAACGTGGAAAATGTAAGCAGCCACTGTGTTATTGAGGAGAATTTGCAATGTTGCTTGTGACCCTTTAGTTTGTCAGCTAGATGCATCATAGATGATCACCAGAACTCAAATTTTAGGTAATATTTTATCAAGAGGACAAGCCACAGTTGATCTTAAATGTATAATACAAACATATGCACTTGTATGTATCGTTTCTATTGAATCTCAACCTGTTTCCATTGTTCATGTCTTCCTCATTTGAAATACATGGTGCTCCTACATGCACAGTATTGAGGAGGAATCTATTTTTGCTTGCCCTACTCAAACAACATAGGATGGAGTCTCTCTCTCTCTCTCTCTCTCTCTCTCTCTCTCTCTCTCTCTCTCTCTCTCTCTCTCTCTCTCTCTCTCTCTCTGTGTTTGTTTGTATGTGTGCGCATGTCCTCCACCTTTCTAGACAACCATTCTTCTGATTGAGGACTTAAGAAAGTGCTTTGTGAAGTAGTTTAGATGAATGATCCTCATACTTTGGCATTTTCTGTGATGTGTTCACAACAGTCAGCGGGCCTTTACAGCCTTCACCTCAGCGGGCTGCAGCTCATTCCGTCTTTTGTTAGACTCTACAACCCAAACTATATACTCTCTGATGAACTATCAGGTTTCTCACTGTCTGTTTTATCACTGCAGAGGTTTTGCTAAAGCAACTAACTAGTAGTAATTGAGTTTATTCTGCCATGACAACACGCACAATATCCATTCTGTAAGTTTGGTATCAATTTATTTCACAGCAAGTACCAGAAATCTGACAATATGTATATTTGTTGTGATTCACAGGCATTTTTGACACTCGCCAGGGACATCAAATCAAAAATGGACACAAAATTGGTAGGAAAACCTTTTGAATGCTAAAGCTTCTGTCAGTATACAACTGTGACAATGATAAATGATATTAGCTAAACTTCTTGAATGTTGTAATGTATTTTAATTGTTCCAACTTGTAGAAAAATTGGTGAGGTTTTATCTAGAGGAAGTATCTGAAAGATTTAAAAATAGCTACTTGGGAAACGACATGGTAGTGACCTTCTTGTTGTTGTTCTGCAGGAGGGCAACACGCCGCAGGGAAGCAGTCATGGAGTCAAAATTTCAGAGCCGCCGAAAAAGACCAGCTTCTTCCGCTGTAGCCTACTCTGAGGACTGAGGCCTTCGATACTGGCTGCCTGCTGGCTGGACATAAATGGACTGTGCTCACTCTCAGCACTTCCTTCCCCTTTCCTCTTTCTCCCCAACCATGGCCTGTCCTCCCGGTCCACATAAACCATTATCCTCTCAGTAAGCAGAGGACTTCCTCTCCTCTCTTCCTCTTCTGAAAGCTTCCAGGGGTGCATCTCTTCCATTTTATGGAGATCTGTTGTCTTCATGGGTCAGAGTGCTTGGTGGAGGACTCAGTTAGGAACATTATCCAGATGTTCCATTTCACACAAAAGACAGGCTGTTACTTCTGATGTTAGTTTCTTTGTTCTGCGCACTCATGTCACATAGCTGGTAGCACAACCTAGGAGGAGAACTCATTTAATTTATGTAGTTTGGGATTGGAAAACAAATGTGATATTTAGATCTATTTTTAATATGGCGCTCTCCCTTTTTATGTGACAAATGTCAACCAGAGGCTGATAGGCTTGAACTCCAGTGAAACAGAGTTGCACGTGTTTTTGTTTCAGAATAATAACAACAATGTTATCAAAGATCAGAGAGAAATTGGATTACAAGGTTTTTCACTTGAGTTCTTCTGGGTTTGAATGTAGTCCTCGACAATCATTTCCTGTGACTTAAAAATGTGTTTCATCATGCCCCGATCACGGCCCCCAAATCTTTTCAGCCTTTGTGCACTTGCTTTTAAGTGCAGGGAAACAGTTTGGCTTTGTAGAACCTTAAACTCCAGCTTAGATTTTTATCTCTACAGATCAAGTCCTGTTGTCAAAAGATCTGCTTGACGTTTTGTGGTGGGGTGACATCTTTCTGTTTAGGTTGTCTCTGGTATAGTAACCTACGAGAAAGTATCGTGTGTGTATATACAAAGTTCGAGTACATTGTGTGAAAGTAAAAAAAGAGGCTTGCACTGCATTGTTACCCATTTGTAAGTATGCTGTTTAAAACATTTCTGCAAGTACTCACTGTATAATTAACTATCCTCTCTTAAGTACAGTGTAATAAGGTATAACACCTGCTTTGTAATTTAATTACTCCTCTTCAACTAGTGTAAAAGGAAGCACTCCTGCAATTAATATTTAATTTAAAGTTAAAAATGCCAGTTAGAATGCCTAAAGCTCAAGGAGATGTCCTCAAGTCCAAAAACATTCAGTTTAATATCCCGCAAGGCAAAGAAAAGCAAGTCTCACATGTGAGCAGCCAGAACTGCCTTGAACAAACTGACTTAAAGCAAATGGCTACCAAAAAGGTTTATTTTCTCTCGGTCGACTAATTGTCACAGCTCAGTAGGAACTCAGCAAGTGTTAAACCGTTCGATTGCTCTGATTCACAGTCAAGCTAAATGACGTCTCTGGTTCTTTGACGAGCGATTAAAGTCACTTGAGGTTTCACACTGTAAGGCCCTTCCCTTCTGTCCATGCAGCTCTCCTTGCACTTTAACAGTAAATCGTGTTTTGTGTGTAGTCCGTGCCAAGTGATAGTTTTGCGATACAACAATACAATTACTTATTTAACAAAGACATTTTTGATCTTTTGAGTATTGGTAATATAATGGGCATATAACACCAAAATTAAACTACACGTACTTATAAATTACTTGGAACTCCTTAGCTGTTTCACTGCTAGCAATCCACTGTCCTCGTATTAGTTCACTTAAAAACGTTTCCCTACTTCAGCTGTAATTTAATCCAGTCATTTGTGTGTGGAAAAAAAAGAAAGCATTTTCAAGTTTCTATGCTTCTGCCCTGCCGAGTTGTAGTTAAAAGAGAGATTTTCTTGGCTTACGTGAAAGCTGGTCTGATCGAAGGTTAAAGGTCTCAGTTGCAGTATTCTGCATTTTCTCATGTTTGTTTTTAGTTGTAGCCCTTTAGTTTAACAGCTAGGTGGCACCAGAGGCTTGAAATGCATCTGAGTCGACCGCCAAAGGTCAACTTTTAATCAGTGTTTTATGAAGAACACAAGCCACGTTTAATTTCAAATGTGTGATGCAAACATGTACCCTCTACTTGTATTTATGGTGTTTCCTACATTTGTTGCTAGTCTGAAAATTAAGTTCCAATATGCACAACATCGAGGGGGAATGGGTTTTTGCTTGCCTACACCTATTTAATATCAAATCATTTGGGACCTCATTACTACCGTGACCATTTGTCTTAACCGCTAGTACTCAGTTCTGTCATAGGTGAGCTATGCATTGTGAATTATGGACCTGTGCATATTTGTGTATTGTAACTTTCAGACACACTTGTAGACCTGTACAGTTGAATGTACAGGCTGTTTTGTTGTTTTTGTTTTTGTTTTTTTTTGTTCTGTGTCATTCATTGAGCCAAAAGAGGACATGCTCTGTTAATAGAAAGCTGCACTGCTACATGAATGCAAGTGAAATCTAGCCTGACGGAGGATCGCTGAGCAGGAAGAGTTAGTGCTGTCGTCTCATTCGAGTGACACTGTAGCTTTAAACCATAAACGAACATAGGGAGCTGACTATTGTGGGACTCAAGCTGTATCATTTTTTGTTGCTAAAATGATACTTCCTCTTTGATTTTGTTTTTAAATCATATCTTTTTCTTAAGATTCCTATCACTTGTCATAATATACTGAACTTCCCTTTTTACAGCCATATTTTCATTCCATCGATTGAAGTACACGGGGAGAGTAATACCTTTTGGAAAACGTGGAGAAAAAAAAACATTGTAAATATCACATTAAAAAAGAGATCTACTTAAATTGTACTGTACTTTCTAAACCCATATAAAAATGTATCTACAATTTGTAGATATGTGTACTTTTGGTTAAATAAAATAATATAAAACTCAGCCTCTGCGTTTGGATTGGGTGCTTTTATTGGCTGAATGACAGAGGAAACTGCTATCAGTTGACCCTGTGTTCCAACGGTGGTGCTTGACTGCTTTCATGACAAATGGCTCTCCTTTATTGGCCTGCTATGACCCACTAGAATATTCTGGCATGTGTCTCTTTTATAGTCCAATGTAACTGGAAACCCTTTAGATACAAAACACAAATCTACTGTTGATGGTCATAACTAATGAGCCTTGTCTTGATGGATTGGCTGATGGTAGACCTGCAGTGGCATCATGACTGGTGTTATATCTGTAGCTGCAGTTAGAGTAAGACATGATGTGGATGTGAACAACAAATCCAAGGTGTTTATAGTAAGGCTCCTGTTGAAGAATGATCTCTGTCAATAGCAAAGTTTTTGGTTACAGCATAGACAAAATAAATGACATAAAAATGTCCACAGTTGTCACATATTCACCAGCTCCTTAAGCAGTGTTTGCTAGAGATGTCGATGATGTTCTTTAGTTTCCAGTGTTCTGCAGTATTATCAGTCGGTCCATTGGAGCTATTCCTGGTGAGAAACGTCCATGATTGCTTTATTACTTTATATCCTTATGTGGAAGGTGCTGTAAACAGAAATGAATATATTTCCAGTTAGGATTTGTTGTTGGCAGTCCGGATTAAAAACACAAATGAGGCAGGGAAATGTACGTGTAGGTTTACTGCTGGCTTACCTGAGGAAGTCTGGTGCTCTAACAATCATGTGCTGGAAATCCTCGAGTGACAGACGTCCGTCGTTGTCCAGGTCAGCCTCATCTATCACCTTCTCACACACCATCCTCACCTCGTCCTCCGTCAGCTCATTGCGGGTCAGTTTGTTCAGAGTCTTCTCCAAGTCTGACTTGCAGATGAAGTCGTCGTTGTTGAAATCTTGCAAAATAAAGTAGATAAAAACAAGAAAAAGAGATTTATAGAAGTGAAACGATCAGTTAGAAACATGGTCCTATCTATCAAACATTTATTCAGTCAATCTGACAGATCTTTTTGATAGGATCTCTGCAGCTTCCGTTCAGTAAATGTGATGTATGATATGCTAACTTACTGAAAACAAAAAGCTAACATATATTTAATAGATTAAACACATTCACATAACACACACGCACTTCTTTGCTGGAGCCATCCGTCCTGTTCGTCACAGTGCAGCTATGCTGGAACTCTATGTCCTCTGCCTGTCTTTTTCTTCTTTATTAGTCTGAATAATGAATGAAAAGCTTCCTTGCCCCATGGCCATGGTCATGTGTATGTAACGTCTTCATCTGTCAGCATTTCTTAATTAGGGGGGGACTCTGTTGCAAACACAAACTGGGCTTTGACGAGCCTGTTGCCTGTATAAAGAGCTGGTTAATCATTTAAAACATTCCATGCACCATCCGTCATGCTTACAGCTCCATACCCCTTCACCTCCAGTGCTCCACTATCGTATGGGTGCACCTTTTGAACTATTCCATGTGTATTACAACGCTTTAATGATTTTATTGAATACTTATTGGACCATTATAGGCGCCTTGTCTTTACATGCTTCAGATACAGCACACGTGTTGACCCCAATCTGTTGTTTGGGTTCTTGTAGACTGTAGGCCCCGTTAACGTTGTGTTATCTGCTCATTACTTTGCAATGATTAGAAATTTATTGAGAGTTATCTTTTAGACAAGATTTTACACTGATGACATGCCTAAGTCTGCTACAGAAAACCAGGAAATGTTTTAGTTTGATGTAGAAGAAAATGCCTCTGTAAAACCTGGTAAAATAAAATGGACGTCGGTCTGCAGCTGGTTTGGACAGTACTTTTCACACAGCACTATCCTCCGAAGTCTAAATATATTGCTTTGGATTGCTCTAATATGGAATTTGACGAGATTATAATTGATCGTAAAGTCTATGCAAGTTAACTTAGTGTACATTTCTTTGTGTGTTAATGACTTTTTGGCCATTTTAACGCATAAAAACAAGAAATATTTTCTCATTTTGTGCCATGTATGTGCTATATGTTGATTTCTCTATTTTCTCTCCTGTCTCGGTTTGAAGCAATGGGAAGGGTTACTTTAGTACTTGACTACAGGCTGGGTTTGAATAACAAGCATTTAAGGAAACTGATCTAATTTCAGCGATTATTTTTACACATTCAGCAGAGGCACCTGTGGAACAGCAAAAACACTGAAGATGTAAAGTTAGTCTTAAGAAAACCCAGTGGAACTTCAATATTTTACCATAAATTTTGAAAGCGTAGTAGGCCTTGAGGTCACGTGGAGCCATCTCACTGAGGACTGAGAACATGTCCAAGAAGTCGTCCAGGGTCATGTTTCCCTCTCCGTCCTCAGAGAAAACCTCAGCGATCCTCTGACGAAACGGGTTGTCCTGGACAGAAGGGACAGTCTGACTGGATGTCACACTGTCAACACACACACAGCTATAAACCTGTGCTTGTTGGATGTGATCGCTTGTGTTTTCTTTTGTTTTCACCGGTGTCTCGTGTTCCTGCCTGATTTTAGTTTTTCTGATGAGAATCCAAAATAGCTACAACAAGTGAAAATTTGAAGCAGTGAATGACTTTGAGGGGAAAGTGAAAACTTGACCGGCTCACACTCTCCCTTTCTCAGGGCACGTCAGGAACCAGTGTGTTAACAGACCCTGTTTACCTTGTTGTCATCATGTAAGGAGGCATATAATTGACCCATTTCCAACAAGTGTGCCCTCTGGGACCCACCAGCATTCTTCAAGTTTAAAGGAGTCGGGTTACATATAACCTTTCAAAGAATTCTGTCGATTAGTTGGTCATTAATTATGGATTGGGAACACAGGGAGACAGCGGGTCTGCAGGGTGTGTGTGGACCAGTGGGTCTACCTTCAGCTCTGGCATGCTGCCAATCAGCTCATATGGTAGCTTCACATCTGGGTGGTTGGTGTAGTCAAGAGGAACGAGCTGTGGTGCCAAATCCCGATAGCGGTAGAAGAGTCTAGGGAAGGTTTAAAAATATGGACTTTCAATATTGTATTACAATATTCATTCTGTACTGTGTAGTTTTGTATCATAAAGAAAAGCTCACTTGATAAGGTACATAAAAGTCCTGCGATTCAGCTACAACCATGATTTTATTTTTACAGAAACACTGGAAACCTCAACAAATCTGACAAGTTTCAGTACAGTAAAGTTCTGAAAGTGATCTCAGTGGTAGCGCGCCCCATAGCAGGACAGGTCTCCTGATTGTGTAGTTTAGAGTTACAGCATGGTACTGTCCAGAACAAAACTAAATTCAGCTGTGTCAGGTGTGCCACATAAACAGTGACTCAGGAGGAATGAGATTTAATACCACTACATTATAAACTTAACATCTTAAAAACACACACAGAACATCTTTTTGTGGTCCAGTTTGATGATAAGAATCAAGAAAATAAATGTACACTTACCGAAGAATTTCTTTTCTTGTAAAATACGTACAGTCCTGCAAATACAGTCAGGTCATGTTTGGAAGTTCACTTCAAGAACATCGTTGTTTTCATACAGTAAAATCCTTAATGATGGTTTATACAGTGGTGAACGAACTACTCAGTTCATTTATTCAAGTCATAAGAAGGATACCACACTTTAAAAACACTCAAGCATGTGAAGCATAGGGACAGAAAAGGTTCATTTCACAGCAGCAGTGAAAGTAGTCAGTACGCAGGATGACCCCCGTCTGCACTATGTTGTTATTTAATTATTATTGATGCATGCTGTCACAGTGTTGATCAAGACAGAGCTCATTTAGACTCCTTTGTATAGTTTTGGAAAGCTTTCCCATGCAATCTAAGACAAGTCTATACATTTACTATAGCAGATGTTTTGTGTGAGTGTTAAAATAAAGTCACTCAGATAAATTATCAGATCAAATAC
This sequence comes from Dascyllus trimaculatus, assembly GCA_024666655.1. NCBI lineage: Eukaryota > Metazoa > Chordata > Actinopteri > Pomacentridae > Dascyllus > Dascyllus trimaculatus. The sequence continues at coordinate 31,315,075 of CM045454.1, forward strand.
CATTCATCACAGGTTTTCTATATTAAAAATACCATTATGTTTGGGTGTCCTGTCACTAGCTCTGGACCTCACATCACCTCTGAAAGTTTGGTTGTAATGCAGTTACAGTCAGACTTTAGCAGACAGCAGTTTCGGAGGATGTGACAAATAAAATCAAATCAGCAAACTCCATCAGGAAAGCACTGACCTGCCCAGTTCAGCATTACCCATGTAGCTTTGCACTACATCACCAGAATGTCTAAAGAAGTAACCTTGTTTACAAATGACTCGTGCTCGTACTGATAGGAAAAGAACCACTCAACTAGACGGAGGCTGATGGGCTCATTCAGAAAGAAACAGGACTGACACCAACCTGATAGGCATCTAGCTGCTGTGCTGTAAAGATGGTCTGTTTATTCCCCATGTCTGAGCGCTACACCGCCAGGTCTCAGGTCCATCGCTGCTCCAGCATCCACTGCTTTTTTAGGGTGGGCATGTCAGATATGAAATACTCTGACAAAAGGAGGCCAGAGCCAAAGAGGAGATCAGGTATCGGGCTGCCACGGGGCCCTTTGGTCCCCACTATAATGGCAGCATTTCATCGTTTTCTCTATTGTGAATGGCAGCCCCTTTGACAATGAATAAGGGCTGTCGTCCAGCATCATGCCAAGTGGTATCAACCCCCTTTAGTGCCACTCTATGGCCAACGCCTCGCTCCCTGCTCAGGTTACGCGCTATAGAGACAAGGTTTAGTAGTGGGGGAATCGAGTTTTCGTTGGGAGACGAGTTTTGTTAAGCTGAGAACTGATTATTGGATCATATATAATAATCAAGTGTGTTTTCCTGTTCAGTGTAAGGTCGGGTGTGACATATCTGGACTAACTCTGAGCTTGGAAATGAGTTCACTTTGTACAACAAGTAGGAGTGGCAACCATGACTCAAGGCACTGACATCAAACTCTACCTTCTATCTGGCCATTATAACTTATAATACACCACCTTTATCTCATGCTGCTGCACAATGAGGAAGGACAGCTGGCACATGGACCAGTGCTTTTTGTTACTGTATAATTTTCAGTTTAAGTGTTACATTCTGAAAAATCAGCATGAGGTTTTGTTCGGGGCACTCCGTCCCAGTGGAGCGCAGCCTGAGTGGTTTCTGAAGGGGCCCAAAGAAAGAACTCAGGGGTCCTCAGATATAACTATGACACAAAGAAATATTCATATATTAGGAAATTCAGGCTTGTGGATTCCAGAGTTTTGAAAGGTTTACAATAAATGTAATTTGTACAGGCAACCAATGTTCATGTTCTTTCTCCTGTCCAGCTCTAGACAGTCATTTTAGTTGCAGATTTTTTTTGGGGGGGGACGCTGCAAATCTTAAACTGGCATGTCACACACAGAAACGCAGCTCTGTGTCCTGCTAAGTAATATTCTCTGTATGATGCACTACATTCAGTCTTTTTTCTGACGTGTGCTTTGCTATTAGCGTCTCTACCAGCGGCCTGCCTTTCTGTCAGTCAGCTCATTTCATTTGCTCTCAGCCTGGAGGATTTCCATTCCTGAATTAATTTACCCACACAGAGGTTTGACATGCATGTCAAACAGCGGTGTTGTTCCCGTTGAGAGTGTGTATGCACTTTTACTGACACCTAATGTCCATTCTTCATGCTGTGGCTGCTCTGTTGTATTTGTTTGGAAAGGCAATCTGTAAAATAACTCTCAGGGCTCGAGGCAACGGCAGGAGAAGAAAACTTGTTAAACAAAGAATTTTTGTTTGCACTGTCACCAAAACCAGGTAAAGTGGTGAGACGGAACTTTGTGGAACTTTATATGATGTGATTCAGTGATGTCTTTACTGAGGTCAGTGATACACCACCTTTATCTCATATCGCCAGCATCATTGGAGTGAGTGCTTGCTTAGAAATTAGATTTTTATTTAAGTCATATGTTTTGTTACTTCTTTTTTTTATGATTTTATTTTGAAAGATTTTTAATACACAAAAACACATTGAACAATATGAACAAAATGGCCATCTCATTATTTATGTATTCATAGATTTGTAGAACTAAAGTCTGGTCTTTGTGACGTCACATAATTAACCCATTTCTCCCATCGTGATACGAATACTTCCAGGTTACGGCTGACGTATGCTGTTATCCTCTCCATCTTGTAAATGTCCACCTACTTATTTAGATTTGGTCTATCCTGTGACAGCCATTTCCTCGGGATAGCCTTTTTACCAGCCACCAGCAAGATATTCAATAAATAAATGTCTCTTTTCAGACATTCTTGAGGCAGAAGTCCAAAAAATCAAGTCTTACTCTCCAAAGGAACATGACATCTAAAGATATCTTGTAAGACACCATGAAGCTCTCTCCAGAAGTGTTGAACGACAGACAGTCCCAGAAAACATGACAATGATATGCATTTACATGTCCACAGTTTCTCCAGCAAGCTGGTGAATTACCACCATAGTGGGATTTCTGAGAGGGTGTGATAAAATACCTTATCAGAGTCTTCCAACTAAACCCTCTCCAATTTTGTGAGCTGGTATTTTCCATTGATGCATCCACATTGTTGTCCATTCTTCCTCACATGTGATTATCTCTACTTCCTTCTCCCATTTTGTTTTAATATATAGTGTTGAGTGTGTTTTGTTTTCTTACTTCTTAAAACTGATTTCTGTGGATTTGCGTCCATGCTGTTTTTACTACGTCACCACAGTCATGAATGTAGAGAACATGTATACATGAAGCAACAAAATTACAGATCTGTGTCTAGAATGATCTCTATGTTCTGTATTTCGTCTTAAGAGAGACAAATGACTTGTTGGAACATTCAAACCTATTAAAGAGAATATGAGAAATATCCTCAACATACAATCTGGTCCAAAGCAGCAGCAACACTGCAAACTACAGCCTAAGTATAAAAGTTATAAGCTCTACAAGGTAGGATTTATCGCCAGGCAATAAAAGTGGATAAACTAAACTGAGTAAGTGGTGATTTCACACTGACATTTCCATCCTCATGGCTGTGTTTAATAGAATCCTCCTGGTCGTTCAGGCCCTGCCAGGAGAATCAGCCAGGAGCACCACAGTGTCCTCTGGTGGTGAAAGGACAGACAGAGAGGACCAGCTGTAGACTATCTTTCAGTTAGTCTGACAGCGGCTGGATGTGTCGGCTTCATGTCTGAATGGTCACGTTTCCGTAAATGTCGCGCCATGAAGCTTTAAAACTTTTCTTCCTGTGACCCAGTAATTCAGCTGTTATCTTAGAAAAGGTTGCTGGACGAAAGTGTCTGAAAAATGTCGCATGTGCAACAAACATTTACAATTTTGAAGCACTTGTTGAAAAATAAAACCAATGTATGCTCTGACCTTGTGTACAGGAAGTGTTGTGACAGTGACTGACTATGTTCAGGCATGCATGTTGTATGGTTCAGTCAACACAACACCGTTACTTCCTGAAAACTTGATTTAGTTTGAAATGTGCTTCAGCTTTGAACCCACAAATTACTGTAGGAAGAAAATGGTGGTCACTGGAAAAAAGAGACTGCAAGCTTTCGTCTGGAAACACTGCAAGGATGTTCTTTCAAAACTTGAGAAGCCTGATTAACTCTTGGACTTCCAAGGAGGCAGGTCATTGGCAGGACATGTTTAATTGTTGTTCTTCTCCCATCAACATCAGTTTAATCAAGTATCTTCCTGATAAAATGTGGACTTTATTTATTTATTCATTTATTTATTTTTAACATAGATTCACAGTGTCATCCTTTGTTTACAACATTTATTCTGATTCTGACTAATCACTGACAACAGACAACATAAAATATACACATTTACATCTTCAACAGGATATTACGTCCATCACTGTTATATATTATAATTTATGCATATTTACATATATTACAGTGTCACATGTAGGCGTCTGCATGTTAATGAGGGTGAAAGGGCAGCTGGCTGTCTGTGTAGCAAGACTGGATTTGTTTTTAATGAGCATCTGTGCAGCCCAGCACCAGTGACCCGGTGGTGTCAGTGGCAGCCACAGCTCCCAGCCACCATGTCGTTGTACTGTTTCAACACCACGTTCTCATCGTCATCAAAGTAGAGCAGGTTGATGGAAAAGAGCTTATCGGGCACGCAGCACGGCGTCTCGATGCCCTTGATCAGCTTCAGGGCGTTGATGATGGACTGAACGGTGGCGTGGTTGGTGGGCCTCATGTTCTGACCCAGGGGGAAGGGGCAGGAGCCTTTGCAGTGGTAGGCGTTGTAACCCCTGGGAGATACAATCCAGCCTGACCAGCCGATCTCCTCAAAGTCGACGTACAGGGGCAGACGCTGGCAGGGCAGAGACACGCCTTCTTCCTCGCCGTAGTCCAGAGAGCGAGCGCTGCGGGAAGATGGGCCTGACCTCGGGGCCTGGAGCAGGGTGGAGATGGCAGCGGTATCGTTTGGATCTGGGGAAGGAAAGGAAACACAATGTCTGATATGTTTTAAGAGACACAGTGGAGTCCTCAATACAAGGGGAAGCTATGGAGTAGGCATAAAATAATTTGATATTCTCTAAAATTATACACTGTGAGCTAGGGCGGAACAATTAATCGATTTAAAATGAAAACCAGGATTTCTGCAATCAGCAAAACTTATATATTTTACACAGTGTGTCAGAGTCAGGATTTAAATTAACATATCTTGAATATCAGTGGCTTTACAAATTCTTTGTGTGACAGTCGTGCTTCTGATGGTATCTCATGTAGCAATGCTCCATCACATGTTCTCAATGTATCGCACAGTAAATATGGTAGTGAAGCTTAAATTTAAAGAACATATAGTACAAATCAAACTGTAACTGCAATATCTGTCAGAAATATTTCAATTAGATATTTTCACCAATCTGTTCAGCCCTGGTGTGAGCTGTGACAAAGTCAGAGCAGACTTCAAACAGCAGCAGATGTCAGATATTCCTTTGGAAATATGTTTTTTTACACTGATTAACTACTGATTGCTAAAATGGTTTGTTGGAGGTGCTGACAGCCGCGGAGGAATTCTTCTCATAGACTGATTACAATGCTGAGAAAAGAGCAGGGTGTCGGGAGGGCCTGTATCTTCTCTGGTCCCTGTAATTCTCATCTACTAGGCCACAAAAACTGCATGTACTTTTACTGTCATAACCTGATCAATCAAACGGAATTAAAGTTGACAAAAATCTCACCTTTGCTCTCAAGAGCAGCAGAGTGGCGTCCATCATCAGTGAAGAGAACCAACATGGGCTGTTTGCTCTGATGGTGACTGCGTCCTGAGGCAAAGCGGATCAGTTTCATGTCCATTTGGCTTCCTCCCAGGGTCCGGACCACCACGTGGAGCCCCAGGTTACTGCTTTCATCCATCATCCAGGAGCGGACCTTCAGCAACAAGTTCAGATCAGTCAAATCACACTCAGTGCTGACACTGTCCAGCAGTTTCTGTATGATTCAGGCAGAAGGTTGTACTTACTGCTTGTGTGATTGTGAACACTTCCCAGCCAGTAGAGTGGACCGGGATGAGTCGAGAAGACAGCAGCTTCTTCTCCTGTGTGCTGTTGGTTTTGCTGCTACCAAGCAGCTGATAGACACTGACCTGAATGAAAAGGGAGGACACAGTCAGTTTAAGAACCTCAAAAGGAGAGCTACATGAATAACATCAGCTCCTAAAGATCTGATCATTTGTTTCCTTAGTCTACATACCTGACAGAAGTGATGTCTGCTGAATGATCCCTGAGGCCGCAGCTTGAAAAGATGCAGCTCTGCAGTGAGAACCTTCTCGGTCCTTGCAACTGTTGACAAATTAAACCTGAACTCCACCTGTTCACTGCGCACTGCAATGGAAAGTATAAGATTAGGATCAGGCGTCATTGTATTTAATGTTCTACAGTAGTTTGCAGATAAAAATCAGATCTTACATTTGTCAAAGAAACTGCGCACAGTATTCCCCTCCAGAAGATATGGGTCCTTGGTCACACCGTCCACATCAGCAACCGTGTTGTACAAGTCGAGCATGTACTGAGGAGGCTGCTTGTGTCCATGGATAGCAGGAGGGTCCTCCATCCCAAAAACCTCCAGAAGTCTTTTGATGGCCGCTGAACGCACCTCCTGGGACTCATTCTCAGCGGTGAAACGATTCTCCAGGTAGTTCTCAGAAGGCCGCGCTGTGGAGGTGCACACGAAAGTGGCGAGGCTGATCACAAACATCAACATGTCTGGAGGCTGAGCTGAGTCCTGGTGCACCAGAGTCCACGAACCGCGCAGCAACTTGGAGCGGGAGTGACTGTGGAGTCGTGGAAGCTCGACTTTTTATATCGAATGCCCCTGTTCCCCTCTCAGTGTGCCCAAACCTTCGGTAAACAGCAGTAAAGATGCTATTTGGTCGCAAATGTAAATCACCAATCAGCGAATGTAAAGGGAGACTAATGGCGGGCATCACAAGGTGTGAAGCCGATTGTAGATTTTATTCAAGCCCATTGTCTCCGTGTCTGGCAATAAAGGCTCAAATAAAGTACATTCAGCCTTTGAAAAGCTGGAGTCTTATTGATCAGAGACTATGTTGTTGTGGGATGTTTTTCCTTTTATATATGATCCTGTAAAATATAAATCTGCGAACAGAAGAAGCTTAAGGATGATCTCCTGAGGACGCGTCCTCGCAGGAGGAGGTTAATAGCGCCACAATGAATCCATTAATTTAGAGTAATGGGCACAGCGTCTTAGGTGGAAACCAATTACTGCAATAAAGGGACGGGTGTCGCTGGTTACACTTGGTGAGATTTACATAACTGCTTATCCAGTTACAGCTGGATAATCATCAAATTTGCAGTTTGGTGTTCGACAGGGAGCCCCAAAGTCCAGCTGGGCCGACCACCTGTATGGCACTGATGTGATAGGATTTCTATCAGACCGACGAAAATAATTTCCTCTACACATTTTATTTGTTTCTTTGGCCCACAGTAAGCTTCCTGATTTAGATTTAGGTAGAATATTCTGCATTTATCGAGGTAGATAAGCTGAAAATGTGAATTTAGGGAGAGTTTTCCCCCCATCATTTCTTCATTATCATAGCAGAAATAGTCATGAAAGAACTGTAATCTAAGCCCTGGATTAGGTAGATGGATGTATTTGCAGCCTAAATTATGCAGTAAACCCGCTTGTTTTCATTTATTTGTCAAAGCCACTTGTTTTCTAGGAACCAGAGAAATTACGCACGGTGCCATTTGTCACCTTTCATCTTTACGCACAGTTACGCACGAGCAAAAGACAGGCTGGGGCTGCAAAAAGTTTGCTTCCTTCACCGTAATAAACATTTAGGAGATCAAAGTTTTTCCTACATGACACCTTGCAAGCAAGCTATAAAACTTTTTTCTCTTTTGATGACACAGAAAACTGAGACGGAAAGTGTTCTTTTCACACGTCGATAGCAAAACAAGGAGCAATTAACTGCTTGCACGTGTAGTGGCTGGCCTTTTAGGCTCCTTTCCAGTGTTTCTTTAAAGCTTCAATCAGACCCTTTGAAACTTTAGAAGTCTAGGGATTTGTAGTGGAACTTCATTTACTTCTAAAGTTCACCAAGACGGGGAAAAAGTCTGAAGAGGTCAAAAATATGAAATGCAATGTGTTATGATGAACCTGATATTATCTACCAGGTCTTGTAATGTATTGCTCCTGTTTCTGTTTTACATTCCTGTCTGGACTCAAAGCAGCAGTTGATACACTTTTAATTTAAAAAAAGGTTAACTATATTTACCTGTGAGTTAGAGAGAGCGGCACACACTATTTGTTCACCATTATTTTTTAAATTGTAGGCCATTTTAAACATGTTTCACATCTCATTTGCAGTCTGGGCCAACTGTGCAACTGTAAAATAAGAAGTCATTACAGATTGTTGTATTAAATTTATTACAAAATTATCATATTTACATATATTACATATAATACATTAATACTTTAGGGTAGTATTTAGTTGGGTTCTTTCATGCAGCCACAGTGGGACAAACTTTTAGTGGTCCCTGGAAGTCTGGAGAGCTGCTTTCCAGTAGAAGGCGCTGTGGCTAGTTCTGGCAAAGGCAGGAAGTGATGGAGAGGACGGTGCGAATCTGTCCATGCTGGTTGAGGAAGCTGTGGCTCTCATAGCCCTGAGGAACACACGAGCTGGGCTGCCGTTCAGACCACAAGTGGCAGATTTGTGGGTCAGTTGGACTACTGCAGCAACAAATGTGGAAACACAGGAGGAATAAAAATATGTTGTCACTGCAAGAGTCAGTCACTTGATTCACAGTGCATCTCCTACAGCTGTCATATTTACTGGAGAATGTACAACAAACAGTTAAACTACAGCTGAACGGTCATTCAGTCCCAGTGAGACATACATTAATGAAAGCACCTAAGGAGTTTTCTGCATTTGTGCAGCATTTATCTTCAGCTATATCAGTCTAATTATTTTATTATATATGATGAAAAATCTATAAGATGTTAAATCTCTCAGTCTTGTCTTATACTTCAGATGAGCTGACAATGAACAGTTGCATGCCAGCAAATATCTCAAAACAATGTAAAAGGTAGAAAAAAAGACATTTGGTGTGGGAATTAATCAAAGAGGCCACCATGCTGGCTGCAGACGGCGTCAGAGCTCACAGGCAGCTGTTATGAGAGGGGCAGGGGAGGTGTGTGGCGCAGCTGTGTTCGTACTTACCTGAGAAGGCATCGGCTTCCTGCAGTGCAGCCTCCCAAACATCTGCCCACATCTATTTCCTGAGGAAAATTAGCAACACAGAGAGAGGGAGATGAGCACACAGCTGGTCACAAATATTGACCCAGTTAAGTTGGGGGTGGGGGGGCAGCTGCTGCTAATTGGCATGTCGGCCACTTTGATTCGACACCTGCAGAGCCATTTGTGTTTGCCCTTCTTCACCTCTGATGCTGAGAGACAACAAAAAAACCACAGCTGGGCCAAAGAATTCCACTTACATTCTTTCCATTAACTCATATCTTATTAGATAAAGTCATAAATGATAGCTTAGTTGTCTGGTATAAGAAAGTCATGCAGCTAGTGGGAGGTTTCTTTGAAGAGGGAGTTTGTTGAATGAAGGAAGAATAATGCATTGAAATCATTATTTGCTTCAGATATGACCCACAAACTCATTTAATTGTGGTTTTAATGCTGCTTCCATGCAAAAAAAAATAAAGCAGGGAATCACACACACATTTTTCTAAAGGGAGCAAAAACTTCCCTTCAAAGTGGAAAAGGAACACCTTGTTTGCACAGTGAAGTTGGTTTGTGTGTTTGTGGTTTGCTCTCTATTGCTTCAAGTGTTGCCGTCATTTTCTTATTTCCATTCTCAATACAAAGTGAATAAAGCTGTGCTAGAAATTCCAGCTCTGCTTCCACTAAAGTAAAACCGTGCATCAATAAACATGCAACAGACACTGAAGTCCTTCCCACTGAGGACGTGTGGGGTCAGCCTGTGGATTAGCTCGGTTAAATGCTGCCTTCCACATGCACGTCTGATGAATGACAATGCTTCGTCGCTGTCTGGCTCCCTGCTAGACACCCGTTTCCTCTCAGCTGGATGACAAAAGAAAGTGTGAGACTGGTGTCACACTCTTCTAGTGTTAAGCATACCATGCTAATCTCAGGAGGACCAGGGCTTACTGTGAAGGGCGCTCTTTAAAAATAAAGCTGAAGAGGGGGAATTGGAGGAAGAACTCTGTTTTAGTAATTGTTTCTAGATTCCACTTACTTTGAGCCTCTCTTCTTTGACTCCATCGGCATGGTGCACTGTTTCATAATAATACTCCACATATGGCACTCTGTAGCAGGTCTCCTTCAGCTCACAGGCCGCCACGGTCTGGATGAGATCCACTTTGTTGGGGGTTTCCACCAAGGCTGAGTCAAACTTAGTAGGAAGGCAAGAGAATCCCTCTGTGAATGATTGATAAAGAGAAAGATTTGTGCTCAATTACAATCAGTGAATCAGCACTAAACCCACAGAGAGCCCCGCCAGCAATGTATGAAAAGCAGGATTAGTTCTTCAGTCACTCCCAAACAGAAAATACCACGCATCACACCGTCTGGATTAAGTTGGTTTAACCCACATCAGTAATTCTTGACTGCAAGCACAAAGGCTGATTTTCATCACTCAATTACTTTAAGTATGTCTGTTCAGTAGCTCAGATTTACAAAAAATAAGAATTAAAAAGTAAGGACTTGTATTCTGTAGTGTATAGCTATACAGTGTTGTAATGTACATTTTTGTAGACTAAATAAAAAAGCTAAACTTTATTTAGCTTTATTGGGCCTTAAACTTGAAATCCAGGCAAAATGTGACCAACATAACTTCCCATTTCCAAATTCTGCATTTGATTGGCTGCTTCATGTCTCGTTTTAGTTACTGCAGGCAGATCACACACACACACAAACACACACACACGTACCTGGAGATCCCTTGGACCGGGAGCATCCTCCCACGTCTATGACCGTCTCATACGGTGTGTCCGAGTTGTACGTCCTCAGTGCGGGGACGCGGATGCACTGGCTCAGCTTGATCTCGCAGTGACACTCCTCGATCACCTCCACCTCCCGGGGACCCTCGAACAGAAGCACCCGCTCCACGCGCATCCCGGTCGGCTCGCACACCTGGTTCATCCCGCAGGACGGCAGCTGCCTCAGCGGCTCCGAGCTCTCCGGAGCGGCGGGTCGGCGGCTCCTCATCTGTAGGGAGGGACAGTATTTAATGTCTCTGTCAGACAAGTCCCGACATGTTTCTGTTGAGCAAATTATTTAGGTGCCCTATGTCAGTGGGCTTTATCACTCACTGTTTACCTGTGGCCAAACAAATGTTCTATCTATCTATCTATCTATCTATCTATCTATCTATCTATCTATCTATCTATCTATCTATCTATCTATCTATCTATCTATCCATCCATCCATCCATCCATCCATCCATCCATCCATCCATCCGTGTGTGAATAATACTAAACAATCTGTGTCCATATCACTTCATTGATAACTTCATAGAACAGCAGCCCTCCCAGATGTTGCAGCCCTCCCAGATGTTGCAGCCCACCCTTGTGGCAGCGTCAGGAACTGACACAGCCTCTCGCTCACCTTTTTGCTCCTGAGAAACTCCAGCATGGAGGAGTGTTTGGAGTAATCCTGCTGCCCTGCTTCACGGGATGGTCTCATTGTCCCCCCACAGTGTGACCTGCACATTCCCACGTCCATGCTGACAGGACTCCCAGAGATGTCTGATGGAGCAGAGACAGAAGTCAGAGGTCATGGCTTTAACTGAGGATTCTGGCAACACGTGAGAAGACACCGTGTTTTAGTTTCTGTTGAAGGCATGGAGACAGATACGTTGGTGCGTATAAACCTGCCCACACTCTGAGGCAAGAATCCTTTAATATGTGGAGGAATGTGTTGCGTTACCTTGTCCAATATACACAAAGTGGCTCTGCCTCTTGCAGCACACCCTCTGTGTAAACAGGTTTCTGCGATCAGTGTGTTTGCTCAACACTACCGTCACTGGAAAACACAAGATGGACATACGTCAGTGCCATCAGTGGCTTTAAACAGTATCACACCATAAAGTAGAATCATTAACTATAAGCTCACCAGTATACAGTTTTCTTCCAGTTAATCTAAATAAAAAGTCCTAATTAGGTGATATTTGTCATTAAGGGAAAATCATTCTTGATTACTGACTAATATCTTTATATAACAGATGATGATGTTCAGCTGGAAATGTTTGTCTGGGGTTTACATGAAAAAAATAAATATTTGGTTAAAAGGAACCTGAATTGATCCCACCTCACTGTGCAGTCACAAGAACCTGAACGCATCTCTTTGCATCACTCCTTCTTCTAATGCACATGTTTACACATGTTCTATCACAAGTCATTAGTAAGTATGTTTGAGCCAACTGGTGTCAGTCCAGTCAGTGAGTAGCTTCTATTAATGTGTCCCAGCTGCAGGAGAGCAGAAAAAGCAAACAGTACTTACAGGTCAGGTGGAGGACACACAGGAGGAGAAGGAAAGGTCGGGCTCCATCCATGGTTTCAGTTCCGATCTGCTCCTCAGCTGCCAGATCCTGAGTGTCCCTCTGCTCACTGGTGCCTCTGATATTTATATGGGATCAACTGTCAGTCCCAAATGTCACCCAAAAACAAGGCCTAAAAATGGTGTGGAGTCAAAAAAAGTGAGAGCTAATTAAATTTCCATGTTAAATGCCTCGTGGGATGGAGCTCCTACAGTCCACTTCAAAGGAAGCCTCCACAGCCTTTCTGCTTCTGCTGCCAGGAGACCCACAGCTCGAGTGTGTCGACCGGCCCGAGCTCACCCTAATGAAGTGCTTAAGTAGCCTTGAGCCATTAAAGCGTCGCTCAGTCAAAGGCATTAATCATCTTTTATCTCAGGGGGAAGGTGTTTAGCACCTCGGACTTAAAACAAAACCTGGCCCAAACACATAAACAGGATCAGCATGGGGGCCCGAGCCTCCCCTTCACAAAACTCCAGCACCTTTGTGTTTATTCAACATGACACCAAATGGCCAGACCCCTCAGAGCTGCCCTAAAAATCTCTGCTGCTTCTTCTTCTCCTTAGAGAGAGTGGGAAGACTAGGAGCCAGAACAAAACACTGTTTATTAAACTGACTTCTAGACATAAGAGTTTATGTCTCTGTATTTTCAGAGATTATACAGAAACTTCACTTAGAGCACAGGCAAAAAGGCTAAGAATGCATTTCGTGTTTTGTTAGTTCTAATATTATCTGAAAGCGCCAGCCTAGCACCTCAGTCATGTTTGCTTGTCAGGCCTAATGTTCTAAAAACCTTTTCTTACCAGGGTAAGGGATTTAGCCATGTCGTGATCTTTGCTTTGTACTGTTTTACCCGTTCTTATCTTAACTAGGTGTTAGTCTGTCTTTGAAGTGTTGATGTGATCCCCTCATTTACAGCGGGATCAACAGATCATCATTCGGAGAGCCATCCGCCCTCAGACACCTTGATTAAGGCGACACCCCCACGGCAGTTTCAATTGTTGATTCCTTTCATTAAGTTCCAAAAAATCTCATTGAAATTCTACCATAATCCTGGTGAAACCCATGTTCAGTCATCGTAACTAGTTGATTTAATTATGTAGATAGTATAATATGTGGTTCCCAGAAACCTTAAAACTCTATCAAGATGACCACAGTTGGTTTTCAAAGTAGGTTTCAGGTCTTAAAGGAGGTTACTAATTATCATTATTATTATTACTATCCAACATCTTATCCACAGGGCTCAGGAGATATCAAGTTTAATGCTCACTGACTCACATCCTATTGAAACCTTTCACGGGAGATTGATAGTCAAACATTGAAGCAGAAAATCAAATGCAGTGTTAGCGGTATTTAATCTCATCACAAGGCCCAGCAGATGCAGTTTGCTCACTGCTACAGAATTTAGATGAGGAAATTTTCTTTCCGCACATGTTAAAGACTTTAAGTTGGGGTTGAAAGTTCATTCTTGACCTTGGAAACAGCTAAGTAAACTCCCACAAGGACGGCTTTGTGATAAGAGAGAAAGCTCCAGAGCAGCTGCTTTATGGTGAGAGTGTTTGCCAGCTGCTGTTTCCAAGGTCAAGAGTCTTTCAAACTGTTGTGTATTTGACCTGCTTTACAAAATTCCTATGAATGCATAAAGGTAATATCTGTTTTAAACACGTGGATACTTGGAATATGTTGAGTATATTTTTAAATGATAATAATAATAGTTTTATATAGCGCCTTTTCTAGACACTCAAAGATGCTTTACATTGCATTATTCATTCACTCCATACTCCATGGTGGTAAGCTACATATGTAGCCACAGCTGTCCTGGAGTAGACTGATGGAGGCCAGGCTGCCAGTCTGCTCCATCGGCCCCTCCAACCACCACCAACCACTCACTCTCACATTGCATTCACCCAGACTTCCTGGTGTTCCCTCACGATCTCCCATCCAGGTACTGACCAGGCCAAACCTCACTTCTGAGATCTGCCGGGATCGGGCATCCACAAGGCGGTATGGCCACAAAATGGATGATTAAGTATCAGTAAATTGGCACAATCTATTTTTTTCATGTAATTCTGCCCATAGAGTGGCTTGCTTAAACAGTTTCCACACCTTCAAATTACAACATCTGAGGTGATAGGCTCATTATGTTTACCATTATACACCTGATTTTCTATCCTCAGTCATACATTTTTTTACTTGCACCACTAATGAACAGTACATTTCTTAGAATGGATATTGTGGCGCAAAATAATCTTTAGAAAACCATAGGAGTAATCACACCTCCTTGACTGCGGTCTCTCTTAAAGACTGTAATTCAACATTGCACGTGCTGCGTTGATCACTGAGATTGTGATTGGATTATAGTGAGTCATTTGTGACATGAACAAGCAGCTTATAGCATGATGACTGCTAGACAATCCTTGTGTCCAGTCTGGGTAGCAGAGTTAGATAGACATCAGTATGGCTGTGATCACTGTCTGGCCAAGTGTCTGTCTGGTGTCACGGTCAGAGTCTGGGTCACTGTGTGAAGCCCAGTCACAAGGGAGCCCTTAGTCACCCTCTATGCTCACCCCTTGAGCTTCTGGCTGAGCTAAACTACCTGTAAAATCACATTTTTCTCATGGTTTGGTGGAGAGATGCTATTTGTTATCAGTGCAGCCTTTTAGCAACACGGTAATTATTGCAGCATTTGAGAGTTAATTTGACAATATACTTAATTTACAAAGTGGAAAGGTAACCAATGGGTCTCCTCATGAAAGCCTACAACCAGAGGAAACCCCATACAACTGAACCACTGATGCACTTCTCACCTTACAGCCTGACGACCCCTAGCAGTGATGATGTCATATGCAGTGCATTGTACAGGTAATGTCATCAATGACCTGTTCAAGGACCTGTATCAGGTGGTATGTTTGAGCCTAGGGGTTGAAGAAGCCTTGACTGTCTGCATGGGAGGAGCCCAGCACTCAGGGATTATCGGGTGTTATGTTGTAGTTCTGGATTATACAGACAGCACTGCAGCATAGAGTGAGAGCTGGGGAAGAGGAGGAGTTCCACCGTAGCAGTAGCTGGACAGGCAGTTTACTATCTAAGAAGCATCCTCTTGGAGCCTTTTTCCTGATGCATGCAGATGATGTTAAATATATTTATATATCATGCTGCTCACATTTACTCAGACAGCGTTTTTCCTGCAGCTTTTGCTTTGTGGAAATCTGTTTTCTTAGTAATTTACCACTCTATTATTTTCTAAAATCCCCAAAAAGACTGAAAACTAGGAAGAACGGAGTACCTTCTGGATAGGAATCATGTACGTGAACAACAGAAATAATAGCATCAACAATGAAAGGAGTAAGAAGAACATAAAAGGGAAAACATGTGAGTACAGATACAACACTGTTCAATGTAAGCTGCATCATTTTATGATCGGGTTACACCTTGGTTACAGTGCTGAAAGGAATTATTCCAAATAGCTGCTACTGCATCCCAAAGTATCCCAGCTTCATTCTTTCCTCCATCTCAGGGGCTCACTTGAAGACCACTCCATGTCAGGAAGAAATCTTCCCCCTTCAGTCCCCGAAGGTGGGCAAAAGGGTGGAGACGAAGGAGAACAGGACAGACGGCGAGGAGGAGATGCAGCGCACAGCGTTTGGAAAGGCCCTGTATGATCTGACCCATTCAGAGAAGGTGATGAATGATCTGATGTTTGGACGACGAGTGGGGCTTTACGAGCTGAGGGGGGAGATCGGCTCTGGCAACTTTTCCCAGGTTAGATTGGGAATACATGACCTGACCAAAGGTAAGATTTTGGATGCTTTGCCTCTTTTTTTTTGCATTTTCACAGCTTCAGTGATCAGGCAGCACATGTGGCTCTAGGTTTTAAATGACGCACCTTTGGCTGTGGGGACATTACTCAGGTTTTATTTGCTCCAGAAACGATCCTGCTCATGTTCATTTAGTTTTTGTTGGTACCATTAATTAATTTAGGAAGTTCAAAGTTGAAAAAAAATGTCTGTCCGTGTTTAACAACATGAATATATCAGTTTAACTGGTTAAAGGAGCAGTGTGCAGTTATAGTGCTTGTTCCTGTTCTTTGGCTCTACAATCATCTTTGTGATGGGTGTCAAAGTAATGACCTCAAAGTAATGAGAAATTAGTCATGGAAGGACACATCTCCCATATACTTCACAGGTAAAACATTTGAAGCAGTACTGCAAACACTGCCAAGTAAGGTGGGTCTATTGGATCACCTATATGTAATTAAATGGCAACATGCCAAAACCTGTTTGGAGAGTGATGACAGGACAGCAGATATGTAATGCAACGTAATGCTTGACAGCACATGTTCCTCTTGTATTTGCATATGGATTTTTGACTATAGAAACTGGTCTTCCAACATAAAAACCTCACGCTAATCTGAAGGTGTCATCTGTGTGGTTTCTAGGGGTCTTTTTTCTGTTGCTCATATTTTAGAAGATATGGAGACTTTTCTGCCAAATGCTCCGATTCAGAAGGAAACTGTCAGTTCTATGATAAATGTCCAGACAACTGGCTCATGGAAGACAGTCAAGTCAGATCAGCTCAGCACTTTACACAATGTAAGTCCAGTCTGGGTCATTCCAGATGTCAGAACATGTAGATAATCTCATCAGCCAGCCAGCCACTAATCCATACTGTTTCCATTCTTTGTGTAACACGGCAATGCTGATAAGCAGACACCCTGTGGGAATTAATAAAAGATGTAGATGGAAACATAAAGAAATAAAGACAAGAAAAGCTTTATAACATAAAGAACATTAAATGATGGAAAAGTAGGGAATAAAGTGTGTTAGTTCTTTGTTGCCTCACCACCTATGTCCACATCTGTCTTCACCTGATAGAAAGAGTGGCAGTAAAAGTCCTGGATAAAGTGCGTTTGGAAAAACGCTCGCAGGCTCTTTTTGCCTCTGAAATCTCTTGCATGGAGAAGCTGGCTCACCCCAACATAGTGCGCCTGTTTGAGGTGGTGGAGACACTGAAGCGGCTCTACCTGGTGATGGAGTATGCCAGTGGAGGGGAGCTGTTCTCTCGGATCAGCAGCAGAGGGCGCCTGTCGGACCTGGAGAGCAAGCTGGTGTTTTCACAGGTCCTGTCTGCAGTGAGACATATGGTGAGTCTAAGGAAGCCTTCAGGGGAACATTGTGAGCATTTGTTGAAAACGAAAGATGAGAGCTACAGCATAAAATTAAATAACCAATGATTTTAAAACCATAATTTTTATTTTAGTCCTTATGACTTGCGATCTACAGATCTCACACCTTTAAAAAGTTGTGCAGTAGAGCTAATTAAGTTTCTAATTCCCTTCTAATAACACCAATGTAATCTAAAACATGTGTTTGTTTTTCCCTCCCTTTTCCAGCATGATAATAACATTGTCCACAGGGACCTGAAGGCTGAGAACGTCTTTTACACCAGCACCTACTGCATTAAAGTGGGTGACTTTGGTTTTAGTACATCTTCCTGCTCCAGCGACGTCCTCCACACATTCTGTGGCTCGCCGCCTTATGCAGCCCCTGAGCTGTTCAAGGAGAAAGGCTACATTGGTCAATACGCAGATATTTGGGCGTTAGGTGTTTTGCTCTACTTCATGGTGACTGCCACTATGCCATTCAAGGCTGCTAACACAGGCAGGCTGAAGTGTTGCATCCTGCAGGGCTCTTATTCCATTCCCCCCTACATTCCACGATCATGCCAGGAAATCATTAAGGGCCTCCTAAGACCACTTCCTGTGGATCGCCTCACGATGGCACAGATCATGGCCAGTGACTGGATGAGAGGCATCGAATACCCCCAGGCCTACCCTGCTTGTAGAACTACACCTTCCCATCTGGTTGATTCTAACTCCATCCTCACCTCTGATGAATTAAATGTGAAGGCAATGCTGGAGGATCTTGGCATCACCAGCGCCCATCTTCTCAATAACTGTGTAGACCTGAGGAGCCCCATTACTGGGGCCTATCGGATTTTGCTGCATCGAATCCAGAAGAGGAGCTCTGTGGAAGCTGTGGGCTACATCCAGACATGCACCAATGAATCCCAGAACAGACTCAGATGGAGAGCCGGCTCCGATGGCCTGCTAAACACGCACCAGTCTGTGGTCTGCATCATCATGTAGTTTAGTTTCTAAAAGAAATAGTTCAGCAATTTGGATGATGGGCTTGTTTACTTTCTTTCTGACATGAGAAAATTGAAACCACTTTAATGCCTGTGCTTTAAGTATGAAGTGAGAGCCAGGAAGCAGTTAGCCTAGTTTAGCATTGCTACTCTAGCCCTCACCAAAGCTAAATACATACGTCTACCAGCACCTCTTAGGCTCACTAACTAATATGTTGCACCCTGTTCGTTTCATCAATACACAAACAGTAAAATCAAACCCAAATCTGTGGTTTTAGGGAGAGGGCATTCTGTTGCCACATTAGGCTGCTAAAAAGGCCGAACATGGTTTCATTTTAGAATCTGGCTGTGAAAACATGATCTTCTGACAAGCAGGCATGCACAGCGGCGTACTCCATGACCGTACTTGGCACTCTTTGGTCCACTAAAATAACATCAGAAGTATTTACAGTGTGAGCTACATTAAAACCAACTGAGTGTGAAAGTTCCAATGAGGGCTGACAATGACCCAGAAGTTCCACCTTTAGTAAGGAAGCAGGGGATATGTGGAAATATCAGAGGCCTCTAGCATTTTTTGTGCTTGACTTTGCCATTTTGATCATTACATCCAGTGTCCAGTTTTTAGGTTTTATGTATATCTTTTCCCAAAACCTGCATGTTATTTTTTGATAACTGAGAGAGATCATTTAAATCAATGTTGGGAAGCAATCTTTTCTAGAGAAGAAACATGGAGAAAAAGGTAGTCATTAGCGGCAATAACCTATCAGTAAACCAACAGAAACAGTAACAATCAGCATGAGAGTAGTCACGTTTGCTCGTCTTACCAGTTTATTTGAAAGAAAAAGTCATAATCAACATTGAGGTCATAATAATTCTGAACTTTCCCAAAATGTCCTTCAATGAGAATCAGAAATTTAAATCTGATGATGACAGAGTTACATTATATTTTTCTGCTGAATTGTGAATTTTGTTTTAGTTTTTAAAATAGCAAACATATGTGCGTATTTGCACTTATAAATATTTTACTTTTGCTCTTAAATATATTACAGTGAATCCCTTTTGCCTGCCATGGAGCACCTGTACTGATAAACAATGACAGCCCTCACTACATTCATGATCCTCCTAAGTATCACATAATAGGACAATACATGTGATTCACTGCATTTGCTGCTCTGGCTTATAGCAAGTTTTGGTATGAGATTAGGCTGTATAAAATATGTCCATAAATAAAATGTCATTTCCCAATGACTTTGTGGTGTGTATTGTTTTACAACTGCTTTCATCTTCCTTTTTTATTTGTTTCCCCTTTTTATTCCACCTTCATATGAACCATGATTTATATTTCCATCATACCTGACAATCTTGGCACCAAACTAATACAAGACACAAGCCTTTGCTCTGACTTCATGATTTCTGTTCTTCGAGCCTCCTGTAATATTTTACACCGAGTTTTCTCTATTTCCAGTCTCCGTCGTCTCATTTCCTGTAATTCATCACATTTGTTTCATTGTAAAGTCATTTTTTCCCCACATGTTGTTTTCATACTTTGCTCTCATGGTTTTTCCCCTTGATAAAAAAAGGGTAAAGTTTCTGCTCATGCTGCCAGCCAGACGATCTTTCCTACCCAGCGTGCAGAAACAAAGCACTCAGCCCCATTTGACAGTATTGTTGTGATATACACAAAAAGAAACAGCGTCAGCACTGAAATTCTTTTCAAGCTGCAACCCAATTCTTTCACCTCTGAAAGCAGTGCATCTATTAGTCATCCTCACTGCAATTTTGAATGTCCATCAATATTTTATGTCATTAATGTCTTTGTAATCATTAAGCATTTGTCAACCGATCCATCACCTTTGCCTTTGAGGTAAGTTGGCAGCATATCCAAGCAAATACTTCAGGTGCATGTATGGAGGATTCTCTGGATTAAAACCTTAATTGCCCTACTTTTAAAACGTTTTAACAACAATACAATTAATCTCACCTCTCTCTCATGTGTACATTCACTTAGAAGTGTTCAAACCTTTGCTTTAATCAACAAGCATCAGATATTTAACACAGAGCAGTGCAGTAGGCCTGCAGGGGCGTATACATTTTCTATTGAGACATATTTCCAACAAACACCTTGCCTTATCTTGCTGGTTGCAAGACGAAGCCTCTCCAAGGCACCAACGTGTGGAAGTCATCAATCTCCCCAGATGGTGAAGTCAAACAAGCTGAATTACGATCAGTGAGATTTTATCAGCTGCAAGCCCCGGCAGTTCTTGTGAATGTCCATGGAGATGAGAGCAAAACACACACAGATCACTGGGTGAATCCAGCTCTGTCAGATAAAGTACTGTTGTAAATCATCACTCGTACAGGTAATCTCGTTCAGGTTTTGTCTGTGCCTGAGTTCTTTCTGCAGATTTCTTTGCACTACGGTGTTTAAATTTCACTGACTGTTATTTGCTGGATCTAACTAGTTTAGCATTCTGTAAAAAACAACACAAATGCAGCTGAAGCCTTCATTACTGATCCAATTTAACGCTGTCAAAGAAAAATAAAGCATGTAGTAGTAGTGATAAGTGTGTGTAAAGCAGCGAATGCATTACATCCACATATGCTTTCCTATATAGGACTGGTCTATTTGTACTGAAGCACTGTAGTTTATTGTTATAGTTTCACTCCTGAAACTACTTATTCATGTAAGGCTAGTCAGACGTCTTCTGATTCAAAAGAGTTATGTAGTAGGTTTTATTGTGTAAGTGTTTAAGTGCATTTAAAATGATAGTGCAGTAAGATTTAGCACAATAAAATTACAATAAGGTGGTGCAAAAGAAGCCTCATTAAACTGATAGAGACCAGAGCTGTGCAGGTAAATATTATGGGGAGGTCAATGTTTCCAGTCGTTACTACGGTATAGTGGTTTGTATTTAAACCAAAACCACATGCTGCTGAATTTTCATCACATCAAATCATTTTATAGAAAGGTTGCTGTCAGTGTACAGCTGAAGCTCAACAAACTCAGTAATTTGTATGAGAAAGATGGGAGTGTGTTCCATTTTTCTCTTCTCTTCTGAATGGGCCAAAAGAAAAATATCAAAGCAATTATATGAACAAAATGATAAACTCTTCAACAACACTGTGTGAGGGATGGTAAGAAAGTAATGCTTTTATTGAAACATAGTTACTGTAATAAAACCTGTACACAAAATAAATGAAAACACAGACAGTTAAAAAGTTTAGAAGAATTTAAGACAGAGCTTCTCTTTTTCTATGACACTCATTTCCAAAATTCATTTACACATAACAGCTGGTGTGTTCACGTAAACATTTGATATTATCTTACTGCACACATTCTGGAGTAAATAGCTAATCTAAATGTTACATGTCATTACACTCCATCCCCACTGCTATAATTAAACAGCTTATTAAATATCTGATGTCTGAAAAGGCAAGAGAATGATGACAAATGTTTTCACTGAAGCAGCCATGCATTTAAAGGTTTTATTTGTATTATCTTGTGACCAGTTGGTTCTAAGAGCCCAACTCAGAAGTAGTGCTGCTGCAACTCGACACAAGCGTTTGACCTTTATCTTGTGCAGAGTGAAAGCAAAAGTAATGCTACAAGATTTCCTTGGCCAGCGTCCTCACTTAGCTTCCAGTAAGCCACCATAAAACTGCCATAAAACCGCTTGTTGCTTAATAATAAGATGGCAGAGGGCAGAATGATGAACGATTGCAGCAGGCAGCCACCTCAGCCTCTGTTCGAATGCCGTGGATGGTACTGTCAGGGACAAAGACATCAGTTTGAACATCACTTCACACTTTTTTTTTCTTCTTTTTTTTATGAACAACACCATCTTATCTTCAGGGCAAAAAGCGCCTTCAGTGATTACCTTCCTGGGAGGCTTCCTGCTGTCTTTTCTGGCTTCCCTATCATCAATCCTCCTCATCAGGTCTATGACCCATTTCTCTGTGGGGTCTGTGCAAAACATGCGCCCCCTCTTCATGGTGAAGCTAGTGGAGGATTAATACAAAGATAGTAAACTTCTGTTACAATAAGAAACACTGAGAGATTTGTACTGTTGATCACTTCAGCTTCAAAGTGGATGTTCTTATTGTCTGTCCGTTTGTACCTACATTACAGCAGGGATGTTACAGCCTCCATCTGTCTTCTGCTCTCTGTACCTCACTGCATGCTTTTGAGTGCTGTGGCTCATTTTCTTCACATACTTCAGACAGCAGTCATCATAGGACACTGAAAGATCACAGATCCAGTACAATTCAATAACCCCACATTCGGAACAATATACTAATTTGCACAGCTTGTGTAACCTGAACAAAGTCGACTAAATCAAGTCAGTTCATTGCGACAATTGACACAATCAGGAAGGGTGAAGATGCTGAATAAAGTAATAAGCATACAATCAGGCTACATTCACCCACGCGGGTAATTAAGCAATAAACCAGCCTTGTTGACCCTTATTTTATCTTTGTTGCTCTTTATTGCATGCAGCAGATGTTGCAGCCTTTTTAGATACCAGTTGTTCTTTTACACTTCCTCACCTTGTGCCAAAGCAAGGCAGACATTAGAAAGGACCAGCATGAAGAGCAGCGTGTTGAACCGCATGGTGAAGTCTGCAACGGCAGCTCTGAAAAAAGAAAGACAGAAAGAAAGTTTTTATCTGCAATCAGCCTTATCACTCTGTGATACTTGTACCACACCTCCTCCCATGCTGTCCTCATTCACATCTGACAGGTTGAACCTTGAACAAATATTTTCCAACAGCTGGCTTTGTGCTGCCTCTATGTATCTAACACCTTTAAGCCTTTCAATTTTGACGGCTCAGGCTGGTTAACAAATCTCAATCTCCTTTTGGCTCTTATTGAATAAGGCAGTCATGACTCCTAAGTAAAGTAAGTAAATTCTAAATTGACACACTTATATTATACACACTTCTACTTGTATTCACTCTGAGTCCTTATTTTATGCTCAATGTGTATTTTACTTTTTGCCCTAAAATCAAAATTTGAACCAATCAAGAATCTACTGATCTACTGATTACATTACGCTGATGTCAGTTAATTAGTGCCGTCATTGATGAAATAAGATTCAATAAAGTAAAAGTGCTGCAGATGTTGCAAAACCTACTGAAACTAATGACAATCACGATGTAATGACAGGGTCTCTATGACAAAATTCACTCACCTCTAGTGCTCTAGATGCAGCTTGCAACTCTCTAGTCTTGTGTCTGTCGACCTGTGCAGGCAAGACACTCTTATAAAGCCCTCTAGGGCACTTTGCCAGGGATCATATTTCCATAAATGCACCTCACCTTTGTACCTCTCTCATGTTTCTTCTTCTTCTTTCTATTTTCAACTCAACATTGATGTGTTGATGCGTTTTTTGGGTGTCCCTCCTAGAATAAATGATGGACTTATGAAGGATTTTGTGTGATGCAGAATCAATTAATTTGTCTAACCATGCCATCCCCCCCACCATGTGAAGTTTTCATAGAAAGACAGTTGGATATATTTGTAAAAAAAAAAAGCACTACTACAAAGATCCTGTGCAATGACAGCTAAATGCTTAAAAAGTTGCAAGTGCAGTTATATTCCAGCAACATGCACGTGTGAGATGGAAGGAGGTCGCACATGTGTCTTTATTAGACCACACATCAATTTAGAAACTGAAAAAAATCCATATCCTACCAAGTTATTAGCTCCTATGTTGCCTAAGGCTATTATAATTGGAGCCTTGCCTGTTAAACTCTTTTAAAGGTTTTACAGCCCCTTACACTGACAGTTACATATTGAGAAACAGAGTCTTCCATAATGGCTGTTGAATGAAGGTATCAAGTGCACTCGTTCTTGCATAACTTGTTCTCAGCTCTTATCCAAAAAGTCCACCTGAAGAAGTCAATGGACGTAGGAACAGCGTTCAGTAATTTGTAAGGCATTACAGACTTGACAGTTGAACTCTTGTGCTAAGATATAACTGCTGAATCTGCAGAAAAGCATCTCACACGGCACAAGCTGCTTAACTTTGAAGTGGATGGGCCACAACAGAAAAAAGACCCTGTCAGGTTCCACTCCTTTCATCAAGAACAGAGATCTGAGGCTGCTCACAGTCAAGGACCAGAAAAACGAGGCCTCCTCTGATGGATCTCTATTTCTGCCGAAGCATGCAGCTGGTCGGCACAAAATCTGGTGTCAACAGCATGAATCCATCAACCAAACCTGTCTTGTGTCAACGGCCCAGGCTGGTGGTGCTGGAACGGTTGGGTAATATTCTCTTGGCGTACTTTGGCTTACTTTATACCAATCAATCATTGTGTGAATGCCACAGTTCTGACTGCATTGTGGCCACAATTTACCCTTCTTCTAATGGTTACTGCCCACATGATATGCACCATTTCAAAAAGCAAACACTTTCTCAGATTGATTTCACGACAATCACAATGCAGTAGAGTGGGAGATTTGAAGAATGAACATGCGTCTGACAAATCTGCAGAAATCATGTGGTGCAATCATGTCGGCATGGGCTGTATCTCACAGGACTGATTCCAACATCTTGTGAAATCCATGCCCTGAAAAACTGATCCTGTTCTGAGAGCAAAGGTACAAAGGTAGGCCCTACCCAGTACTGGTACGGTATTTCGAAAAAAGTTGTCAGGATGTAGCTAATAATGTGATTTTCTGTTTTTTATGTAAGACATATCAGTTTGTCTTTTTGTAGTTTTTACTAAATCAGGGGAAGGAAATAACAATAACTATATATTAGGATAACAGTTAGTAAATTAACAGTTACTAATAGATAGATAGATAGATAGATAGATAGATAGATAGATAGATAGATAGATAGATAGATAGATAGATAGATAGATAGATAGATAGATAGATAGATAGATAGATAGATAGATAGATCTTCTTCCATGTATAAATGACGACACACATGCCTCCGTAGTAGTTATTCAAGTGTTTATGCCACATTTTATATAACATGCATTGGATGAACATTATTTTCATTAGAACTATACATTCTAATACAGCATGAGTCTGGTTTGGCACAATATGAAATCATTGCACATCTCAGCCATCCTTTCCTCTGGTGCATGTCACGGTAACTCACTGCCACGGAAGATGTTTCACCTCTCATCCAAGAGGCTTCTTCAGTTGTCACTAGTCAGCACTGGGTTGTTTCAGTTCTTTTTTTCACAGACAACCAGTCAAAGCCAACAGTGTTGTCACTGGTTTGCTGTCTAAGTTTAAAACATAAACACTGTATCTCATGTAGAAACCATGTGCTGGTGTAAAGGTTGCTGTTGCTCATTTACTTTTGATTGTGTGGAAATCCCCGACATGTGGTATGCAGGAGTTTTATGAGGCCATAAAGGCTGTATTTCTGGATCAATATAGTTCACCTGGCCTGCGAGCTGAAAACACAAAGATCCACATTGACCCTTGGAGCCAATCAGAAAGAGGAAATAACAAGTGGTTAGTCATTTTTTTAAAAGTCATAATTGTATATGTGACGTTATTGGAATATTTGTTTAGACTGATTAGTGAGTGATTATGTCCTGGGCTTATTAAAAGGCTAATTTACTGACTTAAATGTATTTTTATGCAACATATATTAACCTGATGTCACCACAACTTAAAAAATTGAGTTGCTGTATGTTTGAAAGAAGAAGAAACCTTTATTTTCATAAATACATTTTTATAGCATTGTGAAATGTTGTTTTCACATATTCCAGTTGGGGTCAGAGCACAGGGTCAGCCATGTTACGGCGCCCCTGGAGCAGGAAGGGTTAAGGGCCTTGCTTAAGGGCCCAAC
The DNA here is from genome assembly GCA_024666655.1 of Dascyllus trimaculatus. Taxonomy (NCBI): domain Eukaryota; kingdom Metazoa; phylum Chordata; class Actinopteri; family Pomacentridae; genus Dascyllus; species Dascyllus trimaculatus. The sequence goes on from CM045454.1 coordinate 31,341,083, forward strand.
AGTGGCTGCATTGGGGTTCGATCCTCTGACTTTCTGTTCAATAGCCCAGGGACTTAACCATTGCATCGCCACTGCCATCCATTATTTATACACCACTTAATCCTCTGCAGGGTCGTGGTGGGGCTGGGGCCTATCCCAGCCAATGCCAACTAGGGCGAAGGCAGGGGACACCCTGGATAGGCCTATCACATGGCTACACATAGAGACAGACAACCAAGCACACTCTCATTCACACCTACGGACAATTTAGAATAATCAATTAACCTCAGCATGTTTTTGGACTGTGGGAGGAAGCCGGAGTACCCGGGGAAAACCCACACTGCACAGGGAGAACATGCAAACTCTACTCAGAAAGATCCCAGTCGTCCTAACCGGGACACGAACTGGGGATCTTCTAGCTGTGAGGCGACGCTGCTAACCACCGAGACCACTGTGCAGCCCTGACTTCATCATGTTTTTCAGTATTTTCTTTAAAAACTTGACTCACATGTGTGAATCATCAGCTGTGCAGAATCAGATATAAGATAACGCATCTTCTTGAGTTGTATTAAGTCCTGAGAGTTGGGAAACTTTGCATTAAAAGCATTTGTCAGCACTGACGTGTTGCATATCGCAAGTTTTTTTTCCAGTTAACTCCAGAAAATAGGCGGCTGTGTCATATTCAAAGGGATTTTTTTGTTGAACGCTATGTGACAGATACTAATGAGCCTTGAGTACCTGAGTGGACATCTGATAGCCCTTCTCACTGTTTGCACTCTCCACCCATACTCACATCAACCCTTCAGTGAGGCGTTTCATCCTGCTCTTTTCATTTTGCCTGCGAGATATTTGTACTCACCTTAGTTGTTTAGTACTTATGAGCAGTGTGTTGTGTCACAAAGAAAGAATCAGAGAAGCACCTATCCTTCCCTGATGCCACCCAGGATCTGAAGCACTTCATCCACATTCATTGTGCTGTGATTTATTCATAAATTGCTTCAGTTTTATTGTGCAATGCTGGCCTGTCTGTGAATGTTTCCGAGTAGATGTGTGGGTTTGATCACAGTACAAATGAACTGAAAACTCATTGGCAAAACAACCTGTAGCCTCACAAAAATGAAAAAACTTTCTGGCTATAGATATCTTTATTCTTGGCTGTGATTGCATATTGAAAAAATCCTGATGGATTAATGGCACTGAATATTTGTCAGAAGATGATGGTCTACTGCCAAGGGAACTTGGACTCAGTCCGAACTATGATGCACTGTGTTGTCTTCGGCATTCCTTTCAGACAAAATGATATGTTGTTTTAGCCCTTCATCGTTGCTGTCATTCAGAATGCATTTGAAAGAGGACATCTCCGAGAAGCCATTTATCAGTGTGTGAGAAACTTTACTTTGGCACACAGTACAAAAAAGCTGCAGTATAGATGAACACAGAGCTGTCTTATGTGCTGTAGACTGAAGACACTGATTTAATATGTACTTCTTCAAACATAGAAGGAAGAAAAGAATTTAGTTTCTACTGGTTGTCTTTTTTTTTTTAAATGGATTTTGAACATCACAGGAGGGCATAGGGGGCAGCTGTGGCTCAGGTGGTGGAGCGGGTCGCAAGGTTGGCGGTTCGATCCCCGCCCCCTCGGTATGCCGAAGTGTCCTTGGGCAAGACACTGAACCCCAAGTTGGCTGGCGCCTTGCATGGCAGCTCAGTCACCACTGGTGTGTGAATGTGTGAATGAGAAACACACTGTAAAGCACTTTGAGAACCACTAAAGTAGAAAGGCGCTATAGAAGTGCAGACCATTTACCATTTATGTGTTTTCTGTGTTTGATGGTGACACAAACACAAAATCAGCAGTCTCTTTCTTTCTTTCTTTCTTTCTTTCTTTCTTTCTTTCTTTCTTTCTTTCTTTCTTTCTTTCTTTCTGTCTGTCAGTGTTGAAATGTAGCTTTAACAGTTTCTTAATCTTGGGGACTTAAATGCACACAGCAAACTTCCACATGACTGAGCCTTTACTTTTCATATGTCAGCAACAACTAAGCACAGAAAGAAAGAAAGAAAGAAAAAAGCTATAAAAGCACAATAGCAATAACAAACACAGGTATATTCCATGTAATATCAAAGTTATAATGAACTTACTGTTGTATTGATATACATTTTCTCTTAAATCAGGATAGACTGGGACGGACATTAGAATTTTAGAAGCTGTACAGTCATTGGTCATGGTGGAGGAGACAGTTTGATTTAACAGGAATTTGATAGAACTGTGCCCTTGTTTATTTAATTATACTTTGGCTGTAATCTTTAATTACGTCCACTGTGCAGTGCAAACTGGATGCACCGTTTCCCCAAAGTTAAAGTATCCATTTAACAGCAGATGTAAGTGAAGATGTATTACTTTAGAGCTTAAATGTTCCTTGATTTATATGTGGTGATCAGCAGTATGCAGTATGTCTGATTTTGTGTAGAAGTTTTTTTTTAAAGTATATAGATTTCACAAACACAACCTGATATTATGCCAAAGCTGATAGACAGTAAACAAAGAGTTTATTCACAGCCAACTTGGACATTTTTGGAGTTGTTTCATGGCACCATTGTGTGTCCAGTTTTCCTAGCTAGCATTTAAATTTCATTCTAATTTATTCAGTAGTCAGCTGTATTTCGCACACAGTGTCCTGAAGCTGTGCATTTCAAATGATACCTCTCAGTAGACAAGATCAGGTATATTATCACCAAACAAATAAGATGGTTTGGGGTTTTGTGGGAGCATGTTACATAATCCTAATTACCCTCTGTTTTCCAGTGAAAATCCCCCTGTATTTTTTTAGGTGTTATTTACAATATTCTGGAACAATAAGTCCGTTATGCAAGAGTCTGAAGTGTTGGAATACTTCAAAGTAGTAGATATCATTACAGAGATCTTACACACATCAGAAGGTCAGGAAGTCAGCTTTTCCCATTTCTAAAGGATTCTCAAGTTACAGTCACTTTTACCATTTTAACAACGCTACAGATCCTGCCACAGACAACTTTGTCAGTGACAATAACAAAGTCCAAACATTTGGCTTTAGTGTAATTAGAGCTAAGGAGAGCTAAGTTCTGCTATCAGGGTAAATGTGTTGACTGTGATGTACAATGGACACTGGCTACAGTGATGGATAAGAACAAAAGCGAAACTGTTATGGCCTAAAGCACAAGCCAAGCCTGTCTGACAAAGGAGGGTAAAATGTGGCAAACAGCATAAACACATGCAGCGGCTTGTTTGAGTTGAGCCTGAAGGGAAAGCTGAGGAGGGATTCTTTCTGAGAACTTTTGGTCAACAGCATTCAGAACAAACTCTTGTGAAATGTGCTTTATTCAGCTTTACTTAACCATACTTGACCTACGAAGACAAACAACTGGCTTGTGTTTAAGTGTGTGATGCATTTAGTCAGTGTTTTCTGCCGAACTCAGGTTTCTTTATCCAGTTTTTTTCTGGCACTTGGTCACTTTCAAATGTAAACATTTCATACATGTGTAAATCTGAGACCCTCAATTTACGAAGGTCAGACTTCTGATAGGAAACTGTGCAAGAGACAACAAGAGAGACAGTCCAGACAGGGCAAAGAGAGCACAATAAGAGTGTGTTTCATTTCTCAAGGAAGATCAGCTACAGTTGTAATTATTGTTTAATCCCATCCTCTCAAGACAGTTGAACAACCATCTCACAATTTCGAGAGGGCAGTGTCATTTTCTAGTGATAACAGGATAATTGTCCTGTTATCTCCCAGAAGAAAAATGTTGTTCTGTTCTGATATCAGGTGGAAACAGGGTTGCAGGTGGTCTGGGGAGTTTTACAAGTGCTATCAGAAATATGGTAGTTTTCACAATTATAGAAAGTAAGCAAATGGGAGTATGTCTCAGTTTAAAATGACATTGAAGGCTACTCCAGCCACCAGAGCTACTGCAGACAGCTGTTACTACATTAAACATGGGCAAACGAAAGTAGTGAAACAGTTAAAAGACAAATCAATGCAAGAACTGTAGAATTATGAAACACGAGACGTGATATTACACATGTCCTGTGTGCCATTAGATGGTATTTGCACGAGAAATCTCAGAGCCTAAATGGATGTTAACTTCAGGACACATCATCAGTCATGGACCTCGGCATCATGGAGTGTTTCCACTACCACAAGACACTCTCTCCCGAGGGAGGCCCACTGAGGGTGATCAAATCCCCGGTGTGTGTCCCGTAGCCAATTGATTGATTTGATTGGTTGATTAGTGAGTGGGTCATGTTGATGTTCTTGGAGCCCAGCGAGGGTCCTTCCGCTTGATCCATATCCACTGGCTGCTTCTTTTGGCCGATTCAGAGACTGATCTGATGGTCTGCCGCTGAGCTTGTCCATGGATGCCAAGGTCTTTCAGCAGCCTGATGGTTGAAGAAGCCACAAAACATCTGCGTCCCACTTCAACCGGATAGACTTTCGCATTCCATCCTCTTTGCTGAGCGTCTGCTTCCAGTTCTGTGTAGCGCAGTTTTTTGTACTCTTCAACTGAATTCTCTCATGGGACTGTGAGCTTTGTGATGTTGATGGCCAATATCAACTAGCATCTTCCAGTCCAGGTGTAGCGGCCTGTGTGAGGCTGGTCTTACAACTGGTGAAGGTTGTAAAATAATTACTATTGCGAATATAAAACTGGATAAAGGTTAAAAATTAGGTTCAAATTATATGTTATGTTGTGTCACTTTATGTTACACCCTGGCACCCTTGCCAGCCTATCGCAGGGCCAAGCACCCCTACGGACAATTTAGAATCATCAGTTAACCTAAGCATGTTTTTGGACTGTGGGAGGAAGCCGGAGTACCTGGTGAAAAGCCACACTGCTGGGATCTTTCTGTGAGCCACCACTGAGCCACCGTGCAGCCCTGATGGAATAGTCCAACCATCCAACATAAAACATTAAATTGTGCTTTTGAATCTTTTCTGGCTGAATAAGCTGACAGACAACATGTTATATCTACCTGTGTGGGTTCTCAGTAATCAGTGTCATGGTAATCCTAAAGGCTGCAATAGGACAACTGGACTTCTATTTTTTAAGAAAAAAAGAAAGGTTAAAACCACTTTAAAATTTCACTTTAAAGTGGCTTCTTAGAACCGAAGAGAAGGTCAGTTGTTCTACTGTATCTCTTGAAAATCAGTCTTTGTATTAAGCATTGTACAGGTATAATGACAGTCTGCCCTCTGGTGGCAGCTATTGTGAACTGCAATGACCTTACATAGCAAAGTGACACATGCACAGCAGCACACATGCAGATGAGTCTCATAGTCTGTGTAAAACACGAGGCTTCATGTAAAACGGGTGTAATGTCCGGGAAGGACAGACTGACATGGTCAGAATCAAGATTCAGGCTTGCTTTGATTACTGTCCTGCAGCAAGTGGCAGCCCTGGGATGGATCAGAGAAGAGTGGTTCTTTGTTTACAGTTCTGGGAACCAATCAGCACTGCAGAGCAGGCCCACGATGCTTTCATGTTTGATTCACAACATAATGAATATGGCCTCCATAAAAGGTACCAAAGAACCAATAAAAGCTGGTGTAAACAATCCTGTTTTCGGAACATTCAAAAATGCTTTGCAAATGTTTTATGAGGTAGAAAACGCATTCCGCATGTTTGGGAGACTTCTAATTGAGTCTGTTAAGGAGTCACTCGTGACATTACTCCAGAACATTTGCAAAAGCGCTTTAGGTTTTTGTTTTGATGTTTATTGCTATTTACTAGTTTATAGAGGATATGCCAATAAACAAAGATTTATCCATCACAGCAAACACCATATCTGTTTCATACATGTGTTTTTTTTAAAGCCTATTTCTCTGGGACATTAAAACCCATGAATCTTTCCACAGTGAGGTGACACTTTGCTACCATGAATATAAACATGATGAAGGATGTGGAACTGCAGCTGAATCCTGAAAGGTAAATAAATAAATATACTACTGTACAATGCATAAATAGTTTACAAACTGTCTATAAGTCTTCTCTTCCTTCTTCCTTCCTTCCTTCCTTCCTTTTTGTGATGCCAGTTCAACAACCTCCATTTTTGTGAACTTGCATGCTTCATGGACTTTGTTTTCTGTCAGACTGGCTCATTCATTGTATAATGTGTTGTTTCTGTGTTGCTCAGTCCAGTCTTATCATAGCTGATAATACTTGTAAAATGTGAGTTATCTCACATGCACTGGGCCTGTAACTACTGTAGTAGTAGGTTAGGTGACCCAAGCACACTCGAATAAAATGTGTTTTATTGAAAACACAGTGATAATAATGGACAGGCACAACTTTTGTGGCCTAAAAAATAGTACTGGAGAGGGCAGGAGGTCGCTCACTGCATTAGTATATGTACTAACAGGACCTTTACAGTTTTATAAATATGATATATAAATATGCCTCATGCCTGAATAAGCAGAGACTATATTTGCATTACATATTGTAGGCCTACAGCTATAATGCCTTGAGTCTGCTCCTCCCTCAAGATGTGTTGTGTCACCAACTCAACAAACTCCATACGGAAGATTGGGAAGTTGCATGCCTCAGAGACTTTTTTATTTTTTTTGTCCAACTCCCTAATTCATATCATAATTTGAAGTTTCTGAGCTACTCAGTAGAACCTTATCATAGCGGATAAAGCCTTTAAAATGTGTGTTGACTCACAGGGGCCTGTAACTGCTGTAGCTGTAGGTTAGGCTTTCCAAGCTGAACTTTCAGGCTGTTCCTTGGGGCTTTAATGAAACGTGTTTAATTACAAATATAAACACAATGACAGCCATGGACACAGCGTATTTGTAGCTCAATAACGAGCTGTGGAGAGGACAGGAGGTCGCTCGCTGCATTGGTAAACGGTGGCAATGTGCTCTCTGGGACTGAAAACATTGCTGTCTCAACTTGTATTATCTGCGCGGTGGGTTGTGGGTGTGTGAGCGTCGAAGTAAAATGGCGGACTTGGCAAACGAAGGTGAGTAAGTGGCAGTGTAAGAAAAACAATACAGCTACTGTGGCGATGTAAACGGTGCCTATACGTTGTCTGCATATTCGATAACTGAAATGAAGCGACTTGGTCGCATGTTAATGGCGACTTCAGGTGAATTATCGCTTCGCGGCATTTACAAGACTACAACGTTAGCAAACAAGCTAACAATGCTAAAGGCTGGGCTGTGGGTAATACCTGGAATGCCTCATAACGCCCTCGAATGCTGCCTACCACTAGCCGGCTTACCTCCTAACGCTAGCACCCGGCTATTTATAGTCAGTCTGTCTTGCCTTTTGCAGTGAGCCAAATGGTCTTATGTGGATATAAATCAAAACCTGTTAGGCCCGAGATGAAAAGCACAGCTTGTAACAAAGCTAGCGTGCAAGGACAACGCTGGTTTCCTCAACTTATAGGAAACGTTTACAGCGCGACATCCTTCTTGGTTTTTGATGTAGTTAGCGCTGAGTTGCAGGTTTGCTTGACGTTCGTTTAGGCGCGTAGAGTGAAAAACGTCAGGCAACAGACAATGCTCTGGTGTAATCGTTGCTTGTTTATTTATTTCAATCGGATCTGCTTGTCATTACATGTCTCTTATATTTACAGTAGAATTAATTGAGAATCTTGATGACATTGCTTGTCAGGCGAGATGACTCATGCGGGATGGAGCGCATTAGCAAGCTAACTATAGCCAGTAAGCTACACTGCGTTCGGCTTTAAGGAACAACCGGTGGTCCCGACTATTTGCTGGAAAGGGTCAGATAGTTTAAGTGCTAGCTCGTTAACATAGGCTGCGAACATCTTGAGCTACTTAGATTTGTGAAGTGATCATCAGTGTTGCATGCCGGAATTCTTAAATTCGTTAGCCATGTTAACTGGCTGCAAGCTGCAGATGGATACAAAGGTGGATATTAAATATAGGTCACACAACATTTCCACGTTATCTTGCATTATGTGTGTGTCATACGGAAACGACCGGTATTAGCCACGAGGGTCTTGTGTCACGATGGTAAATGTAAGTTCAGCAAGCAACTCAGGCTATTTGCTGCCGGCTACTTGGATGTTATTGCATTCATTTATGCCCCGGTAAGGCTCTCATCGACAACGATGCTACACCTGCTCAGTGTAAGAGGCCCAACCCAGACGAAAACCTTTGTCTGCTAACGTTATAGGATTACACATCTTACAGAGGTTACGGTGTGAAGGTAGATGCCATAAGTGGCCTGAGGTGACATCACATTGTCACCTTGCCGGGCGATTGCTGTTCCGGTGGGTTATGACAGTAATGTATAGAAGCAACTAAAGCTTGGTGATGAGGTTTATAAAATCTCGCCTTTCATTATAGAAGTAGCTGTAGTCGTTGTGTGTCCGTGTAGTTTGTTTGTCTGACTGGCTGATTCACGTGTATTCACTTTAGAATCTTTTGCACTTGTACATATTGTTTTGATATTTGATGAATGTGAAGTTTAGGTAAACATAATGCAATACCATTCATGCATGATATCTAATGGGATTGCATAATAAAGTTTAATATAGTCTGCTTTGACAGAGAGATTGACACTGACATTAGACATTGCGTAGCAGTATAGAAATGTATTTTCATAAGTCACCTTTTTAAGTTTGTTTTCACACCTCCCACTTTTAGATATTTTTGACTCCATTATATATGACAACTGTTGTAAACAGTCTTTAACACAGTGCAAGGCTCGCCAGAAGAATGTTAAGTGAAGGCAGACAGTCGGTTTTACTGTCACATGCCATCTATGAAATATAAGGTGTCCAAGGACACTTCACCATGTTTTGGATGACTTGGCATTATTGTGCATTGAAATGCAGTGCTTAAATAAGTGCTAGATGATTTTGCGGATTAGTATTGATGTTCATGAACTTCTACATCAGCACTCGCTGTACACCGTAAGTTAGTGCTTGGATGACCAGCCTAAATCTTCTCTTAACAGACAAGCCTGCCATAGCGCCTCCTGTGTTTGTTTTCCAAAAAGATAAAGCACAGAAGGTAAGTTTCTGTATGTTATTGAAGTGTTTATCAAGTCTAAAGCTATATTTTGTGGTTTTTTAGTTTATTTGTTCCAGTTTTAAGTTTGAACTGAATTGTTGAATAGCATGCAACCCAGAAAAGTTGCTGGCCTTAAATCTTTCACTGTCTTGCTTGTGTTGATACAGGATTTAATTTTAATCATTACACAACTCCAGACCTAATATTGTTAAGATTAAGTAAGCTAGTTTTGTTTTTCCATGTGTCCTTAATTTTAAAATGTGTTTGATGGCTGCTCTTTTGGAACAATTTAGAACTAAACGACTTATTGCAATCTTTTGCAGCGATCTGCAGAGGGCTCAAGTGCAGAAGATGGAGAAGGTAAATAAAATGTCCAAACTGGTCACTGTCTCTGTCCCTCTTGTGTTTCTAGATTTATTTATTCTGGAATATTACTAATATTTTGTCACCACTTTCAGATTCAGATAAGGATGAGGGAAGCTATATCCCCCCTGTGAAAAGGGAAAGGACCTCATCATTCCCACCACCCCATTCTGGTAAGGGCAAGTGGTGACTAAGCAGAGCATTTATTTTCTTGGTTCTTGCTTGTGGTGTACACATTGATTTGTATGCTGAGTGCAATGCCTGTCTGCTACTTTGCAGTTCCCAAGAACAATGTATTCATGCCCTCAAGTTTCTGCCAGTCTCCGACTGGGAACTCTGACTCTGAGCCAGGTGAGGTATCTAGACCACCATTAGTTTTGTTTCACAGCTTAAAGGCCCCCTGCAGTAAAATTCTTAGTTTGAAAGGTCAGACATATCATTTTTCAACAGTTTAGGGTGAGAAATACAATAAGTTGACTGAGATTCGTAAACAGTAACTTTTGATAGCGTAAGGGTTATGTCAGAAATCATTTTTGAGGTTGTGTATTTTCTCAAGTCATGCTTGCCATAATTCTTAATTCAAGGTTTGCATATCCCCCCTCCTGAGCTCGGCCGTCAAGTATCTGACTTTAGAATGTAAAGCACAACTTCCACAGGCATAACTGAATTTTGTAGGGATGATTTTAAATATAAGTGAATGTGTACTGAAGACATGCATCTGTTGAAACAAACAATAAATTACACTATAATGGGACTTTTATATATGTAGTGTAGATCTTTACAGTACTAGAAACTACAAAGTCAGAAAAATTACTGTGCCAGATTAGTGCATTCATTCTTCGACATTGTTGGCCACGGAGGCCTTTTTTTCATTTTGCCTCCGTTTGTGGTTTGTTTATTTTGAAAAACAAAACAGTCCTCCTCTTATCTTCTCTCTGGCTGCTCCAATGATCTGTATCAGTTTGTGTCATCTGTTACAAATAGATCATGCAATATACTGATCAGAGAGAAGTGGGGCACTTTTGTTGCATTTGCCTGCAAGGTTAATTGTCAATGTTAAATTGAACTTGCCAAAGAGGAGCTTTTCAAAATTGCCAGCATATCAGAAACAACTATTTTATTGCAGGGACATTATGACATTCCTATGTGTGCCATAGTTCTGTTCTGGATTATGATTGTTTGTTACCAAGTTCAGCTGAGAAACAAATTTCTAATGCCTATGTTTGAAAACTGCAGAGGTGAGCTTAATATTTGTCGCAGCAGAGGGTTTACTATGGTTAGATGGCGTGTCATGTCCTGGTAGTTGGCAAGAGTTTATCTAGTGCCCTTTTTCAGAGGAATAGCTTATTAGCTATAAAAAGACACATTGTTTAGTGCTTAGCACTGTCGCCTTACAGCTTGAAGGTCCTGGGTTCGCGTCCCAGCCTGGGATCCTTCTGTTTGGAGTTTGCATGTTCTCCTTGTGCCTGCATGGGTTCTCACTGGGTACTCCAGCTTCCTCCCACATTCCAAAGACAGGCTAAGGTTAATTGTTGATCCTAAATGGTCCGTAGGTGTGAATGTGAGTGTGCTTGGTTCTCTGTCTCTATATGGGTGGACCTGTGATAGACTGGCGACCTGTCCAGGATGTACCCTCCCTTTGTCTTAAGTCAGCTGGGACAGGCTCCAGCCCCCCGTGACCCTGTAGAGCACAGGTGTCAAACTCCAGTCCTCGAGGGCCACAATCCTGCATGCTTTAGATGTTTCCCTCTTCCAACACACCTGATTCAAATGATCAGCTCATCATCAAGCTCTGCAAAAGCCTGGTAACAACCCTGATCATTTGAATCAGGTGTGTTAGAAGAGGGAAACATCTAAAGCAGGCATGTCAAACTCCGGTCCTCGAGGGCCACTATCCTGCATGTTTTAGATGTTTCCCTCTTCCACCATACCTGATTCAAATGATCAGGATCGTTATCAGGCTTCTGCAGAGCTTCATGATGAGCTGATCATTTCAATCAGCTGTGTTGGAAGAGGGAAACATCTAAAACATGCAGGATAGTGGCCCTCGAGGACCGGAGTTTGACACCTGTGATCTAAAGCATGCAGGATAGTGGCCCTCGAGGACTGGAGACTGGGACACCCCTGCTATAGAGGATAAAGTAGTGTAGAGAGGATGGATGGATGTTTAGTGCTGGTGGGTCACTGTGCCTTATTGTGTGTAAGCCATATATGTAATGGCTTTCCCCAGACTACTCATTTTGTATTTGGGAGAAAGCCTTCCTTTATCCCTAAATGGGTATATAATGTAACAGTGTTAAAATACGACATGCGTTTGGCTCTGAAATCATCTACAGTACAAGTAAGGTTAAGTTAGGTGATGAACATGCATGCACAGAACAGGTTTTGGTCTCATACTTATTTCGCAAGCTCTACGCAGGGATTTGTGATTCTACTTGGTTAAGCTCAGGATCCACATATTTGTCATATTGCGTTTGGCAGCATACTGTTCACCAGGTACAAGATCTGGCTGTTGAATAAAGGGACTGATCCTTTAGGTCTCATTTTCATTCAGTTTTATTGAATATGAGCAAATTCAAATTTTCAGGGTTTGTTTATTCTTGCCCTTTAGTTAATATATGCCATGTGTGTTTGCACATATGTGCTCTGTTTTGACTTTTTTTAAAAAGCATTATTTAATAGCAACATCTCATCAGAATTTTTGTTATAGTTTTGGGACTTTACAATGAACAAAAAGTCTCAAATGTTTACAGATACATTTACTTAATAAAGATGATGAATTGGTGAGTAATTAGATGTTCAGCTATAACTTGCACAACTAACCTATTAAGCTACACCAAATGGAGTTACATAGGTGACATGCGTTAAGCCAAAGGAAAAAACATGGCCATTTTGTGTAAAAATGAGCAACCATGAGGAGGGAAAACACCCCTGCAAGATGAGGAAATTGTGGTAAAGCGAGGTCATGCAGCATCTCTGATTTGGAAGTGAGCCAGATTTCTGTAGCCGGGTAAACGTCAATGTACCTGTTACAAAGGTATGTAGGTGATCTGTGCCAACAAAGATGGGAAACGCAACAAACCTTTTCAACCATTTTCAAAAAGTGCCATGGTGATCGCTGCAAGTACAGAAGAGCCAAAGTCCATTATCCACAGCTGTTAGCAATAGCACCCAGCTTCTTGCGGTAACTTTTCTTCAAACCCCAGGAGCAGTCGCTTGTGTTTTTGTTTTTGTTGGTGATGTCGAGTGATATCTGCTGCAAAAGTCTTTTATGTGATAGGGATCAGACTGGTGGTTTTTCAATTTATAGATAACATTAAAAAAACTGGCGTGTGTTTGTTCATGTTATGTGGTTCTTGAAGTTAAGCAATGTGCAGTAGCACACATATATAGCATGTCATGTTGATTTTTTCTGTGATGTTAATTTAAAACCATTGTTGTGGTTGTAGTTAAGGTAGGGATGTTATACAGTTTTGGGTATTGAGACTATCATGTTATTTTAGAAAAAATAATTAAAACTGTAGCAAACCTTTATTTGATTTATTTAGGATTAAATCCAAACTGAATGTAAAGTTACCCATTGAAATTCAAATTAAGATATTCTGTTTACTCAACAGATCACAAAGTGTTTGATTAGTGAAGTCTAAGAAACACTGTTTACTGCCTCATTAACTGTATCAATTGTTGTGCTAATTATTAATATTGGTCAATATGGAAAGATATAAGATCATGTTTTTCGTTATATTGTTCCATATGCATGTCATTGGAGGGGGCATGCAAAACCGATCAGTTAATTCCCTGTCAATAATACCCAACCTGACAATAGTAAAATCACTTTAAATACAGCCAGATTTACATGAAAGTTTGTCTGAAACTATAACTGCAGCGTGACTTGAACATTGAACATGAATGCACCTGTGTTTTTGTAAATTCTATAAATTTGTTTATCCAATGTCAAATATGAAACTTTCTAATCAGTTTTCGCCTCAGTAGGTTAAATTTGAATTAGCAGCTCACTAGTGAGATGTTGTAGAGGAAGTTGTCCCTAGTTAACATAAATTTACCGGCTTTCACTTTAAAAAGTGAAAGCAGCAATGAACACGGCTGAGATACATTGATTGGTTGTGAAATTACTGCAATAAGTTTTGGCATTTTTAGGTCGTACTGATGGCAGTTTTGTTAATTTTGTTAAATTTTACTTTTTTAAAAAGGGTTTGATTGCTTGTGTGGTTGTTTTCTTTATTGCATAACTGTGTCTCACCCTTCTATGTCCTAAGAATTGCTGCTTATTAGAAACCGGAAATTAGGGCTGAATGAAAAGGAAAAAATGTCGAGTTGCTTTTTATTCTGACAGATGTTGTGTTTGCAATTTGATGTACAATTAAAAAAATTCAAGCTTCAGTTCAGTATTCACAGTGCAATAAATATGAAACATGGTGGAGCATAACTACCAGCCGAGGAGTGTCCGTCACAAAAAGAAGGTAGCATGTATTTCATAAACCCTTGGCACAACAGTTTCAACCCTGGGGCAGACGCACTGTGTAATGTATGTTCTAAATAGAAGTCTTTGTGATTTCTAAATGGAATTTTTTAAATTTCAAAGAATTGTTTAGACTTGGTGGAATTAAGTTTTGCGTTAGAAATTCTTAAAATGACACCTCCTTCTCCCCCTTTTATTACAAAAAATCAGAATCTGTGAACATGCAGTTATTTTTTATTTCATGACTGTAACAATTGGGTGCAAAATGTCTCCCACATCACTGGGACACCATCCAATAAATGTGCATTGCAGGTTTAAAACGCACTTGGTATAAATTGCCTGGTGAACCCAGTTAACATCGTCAGGAATGATCTCTTAAATGCTGAGGACAAGTAGGATACGTTTTTAACAAGCGTTTTTGGCTTTCTGGTTTAGCACTGATTAGGGCCAGGTCATGCCAGGCTAATAAAGCCACTGAGATCGAGAGGTAGAGGTAGAAATAGATCAAAGGCCCTAGAGCCTGCCATGTTACTGCACAAGAGTTGGATTGCAACACCACTCTTGAGGCTCTACAAGGGTTGCTGTGGTAACTGGCCCTGTGGTTAGGAAAGTGCAAAGTCAGAAGGAACTTACCCATTTTATGTTGCTGAATAATTCTTGCATATTTTTTTAAATCTCTACTTCCTTTTGTGCTTGATCTCACCAGAGGAGAAGCCTGTGGGATTTCGCTTAAAGCCACCAACTCTCATACATGGACAGGCACCAAGTTCAGGTGGGTGTTTGATATACTGCAGTTTGCATTAATCATTTTGTATTGTCCCACACTGAAATAGAGAAAAGATTTTGAACTTGAACCCAGACTTGCACACTTAGATTGGAAATGCCAATGATGTGTTTACACTTGAGCATATAGACCTAGAATATCGTGGTGTTTTTGAAATTGCAAGACATGTCGGCTCTGTTGCAGGCGTCCCAAGTCAGAAACCTAAGGAGCAACAACGCAGTGTCCTCCGCCCTGCAGTTCTCCAGGCACCACCCTCTAAATCACATATAGACACCAGTGAGTACAGATCAGTCACCTGCAGTCATTAGTAAATTTTCATGAAACATAAATGAAATCTTCTGTGTCTCTAAGTGCATAGTGTATTTTTCTTATGTCGTGCAGGCTACATTTCCATCAGGTCAGGAAAAAAACTAATTATTTTTCTCTGTCTGCATATCTAGATTCCACTTGTGGAACCAATGGTGTGAAAAAGTCATCAGATGGGGCATCGGTGACCCAGTCCCTCTTCCTGAACAACACAGAGCACTCAGCCACACTGGCCAAGTCACTGGTGAGCAATGTCTAAATCTCAACCTGGTATGATTAAGAGCTTCGAATTCAAAAAGTAATGTGATGGTTTAAGAATTTTTTCATCAGCAGTGCTGCTGCTCACATGTTAAGATGTGTGCAAGGTTAACTGTGTTCGCCTTGTTGTACATTTTAACTCACTGGGAGCTTTGGAGGCCATAATGGCTGCAGTAGTAAATTAAAAAGTACCAAAGAATTAAATGTGTCAAAAAAATTACTTGCAAATTTTTTGTTGAACTTAAATTAAATAATGTGAACATATTTAACAAAATATACACATACTGCAACTATCAAGACAACTGCATTGCTGCACTGTTCCATGTCCTTTGCTTTACTGACCTCAACTCCTACATGGTCACCATTCTTACTCGTTTTAATGAGCCAGTCTTTCAGACTTACCTTCAGTGGCAAATGTGACTCACAAGATGAGTGCCCACAACAAAGTTACATCAGCTTTTAATTTATTTATTTTTGAAGTTTGCATCTCAAGTGCTCGGGATAGTAGTTTAACCATTTAGAAAGCTGTGTGTCATTGTCCTGCCACTGTTTTTGAAAAATGAATTATAAATTAATAACATTTTTAAGAACAGGCTTTTAGCATACCATTAAAATGATTCTTAAAAGTGCCGACTTATTGGTTTGCACATAGTTTGTGAAAACAAAACAAACATTTTCTCTTAATTAATTCTCAAGTTATGAACATTACACATCAGAAAAGTTGGGAAAACCTAGAAATAATTAACTACAGATGTTATTTTTGCTTGTACAAATTTGCAGTATTATATACAAATGATTGAAAGTGTTGTGGAGTCATTTTGATGTCAATGGTTGCTGATGTAAGAGGTGGATGGTTATAATTGTAATGTGTATTTTCTCCAACAAATAGTTCAAGCACATATTTTTAATTTAGTGTGTAAATGTGCACAAACAAACAAATGTATTTACTAGTGCATCTCAGAAAAAATTGAACATTGTGAAAAAATTAAATATTTTCCATCAGTTATTGAAGAAAGTGAAAATTTAATATAAATATATTCTTTGCTAATTATATATAAAAGTGTAATATATTTAAGGCTTCTTTTGGTGTCATTTTTATGGTTGTGGTTTATGGATCATAAAATAAGGAATCCTATATCTCAAAATGTATAGAATATTTCCTAAGATAAATAAAAGAAAGGATTTACAATACAGAAATGTCCTGCAATGTTCATTTATACTGTAAGTACTTGGTTGGAGATCCTTTACCACAAATTACTGCATGGAGGCATGGGGGACACATGGGAACGTCACACTGGAGTTGACACGTCCGCGTACGTACTAAAACCACTGCGGCGTTCTACAGCCTCGGTGGCATACTACAGCCTCTGCAACTCTCGGCAGCGTTTGGCGACTAATTTTTTAAAATTCACTAAGAGATAGTATTCCAAATCAGACATCTATTTAATGAGATGCCCAAATAGGTGAATAATGCAAAATGCATTATAGCAGTATACAAAAAAGGTTGTGCAACATTGGTAATTCATAGGATTAACTGGTAACCCTTTAACTTCAGAATTAATGAATGTTCACTATGTTTAACTTAACCAAGCCAAAGACGTTTGCCAAGTAAAAGACTTTCCATTAGGAGAGGAAGATGGGTAGATCTACCTTGTTGCTGTATGCTGCCTCTCAACTCGAGTGATTTGACTGGCTGCTGCAAACACACACATGAGAACAGCCTATGTTGAACTGCTAAGCCGTGATGTCACTCTGTGTCTGTATATTTGTGTTTGTTGGTAGGGTCCTCGTAGTGTCATTCTATCTCCAGTCGGCTGCATACAGTGTAGGAAGTGTAACCTGCAGGGTTTTTTTTTTGCTAACATATAATTACACCATGTTGCATGTAGTGAACACTCACTGAGACAAATCAAAATGTTACAAGTGAAATTTGTAAAAACGCCTTTTTAATTTTAATAAAAGCAGTGTGAACAGTGTTATCTTAGATCTGGCAATAGATCAAGAAAGCCATGAAGCTGAGTAAAAGTTGACCCTGGTGCTTTTTGTTTCCTATTTCAGAAACATGAAAATGAGGAAGATGGTGCAAGTGATAACAAAGATGGAGGCAGAAGAGAGAAAAAGGAGGCAGATGTAGCAATATCTTTTGTGTTTGGTCAGAATATCAAAGACAGAGCAAAGGTGGGTTGCCTTTCATTGACTTTAAACCTGACTATGACATACAGTGAGGTACAAATTTGGATCTTGTAAAAAACCAGACCAGTTATAAGCAATTAGAAGTCCCAGTCAGGGAGGAGCTTCAACTCTTTGCTTCAAGATTTCACTGTGAATAGTGAGTTGCCTTATCATAGCCTACGTTTTATTGCACTTCGATGCATTTCTGTGCCGGCATTAAGGCACAGGTTGATGTATCGTTGAGAATTGCCTATTGAGGCTACTGACTCCCATTCCTGTTTATGAGGTGACCTCTCCATGTGTTTTCCATCTAGTTGGAGGAGAACAGTACAGAAGACAACTCGAAGGATAATGTGCCACTGGACTCTCAATCAGAGGGCACCAATTATTTCTTACAGTACATCTCTACCCCAAGGTAATTTGTGCCGTGCTTTACATATTTTTAGCAGTTCCGTTTAATCTATTGTGAACGTCCATCAACCCACTAATGTATGGTTTCCTTCCTGCCTCGTCAGTTCAAAAAATGCCACAAACAGTGCAGACAGTGGAGCAAAATTTGTTTTTGGACAGAATATGTCTGAACGAGTACTGGTGAGTAAATGCATCTTTGTTCTGGCATGCTCCTAACGTTTGAGCATTGAACAAGTTCCAACATTAGGCTTTGTTATGCTTTCAGAGTCCCCCAAAGGGTGAGTCTACAAGTGAGGAAAATAAAGAGGTTTCAGCTGCCCCTGCTTCAGAGCCCTCATCACAGGAAACCACCCCAGAGAAGGGTAAAAATGCAATCTCACTGATAATTGCAAAAACTGTGGTTGCTGTTTGGCTTGGCTAGTTATGGATTTAAGTAGAAGCTTGATAACCACAAACAACAATAACAAGAGCCATAACGGTTAAAGAAGAAACTAGGCAGAAATGTTCTACTGAAATTGAAATCATGACAGTAATAGTCAGTAAAATGTATGTCTATTGGACTAATGTTTGACAAATGTTTAAATATGCTCACAAGTCAGGCTATGACTATATACAGGTTTTATATTGTTTTTATATTGAAGACTTTATAATGAAGGTTAATGTCTTTACACAATTGAGCGAAGTCAGTTATTTTATAGACTAAGCACAAAGCATCACCCGAGTGAGAGAATACTGTACATACAATTGTGAGGACTGACTGGTGGACACATGTTGGTGACTACTTTGTCCAGTGACACTGAAGACAAATTCAAATACATTTCACAGCTGCTGCGTGCACAGACATTTATTAATGTAGGCAGAGAGCTCAAGTGACTGCTCCGTAGATGAGTACAGAGGCCTGTTAAACTTCGGTGTTAAGTGATGAAGTGTCAGCTTGGGTTCCTGATCACCCTGCAGCCCTTGACTCCAAAATTTTGTACAGAATGTTGATTTTGTGTCATTACAAGATCAGGTAAGGGAGTGAGAAAGGACTGAGCATCAGCGCAGATTTCTCACCACTATTTATCTTACCAGTGAACAGCGTGTCAGAGTCTTTGGAGGAGTCTGCAGCAGCGTACACCAAAGCCACAGCCAAGAAGTGCATCTTAGAGAAAGTCGACGTTAAGACTGGGGAGGAATCAGAAAGCAACGTTTTACAGGTCGGTACCAAGGAACGCTCTCTAGATTCAACACATACAGTGAATAAATTTGACAGAAAGTAGTGCAGTCCGCATGTGTTTGCCTTCTTTCATTTCAGATGCAGTGCAAGTTATACGTTTTTGAGAAGACTGCTCAGTCATGGATAGAGAGAGGTCGAGGTTTGCTGAGGCTCAATGACATGGCATCGACAGATGATGGCACGCTACAGTCCCGGCTAGGTAAACACACCTGCACAAACTTGTTGGGGGTTAAAAAGAAAAATAAACTTACTGTTAAGAATGTTGGGGACTTCAGCTTTTATGGTTTAGTGATCAATGCATGGTTTATTCAGAATAATTCAGTGCTTGTGTTTGCAAGTTTAATGTTTGTGCCAGATAGATATAAGATGATAAGAAATAATGCATACCTCAGTAAAATGGAAAAAATACATACCTTTAGATTTTTTTTCCATCACCATTGTTTTTACAATACCTGACACTGAACACAAGGGGGAGCTGATTCCTGTCATCTTGACCTCACAGTACTGTATTTGTATGATCATGGAGCAAGATGTAAGAACTGGTTTTCATTAAACAAAGTGGTAGAATACCATGGGCCAAAGAAACAGTGTAACAAGTGGCCTCTTGGACTTGTAGTTCAGTGCTTTTGTCTGTCTGTTGTCTAATCTTTCCAGTGATGAGGACCCAGGGCAGCCTCCGTTTGATCCTCAACACTAAGCTTTGGCCCCAGATGCAGGTGGACAAGGCCAGCGAGAAGAGTGTACGAATAACTGCCATGGACACGGAGGACCAGGGGGTCAAGGTCTTCCTAATATCGGTAGGTCCAGAGGCTGTGCAAGTTGGAAGTACAAAGTACTTAGTTTTTAGTTTCTTTTCTCCTCAAGATAATATAACAAGTCCTTATACACAAATATGAGTTACTGCAGTGGTCATACTGCATGCAAAGTGAATGCTGCAACACTTAACTTCCTATATAATCACTGAAACTAGTTATACCAGGTGTGTATGCAGCCTCGTAGTGAGTATGTGCTGCAGAGATCTGTGCTGCAAATATAAAAACTGCCCAGTCTTTTATTTATATTTTCACACAAGGTGTGAGTAGCCCTTTTACGCTAATCAATATGTTTTTAAACTACTATACAGGAAATGCCTACTATGTATAAAACAGGGCTTTCATTTGATCACCTTGCTGGCACTTACTTGCCAGACCAGCTGACAGTCACTTAGTATTTTTTTTACACAGTCTAATGTAGTGTCAACTTGTCCACATTACATAAACTAGGCTACTGTCTTGTTTTGCCATGCTTATTAGTTAGTTTATAGCTATATAATGCATCTTCCAGATGTTTCAATTAAACATCTACTTTACTATCACTGTTTCAGAACAAACTGGAGAACCTGAGAGGTTTCACACTAATTTGTCCGCTCAGTCTGTTAGTACTCATTGACAAGACATTGCCATCAGTCTGATAGCTGCAGACAGATGGCTAGTTAGTGGTTGCTGTCCAACTCCAGGAATAGTGAGTGCTCAAAAAGTAGAATCCAGAGAGACGTGCATTTATTCCTAATTTTTTTTGTTTCATTTTATTTATTATATTTTAGTCAGAGACATACTTTTTTCTTATCCTTTTCTTCTTATCTGTTTTGGTACATTTTGCCCATGTTGTCTTGATAAATTCCAGAGGAAGACCTTTTCACAACACCAGTTTCATCAGTACACCAATATAGTCTTATCATATTCAACCCTTTGGTGCCCACAGTTTGTGTTTGTAACATATGCACTACTTTTATTCACATATTAATTTCAGCTGGTGCTAAGCTACTGTTAATAAAATTTTGAACTTCATGCACAAATGTCTGACGTTAAAAGCCTTCCAGGGACTGAAAGGGCAGGATTGCTATTTTTCAAGCAAGACTTTAATAGTAAACATCTGCAGAGAACAGTATAAATGTGTTTGTTACGACATTGTGGCTGAGCTGTATCTGCCTTTTCTCTTTCGCTTCTTTAGGGTAGCTCTAAAGACATAGGTCAGCTGGCTGCAGCGTTACATCACCGTATCTTAGCTTTGAAGAGCCGGGCGGAACAGGAGCCTGAGGCCCCAGCAACAACCATCCCTGAAGCTGAGGTACCGCAGTCCAATGAGGATGACAGCGATGAGGAAGACAATGCCTCTGCCTCTGCTTCAGCCTCCACTCCTGCTACAAGTGAGTGATGTTTATTACTTGGCTTGAATGTGTGTTTGCATATTCTGTAGTTGACCTTCTTACAGTGTTGGTGGTTTTATTGCTGCTGTGGCTGCTTTTTGCTTCTTTATGCAACAGCAGATCTGCTGTGTATGGTGAATATATTTAGGGCAGTCGTGTACAATGCCTTTGTCAACCTGCCGCCACTCTGTTTTTGCAGGTAATTCAGAGGGAGGAGAGAGCCAGGCAGCAGGGAGCACATAGCGTCACTCTTGGACAGCCTGCTAAGATGCCACTGTTGAGGCATTTTAATGTAGGCATCTCCATGGACACCCCTTGACCAACATGGGTCCTCCAGACCAGTACTTTTGGATATTAGAAGTCTAGCTCCAGGAAATAACCCCCTGTGCCGGAGTGTCTCACCCAACTCGTGCAGTTCATCTTCTCTGCATTCAGCGTAATATCTGGAGTTGTTTCTTCCCTCCCTCTCCTGTTTTGTGTTTTATTTTTGTTTTCGAGTATTTTTTCTTCTCCCCGATAGCAAAAATAAAGACTTCAAAGCTTTGGTTTGGGACTTTTCTGCTCATCATATTGATGAGTGTAAGGGTGTTTTCCTCTACATTTTAAAGTATGGCACATGTTAAGACTGCAGTTTCTACTTTGGGACCTTTATACTCACTCTACAGCCGTACCTCTGGACGCCACACATCCAGAGGAGCTTCATTCACAGTGTATTTGACTAGTCATCCAGTCGGTTGTTCCTACATCAAGTCCGACCTTCCTCCTACCCCCCCATCTCGACCAGTCTGTGCGTTAGGTTTTGGCAAATGTAATTTATTTTGGGCCATCATTTTCATGAGGCATCTCAACACATATGTGCTGTTTGTAATGGCTAGCCAAGACCACTCAAGTTGTCATTAATAGCAGTTTCTTATATTTCCTATTGACCTATATTATAGTGAATAAAAGACTGAAACAAAGCAGTTTTTTGTTAATGTGAGTTAATGATGTGAGGACAAATAGGCAGAAGGATTCACCTCAAAAGTTTCTCTAAATTAATAAGATGTGGTCTTATTCACCTTGTTTTTTGGGTTTCAAGAAAATGAATTCATCAGTCTACATTCTGCATGTAACTGTTACTTTTTTTTCTTTTCAGCATCCCAAGGATTTATTGTGTTGATACATATTTTTATGTTGAAAATATACAAACTTTTTATCCATATACATTTGGAAAAACATTTTGGAATGAAGACTTAACTTCATGTGTGGAAAAATTGAGTGATAACTGTAATACCCTTTGAATGTCATGTACATTTGAATATATCATCATTTAGTAGCGCGCACCATGTTTTCTCATCTCCTTCAGCTGCCCCCTTTACAAAATAAACCATTTTGGACTGACTGTGATTTTCCTCCAGGAACTTGATTTTCTGTGTAAATTCAGAGTGAAATTCTCAGTAAGCAATCAGTAATTGTCTTCAGTAGTGTCATGTAGTCGGTGTGCATAACACTGCAGCAAGGAATGAGAGTTGTTCATCTGTTTTGTATTCATGCATTGGATCTGGCCTACAGATTGGTGTATGCTGTGCTCTGGCTGCATTGAGAAGGAATCAGACTAAATCTTGCGTATATGCAGTATTCATCAGGCACAAGGTCATGAATATTTGATGCATGTACCTATCATAACAACCCAGCGCAATCGTATACATCCAAACTGGAAACATAACTGCCACTGCTCACAGCTCTGCGCCTTATCTGCTGTTCTGTGGTGACTCAGCAGGAAAGCATTTTTCTGCCACGTCTGATGTAAAAGATTGTGATGGTAGTGAAAGTCAAAACTAAACACATTCTGACCTTAGATGTTGAGATGGCATAACATGCACGTCTGCATAACTTGCCGTAGTTTTGCCTCAGGTCATGACTTCTTGCACAGATTCTCATTCATTCTCGCAAACTGGGATTCATCTTTTTGTCTTACTTTGAAATTGGAAGACATGCAGATACAAATTAGGAAAGTACATCCTTGCTGTAATGGTGTTGTCGCCTCAGTGCAGTAGAGTGTCACTTTACATTTGCAAACATAAGCGTCTGGAAGCAGCTGTCACTGTCAGCACAAAGTTGGGTTTTATCAACAAAGATCCTTGCATCTTTCAAAGACATGAAAACTTCTGGTTCATGTGAAGAAAACTTTCTAATGAAAGAAAAGGGCGAGCAAATAAGAAGAAAGGGAAAGGCAAAAAATATATACAGCAAACTGAAATGCACAACCAGTAGAACACTAGACATAATAATAAGAGAAATCCATAGACAACAAAGCAGTGCTGAGATCCTTTTCAACAGAAGTTCCTGCACTTGTCAGAAAGCATAGATTATCAGTCATGTGATGTCTCATGTGTCAAGAACAGAGAAGATAAATCTGGTGCAACATGTGAGCTACATTTAATTTTTGTTAAAAGTGTCACTGGTCTGGACCAGTTGGTGTTCAGACAAACTATCAAAGCAGCAACATTAGTCAGACTGTGATACATGGATGGCTTTGTCAAAATTGTTCAATATCCCCTCTGGAGAAAATCAAGTTTTGTACCTTGTTAAGATGTCTATATGGGTTTTTTATATGCTGAAAGGCACATCATGAGTGAAAGAAGCAGTCAACACTACGGCTGAGTATTTCAACCTTAAAAGTGCAGCGTAACAATGAAAACACATGAATTCAGTCTTTGGTGGTTTCATATGTAACAACCAGAACCAATCTTGGGGCTGGATGTGGTTTTCCGCATCATTATTCTTGGTTGGTCTCCATTCGGAACATGTATGGCTGAATTACTCCAGTATTGCAGCTGGCCATTGTGTAGTCCATCCATCCATCCATCCATCATCTGTACACCGCTTAATCCTCTGTAGGGTCGCGGGGTGGCTGGAGTCTATCCCAGTCAACACCTTGGACAGGTCGCCAATCTATCGCAGGGCTAAACATAGATACAAACAACCAAGCACACTCTCATTCACACCTATGGACAATTTAGACTCACCAATTAACCTCAGCATGTTTTTGGACTTTGGAAGGAAGCTGGAGAACCCGGTGAGAACCCACACTGCACAGGGAAAAATGCAAACTCCACACAGAAACATCCCAGGCGTCCTAACCAGGACGTGAACCAGGGATCATCTAGCTGTGAGGCAGTGATGCTAACAACTGAGCCACCATGCAGCCCCTATTATGCAGTGTAGAGTCCAGTTCAGTTCAATTAAATGTATTATATAGCACCAATTCATAATGTATGTAATCTCATAGCTCGTTACAAAGTAAGTTGAAGACCATAGGAATTTTAAACAGACAACAGAGAACCCAACAACCCAACGCTACCTTTGGATTCCCTTTGAGCAAGCAGTTGGCCACGGTGGGAAGGAACTAAACCCAAATACACAGAGGTGAGTTCTTAGAGGTTTATCAGTGAGTTGAGAGGAACTTTGAGTCTGAAGAAACAGTCTGATTTTGTAATGCTCGACCTGAGAAAAGCAAGACTGAGATTCAAACAGAGATTGGGAAAAAAATCTAATCCTAAAGTTTTGTTGTCCCTATTCACTCTCATGTTTCCAGTGACACAGAGGCCTGCATTTTTTCCCAGGATGCACTGTACCATGCTGTCTTTGACAAGGTTAAAACAGACTGACTGACCATCAGTCATATTTAAGGGCAGTAAAGAGTCCTGAACCTGCACAAACACAGGGGTTGATATGTCGAACAAATAAGGGGTAAAAACATTTTCTCCAGTCAACACTTCCTGAGAAGCACACCTCAAAACAACCTTGTTTTAGCCCAGCATCTGTTCGTAGTAGAAAACTTGCTGATCTTCCACCGTTACCAACCAGATTTCTGTTGCACCAGCTTCGTCTTCTTTGCCACTCTGTTCATATTAGCAAGTCAAGTGGATAGTGTAAGCTTGTGGCACCTTGTTTAAAGGCTCTTAATTATCAAGTCTTATCACAGGGTGCATGTCCATGACTTGTCATCAGCTTAATTAAAGTGGAATTTTTCTCTCACTGTCATTTGAATGATTTTTAAAAGCCTGAAAAGGAACAACAACAACAAACCAACCCAAAAATGAAACACATACATACAAGACAAATGCAAAGGTCATGGAAAGTGCACAGTTTTCTGCGGCTGGATTTGTCTTTTATCTATTCTCAGGCTGGTTGATGTTGAAATATCTTGTGATCCTTTGTCAGAGTATTGTTTTGACCAACAGACCAAAACCTCAAGATATTCAATTTACAGAACCGAACACATCAAAAAATACCAGCACATATTTAAAAAGCTGGTACCAAAGCTTTGACGTTTGTCATTGAAGCTCTAAATTAAAATTAAAGGTCAAGCCCACAGATGTTTAGCCACACCGCCTCCAATAGTGGTTCTGTCTCTGGGACTTGTCATCAGCTTGAAATGTATAATTTCCCATTTTGGAGTCACAAAATACTTGATTGTGTCCTTTTGCCAGAAACAAGCTTTAAGTTGGTCGTCTTATCCTGCCTAACTTATGGTTTATTTCCACGTTCCCAGCTCCAGGCCTAGTTCCTTTTGAAGTGCTGCAAATTTGTATTTTAGTATTCTTTTAAAGGTTCCGAGACCATCACTGTCCTGATCTTCATGCCATCAGTAAAATTTGTAGTGGAATCTAAGCTGTTTGTCCCAAGAATTGGGTTTAAATGTAGTTCATGCTGTTTTTATCTGCTCTGCTGGGAACAAATTGAGATTTCCCTCTTTTCATAGGATCAAAATGAAACACTCCCCTTCACTTGCAGTTGATTCATGAAGCTTGAGGACATTCTCTCCACAAAAAGTCAGTACAAAATAAACATTCACTGATCAAAACCGTTCGAAGGTGGTACCTGTTCAGCAAAGCATGTTCTAACATAGCTGTTTTCTCTGAATCATGTCTTTTCTTTTTGTTACATGCTTTAGGCAGTGGGGTCATAAAGGGATAATAACAACATGACAGTGATTGCGTAATCGCAGTGTTGCCGAGAACTAATAGGCAACATTTTATGGCCATATTAGTCATACTAGCAGGGTCGCTCCAGGGATGATAATGTTGTCAGTCAGGTCACCACTTTGGTTCACAGTGAATATCTCAGTTGCTTTTGGTAGCACAGAAATTGATGGATGAAGTTAGTGATCTTCTAACTTGTCCTCAGGTTGACAGTGGATTTTACTTTGGTTCAGATATTAAAGCTAAGGCATGCATGATCATAGAAACAACAAGGTTAAACTTAAAACACACAAAAAGATCAAGACTTCATCCACAAGAGAGAGAGAGAGAGTGCAGTGGGAGGGAGAGGAATGTGGTACATTCAAACTACCTCATGTCTAAAAACACACAAATAGGCTACATCAACACATTTGCAAGACATCACATTCAAAGCCAATGTAGACTAACATTAGATAAAAACCATCAAAGAACACAGGCCCACAAAGCAGCAGCGCGGATAGGCAGCAAACCTACTGTACATAGATACCTTTACACATACTGAAAGGGCTGTAATGACTGGACAGATTTAGTTTACAGGCCTGTGACCGCCACACAAAAAAAGAATGTTTTCTTTGCATTATCTGAGCACTCGACTTTTGGATGCTGTAAGGATGTAAAAACACTTTCAATATGTATACATATTTTTCAAATGCTTCGGAACATATTGCATGCTCTAGCTTGAATGCGCTCAAAATTCATTTCAACAGTTTTGGTGATGTGTAGACTTTGTTGTCATTGTGAGCTCTGAGATTTAAGACCAAATACCTGCAAAACAGTCAAACAGTCAGCATCTCATCAGCCTCAGCTGGACTTTGCGTAGAGCTGAGTCTCACAAACCCTTTTCATTTGTAGGATTTTTAGATATTTTTTTGAGAAAAATCTGAAGTTAAGCATCTTTTTGTTTTTTCACATTTTGCCTCTACCTTTCAAAGTAATCTGGGGGTCCCATTAGTGGTCTTTACTCCAAAGTTGGAAACCAAATATACGATAAATAAGCCTGTACAGTTAATCAAATACTATAATATAATCACAGTCACACCTTCTCACAATTAAATCTACATGATCGACTGCAATATGGGTAATTAAAATGCATGACCTGATTATAGAAAACTTTGCAAATAGAAAACAACTGATGTAGCTACAGATTACTTGGCTGATGAGTGGCTGCTCTGCAGTAATTTAGTGGGGAGACTAGAGGCTTCTGTGTGCACAGCTGGCCTGCGTGCCTCTACCCTAGTCTGTGGGGTGTTTATGGAGAACTGGTAAATTGTCGATGAGCTTAAGTCCCAAAAGTAAGGCATTTTGGATACAATTTTATTTACGTTTTGCCTCATATACATACATATACTTTAGCATATTTAGAACATTAGCATGAATGCAGCACGACAAGGAGGTGAAAACACTGTTCTTGTTATTTAAATGTTTTGGTCGTTGTGCAGCCCGAAGCATATACTAGGTCAGTGGTTCTCAACTGGTGGGTCGGGACCCAAAAGTGGGTCATGATGCCATTTTTAGAGGGTCACAGAAGCATGCCCCCCCCTCAAAAAAGTAGTGGTATAAAGTCTTCTATTTTAAAGGACGTGTTTCTTATGACACAGTTTGCTTTCAGTAACAGGATATTTAGTGGTGACACCAGTAGTTGCTCTCTATTAACCTCTAGGTTTGGCTCTGCCAGCTTGTAGGAGAAAATTATGATAAAATGTGCCAAAAATAAACCAAAATGTGCTCAGAATCTGTCAAAATGGGCCAAAATATGCCCAGAAACTTGGCAAAAATGTCCAAATATACCAAAATGAGCAAAAAATAAGCCAAAATGTTTCTAAGTTGTATCAAAATGCGTTGAGACTCCACCCAAATAAACCTTAATTTGTTAACAGGAACAGCAAACTTCAATAATTTGGGTCGCCACTGTTATTAATAGAGACATAGTGGGTCCTGAAGCTGGACTAGTTGAGAACCACTATATTAGGTCATTGGTGCCAGAAATCACCTCTCTTTGATGTAGCTGCTGAAGTAAAGCGTTCTCCTGTGTTTCTGCACAGAATCAATTTGCATTCTTTTTGGATCAGATGAATATGCAGACTGTGTTTTTCTGGCCACTAAATGCAAATGAGGAAGAGCTGACATACCTTCCTACAGACCAGGTGGAAGCCGTCGTAAAGTGATACGTCTCAGTTGCAGCAGCTCCTGAATTTCAGCAGACTTGGACGGCTTTCAAGCCTATACATGTCATGATGTCAGAATGAAAAGCACCTAATATGCATTGTTAAAAGAGTAAACGTCCAGGAATTAACCTCTTATGTCATTACTCAAAGAGCTTCTTCTAGGCATTCCTTACAGAAAACAAATTACATCTGCTAACACTACACTCATTGCTCTTCCTCACATGGTCTGCTCCGCCGCTATAACTCACTGGGCGGTAAAAGGAACGCCACATTTTTAAAACCTGCTGTCACCTGTGAGCTGAAGCATGTTTATAAAAGGCCGATCTGCAAATGAGTCATCCACTTCTTGTTGATTTGGGAAGTTTTGGCAATGCTTTAAGGACAACTGTGTCGGAGAGGAAGTTCTCAGGTGGGGAGCTGATAAAAGATTGCGATGAATATACTGAAAATGAAAATTCAAGGAATGCTCTGGAGAAGAGGGAGTAGTGTTTTAATACCAGCAAACAAAGGTAAATATCTATCAAAGTCATATTATACCCTTCCTTTTGAGCAGTTTAGGTGAACAGCAGGTGCCACATAAAAACAGTCATCAAAACCAGAGGAGCTTTTGAATGAGCTCCCATAAAGAGGCCCTAATTATTCTTTATTTCTGTCATTCATTTCCTTACAAGGAATCAAGGCATTCCTAGAAGGGCTGGGAACATTCAAATCACTTCAACATGGCTATTTCTACCACGAGGCTTTTATGAGAAGAATCCTCCTCTAGGATGGAAGCCTTGCATAATGTAAGCTTACTAACCAGAATGAATGGCACGCGGAAGGATGTGATGAATGTACACACTTCACTGAATGTATAATTGAGTAAATAACTCAGTAGTCAGACAGGGAGGCAATGTTCAAAGAGAGACACCAGAAATAAGTTCTTTCTTCGTATCCATTCTGATACCCTGGGAATGTTTGACAAAGAAGTCGAATCCACTGAGAACTGTCTTGCTCAAATAACAGATAGCATCATAGTGGTGCTTCATTATGTATTTCTGTCTGGATGGTGTTAATCTAGTTTAACTGTTTAAATAATCGATAAACAAATGTGGACCATTTTTCAAGCTTTTTTCTTCTCAAAGGTCCCATATTGGGTCTCATTTCAGCAAATGAATGAAAGTCTCACGTGTCCCCAGAATGTGTCTTTAAGTTCTTTGCCAGCTCAGATACTGCAGAGGTAACTCAATGTTATTAAAACCATGACTGTATAACTTCTGCTTTATGACTGTTCTAAATGAGCTGTTTCAGAGACTGTAGTTTTACATTCAATTTAATTCTATTCAATTTTATTTGTATAGCACATATTTACAACACGCGCCATAACATAGCGCTAACATGCTTTCATGCAGCTGAGTTGCTGAATGTCCCGTTCCCTTCAGGAAGAAAACTCCCTCTGCATTGGTGATTGACGGTGCAAAGCAAAAGCGCAGCAGCTGAATACATGTCAGACTGGGATTTTCTATTGATTCTGATTTTCTCTCTGAATGATCATTTTACATGGAAATACTGCCAAATTAACAACACAGCTGTTTTTTAGCTGATTAAGTTTGTTAGACAATGCTGTGGCTATAAAACCATTAGTTTAGTGGTGCGGAGTGGCAGCTTGGAAATGGCACAGCAGGATTATGCCAAGTTTGGGCTGGATGACTAGTGGTTCCTCTGCTGGAACGTAACAGCTCAGTAAAATTCTTACCGGCTTGTTAAGCTGGGAGTCTGTCTAGCTATGAGAGGCTTGAGGAGTGGCAATAAAAAAAAAAAATTTATTTCCACTCCTCGGGTTCATATCTTAACACCTTCAAACTTCTAACAACCACAGCACACAATAAAAATGTATTTTTCACCATATGGGGCCTTTAAAGTGAATCATTTCCATTTACTTTACTCTTCCATGACAGTAAACTGAATAGCTTCGGGTCGTAGACTAAACAAGACATTAGTCATTTTGTCAGCTTTGGGAAACATTGATCAACATTTTTCAAATATTTTGAGATTCCATATTCCAAACAACTAATCAAGAATATTATCGATAGATTTATCGTCAGTGAAAATGATTGCTAGTTGCCGCCCTGTTGTGCAGTTTAAGTTCACAGACATGACATGGACTTTGCATGCAAAAGTTAATAACCTGAAATGTATCTGCAGCCAATACAATACAGTTTTATCTTACTAGTGGGATGAGCGAGAGAAGACTGCATCCCCTTAACTTACTTCGGGTTACAGTATATTTTTAGTTTCACTGAATTTTGGGTGCATCTGTCCTTTGTTCTCAAACAATCCTCTGCTTGTTGGATTGACTTGTTCCTTTCTTTCTTATTTAACTTGACACGAGTGTCTGCCCGTTACTCTCCTATCCAGCATCTTCATGTTGATTTTCAGTTCCTGAAAGCTCTGAGTCTTCATTTTCCTCATTTGTCTCTTCACTTTGTTTCCCTTCAGCTGGTTTGTGGCTTTGTTTGATAAGCGTGCGTGTTTTATCGTGTGTGCATCAGGCTAGCTGGCACGACATGCAGCTTTAGCCGAACTATCATGCTGCCATGGATGTGTGCTTTGCTGACAGATTGACAGTTTCCATACCTTTAGCAAAGTATGCTCACTTTAGTGAAAGCCCAAATGTTGTGTGAAAAGACTACATGCTTATAATGTAGTGTACTGTGTATATATCACATATTTTATAATCACCCAAAATGATACAAGAGCCCACTACTTATTTATTCGTCCAATAACAGCGTTGCCCTTGTGGTGCTAGAGGACTGCCAAAACTGGCAACAGTGCAGTTGCTGTAGATCTGAGCAGGTTGTGACGACAATACCTAGTTACCTCCGCCAAGGAGGTTATGTCTTTGCCGGTGTTGGTTTGTTTGTTTGTTTGTTTGTGTTATAATAACTTGAAAAGTTATGGACCGATTTGGATGAAATTTTTAGGAAATATGTGAAAGTCTTAGTCTTCTTCTTTAGGACCTGTCTGGATTGAGTATAGATGTACAAATTTGCATTTTTTTAGAACATTTTAAGAATTTCTTTTCCAAATTTCCTTTAAAAAATGAAACTAAAGTTTGTTCTTGACTTTAAGAAAAGTAGTTGACAAAACCATTATGACCAGAAGGTCCATTCAGCAGCTGTTCAAGAAAACATCTAAAAAATATTAATGTACTATAAAATTGAGATACATTCTTGTACTCTAACTAATGGTATTCTTATTTTCTGATGTTAATAGAAAATATTTACATTAGAAAATGTACATTTTCTATGTAAAGGGGTGCTGCTTTACCCCTTTACATAAAGGTGTAAAGCAGCACCTTCATCCTTCATCATCTTTCTCTACAGTCCTTTCTCTCATTTCAGGGTCTGGATAATTCCTTTATCACTGCTACTTAATCCAGAAAAGTATCTGAGATGTGACACAGGCGTTACATTTTGTTTAGTTCTTTATTCAGTTTTCAATTAAATCTACTGCAGGCTGTTGCAAAAGATGTCCACATGCATTGGGTTATACTTGGCAGTGACCTACAGTAACCCCAGTTGCTTTTGTGCCATTCTTCTGTTATTCCACAAGGCGGAGCTGTGAGGAGAACAGGGTGTCTGGAATGCTATACCCTGAATTCTCTATTACTGAAGGATGTTGTCATTCATTTTTTAGATAGCTTTAAGTTAATTTGTGCTGTGTGCCCTAATATGTGGAATAAACAGGGTCTGTAAATCCTCAGTAGTCTTAAATGTTTGAAATGATGTCTACTACAAAAGGCTCATGAAAAGTTTCACTCTGCTAAACTTACCGGTGCCTCACTGACACTTCTTCTTCTTCTGATGTTTTATTCTGGATCTTTACAAGGTATTTCAGGAATAAAAAATCAAAATAGATCGTGCTGAAAAACAGGGATTAACCAAAGGAAGTTATTTAATTATGGCATGTAAGAAAAGCCTAGAATCCAATTGGAGGATGTATATTGTAACGACTGAGGTGGTCTGCAGGATCGTTACTTCCTCCGGCCTTCCATCTCTACACCTTGCCCCACTTTTTCCTTCCCTCCCTTTAATCCCCCCTATTCCATCAAATCCTGCCACTCCCAATGATCACCCAACCCCAAAAGCCCCTACAAAACACTCATGCACACTACAAACACTCACACACCCAACGGCACTGAAAAATAAACATCCCAGCACGCACAGCCCGTTTTTTTTAATATCTGACTCAAATCAAAAGCATTTTAACTTAAAACCTCTCCTCCCTGCCCGTTGATTGTTTGAACAGTGGGGCCGTGTTAGAAAGAGATCCAATCACAAGCTAGTAGTTGGAAGGTTTCAAGGTGTGGAGAATATTGTAATCATGCAACGGGGACCGGTGACCCTACAGCAAAAATAACTCAACAGCACCACAGCAAGTAGCACAGAATGCATGAAACTCATATCCTGAGGCAGAGATAACTGTGTCAGCTGTGCTAAGGCCTGACATACTGCATCTCTGCATACTATCAATGACAGTAATACTGATTATTAAACAGTGTAACCCATCGGAAAAGCGCCCAAACAGCTCTCCATGGAGATAGCTCTCAGTGGCGTCTCTCCAACCACATTCACCTCGAGAAGATCCAAGTGACGACTGTTTGCGGAATCAAAAGACACCGGCTCAGACTGGAGGACACCCCAGCCAGGAAACACAAGATCCCTCTGTTCAACCATGCGCACGCCAGCCTGCTCACAGAGCAGACAATCTTATTTTCAAAAGCAGAGCTGGTGCAGATCTATTTAGAGGCAGCGCAGCTAAATTAAGCACCTCCAGCACCACAGCCTCAGCTCAGACAAGCCAAACAGAGAGTTACGCCTCTGCAGCCGTCCAACTGGACACTTTCAGATAAGGGTTACCACACTCTGCTGCTCAGTGTGAATTTGCACTCTATATATGTCATTAGCAACATGAGTTGAATACACTGAGCAGATCTTTTCTGAAACAGGAATTGCACACTTGTCATGTGAATTTAATAAATTATTAATGGATTTTTAAAGGTTTTTAAATATTTATAGTTATGATATGCAAGAACATGAATTAAGAATGAATACAGCGAGTCAACAACTACATTGTACACTTTCACACATTCATCTCTATTATAAAATGATTTATTCATTATCTGGCATCCTCCCCCCATAAAAACCCAGTATAAATCTTAGAATGTAATGAAAACGTAACGCCCAAAGTCCTGATGCAGTCATTTTACAATAAGAGACATACAGCCAAAATGGATGGCGTTAATTTATATGTGGAGAGGTCAGAGCTGCTCAGGAAGAGGAGAAACACCTGCTCGCTGCAGTTGTTCAGGCCGTTTAGGTTCTCCAGAGTCACCGCTGCGTCCTCCTTCCCTCTGTCTTCCTCTAAAGATGTCTAAATTCACCAACACGCTGCAGCTGGACATGGGAGGGGGTTGTAAAACTTTGGCATGTTTATTGTAGATCTTGTCAGGGCTGTTACCAACAACAGATGTCTTGTACACACTAACACTATTATCCTCCGACACGCTGATGTTGACATGAATTTTGGGGGGTTTTCCTTTAAATCTGCAAACACAAATAATCATCAATTTCAGCTTCAGCTGTTATTCTCAAACACTAACATGGAGACAGCTGACGGATGAGTTTGCATGCAGGATAGCAGATTGACCAAGGACCTTGAGGGAAAAACAACATTAATATTTGTTAAATGATTTTATTTAGTCCTGCTGAGCATCTCCTCGGTTCAGTTGAAGTTAGTTGTTGGCAACCAGCCTCAGTTCTTTCAATTCCGACTTCATTAACTCTCATTGGCCCAAGGTCGAACCTGCCATTATCACCTCATGAAAAGTACGTCAGGGAAAGCAAACAGTTGTAATGATTATTTCTTTGAAAAACCACAGCCCAAAAGCTGTGCAAATTCCTATGGATGAATCACACTTTGTGTTTAGATGGATGCCATGTGCTGTAACACAGTTTGATTTTCTCACCAGTGTTGCTGTGATTAAGCAGCGATCAACTTTTCTTTCCTGCAGGTCTTCCAGTTCTTTGCTCTGCGTGCTCAGACGTTGTGGTTGAAGGCCATTTACTGCAGTGGCAAGTAGCGGAAATATTTGTTTATGTGAGAGCTAAAGTGGTTTCTTTTTCATTGGAGTTCTAAACATTTAAAGCATATTTGGAGTGCTCAGTCTATGAAATTAGGAAATTACATAGAGAAAACAACATATATACAACATGCTGAAGGAATCCCAACCAAGTCGAGGGTGAACGTTGTCTTTCTGAGGGGAAGTTCTTGACATTTAGGCCATAATTACATCCAAATGTTGGAGGGTGATGCGCCTTCGACTTGACTTCTCTGTCATTCCTGTTATTCTTGTTATTAGCTGGCGTTAAAATATGAAATTGTTCAAAATACAAACTGCTGAAATCATCTCACCCTCACAGCTGTAGTAAATACAGTAAGTCACAGTCAAACTGAAACATGTGCTCCACTTGGCCAAAAAAAAAAAAAAAAAACCCAAAGGGAGAAAGTTTTTTTTTTTTTTAACTCACAGATTTACAGACGTTTCCCCTGACCATACATCAGCCACATGGCTCTCTGTGACCTGTTCCTGATTGACTCTAAACTCAGATAACTGAAGCTGACTTCTGTGCTACCTTCAACCGCCTGCAGTCATGGTTTACATATAAACTCCAAGTGGTGGTGTTGCCTCATTGAAACTGAACAGGAAGTTGTATAAGTTATTTTGACTGGAATTTTCTGGGATTCGTGTCTCCTGGGGATAGCAAGCACTAAGTCTTCATGCATGTACAACTCAGGGAGAGCTTTTCCTGCTCAATTTGACAGATTCTCAAGAGGTGAAATATGGTGATAGCATATTAAACTTGAGACAACTTACAGCTGAATTGCAATTAAGAGAACAGATCTTTAGCAAAGCAAACAAACCCCTTATCCGACATATAGTGCCTCGGTTCCTGCCAACCAGACCTTCAGCATACTGTTTGTCATATTGAGTCAGAGCTGGCATCTGTTGGCTGTGCATGGACCTCAAACAAACATGGCTCTTGAGTTTCCTCCGCTTAAAAAAGTTTATTTCCAGTACTGTATATATTGTATAGCTGCAGCCACATGAAAAACCTTCTGATCTTACTTTAAAACCAAATTCCTGCTCACACACTGCTGAGGGGAGTCATGAACTGTTGTTATTAGCTTTTCTGATTAAACCACATTCCCCAAAACTGCCTCTTAAGCTTTCCCTTTTCCCCTCCTGCACTTAATGCTACCCAAGACCTTTCTTCCAAACACCGTTTGGACTTTTCCCTGCAGGAAAATCTCCGTTGTAGTTAAAAAGAAATGAACAATGTCTTTGTAAGCCAGTAAGCCGCACGAAAGGGAAGCAGCTACTGTTTATCAATCACACCTGCACTTTACCTGCTATGACATGTAGGAATGTCTGCTAATCCGAATCCTGCAAAGAGCTTTTATCAGGTTAGTCAGGGATTTATTGAGGCTGTGTTCGCTTCTTGTTTGCTAATTTGACCATTAATGCTGAATTTTATATATTAGACACTAAATGTATATCTGCATATGTTTAAATGTTTAACACTGGTACATCTAAACTGGTAACTGCCAGGTGTTTAAAATGAGTAAATCCAGTATATTGCTGTCACTGACCAGATTTAGCTAGGCCTAGTTTTCTACTGAACTGAATCCACTGTAACAGTCATCAAAGTCAATGTACTACAGAATCCTGTTCTGTCTGAGGTTTTTTCCCCTCTCCCCATCCTAGGGGTTTTTGGTTCCTTCCCTCCGTCACTGATTGCTGCTCAGAGGGAATCCAAAAGCAACTTTTGGATTGTTGGGTTTTCTGTTTCCTGTTTTCTGTTCTTTCTTACAATGTTTAGCGCTATGTGACAACATGTGTTGTAAATATGCGCTATTTAAATAAAATTGAATTGAATTGAATTGAATTGAATCTGCGCTGAATGTTGCTGCTCAATAAACGCTGGTTTCTTCCTGATGTATGTGCTGAGGTGCATTCGGGCTGCGATACGATCCCTCAGCTTACTGCTTGATTGACCACAAATCTTAGAAATCAAGTGAATGAAATGAATCAGAGAAGTGACTCATAATATCCACCTCTAATCCCAGGACAGATCCGGAGCTCCACGTTGAAACCCACGTGATTTTCTTTCAGCAGTTCAGCTCAATCAGAGGGCTGTAGGTGGAACTAAGAATAGGGGCATTTCTTTATTGTGCAAAGTGACAAAGAATATATGCAAATAAACTGAAACAAGTGAAGGTAAGTTCAATACAATTGTACCGGCAACTGCATCACAGTTCATAGAATACAACTCTTCAATCTGGACATTTCTTACAATAACTGATTGGTTCTAGAAAACTAATAGCACCTACCCAGCAGAAGCTGGCTAACATGGACAAAGACATCAGATTACACTTCTAAGTGAGGTTTAAATGGTAGTGGGTATTCCACTTCTCTGTCAACACTGCTCACTGGAGCCTCTACCTAAAAAAACAGTCCCCATGAAAACAGTTGAGTGTGTTCTATGGCTTATTCCGAGTAATTGGACCACTGTTTCTGGAAACATCATTTGCTATTCAATATTTACGGTTTCATTTCTTTTCTGCTTTGATGAGTTCAAACTAATTTCTCTCCATCTCCACTGTATCTGGGCGACAGCAGGCGGACAGATCTAAACTGAAACGAGCATAATGTAAGACCTGAAGGCTAGAGATGAGAAAATTGGGTGCCAGACAGACAAATAAGTCTGTCAGCGTTATCTAAGGTGTGCTTTTCTGTCCTAACTTCTCTATGAAATTCATACTTTCACGGATGCAAAATAGTTCTATGGGAAAACTTCAAAAGACAGAAGATCACCTATAACCAACTGTAGTTTTAAGCAGATCTTATTTCATTCACTGACAACAATAATGAGTCCTAACTTAAACAAATATGTTTACTCCTAGAAATGTCTACGTGCACATTTTAGTTCATTCACTTCTCATCAAAATTGAGTATGACATTTTATTAAAACCAAGAGTTACAATGTTCCATTACTCATTCGTACACAGCCCACAGCTACATCACCAACGGGTCACTATGAGACAGTTCTGTGTTCTTAAAGTGGTGGGAGAAGAGAGAGAGGTCATCATTTCTAATAGAAGGGTGATGAGAAAGAAGAAAATGTTCTTTTTGTAGCAGCAGAGAGATTTTAGAGAGGCCAGTCTCCATCATTGGAGGCCAGGACAGTACACTAAATTCAGTAAAATGATCCACCAGGTAAAGAGCTGTTCCAATCAGACATCACAGGAGCCAAAAGAAAACAGTCATTCTGGAGTCCGATGCAGCTCAGGGTTTCTTGCACTCAAAGAATCATAATGACTTAATATAAACAGGAATCAGAGCAGATTTTAAACTTGCTTTGCTTGGAGTTTAGGTTTGACTTGAACGCTTGTTTCTGCAATGTAAATTTTGTCATCTGCTCAAGTCTGCATGGACCACTCTACGGACGTCCGCATGCAGGACAAAATTTGTGACCTCATGGACCGTCTGCAGGACAAATGTGCATGTGCCAGGAAAACAAACAGTGCTTTGAACAAACTTCGGTTTTGAGGAAAGTCTATACGAGGATATTCTTCACCACCTACACCTTTTATTCACCATTTAAAGAGCTGTAATCAAAAAAGTCACTACTTTACCTCAGAGGTTCTTGGATTTGTATTACCATCTGTGCTCAGAAACAGTTAGAAGTACTCAATAATCTGAGAATCCTGTGCTATGTCCGTGTACTGCGCTCAGCAAACCTCAGGAATATTCACTGACACAGTGCCACAGTCCAATCTGTAAGTATCTGCTGCATCCTGTAAGAAGACACAAAGTCGCAGTGAGATCATGCTCATAGCAGATCATTGCGTAACTATTGCAGTATGATTAAAACAGTGTGCTGGTCTGACGTCCACTGTCCACGTTCAAAGGCCGCTTTCAAAGTCTGCATCAGTCATGGGTGACCCTACCTTTTAAGAGTGTGTCCTCTAAGAATGTCATGCTCCTTTATGGGTTGAGAGACTCTACAAATCATACACCACGTTGAAGACCTCTTAAAACCTCCTATTTTTGTTGTTTATGTTCAATTCTGGAAATGTAAACTTTTTGAGATGCAGTGCTCTTGTCTTGTCTAAAAGGGACACATTTATGCATCTGACAAAAAAAAATGTTGAAGAATACCTCCCAGTATGTCCAAAACACAGAAGGGGCAATAAAAATGATGGAATTTCAGTGAAAGGAGAACACTGGTGGTATTTGATATTTCTTCTCTCTGTGTCTGTGATACTCTGCCTCAACCCCA
The DNA here is from genome assembly GCA_024666655.1 of Dascyllus trimaculatus. NCBI lineage: Eukaryota > Metazoa > Chordata > Actinopteri > Pomacentridae > Dascyllus > Dascyllus trimaculatus. The sequence continues at coordinate 31,379,822 of CM045454.1, forward strand.
CTCCCAGCCAGTTCCTACTTAAGTTTCCTAAAACAGCTTCAATCCAGTTTTTAGCAAAGCTTTTTCAAAATGAAGTAAACCATACAATTGTTGTGGAATATTTTGTGCCTTGGACTAACACATGCTTGAGCTCCACTGACTACTGCTGGTAGAAGGACAGTGAGTGTGGGACTGGCTCAAAACAAACTTTTCCTTTTTTTGTAATGAATCGACATGTCATTCTGTACAACAGTGTGGCTCAATGATGTGTTTTTTGGAAGTTAGGAACAATCAGGTTTGGCTTTTGTGGACATAGACAGTACTCATGAATAGGATTAGCTCATTTTTGTTGTCAGAGCAGATTACAGCCATATTGTCTGGTATAGACATAAAGGTGTTCCTTTCTGTGTTTTCTTTTTTGTCAGTACTTTGAAAAGAGTAGCTGTCACAGTGATATGGCCCAGTGTCTGCTGATTACTCCCTGTCACACACCACTGGTCTTCAGCACAGTGGCTGCTAAGCTGCCACTTAACAGCTGACATCAGATAGTGAATCTCACAGAATTCTATATTAGCATGACAGTGGTGTTGTGTTTTTAACCTGCTCTGTGGTGCATTTGCTGTAATCTGATGATCAGCACATCCTCCTTTTGGCTTTCACCACAGGGATCATCATCTTATTGTAATTTACATAATTATTAACAGCATCTTGCAATACTAGAGTTTATTATTTTATTTATTTTCAATACAATCTGAGTACAGAATATCTGACACCCCCAGATGGCTTAGGATAAATGATGAACATCCATACCTCTGAAATTATGTTTATTCAGCAGTCAATATAAGATGTTAGATAAAACATTTTTGGCACAGTTGCTTAATGATAATAAGCGGTCCTGTTTCTGTGTAGTAATCTAAATAAATATGCAAAAACCATAATTTATTTCCCAAATAAATACAATATAATCTACAATAAAGATGCACCGCATCTGCATCCCACACTTCACCATCTCAGGAAAAAACAACAACAACAAAAAACATAGTTTGTTGTACTTCAGGCAGCTGCATTGGGTTCAGACCAAATAAAGATCATTGAAGGTGAAGAAGATGCTTCGTGATTCATTTCTACAGCTTATTTTCTCCTAAAAGTCTACCAGGCAATACAACAAGGAGGCATTTGCAGGGCTAGTAGAAGGCTGTGCTGTGGGTGTTGGATTAGAAATGTGACATGGTTTTATGGATAGGTGCAAACGCAACTTCATATCCCAACATCTGCTTCAGTTTTATGTCACTGGGGGAAAAAAACACAAACAACTTGCCACTACTTTTCATTGAAACCATTCTTCTCTTTTACACTTCCGTCTCAGATTAGCTAAAAACCTGTGTCAGTGTAAACTTGAACAAATGACATCCAGAGACAAGAATTAAACAGGTTATATCACCTAGAACTTGAGACGGGAGATGTTTATGAATGTAACTTTGTGAATTCATCATGTGTCTTGGTTTGACTTGGTGTGTTTTGGCAATTATTGAGGATAAATAACTCCAGAGGATTATGGGTAATTACACGTTATACACAGGGTTATTTGGGGAATGTAGAAAAAAGAGAGCTATTCTATGGAGAGCAGATGGGGGACGTTTTCCTATTCTTCTACTGCCAAAGTGAAAGTGTAGTTTTATGGTTTGAAGCCGGTCCTCTTCGTTAATCTACACAACATCAATACACACTGTAAAACATACTTATTAAAGGTGGGTATCAAACCTGGAGCTATAGAAAAGGATTTTCTTTCATTATCAAAATCCTATCAATCACACTTGTTCTTTCACCTGTGTAATAACACTGCAATCAGTAACAGTAATGCATACAAGCAGGGAAACAGATAACAAAGTCATGGTCTGTGATAAGAACAGTTCAACACACCTTTAAGTCAATTTACTTTCTGCAGACAGTCGATCATGAGACATTATAATCGGGTCAACAGGTCAAACTTAAAGGGAAAGTGAACATCGGTACATTGAGTGTATGTTATTTGTGTTATATTTATGCCTCCAAAATGTGTTTTTCTGCATATTTCTCCCTGAAAAGTGACTTTGGTCATTTGAACTTACTGTAACTTAAGTGAACACCCGTGGGACATGCAGTAACAGCAATGATCTAGTCCACCATGGCTCATCATCATGAGTCTATCGCATGTATTACTACTCATATATAATATGCAGACATAATGTTGCTACGCTGTTGTTACATGACAGTTTACAGTGTTACTACACAGATAGAAAAGATAAAAACTTTTTGGTATCAACAGTCATTTTCTGTCTTTTTACATGACATCCGAACGCATCACTTGCTATCCATGCGATTTGGTCCCAACTTGTGGTGACATGTGCCCAAGTGTCAGTCCGTCCAGAAACAACCTCTCCTCCTCCCTTTGAGATGATACTCCATGGTTTGTCTTTTAACAGCATCCATGTTTGACTCTTCCAACAGAGGCTGAGAGCAGCATGAACAAGTGACAAGTCCATTTCTCTGGGTCATACACACCCACAATTCTTTGCTGACACATTCTGTATTGTGTGATAGCGGCTGTTGTTGTCCAGGAAGGAAAAGTTCTTTTCGAATGCAGTCGGTCGGCAGCAGGGCCCGTTGCTAACTTTGTCCTTGCGGCCCTTCTTCTTGAAGCCAGTCCGCATCATGTGCTCCATTGTGATGTCATAGTTGTGCCGGTGGGCTGTGCATTTACCACTGCAGTAGCGCAGCATCACTGTCTCATCGCTCTCGTAACCGAGACCCAGTTCACTCACTGTCAGCTCCAGCTCCCTCAGAGAGCAGGGCTTTGGTCTGCGGGCTCTTTTAGTCCTTCGGGCCTGGTTCTCGGCCAGGCGCCGGCTCTTCCCCTTCTTCCTGTCTAGAAAGGTTCCAATCACATGCTGAAGCTCGCCCTCCGTGAAGCTCTGGAACATCATGGAAACTGACAGGGAGGAGGTAAGTCAGCGTTATTGACAGGTGATAGAGGAAGGGATTATCTGCTTTCTGTGTAATTTTGTGGCTAACATTTTCAACTATCAGAAATGTCAACAGAACAGATGGTTCACAGTGATAGCATACTGTAGCTGGCAGGATAATGAAAGTCAGGAGCAAAGACAGAAACGTGTTATCTAATGTCATGATGGCTACAAACTGCACTTATCATTACAAGCATAACAAAGTCTTATAATTCCATGGAACTAATTTTGTTGATGAATGGCCGTCAATGAGGCCACGTAAAAAGAAAAGAAAATGCAATTTATCATTCTTCCCTGGAACTACTAGTGGTTCTATGGATAGCCAGTGAACTATGAAGTGTTAATTGACTCCAGGTTGTCCTCAGACACTAAAACCTGCTCTATAAACAACAGAGTCGGGTAGTAAGTGTTCTGTCTGAACCCTGGCAGCCCTTTCACACGACACCTTATCTCAGAGCAGACATGTAAGGAAGAAAATAACAGTTTATCTTACACTCTGAGAGGACGGAGTTCATCTCGTCTGCTGAGCGGATCCTCCGATGAAGACCACCCATCTGCTGGGGCAACACTCTGGGCTCTGCTGAGGAGGAGGATGATGATGATGATGATGATGATGGCGATGAGGTTCTGGATGTTGATTCTAATGATGAAGACGGTCTTGATGAGGATGAAGATGTGTGTGGATATTTTGTCTTAAGTTTGAACTGTCCGACAGTGGCCATGTTTCTAACAAGGATGGTGGACAGCGCTGCACCACAGAGCATGAAGGCAAAAGTAGCACCTTTCCATAACTTCATCTTAGAACGTGGGGGAGCATTGAAACTCTATCAAGAGAGAAGCAAAATGTACAACATCAGACATGTTTAAACAGTCTCTCCTTCAGTTATGTAAACCATCTTTTCAAGTTGTCATATTGAAGCACAGACAGAACAATGCCATAATTCTTATCTTCTATACCATCACATTTCTGTGACCTTTCCACAAATCCATTTCTCTCAACTGGGGGTTCTCTAACAGAGCTTTCTTTTTACCATCCGTTTACTTTTTCTGATTCTGCTGTCAGCTCATTTTCACTCTAAGTGGGTTCATGATCCAGGAGCCCGACATCACTTGCTGACACCTGAGAATGCGGTGTGTGACTGAAGTTGTATCGCTGCAGCCTGAGGACGAAAACACAACTGCAATGTCGTATTTGAACCAAAGGCAGGCTAGAAGGGTTTTTACAACTCCTCACTGCTTGAAACCTGTTAAAAACTTTGACTGTTTCACCAAAAGTACCTGATGTGAATGAGAATAAAAGCTCCTTTCGTGATTACTGAGGAGAAACTTAGGAGGAAATACATTCCGTCCGCTACATGAATCTTATAAACCACACCTATTGCAACACAATGTATGGTGACAACTCACTGAGCAAGTGTGCTTGTACATCTCTTTTTCTTAGACAGCTCCTCCCTTTTAACAGCTACGGTGCCACAGCAGCCACAAAACTCAATTTTGAGGGCTTACCTCTTATGTTTTCTCTTTCCTTATTGTGAAGCCACTGGTATTTGAGAAGTTTTACAAGCTCACTTCTTTGTATTTTTCATATCATGTCACCAATGAGCAAAACATTTCCCCAGAGCCGGAAATGGTATACTGGCAGTGACTAACAGCAAATCCAGACCGGCCTTACAAAGTGTTTTGCCAGACTGGCTTCTGTAGTATACATATACAGGCTGCTGGATTGTTTACAATGAGGCAAAATGTCACATATTTTCGTCTGGGTTATTACAGAAACAAAAATCGGAGGTGAATATTTTCTGTTAGTGTTCACGGCGAGTGGGCAGCTCCTGTAGATCCCATTAAACAAGACAGTTTGTGAAAAATAGTAAAAAGTGGTGAAAGTGGGTTTTTCTTGCGCGGTTCAACTTCTTTGCCGTTGAGTAAGTAAAACGAAAAAAAAGAAGACAGATTCAGACAGTACTCCTCTGCATCTGAGTGTTTCGGACACCGCAAAGAGAAAATACAAAGAGGCTGCACACATGAGCTGCAGTGGTGTAAACAGCATATAAACAGGTACAACCAGTCATATCAGTCAAGGCGTGACTCATCACTCATAATTCCATATGGCTTTGACGTGGTAGGCAGCCTCCGCACAATGAAGGGGTAGAATGGTATTCATTTGAAAGTCAAACATTTCAGCTAACAACCTCATTTGCACAATCAAATGTTGAACTGCTGCTGCGGAGCGTTACCCGCTGCCCGGCTATATGTCTCAAGTTCCTTTCTCACTGTTCTGTTTAATCACCAGACGTGATATATAGAAGCCTCAATGGAAACTTTCATTTTGTTGCTGTTGGTTCGTCACCAACTCCTGACACCAGAAATCTTACTGCTCCTGCTCTAAATATGATAAATTCTCAATTTCAAAAGGGCCAGTTTGTTATGACGTACAGCTAAGAATGAGATCATTGTTTTCTTATGCTATTAATAGGTCAGTTTGGGACAATTACTCATCCTTGGAGTTAGCTGCTTCACACAGCAGAGATACATCAGTGTCCTCGGCCTGTTGGCTGTGTCTCATCTTGATAAAACAATTACCTCGTAAAGTAAAGATGAGTCTGCCAATGTATCACTTGCCGACACTGGACAAAGCGTGGTCATCAAACACTGATCTCATGTCCCTGAAGACACCTTAATTGTCATAATTGCTCCACTCAGAAACACATTAGTCACATCTGCAGTCAATTGGTGCCAATAAAAGTGCCAGTGAACATTCTGCAGCTTGTTCAGATGGTCACGGCTGATTAACCAGCACAGACGTTTAATATCTACCACTGGCCCCCGCTGGTATAGACATAAATATACAGATATTGATAGGGAGAAGAGGCACTGGTGTTTTCTTAGGACAGCAGTGGAAAGACATGAATAAGGAGTTGACTTTCTGAAAGGACAAACGCTGCTGTCTTCAAGAAAACAGAGAAAAGCAACAACGCAGAGGATATAGTGGAAGCCCAGAGGACTCTCCAGCAGAAGGAAAACCCATCCTCAAACTGAGACATAAAAGTGCAGATGAGTCGCAAAAACAACAAAACCAGCTCCCACAGATCCACAACACGTCAGGCCCTCACAGAGCATCATGGGCGGATGTGTCCATGCACGCTCCTGTGTGTAGAGATGAAGGCCGCTCGAACGTGTGAGGCCCAAAGCAAACAGAAAAAAATCATCTATTCACACAGAGAAAAGAGTTTGCAGGCATGGAAGTCTTCATTAGAACTTTGTGTTTTTAGAGAGTGGGAGTAAATATGAGGTATGTATGTTTGCTGTCAGCCATTTGTCACCTGAAGAGAGAAAACAGCCCCAGAAGGTCATTAACATGTTTGAGGCAAACCATGAAAGTGAACTGTTTAGCCAAGAATTCCTGAGTCTGTCAAAGTCATTTCTGAGGAATTATGTATTCTCCACCGCATGCATCAGTTGTACAGTTGGAGCCCGAGCCTCAACCATCAACCGAGCTCTTGTAGTGACTCAAAGATGGCATTATTTCAAATGAGACAATAAAATAGATGTTTTCAAGGAATAATTGGGTCAGTGGCCATGGTGCTGCTAAGCTGGCGGTAATGTAATTACAGCAGCATGGCACTCGCGTCCTCCCCTCCCTCCCATGCCAGTAGGAAACACTCAACAGAATGCCACCGCCTATGGAAGATGAACTAGAGATCTGTCAAAATGGGGATAAGGGGCGTCTGTGGTCAACACTTTTGAATGAAGCCAGCAGACAGGGGGGCTTTCTTGTCAGCTTGCTTGACCAATGCGACAAGAGGAGATCACAGAAAGGCGTGAATGAAGAGCTTCTTTGTGCTGGAAAAAAGCAGACACCAACTTTTATGTGTCACTTTTCCATAGAATTTGTTACTATATATTTCCTAAATACAGCCTGTTCTGTTTCACTCCCTCTTTCACTGTGACTCATACATTCCACAAACACACACGTGCTGCACTTGCACAGTGTCATTTTCCCCAAATCATCTGACGCAGGTTTGTCTGGAAGTTGAGACAGAGTCCAAACTTCTATTGTTGGCCAGACACCCACTCCACCTCCATGATGTACACATGCTCCCAGCAGCACCATCTCATAACACTAGATAATCCAGTTTACATAATCCTGCTGCTTCTTGATATCTTGAAATGCCCACAGGTCTGACTATTGTGTATTTGCCACTGAACAACCCGAGGCCTCTGCGTACAGAACATTATTACCACGCTGTGTGTTTCAGCTCTGCTCCACCCATGTGACTGACTGTCTTTGCGTTACTTTGAACACACCCCATAAATACCTGAACGGAGAAGATAACAGTAGCATAACAAACAGCGGGAAAGGCACCTACTGTGTTGTTGCAAGGAAACAACGTGCTTTATGGAGTCCTAGAGAGGCCTTGTCTTGTCTTTTCCCTCTTAAGTGAGCATCAGGAGGCCTGGGGACAGCTAGAGAGTGCTTGGGGAGGTAATAGGGACATATTCCAAAGATCAGGGCGGGATTAGCACTAATGCCTGCCGGCTTTATCTGCAGTCACGTGGGTTAACACCTGGTTGCAGTGTTGGTGGCGGGGCACAGGCCCTGCCGTGTGTGTGTATGTGTCTGTGCTAATCCATCAGACACCTCTAACTCAGGGGTAAGGCCAGCATGCAGGGTCCATCGCGAAAGAGCACTAACAGGCGCTCCTTCCTCTAAAACCTGCCCTGACTTCAAAATGCCAGAATAATGGAGAGGAAAAGTGACAAGCTTAGTGAGTTAGATATGTTGCGCTGGCACCAGGGTGGGCCGAAAGACTGTAAAATAAAGTGGATGTTCTGAGCCAGGATTGGCTGTTCTAAATCCAGCCTTAGTTCTAATGCAACTGAAAAAGGCTTAGGTTAGACTGCGCTGTAATTTTGCTGGGCAGCCACATTGGTTGGCTCAAGCTCTGTCACTCAGTAACCATAGGATAATTAAAACAAGCCTGTTCCTTGTTAGTGAGAAAGCTGCTGTTCATTATTGAGAAAAAAAAAGGGGAAAACAACTGCGGGTAATGCCAGCAACATAGCGATCATATTTACACGCATTCTACAAATTCTAAACATGATTCTTGTATGCTTTTAATCGACTGGGTGTTGGTAAGTGGCTTAAAAAGCTGCCATTTTATTTTGGAAGGCCTACTATCATGTCCCATGGATTACATACAGATTAATCCAGTGACCCCACAGCTTAGCACGGAATGACACAACTCAAACCTGTTGCAGTTTGGGTGGCATTAATGAGGTGTGAGGGGCAGATACGTTTATAGATGCACATTTGACACCTGTCCAGATTTGTCTGTTCATTGCTATTATTGGAAGAGTTGAGTCAAGGTGGAGTTCTGACATTACGTCTAAATACCCCCTCGTACCTGACGAGGAAAGGTTACATGGGACTTGGCAGGGAAACATGTCCTTGTCTCATCATTTTTTGTGACTGATGTTGTCCCAGCTACTTTCTAAAGGAGGGCCTGTGAGCTGCTATTCTGGCTGCTAATCTCTCTGTGCCAGATCCTCTGGTAGCACAATAGCATCGCCTCTAAACCCACGTTAAACATGTTGATGTTGCTGTTACAAAAGTTTGACGGCCATCTGGCACGCGCTGAATACCACATCCAAATACGACCCAGGAGAGCAAGCACAAGCAAGTACAAACATCTAAAATATGGTGAGATTGTACATCACTATTGTCCTACACTTTCCTCAGACTACTCTCATCTTCAGTATTTACATGCACAATGTATATTTCTGCATGTTTATGACGAGACAACGAGGAGCGGCGCATCAGTTCACTCTCCCCCTCAGCTTCCTGCAGTTATGACCAGCTTTGGCAGGTTATGAAAGTTGAACGGCTCAATTGACTTTAGGCTTAACCTCTATCCAGCCTCTTGAGGTGCAGCTATAATCTCTACGTATGATATGGGCTTAGTGCAATGGGGATCATCACTTCAGTAAAATGCTTACAGTGAGTATCATCAGGCCTGCCTCTCTCTTCTTACCGCTGTTACATTATGATCCTGAGCTTCTTAATTATTTAAAGTATTAAATGTGCAGCTCTGCAAAATTTTAAAAAAGTAATACAATCCTTGAAATGAGGGATGCAGAAAGCAATGATTAGCTGAAAGTTCTATTTCGTAAGATGTATAAGTCCTGGACCAGTTTTTTGTAAAGGAAAACCAGTGGGTATTTGGACAGCAATCATGCATGAGAATGAGGCAAACCACCGTGCTGGACATGACAAAAAAGAAAATATTCCTTACTGACTAAATAAACTTGTCCATGTGGTGAGAGGTTGTTCAAATTGTGCAAGAAATTATAATTATAATATCTTATTCTTGTTATTCTTCCAACATAATGGCATATTCTTCAGTAATCAGCGGTAACTGCTCTGCAAACGTTTCGTGACAGGCTGCAGTGCACTACTGCCATGTGGTTCCTGTAAGGGCCACTTGTTGATACAGATAATCCAACGTGTGTTTTCTGCCACTCAAGCACTTGGTGAGGCATCTCTGTCAGCAGCACCTAACACCTTCCTCATAAGCTGCCGGCTTAAACTAACAAAAGAAGATGTGGTGTTCTTACCGTTTGGCCGGCTAATCCAGACTTAGCTGCGTGGCGTCGTCTTCAGCTGACCTCCACAGGCAAGTGCTGGCTGGGTAAGTCCATCATCATCACAGGCGAGGAGTGAGGGCAGGACTCCTGCTTGTTCCCCTGAAAATCATCACAGCTCTCTGTGTCTGCAAGTAGGGGAGGTGTCCGGACTTGATTCAGGTCCAGGGTGTTTTATTCTTGTATCATATTTGCACTTCCATAGAACTTCTTTAGGTTGCAAAGATCAAAATCAACATTCTTTGGAGTGCCAGCATCTGCTTCATGGCACTCAGGGTGATCCATTCAAAAAGAGGAGAGTGAGATGTTCAGAGAAGTCCTTGACCTGGCATTGGGCTCACTTCAGAAAACTTCCTCCAGCATGCTTCTCCATGCAGAACCTGAGCTCCACTTTTGCAGAACTTTAACCTAAAACAAACGAGCAGAGCAGAACTGAGGTACGGAGGCATGTAATAAACAGATCTAACAGATATCCTAACTTTTATGCCATCTGTTGCGAGACCTGCTTCCTTTCAGAGCATTTTCATTCTGTGGAACAGCACTGATGGAAGGATAGTGCACATCTCCTTACCCTCTTTCCAGCAGCAGGTCTTCTCTTCAGATCCAGACACAGGAACTCTACGGGTGGAGAAGATGGGTTAGGGTGAGGAGGGAGAGCGTGGTTACCGTAAGTGGAGCACAGAGCTTCTCTGATTCCTCTGCATGCCTCCCCCCCTCAACTGTTGCTCCTCCTCCTCCATAGTTGTGCTTGTGGGGCGAGTCGGATTACTCCTGACATGATAATCTCCCTGGCTCTAACTCCAGGAGCACTAAAGGATGCTTTGGCCTGAGCAAGGGCTTACATTTACCTTCTGCCGCAAAAAAGTCTGCCATCTTAAGCAGGCAATTGGTAAAAGCCTCAATTGGGCAGATCAGTGCAGTTGGAGGGGTCTGCTAAAGCGAGGGTCTTCCAATCGTTTAGGGGGAATTAAGAAAGTTCACAATTGGTTTAAATGGTGCTAAGACAACATTAACCCCAGTTAAATAGAATTATCACAGCAGAGGTATTTCACGATGATTCAACAGTTGGCCGGAGATAAAACCAGGGCTGTTGTTGTTGTGGATCTCGCATTCACGTCTCCTCCAATACAAACCAGCATTTTAGCCCTTGAGCCTTGAGCGGCAAATGAGAAGCAGATGGTTGTGCTTTTGAAAGGTATCAGGCCCTCCAGACTGCAATCTAAATAAATACCCCGTTCACTGAGGAAATGCGTCAGGTGTGTGGGGTCAGTAATGTATAAACAAAGGACAACCGGTTTAGAGAGGAGTGAGCTGATGCACGAGGGCGTGGGGATGAGGGGAGAGCTCACAGGTGCTGTTTGAGAGCACAGACCAGTCCAATCTACAGGATGGTCCAAACAGAACCGGTGGTGGTTCAGAATTGAATCTGGAGCCAAAGATGGTGCAATGAAGCAGCAGTCTCCGCACTGAAGTCAGCATCACAACAGGAAACATTGCTTGCTAACAAATATCTCATTCTAGAAACATGACTCATTCTGATATCCTCGGGCCAAATTATACACAAATCATGCTTTGCAAAGTTCCACTAGCGAGGAAGACGAGTGGCCGAGAGCGAACTTTCTTGGACTTAAAATTCCTTCGATGTTGACTGAGAGAAAAAGGGCAAAACCAAAGGAATCTTTACCCAAGCCTTGTGTCATACCAGCCATGTTTGTTAATGGATGTTCTAAGGTTGTTATCACAGTAATGTAAAGGGGAGATTTCTCTTTTAATCTGAACTGATCCCAACACATATAGTATTTTCTTTTCCTCAACTAGAAGAATAAAACACCCACAAAGAAAAGACTTCCAATCACCTTCTCACTGAGAATATTCTGGTGACTGGCGGCAGGTGCAAAATCATCTAAATCCCACCTGAAAAAATACTTCGGAAAACACGAGAATTATTACAGCTAGCGTAATCGACACACACCTCAATTATCAGGCACAAGAGCAGGCGTTAATATATAATGACTTCCAGCGAGCATGCGATATAGTGCTTTTCTGGCCTTAAAGAGGAACCATCAGACCAGAAACATTTCCTGACAGCAGGCAGGAACATTTCTCCTCGATACATATTGTTCACAGATGTGTAAAGTTTTCTTAGACCAGCCTGTGCTGCAATAAAAGACAGCTGTTAATTGCTAAATCAAGTCAGGGACTGCACAAGTGAAACATTTGATCTGTATACAATGAAAAGTCTCACTCAACAGCTAAGATTACACTAGTCATGACGAGAATCTGACATGTGAGCGTACACAAGAGAAAAAAAGTATGTTTCGAATTTCAATACGATACAATCCCATACACGTTGGATTAAATCCTTTCCACTGGGCGTGGATAAGTGAAGAAACACATTTTGTTTAAGTTTGGGCAAGAATTTAAGGAAGCCCTCAATCAGTAACACTATAAACAGACCATTCCAGTTGAGGTGTCATTAGAAAGGCTGGAAATAAGGCACAAATGTTGCTACTCCGCTCGTCTTGCACAAGATGTGGTTTGATGATTGGACAAGTAGCCTTTAGCCAAATGTCATCCCAGTGAGTGGAAAACTACTTCTTAGAGAACCAAAATCTAAACAGGCAGTTGTGAAAAAGATGCAGAAGGACAATGAGGGCTTTTTTCTGAGTGTTTCATGTTGAAAGATGACCTTTCTTTCTCTGAGAAAGTGGTAACAAGGTAAATCCATCCTGGCCAAAGAACAAATATACATTGCAATTTGCAGTTGTGACCAGACGAGCTGAGGCCCCAGGGCTGCAGAGGCAACTCGTGTTTCAGAAGAGGCACACGTAGACTCTGGAACACTTTTACTTCAGCTCCTTAATACCTTAGTTTAGGGTAAAAATTGTACTTCCAGCTAATATGCATTGCAATTCATTTGCTTCCTAGAAAACTGGACTCATGTGAAGAACAATGTGAATGTTCAGGCTAACATGCTTGTGAACACAGCTAAATGCTGCCCCCAGTTGTCAGTGGTTGATAACTACATACATCCTGAATAAACACCCTCTCAGTGATAGTGATGACAGTACTTCAGGAGCGTTTGTCTTTTATTGCAGAAGCTATTTTCTTTTCTTTCACAGCTTTTACATTTTCGTAGAAATATGTCGCTTATCTTGCTCCATCTAAGGGAGCCTGATCTCCTTCTGCTGACGTAGCTTCCCTCTGCCCTGAAACCCCTTGGTGCCATCAGGGCCAAAGGGCTGGCGCAGCACTGTCTGCATCAACCAGGGCGCGTTCAGCTGCCTCGTCACCTTTGGGTTTAAAGCATCTGCTGCTATTTTGCGCCTGAGCACCCACGGGCTCTGAGAACACTCTTTATCAAAGTCTCCGGAGCACCAGATCATCTTACTGTACCTCTGATTCAAACCAGAGCAGGACTTGCCATCACAGCTGGAGCACATCTGGTCAAAGCTTCTCTGAATGGAGTTATCTGAGGTTGTTTGAGGCGGATGTGGGAGGGGAGTTTCGCCAGAAGAAGAAGGCTCCTGCTGGACTGAGTCCTTGGAGATTTCTGCTGGATGTTCTTGAAAAGGTGGGCTCTCCTTAAGGTGGTCTCCATTGTTTTCTTCTGACAATTTGTCCTCATTAAAGTGATGTCTTGCCTTGAATCCCAAAGGCACCACACACATGCCCTGTCCATTGGATTTCTCTTCTTCTGCTTTCAGGGCTTTGTAGGCCTCACGAACCGCCTCCAAGCTATCAAACCTGACCACCGCACATAAATGCTGGCCAAGCTCTTTGTGGTGTTTGGCATAGCACTGCAGCTCCCTGGGAAGCTCCTCGCCAGGATGCAGGATCCACACTGAAGTAACAGAGCCATAAATGCTGAACCTTTGCAGGACCCTTTCTGAGAGCGAAGGATGCTCCAGGCGTCTGGCTGCTCCCTCTGCTCTGCTTTGCTCCTCAGAAATGTTCCAGGTGAGTAGGAGCTTGCTGGTGGGGGAGCACAGCAGCCATTTGGGAAGCGGCTTTATGCGCCTCACTTTGGTGCGTTCATCATTCACTTCCAGAAGGTCTGAATTCGTTGCTCCTACTAGAGTCATGCCCCAGTTTGTGGTCAGGGCCTTTATCTGTGACAAACATTGGCAACTTCAGCTTTGTTCACATCTCACTGAATTGTTTTTATTCAAGCAGCTGGAATGTCAGCACAAAAGAAAGCCCACAAAATCGTGCTCAAACCACAGAAACATTATTTACCTTCTTCAAACAAGTAAGGAGCTTGAGACTGACGTAACCCTCCTTGGTCTTCTGCACATGCTTCAGCAGGAATCCGTCCTCTGCCAGGTGACTGTCAGAGAACAGATCCTCAAGTATGTCTTTAATCTTCAAGCAGAGCAACCCAGCTTCACGGTCTTCTTCATCTCGGACAGACTGTGCATCATCTCTACGAAACATGACTCAGCATCACGATATGCTCCACAACCAGCAACGTAGTTTAGTCAACTGCATCTTTTCTGCTTTTCCTACCTCTTTGGATTACTCATGATGTCTCACAGGGACAGTGACAACAGGACACTAAGCTTGTAGTCTGATATAGTTTCTTAGTAAAATAAAGGCAGATCCTACAGAAAACCAACAGGGTGTACAGAAATACTACTAACAGAGTAAAAAATTCACCTGGGCACCTTTCATACAACAACAGTTTTGCCAGTTGGTCTTGTGAGATTCAAAACAACATTTTGTAAAATGCCACAACCAGAATTCTATTCAAATCTAAATCATGATACTGTTTCACCCTACATGCTCGATCCATAGCACCACTTAGGTAAAAAAAAAAAAAAAACAGCAACAAAAATTCCACTTTAAATCCACCTTTACATCCTGTTTGTGTTCTTTTATCTTAATATAATCCATCCTGCTCACCAAGTCACTGCTACTGCATGCTGACAGCAACAACACATCCATCACCTATATGAGAACACACACCCTGTCTGCTTCTATGCTTTAATCCTTTCCATTTATTACAATCATTACATGTATGATGTATGTAGAAAACTCACACGGTTGCAAGCTTTTTCACAGCTACAGTCATCCCCTTCTTTAGTTTTCATGTTCCTGTTATGTGGCATTAGCAGGTAGGGATTTAACAGGCTGTGTGGGTTGATGGTGAGAACCAAACAGAGCAAGTTGCTGAAAGGACTGGATGTAGTTAACCTGAAGACTGAAACATTTGTAAATAAAAGGCTTAAATAATCTCAATGCATTTAACTCAACACATATGCTGGTGTTGGTGGATTTGATCTGATCTGAGTGCTAGTGGTGTCTCCATGGCAACATAAGCAAACAAACCCGACATCTCTTATTGGACTCGGTGTAAGATATAACCCCCTGGGTGACTCATCCCCCTACATTTTCCAAGGTGAGCAGTAAATTGAGCTCTCAGACAGTTATGAATCAACATTATTTCACATCCTCACTGATACTAAGATGAATTACACTGTGGATGGCGAGGTTATGCCATGCAGCCTGCTTTTTGTGTTCCATTGTGGGAATTTTTGAGAATGCAGACACTCAAAAAGGTGGACAAAGTAAATATAGTGCACTAAATATGGATCGTGGTATCTGAGTGGAAACTCAAGCAAACAACTGGCTCTATATTCTTTCACTGTTTGATTCTAAATGGACCACGGGAGCATGAGACATCATCTTTTTCAGCAGCACTCTGCCTCCTCCAAACCAGCCACTGGACCGCAGACAAACAACACACGGGCTGTGTCTGACGCTTCACCCGTTCCCTACTCCTTACGTAATGGATGCTCAATATGTCATTTCTCATTTGTGATTCAATAGTCTTGTATAGCCAGCCTGATCTCCATGGTAGTGATCAGTAAACTAGGATTCCAGACACTTACTAATCATCATCAGTTTGTGTCACCACTAACAGCTGCTGGGTCACATAAAGGTCACTTCAGCATCTGTAAGATGCAATTCATAGCGCTGAGGAGTTGTCCAAACACGGCCAAATACAAAAAAAAAATCTGAAAACAAATGACGTTGACCTGTGAAATAATTAAACAGCTGAGTGAACTCCATCTGCTGCTGAGGACTGACATGCAGTTGAAAGGAAGAATCTGAAAGAAGCTACTAGTGGGTCCTTGAGTTAAGATGGTTTTGTTAGAAACAGGTCTATGTTTGCCACGTAACAGTGTGCTCATATAAGACTCTCTTTGGAAATATCTATGGATGTGGTTTCCATAGCAACACACGCAAGCAACCCAAAAACTGTCATCAGGTTGTCATCGTTAGTCTGTCAAGCTCTGATTGGTCCATGACAGAATATGATACTACCTTTCTGCAGCAGAGCCATGCTCCCATCCAATCAGTCACATGACACAAAAACACATATGGAGAGGTCTCTAATGAGAAATGACCAGAAATACTGTTAGAGAAATAATCAAGAGTTGGGTTTGTAAAGTCCAGCTCATCACTGTGGCAACTGAGCAAACTTGAGCTCCTCCTGAAGACTGTGAGATGTGGTTGAAAGTCCTGGAAAAACCTGGCAGGAGGGCCTTGAATCAAGATCACTTTGTCTATATTTGGTAAACAGTAGCGTATCCACTTAAGATGGCGGTGCTGATTTAAGAAGAAGCTGATTAAAACCCTTTTTGTGTGGGGAGGGCTTTCTAAATAATAGGAAGGTGTTGATGTCTTTTAGAATTACACTCCTGAAAAAAAAACACTCCCGAAAACACACTTTCAAGTGCGTCAACAAGAAGCTCTAAGAAATGCCTCGAAACAAAGGAAGCCTGATAGTGAACCAAAACTATAGCGATCACTCGTCAGGAAGTAGTTCTGGGCAGAACAAGCGGCAGCATTCTCAGCAGGAGACAAAGCAGACAGTCCCAGGTGCCCCTCCGGGTGAAAAGCAAAAGAGCAAACTTGAAGGGTGTGAGAATTTATGAGTCGCATTCTGTGAACCGCATGATGAAGAAACGAAGAATCACAGGCCAGTCTTTGTACAAAAACCCAATTATTTAACTTTATTAACATCAATGTTTTTTTCTTTTTCATCAACAGTTTCTTTTTAAATTCCAGTTCTTTATCAACAAATAGAAAACAGACTGTGTGTACAACAGATCGAACCCCTACAGCACTAAGCATTCACAAGGTAAAAATGAACATTTTTGTTTTTTGCCAGCGTTTTCAAGTCCCCCCTCCCTCTCACCGCCACCGCAACGCTTAGGCCTCTTGGATCAGACGCTCCCCTCTCCCTCGCTTTGTGTGGGACGAGATGTGTGCTTTAGTGGTGCGATGGCCCCGTGCTGAGTGAGGAGTCGTCCATTTGGATGGGTGGGGTGGGGGGGGCGTTGTGCTGTCTTTCCTTAGTCAGACGGACAACCAGCTGTCAAAGTTACTATGGTAATACAGTAGATACAATGGTGTTTCCATTAATACACACGCTAGGACAGCAGGTCTCTGCAGTGTCTCTAGGTAGGTCAGCAGAATAACTCCTTTTAACAATATACTTTTGAAACTGTGTATATATCTATGTGTAATTGTACATATATATAATCAATCATAATTATATATATATGTATGTATATATATATTTATAATTCTATTTCTGTATAAAATAATATCAGGTTTCAGTCCAATGGGCTGAGTCTCTTTCCCTCTGGTAGGAATGGTTGATTCTGTACAGGTACCGACGGTGATGGCTCTGCTCCTCAGCCCATATGAACCACTTCTGCTCCTTTCGGTCTGTGTGGTTCCACTCCAGTAAACAGACCAGGCTGATGGCAAGCGAGGAGATGGGAGGGACTTGAAGAGCATTTGTATTCCGAGATTGGGAGTTTATTTTCTGTCATCTACCCTTTGGGTATAAAAGTCTGTTTTCCTCAGGTAAGTTCTCCGCTGTGGAGCAATGAAGGCCTCAATGCCATAGGCTTCTGATGAAAACCGAAACAAAACAAAACAAGAACAAAGAAACATAGAAATAATGTGCTTTCCTTTTCTGTACATTTCTGATTTAGTCTCTTGTTAGGTTATTCACTTGTGTTTTAGTTAGCTACCACGTTTACAGAAGGACACCTACAGCCGGTCTGTGCTCTGAAATCAATTTTCTCAAAGGTGATTTTTTCTTTTTTAAATCGCAAACGGCAAGTGAAAAGGCAATTTGAGTCACTGAACTGAGTAAGACCAAAAACAATGCTTATGACACATCAAATGAAAAAAACAATAATGTCAAGTGACAAAAGAAGTCTGACAGCAGCTCAGAGAACAGTGGTCCTCCTGTATTAGTATCTAGAAACATGTTAAAAATACATGCCCCTTGTGCTAAAGTACCCTAGAAGTGATTATGAAAATAATGCATGCCCGAGACTGGGCAGTTTAAGACAGAAGAAATGTCCGATATTAAAATGATGATTAAAAACAACAAAAAAAGTATACTAAACAATAACATTTGACATAATGAATCATAATGTAGACAATAAAATTGATAAAAAAGAAAACAAAGAGAATGCTCTCTTAGTGCTACCAGTAGCCTTTGACAATCAGGGAGGTTTGGCTTCGACAGAGCAGAGAGGCGGGCTGCCAGTCTGCGCTGTCGGATCTGTACAAGAGTTGTCATGTTTGTCATAGTCACTGTATTGTTTCTCTTATCATTTTTAAAGCAAAATCTCACGAGGTTGGTTAACTCTGCGTATATCTCTGTGATTGAACGGGTCTGCAAGCTCGTCCCTTTCGCCACCCCTCCGGTAGCTGCGAGGGGTCGGGTTGTAGGGGGTGAGTGGATGGCAGCGGAGATGGGACACTTGGCACACTCCTGAGAGGTTTGACCGGGGAAGCTGTTTGATGGGAGTGGTTACGTTGCATAGTGGTCAAAGCTCCCCAGGTACTCCAACGCCGCCCTGTAGCACAACTGGTACTGGTCCTGAAGAGAAGAAAAAGGCAGTGAGAACAACGGCACTCCTTCTCTTCCCTTTGTCTTTCTAACATAACTACTATTGTGCCCAACATACGAACTCGCAGTGAAACTACCCATCATTACTGTGGTGTAAAGAGAGGTGCTACTGCCCTGTATTACCAAACAGCTTGCTCATGTAAACAAGTAATAAAGTGGCTTTTCTTTGCAAGTCAAGTCACCGTTATTTATTATAGTCTAGCACATTGAAAACAACAGCTGCTGAGCCAAAGTCAAGAATACACCTAACAGGCTTAAACACTGAGGTTAAGACCCGACAGTCTTACTTATATGATATAAAACATGATGGTTAAAACCCTACAAAACTGTACAAAATACAAATCTATCAACCAATCGACTAATCATGACTTATAACTAGAGACTCTACTGAACACTAGGACAGTTTCTGCCTCTAAGTTAGCAAAGATCTAACTCTGTCGTTTGTTTTTAGATCTTAAAATGTTTAAGAGCTAATTTGAACTGACACCTCGACTCGTTTTTAATATGCTTTGCCTGTTACATTTTGTACTTGTCATCTCCTAACTGTGATAAAACCGCATGAGTCCGTTGTGGGTTTCCTGGTGCACCTCTAACCCCTCTATTAAACCAGGATTTCCCACTAAATCTTTGTTTTCATGGAGCCCTCCTTAAAAAAGGACACTTTAGATAACATCAAGTTTATATTACCATCCTGTCACTGAGGGATTTTAAGTCTGAACAATATGCTCACTAGCATGCCGTCCTTACCTCGGTCTGCACCATGGCAGGCCGCTGGGTGCGAAGTGTCTTCACTGTCTGGAAGAGGTCGACCACACCTTCGTACCTCATCCTCTCCAGCACGATGCTGAGGGTGATGAAGACGCCGGTCCTCCCTACCCCGGCACTGGAAAACACAGACACACACACAGATATTAATTATTACTTCTGCTGTCTGGGTGCTCAGACTGACTCTGACGTTTAAAAACTGTAATGTCCAAAATTAAATTTCTCTGGTGACTAATTTCAATTTGCTCTGAAGAAAGAAGCTCCTGGAATGTAGACTTTCATTCATTTTGTTTTTATTCCACATATGTACATTACTGTTTTTGACTTACTGAATTAGTAAAAGCACAATTTTAAAGGAAAAAGATCTTCAAACTTATGCCTAGTCAGTCTTGCCAGTGTTGCTCTTTACCTGCAGTGTACAGTGATTGGTCCATCCTGTCCAAACTGTTCCTTGGTTTTGTGCACTTGTCCAATGAAATCGATGAAACCTTCTCCGGTTTTTGGCACTCCTTGCTCGGGCCAGTCAGTGAACTGGAACTGGCGGATTGTTCTGGACTGTCCATCCTGAAGGGGTAGCAAATTAGGAGTTTAAGTACATTTAGGAGGCCCTGACAACACTTTGCTTCACAGATCTCTCTGAGCTTTGAATGGTAAAATGGTAAATGGTCTGCACTTATATAGCGCTTTTCTCTACCTTAGTGGTATCCAAAGCGCTTTACAATGTGTTTCTCATTCACACACCTATTCACACTCCAATGGAGTAGAGCTGCCATGCTACCATTGGGAGCAACTTGGGGTTCAGTGTCTTGCCCAAGGACACTTCGGCATGTGGAGGGGCCGGGGATTGAACCGCCAACCTTGCGATCAGTGGACAACCTGCTCTACCACCTGAGCCACAGCCGCCCCTTTGAATCTATACGTGAGCTCAACAGGAAACACCACAGCAGAGGGTCTCAGGTCATGCATAAAGCTGACGTCCTGGATAGATAAAAACCAGCAGGGCTGTGGGTCTCGACTAACTAGGACCAACAAATCCTCAACATGGACTCACACACCTGACAGCACTGTGATGTCAGCATGTGTATATTAATTGTTTTCGCGTGCATTCCTGGAGTGTACTTCAAAACATATCACCCAGGGCACATTCACTGAATCATTTATTCATACAGGATAATCTAAGGAGAGCAGCTGAAGTCCATTTTGCAAGGACACCCTTTGTACACAGGACTGTAAAGCAAATTCACAAAGCAAAAATATACATTCAGACAAATAATTAGGCCCACAAGCTGCAGAGAACAACATATATATAGATATATATAGATACACACACACGCACACACACACACACACACACATAAAAGAAAGAGTGAACGTGGGATTAGAGTGCTGCTGTGCTGTGAGCCTTCAGATGACAGTAAAGTGTATTTATAGCTCATTGAAAGTACTGCATCACAGTGAGTTCCAGCACTGGCCCTCGGGGATTGAGGGCTATGCTTTTCACGTATTTTCACAGCGATCTCGAAACACACATGCGCACGCACACATCCACAAACACACACAATCCATAGAGCAAGCATGCCGTCGCTAAATCTGGGTAAACATGTTTGATGGCGCATTCACTTGATGTCAGCCTGTCAGAAAAAATAACACGGGCCGCGTTCTGATCATCTCTACCTTGAAATCACAGTCGGTATAATTCTTAACACTCGGTGCAACTGTCAGCATTTGTATGAAAACCCAAAATTAAAGGTTGGATTTGGGTTGGATGATTGTATTTGTGTAAAATGTCCACCACTCCTCACTCCAATCCCATCCCTCACACCACACATAGGTACATTCGGGCGTGCACAAACACACTCGCAGGGCCAAACCCACAGATTTTCACAGTCAGAGTGAACCCAACGTACCCTGGCATCTGTGACTTTGAACTCTCTGAGGATATACTGAGGCATGTTGTACTCAGCCATTGGATCCACCACAAAGTACTGGTACCTGGCTGAACGCTCCGCTGGCCAGTACTGATGGCACTTCTCCTGCAAGAGAATAAAGAGGCGGAAATTTTCAGCACTTAAAAGTTGAAGAATCTTTTTCCCAAACACACTCAGAGGAAAAATGGCTTTCACATCATGACTGCCTGGCGTACATCAGCATGATATATTTAGTACGGGTTACGTTATTAGTCATTTTGAGTCATGAGAAGGTTTCTGCTTATACAAGAGGATCTCAACAGGCTAATCTGTGGTTTTGAAATGTCGTCTGATTCATCTTAGGTGGCAAAATATTTACAGTATTTGTTTGTGGTCCTAACTATAGTGATGACGAGCATGAGAGTGTTTCTTTTGATCAGCTGTGATTGTTTCTAAGAGGGCGATAAAAGCTGTAAAATGCTGATTGCTGTCAGAATTTGCTGCATAACGTAAAAAAACTGTTGAGGTG
The DNA here is from genome assembly GCA_024666655.1 of Dascyllus trimaculatus. Taxonomy (NCBI): domain Eukaryota; kingdom Metazoa; phylum Chordata; class Actinopteri; family Pomacentridae; genus Dascyllus; species Dascyllus trimaculatus. The sequence continues at coordinate 31,401,593 of CM045454.1, forward strand.
GTGATATTATAGATTTAAATTAACAACAGGAAGCGTGAACTTAAAGGAGTAGATTGAAGATTTGGGAAATGTGACCATAAACACCACTCTCATATCTGTCCCCTAAATCTGAAGCTGGATCCAACAGTTGGTTATTTTAGCTTCAGACAGATAAAGAAAATAGAGAAACAGCTAACCTAACTTCACAAAATGTAAAAAAAAAACAAAAACTGCCTTCTACAACCTTTTTGAGATGCAAGAAAGGTTCCCCAGCTGGAACAAAAGGCAAACTGAAGGAGAATCCAGGAAGTCACTTGTGACTTCTGAGTCAGGCTGTCTGTTTCCCTTTGTTTGTAGTGTTTCTGCTAGGCTAAGCCACCTGTCTCCAGATTGTAATTCAGTGTTTTCCAGACAGATAGCTCTATCAGCAAGAACGAAAATATGATTCACCCTCTAAAATCTACATTTACTGTCCTTGCTATGAGGTGTAATACATTTCTACAGAGTGGAAAATTATTAGTATGCTTGGAATGCAACCAATCACTGACAAATCTGACACAGTGGCATGCTCGGTTCAGGCCAGATGAATTCCAGTCACCGTGATAAGGAAGTTAATTTTTAACTGTGGTTATTGTTCAGGTTTGGAATGAATTAATATTTGAGCAGTGTGACGCGGCAGCTCAGCTGAACCGACTCAGTGTATAATGATTGTTATCATCCCCTGAAATGGTCCAGTGACCCTACAGGTGCTGCTCCTATTTATGTTCACTGTGTGTTAATGTATTACCCGGCCCATCTCTCGTAGCTTTGTGAGCATGACCACAATCGTGGAGTTGTGCTCCCACAGCATCCTCCAGAAGTCCTCAGTGGTCTCAGCCAGGGGGCCCTGTGTGGCCAGGTAGGCTTTCTGCTGTCTGAAGAACAAATTCACATGGAGGGGGCAGAGATTAAATATCACATCTAACAATTAGAAACTTCAAGGCCCTTTTACAACTTGCATTAGTGTTGAGTGTTGCTGAAGAGCTTCCTATAACTCCACTTTTGTTCTAAAAAAGCAACATATTTGGTGGAAATTTAAATATAAAGAAACATATAGTAGGATGTGTAATAAAGTGTGATCAAAAACCCATGAAAACATCCCGTTCAAAAGCATCCCGTCTTTTTAACGTTTGATGCCCTGCTATATGTACATACTGAAAATATGACAATGCCAACAAGGCAAAATCCTACACATCTAATGTACATGGTAAATAATTATTGGTTGCTATGGTCATCCTAGAGCAATTCCAGCTTATATAGATGCTCTCCTTCTTCCTCTTTCCTGTAACACAACACAGAATTGGAGAGAGCACTCGATATGCTCACAAAACTAAAGATGAGCTCATCTCCTGAGGTGCCAGAGCTGCACTGGTGTCCTACGTGACTTTGGTCCAGCAGAGTAGTGCTTCTGTCAAACAGCAGGTGGCAGCAGCACGCTGATCAACAGACAGAGGGGGCTGAGCAATCCAACACGCAAACACACGCATAACCTAATTGTACACACACACACACACACACACACACACACACACACACACACACACACACACACACACACACACACGCACACACACACACACACTCACATGTTTGCAGCACATGTAAACTTGCGTTCAGGTGTAGCCATTTATGCATGCAGTGATTTTGCATGTAGATTCAGACACGCTGCTGCTCACACGCACACATGCAGTCACACGCTGTGCCATGGCTGAACAACTAATGAAGGTGCTGCAGGCAAGGCACTAATGTGGAACCGGGAGATTAGAATATGCTCAGGGCCTCGCTCACTCAAACACAGAAACAACAGATTGGTGGAGAGGAGAGGAGAGGGGACGACATGTGAGGAGGGGGAGGCAACAGAGAGAGGAATCAAATTAAAAAGATGAAAACTGGGAACGAGAAAGGCAAACTATGGAGCAGAGATGTACAAAGTACAGTGAGGATGTGGAGAGGAGATGATAAGAGCGAGCACTGTTCTCTCCAGCTGGCTGTCAGAGTGCAATGGAGGAGACACTGCTGAGGATGACAAGAGAGTAGAGGGAAAAGACAAGACACGAGGAGAGGAGAAGCAAAAGGGACTTTGTGGAGTAGAAGAGGAAGAGAAGGATGGGACGGAATACAAAGCTAGGCAGGGCATGAATGCAAAATTTCAAATTGATAGGGTAGACCCTTCTAACTTCCCTATAAAACGGCCCCTAGCCAAACAGAAACAATTCTAACCGCATCACACAATACGGACTTCTCTGCACACAGTGTCCCGATGAGCGCGTTGCCAAAGAGCACAAAGCTCTCTCTGCATCATCCCACATGAATGCAGAGCTTGAGGGCATAGTGTTTCATTTCAACCTCATTACAATGCTAAAACTCCAGCCTGCATCGGAGCATATCCAGGGCTCGTGCCCCTGATAGCATAGCTGGAATCAATGGTTCGCCTCTCATTAGCTTAGCATATTATTGGCTTTTCTTAAAGGCGCTGGGTGAAGGGCACTGGAGGCCCTTGTTTAGTTTTTATTTATGCCCGCGTTTTAAAAGCGGCTTAATTACACAGTGCCGCTGGTGCACACAACAGGTCCCCACCCGGATGTCTGTCTGCCATGATGTTCGGATGGAAAATTAAGATGGCGAGTGAGAGAAGAGGGTGGGAGGAGAGAAAGAGAGAGAGGGGAAAAGTGCAAAGGAGACAGATTAAGGTGGAGCACAGAGAGAGACAGAGATAGAAAGGGGGTAAAAAATAAAGGAGGAACAAGAGGGAAAAAGAGAGAAAGAGGCAGTGAATATGAAGGAGGCAGGATGGGTTTTTGGAAAACACTTCATTACAAAACTCTCTTGCTGCAATTATGCTATTTACACAGCAACAATGGAGGGTTGGCCTCTGCGGAGCACCTTCTCATTAACAACAGGACAGGAGAAAGAGGGGGGGAGCTGGGAGGTGCTGCCACGGCCCAGTACGAAGCAGAACCCCATATGGACTAAATGGCATTTCACGCTCGCTAAATCCATCCCTTCACTTGAACCACAGAAGAGCCGGCTCTGTCTGTCATTGGCCGTACTTATATAGATATAAAACAGAGAACTGCCTTTTCATCTTCCTCCCTCTAGGAAGCAATTTGAACTCACAGAGCACACGAGGACACAGAGTAGCTTCGATATAAAAGTGGTCGTGGCTCAGCAAACGAAAGCCACACTGACAGATCCGGGAGTCATTCATGCAACTGGATACTGCCCACTGCGGCCTCATCCTCAGTCCACTCCCATACAGCAGTTTTCCAACATATTTATCTGGTTCTCTGTGGATACCTATTGTATTTTTCACACCTGTAACAATCTCTGATGACAGAAAACAACTGCAGACGTGTGTAGTCAGGAATCAGGATAGGTACAGCTTCAGTTCTGTTCTGTCTCCAGGATTTGAAATAAATCAATGATTGAAATGAAAGCGTCAATTCTCAGTTTCAATTTAAGAATGTTTACATCGACATCAGATAAACCATAACCAGCTTCATTATATAAAGCCTTCCAGATTATCAAAATTGAAAAGGTTAATGTGTTGATAATTAGGGTCACTGTATTTCATATTTTGTTCCAAGTCCTGCTCAATCAATGTCTGCCTCTAGTTTATGACTCATTAATATCAGCAGACACTCTGATTCCTCCCTGGTGATGCTCTGCTAGGCCTCAAAGGCATCCATCTTCATTTTTTCCCCTTTAGTCTGGTCTAGAAAGGCCTAAATGCCTTTACGATTACCATGTGGTGACCTTAAACAACGATAAAGGATGGTGTTACTCTGTACGCCAGCAATGAATTAATCACACTGAGAAATACTGTAGCCTGTGTAGCCACAGCCTGGTACCACTTATTTTTCTGGGCTATAGCTCTTTGCTGTTGTCCAAAAACTTAAACGCACATCAGCACACTGTTGCTCTGGATGACATGTCCCTTCATTACTGTCATCATCAAACTGGAGTACATTTGGAGCCAGTCCCACTTACAGGTTCTATCAGAAGCCCACAGCAGTAGTACGAGCAAGCAGTCACATGCCTACACTGGCCTGAATGCTACCACCAACAACGGGTGTTTGGCAGCAGATAGTGGTAAAGGAACAAGCTCTGATCTGATTAGTTCTTCTCGGCAGGATTGAGAAAAATGTGCAGAATATGTGCTGGTGTTTTTCTGACTTGTCTACTACCTGGTGGTGTGTGTGTGTGCACTTTAACATGGGGATACACACACTATCTTACAATAGTCCCCAACAAAGAAATTACTGCCTTCAAACTCTGTATAAGACTTGATAGTTGTGGCCTACTTTTTAATACTCACGTGTTTTTCTACAATTAACATTTACAGTTGGAAGAAACAGGCTTTGGGCTGAGAGCCAAATGCAGCACAGCGTTGGCAGTGAAACTAATTCCTTGTTGCTTTTTGGTCTTTTCATGAAATTTGTTGATGAGCAAACAACAAGATATTGTCACACTTGTCTTTTAGACCAAAGTGAGCTCTTTCTCTGCACAGCCATTTAACTCAGCTCAGATCCTGAAGAGGAAGCCGTTCGCTGACCTGTAGCCATCAATGCAGCTGGCGTTGATGTAGTCGGAGCCCTCGACGCCACGGATGGGCTGCAGGCAGACGCGTGTGGACTCGAAAGGCATGATGTTGACCAGGCGGTTCTTGAACTTGTTGCAGGGTAAGTTGGCGCTGATGAAGCGTGACGTGTGGGCTTTGGAGTTGGCCAGTCTCTGATTAACGAAAGGTGGGAAGAAACCAGACAGGGAACAATAAATAACCTGACGTCAACATATGAGGAAGCCTGACAACTAAAGGTTTCCTGTCACGATAAATAATAAATTCAGACAAGAGAAGGGAGGATATTTTAGACGTCTGCTGATAGGTGTAAGTAAGAGCAATGGACTTGTCTCAGAGCTTGCTCAGAGGATTGTGGGTGTGACAAGCTCAGTGTTGGCAGTGGACAGAGCACAGATGGACAGCACGGGAGTGTGTGTGGACAGTCATGGTACTCCAGCAGAATTGTGTGTGTGTGTGTGTGTGTTGTGGCCAGACTGTGTGGGCACGAAGGCTGTGGCCCCCACGTACCCGCAATCATTCTCTTACTCTTTCATTCTCCATTGTTGGCAGGAGTGTAGATGCTATTATCACTTCAAACAGAATGGATCATGGTCATAAGAGGGCTAATGGCAGAGCCGCGCAGGGAGGAAAGTGTGTAATAACATCACAGTCAATGGCTATTGACAGAAGGTGTGTGTGTGCGTGTAACTGCGACCTTGAACACCAGCTGTGTGTATGTGGGAGTGTCAGTCATTTTGTAACTCTCCATGTGTAGGTGTGTTGACGTGTTTTGTTGTTTATGTGTGTTTGTTCTTGTCCGTGTGTCTGTGAAACGTGTGTGTCTGTACGTACTGATGCTGCTGCTGCGCAACCTGCAGGAATGTCTCAGCACCAATGTCACAGAGATAAATTGCTGTACATTGGCTGATTTTGTGAATTAATTACTCGTGACACTGACATGCGACATTCTGGACAGACTATGCAACTGCAGTCTGTTTCATTTTTAACAAAGCTCAACAATAAAAGCATCAGTGCAGAAGGATTTTTTCAAATCAATGATTTGTGAAACACAGGCAGAAAAATAACTTTATCTTTGTATTTTTTGTTGTTGATTTGCCACCACACAAAGAATTAAGCACTATTTGTCTGATATGTGAACTTCACTCACCTTGAACTCCAGCTCCATAGCAGTGACTGTCTCACCAGGAGGGGCCTGGGTGAGTTTCTGGATGTGGGCGTACAGGTTGCGTGCTGGCACCTCAGTGTTGCCGCAGGTGGCCGCCTCCAGCAGGGCCTCATGGATGAAGATGTACTGGTCCTCGGTCTGGACCATATAGTTCCTCTGGGCGCGCATGCACGTCACATGGCCATAGATGTCTACGGACTTCTCGTGCTTCATGCGCTCTAGCATGGCATCGATGACAATGAAGCAGCCAGTCCTGCCCACGCCCGCACTGATGGAGAGCAACAGGGACAAGTAAATAACCAGGGTTCACTATTTCTTTAGATATTCAACATAATATGTCAAAAAAGATGTTTAAATCAGAAACGGATGTGCATCAAGAGGCACTGAAAGTTAATATTGTAACATATTGTAAGTTAAGTGTCTCAGTCCTTTTATGTTTTCTCTCTGTGCTTGACAGCTGACAACTGGACATTATGCCCTCCAACCAAGCTCACTTACACCTGACAGCACAAGAGCTGACAATAAGAGAGATTATTGCCACAGACTGTGATTGTGGAGGCATTCTGAGACACATTTCAACTGGCTGTAAAATATGCAACACATCAACACATTATTGAGGCAAATCAATTGAGAAAGAAAAAAGGTGGTGACACCAACAACAAGATTCCAACATCTCTCTCCTTATTGATGTTACAGCGTACGTGCACTGCCCTTTGATAAAAGACATTCCTATTCTGAAAATGTTACTTATTAATTATATGTTAATGTTATTTCAGTATATATTTATTATTGGCTGATTAATACATTTTACTCATGTAACTTTTCATGATACTGGCAGGGATGCTGACAAATGAAATGATAAAACATACAGTATAAGAATAACACTGCTACACAGAACTGCTCAAATAAAGCCCGCACAGTCGGTCCTCTCGTGCACCCACCTGCAGTGGACCACCATGGGCCCTGCATCTGGAGGGTTGCAGGCCTTTACCCGTCGAAGGAAGGCCAGGATGGGGGTGGGATACTCAGGCACCCCATGGTCTGGCCAGGCCATGAACTGGAACTGTCTCACTTCTCTCTTCTCACTGGAGCCATTCTGCAGGAGAACCAGTTGAGTAGTCAGTAAACTAGACAGGTGTCTTAGTGGGACGCTCTGACACAGCTGACTGTAAGCAAGTGCTTTTCAAAGAAAAACTTCTCAAGCCGGGTAAAATGTTTCCTGAAACTTTGCAGTTCAATTTGAAAAGCACAAGTGATTTCACTGACAAAAATGAAACCATTATTTAGTAATGTCTTAAGTTAACTCATGACTTTTATAGCAGCACATAATGCATTCGCCTTTTAGGGCTGTGATCACTGTGCAAGTGTAGGTGCAGATAACATGTATCATTTTTAAATTGAACTCCAGTGGTTTCTCTGAAATGGCTTCCTGGCATTGTCGCCATTCCTGATTGAAACCAAGTAATCGCACCAGCTAGAGACTTGCATTTAATTAGGATTTATAATAATGTTAGAAATTATAAGTAAGTAATGGAAAAGGAAATGGAAGAGGAGAAATAAAGGACAAACCATCAGTTACATCATCATTGCAGTGAAGTATATGAATTAATGTGAAAAAAATGAAATCTTTCACTGCCTGTCAGAAAATGGGAGATAAATCTCAGAAGTTAAAAAACAATTAAATCAGTGAAAAAATGATTGCGGTGGTAATGGCCTTTAACTGTCTTCAGAAAGATTAGAAATTACATTTTAAATATGACCCCAGCATTGACAACTGCAATTACCTGTTGGGAACATGTCATTCAGGACTAATGCCTGCTATATGTTAGACTATAAATGAAAAACGCAGTACTTTACCTTGTAGAGGGCGAAGGTACGGACGCTGTAAGTGGCCAACTCCACAGTGTCCAACATGGTGACCTGGATCATGCCGTAGGTCTCTGTTCCTCGTGACGGCCAGTACTGGTCACACTTCACCTGGCAGAGCAAGAGAGAGGGCACGCTGTCAGGAGAGAACTGCTGCTAACATCCACCACAAGGCTCGAGAGAGGCTTGTAGGATCACACTGATTAACAAGGAGGGAACATTAAAGAGGTCAGATCAAAGGCTTTGTCCACTGTCCAATTAAAAACTGAGGACTCAGAGTCAGCCCCTGTCTCTACTAAAAATTAACACCAGCAAATCAGGCTTTTGCATGCACATTACTGTGTGTCTCCATTTGAAGCACGCTTCAAAAGAGCATTAAAAAGCCCACTTTGTCTTTTACCAGTCTGTGATCATTTTCAATTAGCTAATTGTCGGGTGGTTCACAGCCCTTTGTCATGTATGCTTTTGGCACATTTGTGATGATTGGGCGATGCATTGTGGAGGGAGATGTATCTAAAAGCCTGTTTTGGCCTGTCGTGAACGGACAGCAGGTTCAGCCACCTGGCTCCATATGTGCACACAACAAACTTCAGTGTGTATGAGACTAAAAACAACAATAAAAAACACACACTGGCACTGAGTGGCTGTGCTTCACTCTGTGTAGCTCTGAAAATGACAGACTGGTTCTGGTCATAATTTTTACTTTACACTTTATCATTTGGCAAGGTGCAATTGGCATTAGATTGCAACAAAAAGAACTGTTTACTGTTGCCTTCTTCACCCAGACATCTATATGAATTCTCCCTCACCAGGTTGATGCATTACTGGCTGTCATTGGAGTTTAACTCTGTATTTCAAATAGTAGTAATAGGCTGCCTGCTCTGGAAATATAAGGCAAATATGTCCTAAACTTAAAACTCAGAAATAGGCCAATGCAAATGTACAATCAAGCTTCATTTGATTTTTATAATATTTAATAGATGTTCACATGGTCTCTGAGTTTCTAGAGGCAATGAGTCACATCATTATCTAAACACTGCATAGCCAGCTGATTGGTCTTGCCTCTAGCCTTTGGGATCTCAGCGGATGTTTTCAAGACTAAATTCTCATTTGGAAACAGTTCAGGTTCAGCCTGCCCACCATGTGTCTTTCACTAGAAGCTGAACCAATTTTCAGTCAGTTAAAGGTACTCTGACTAGTAGCATGACTGCAAAAAGCTAAACATAGGTAAAATCAATCATTTCAGAGAGGCACCAGAACTCTAAGAGCTATAATTTTCCATATAGAGACTGAACAAATGCAGAAACTAGACTAGGACTCACTACCATTGATTTGGAAAACATGAGAGGAAAGATGTGGCACGGGGAAGCTAATCATATTGATACTCCAGTGCGGAGCTGACATTTGGAGGCACTTTGGCTGTCTCAGCGAGCTGGTACAAATTGACAAACAAAATGCGCTAAAATTCACCCCCTCACATTTCACCTCCCCTGGTGACAGCTCCCATTCAGAGGCAGAGGCAGACCTTGCAGGAGAAACTCAATTGAGTGATGGGGAACTGCTTGCAGTACAAACATATGGATTAGCAGTCACCACTGTAATGAATATCTCTGTGCTTGTCTGAGGTTGGGTGGCATATCCTCCCGTCCAAAGACACACAAACAGATACAGCGACACACACACACACACACACACACACACACACACACACACACACACACACACACACACACACACACACACACACACACACAGGCCACAGGTTTCACTATCATCTGCTTCTGCTTTGAACTTTGCTCCTCACATGTCGTCATCTGGCCTTTTGCAGTGAGCCTCTTATCTAGACACACACACACACACACACACACACACACACACACACACACACACACACACACACACACACACACACACACACACACACACACACACACACACACACACACACACACACACACACACACACGTGTGAGTAATACCTCTGGTCTTATTTCAAGCCCTGACCTTTTAGGGTTTCACTAACTGGTAATGATAGTGAAAGAGGAAGCTGAAATTTGCCTGCTGCCGGATCTCATCATATTTGTCAAGCTTCTGCTCTGTTTGGCATCAGACATCAATCTAGCTGGGTGGTGGGAGGTTGACTCATTCACCATATGCGTCTGAGTGTGCTTTTGAGACAGAATCAGACAAATAAAGAATGTGTATTTATGTAAAAGGAGTTTACAAAATAACAGAAACAGAAAGTCCAGCAATACCATGTGTCTAATTAGAAACACAGGCAGCATTTTGTGATGTGTTGCAAGTATATTAATACATTTCTATTCATTATTAACCTGCAAACACCATTTGATGTAGTTTGTTCTCTCATTTTTCACATGGTTGCACTCATCGGATAAAGTTGATTTAGGAGGCAGTTTAATCAGTTGAATTCAATGTTACCAGTCCCATACTGCATACACATACAGAGTGATCGTTTAGCTCTGTGATTTAGTGTAATTGGGACTGATATGTAACATAAAAAGCTTTATGTAGCTGTTAACATACTCTGCATGGTGGATTCTATGAACAGTATAAATGTCAGCAATGCAGATAAAACTCTTTTAGGGAGTTTGAGCCTGGAGTTCATCACCCTCTCCTGGTTTGAAAGCGAAACTTGTGCCGCAAAGCTTACGCCACCCCCTTCGTGATGCCATACGACAGATTTCGATGTAGTCTAAAATGAGTGGGAAAAATGTTTCCATCCTGAGCTGGTGGAGGGCGGGTTCCGTTCTTTGTGGCTCACTCCACAGTGTTGGCAAGCCGGCTGATTTTAAAATGTGTGTAGGAGGTGGGGATAGGCTCGGAGGCGGTTTCATTTCTCTGTAAGTTCCTTATGCTGTGGTATTTCAATTTTTTTTCTTATCCGTATTTGTGCATGTGCAGCTGCAACTCTGGGATCAAAGCAGTAGAGCCTGCTCAGCTTCAGCTGTCACAGAGTTCTGAAATTGCCACTCAGACAGACTAAATACTGTATATAGAAAGGCATTTGTGAGAATGCGTGCGTGTGCTCGCCATCGAGTAAATGCGTAATAAAAATCATCTTCTAAGCATATTCGTGCTGGAGATATTCTCAAAGGTACAGATAAATGAGCTCTGTTCCAAGAATGCATATTGTGCTCACAGTTTGCCTTCATGATTGATTGCACTGATGGCTCAAAATTAAAACAGATACGTTTTGAAGGATGGCAAGTAATTAAGTCTTCACTTTGACAAAACAATTGGTTTCTCACAGACTCAGTACAGATGAAGGGAGCTTCAGGTAATGATCCCCTCCCCTAAAACCTCAATGCCTTGGATCATGGGAATGAATTCTTCGATTTACATCCTCTGTTACTTCCAGTTCTTAGTCTGGGGACTCTTTCATAAGGACACCGTATGCACACACTATTAAAGCACCACATGTTGGCAAGGCTCCATGCTGGATATGTTCCTCCAAGGAATTCATGAGCATGATTTTGAGATGATAATTAAATAAACCCATTCCAATTCTGAATCTCAAGTTGCTCATGTGCTCACGTTGTGCTTTTATTATTAGTTTGGATGTATTTTAGGAGCACACAAATGCTGTTGGGTGACAATCCTCTTTTAAGTCCAACTTCAATAATTTCATTATAACGCTGTGGGTTTCGCGAGCCAAGTTGAGAATGAACAAACATAGACTCGATGCCTGTGAAACCTTGGTATGGTGTTGAAAAAATAAATATGTGGCAATCAAGTATTGAGCTCTCCAAGCATTTTCAAAGAAATGAAAGCGATGATGCATTATTTTAAAAATCTAAATATAACTACACATAATGCGACTGAAAATTGTTCTTACTTTCAGTATGCAAAGTTGCCATGGTAACTTAGTGGCAAAAAAAACAACAGGAGGGGAAATGGGGAATGGTAAAATGCTGTCGAGAAATATTACTTCACGAACAAATTTAAAAAGAATTCATGCAAAAGTTTTTAGACATTGCTCAAGACTCGGGGGAGAGAAGCAACATGAGGTGATAGCATCCACAGACAACCTAAATATCCTTTGAAGTCCTTGTGACTTTGATCAGACTGACAAATCCTGCTTTAAAGTAGAACCGGGTGTCTATACGCCTTCAGGCATTGTTGGGTGTAAAGTTCCTCAGTGTCAAGATACATAGATATACATACTGTAAAATGTCAGCTAACTCCATCGTTGGCCACCTTTTTAACACCAGCTGTTGTGTCTGGCGGAGAATCGTCGACTTTAATGGCCTTAAGTTCTACAAAACAGTCACTTGCTTTCCTCCCAGTATTGCACCTCACAGCAGATACTGGCTGGTGGGTTTGCTCGTTCAGCAGTGGTGAAGGGCATTATAGGAACATTTCATAACAAGAAAACATTTTTGGTTTCTTTATGTACTGCTTTATCACCAAGATATTATGAAGCAATAGTTGTTTCTTATTTGTGATTTATTACTGACATTTGATAATTTACTGTAATTGAATTCTGATGTTTGCTATGAATAAATTATATAATCTAAGTAAATAACTCTTTCAGTAGGCACACATCAATAAATCAGTGCATAACTGATGCACTGTGAAGGAACTAACTGTTCAGGAATGAAGTCAGTGATGGATTGCCTTATTTGTCAGTGTTTATAGTAAAGGAGTTTCTCCTTACCCGAGACTTCTCCTCCAGTCTGGTCATCATGATGATGGTGCTGGATCTTTGCTCCCACACCATCCTCCAGAAGTCACTAAGTGTCTCCGGCAGGGGCCCCTGAGTAGCGATGTAGGCATTCTGTTTCCTGTAGCCGTCGATGTAGTTGGCATTAATGTAGTCACTGCCTGGGACGGCTGTAACAAAGAGAAGCGATGGTGATGTAACTCACATTACGCTTATGTCACAGAGATTTTAATCTGAAACGTTTTAATTAAGACAAATGATACATTTCTGCTTCCACACTGTGCAAAAACAATCTACCTCAGTCAATCACCTATGATGCATAGCACTTCCAATTTACATGTCTTAATCAACACTATTTACTGAACCCAACGGCATACATGGCTTCGTGGATAACACTGTCAGCTTTGAAAGCAGCAGCTGCAGGCACACAAAATGTCCTTGGTACATGTGAAGGAGGACTCAATCGATGGCAGTCTCAGTCGATAGCAATGTGAGAGGTTAAGTGCTTACATGAGCTCTTACCATCAACAGAGGTGAGCACCACTCTGGAATGGTCATAGGCAATGACGTTTGCATAGCGGTTCTTTGGCTTGTTGACTTCCATGTTGGAGTTTTCCCAGGTAAACTGCTGGCCGGGATCAATGGACTGTGAGAGAGGGCAGGGGAGAAAAAAGAGAGAGCCAACGACAGAGAGAAAATGATTATAAAAGAATGGGCGGAGAGACACAGTGTGAAAGAAAGGAAGGTAAACAGAAGCACAAAGGGCTCTTGAGTATTGCACTGGTTAAAGGATAGGGCGAAATTACCTTGCTGTCACTCATTCAGCAGCAGTATGCTATGGACAACAAAGCCTTTAAATGGAGCACAGACCTACATCATGTCTGTGGGGGTTCATACTGTGGTTGACATTGTGTAAACTGAAGCTACAAAGCACCATACTTCAAGAAGCACCACAGCTGCTGTTGGTGGATTAACAGGTTAGGTATTTGTCTAACATTTGAGGTCCTGAATACTAATGAAGAAGGAGACACTGGCTTTGGTGATTTAAATCAACTTCAAAAAGGCCACCATCCATCGATTGAGCCTAGGGAGCCAACACATTACTTCAATTTCTAAACCCAATGTGAGAATGTTTTTTAAGCTGGGAAATGAAGAAGGTTTGACTGAAGCTTGCAAGCAGTAAACACCATCTCTTCCTTTTTGATGATCTTACTGAATTACATTATTCTCACAAGTCACAGCACGATTTCTTGTGGTTCTCATCTGTTGTCGTTCTTTCTTTTCTCATCTTCTATTTCGGTTGCCTTTCTCTCTCTGTTCCTAACCCTCTCTCTCTCTCTCTTACGTCATTTGTCTCTTGGGCTAACACGACAGTAGACTGCATACATATTGATCTGGGGAGATATGTGATGGCCCCCTATCCCTTGCTAGATAATGTCACAGAGTCTCTTGTTATTCCATATCGATCCTCCTCAGCTCACGCTGGAGCCATGTCCAGTAATTCCCCACGCCTTTCGCCTTGCAAATCCACAAGGAGTTAGTATGACGCCTTCAAAATTTCACGCTTACTCTATGTGGCTGCATCACTAATTTAATTATTATAGGTCGTTTTATGTCACAACCTTACAACTTAAATGTAATAGTAATAATTATTGGGTAATGGATAAAGGGTGCGAGGTGAGGCCGTGGGGTGATGGGAATAAAGATCATTGGCCATAAAACGATGAGAAAAGAGGATTTTTAAAAGTTGCGTCACCCTAATCTGCGCAAGACAAGCGTAGCTCTCCTTACTAGAACAATCACCTAATTTGCAAATCAAAATTCCTGCAATTTGATACCCAAAGTCAAATTAACTACAAGCAATGTTCTAGCTCTCACTGTGTTGCCACACTGCAAAAACTGCTCAGGAATGACCCAAGGAACATGGCAAAGACCCCAAGATGTTGACCCAGCCTCCACACTTCCCTCATCCCAGCCTCATCGAACATCCACAGAGGAATCAACAAACAGCACTAAGGGCCCAAAGGATCGCTGCTAATGTCCCAGTGCCACACACTGCAGGACACCCCCAGAGGTCCCATGTCCTAATGGGTCAGATGTGTTTTGGTGGCCCTGCACAACATTAGGTGCGATGTGAGGGCTGATCAGTGCCTATTCAAGCTTCTTTAGGCTTTTGTTTGTACAAAAATACACGTATATGCTATTTGTTCCTGAACAAGATATGAAAAATGTGGAGTGCTCATGTGCAAGAAATGTTCCACTACAGCTCCAAATTGCTCAGCAGTCAGAGTCATGGGGGCATAGGTCTATTGCTGCTGATGAGCTCAGCACTGCCAATTTCTCTCACCATGCCCGCCAGTACGAAGAGAAAGATTGCATTTGCAGTCAAAACATGTCATACCCATTTGAGAGCTCAGTGAACACAGAAGGAATACGAAGCTGATCACAACTAGCAAACAACTTAGGCAGAAATAGTAGAAACAGGTGAGAAGCAAATGCCCAAAGTATTCTCAGTGACACAGTGGAAATGCTTTCAAATGTTCATAATGATAGTGCAACGACGACTGCAGTGTGATATTGCTTCCTGCCATAAAAACACTGTCAGGGGAGCTGCAGTGTGCCTGATTGACAAATTCTGCTCATTACCCAGTGTGCTCATTGCTCAGTGTGATGCGGACTGGCGTTGGTAGTAGAGGAAGTGTCAGGCTGCCTAAAACATCAGGAAGAGGAAGTGGCGAAGCATCTGCAAATTCTGTGCTTTGGGGTAAAGAGCAACGGGAGCAGCCGGTGAACGTGACTGTGACAAAGCGCCATGAGCCCGGCAACAGAGCCTTGGCTGGCACAGAGATGAATGGCCATCTGCCGGACGATGGAGGGGGTCTTCCCTGGCTTGGAATGACTGGTGCAGGAAGGGAACAGGGCCGGGCTGGTTGCCTGCAGTCACACAAGCCACTTCTCTGGCTTGGTTTGTTTACACTAACTCAACAGGCTGGGAGAGTGATGTGCTGGAGAGGTACTGAGCAACCACCAAATAACTTAATTGAGTGCAGATTTTTACCAAGGCCTAATTATGTCCCCAGTTGGCTGCTAATTTCACAATGATGTACAAAAAAATCCATTGCAATCATATACTATGTACTATGTGTAAATGTAAAACTTGGCAAACAAACGCATATTTTGTCATACATACACAGAGTAGCTCCTTCTTGCAGATTTCATTAAAGACTATAACTACCTCTGCCTACGACAGGAGGCAGGAAGTTTTGTTTTAGCCAGTGCTTATCTGTTTGTCTGTCTGACTGTTAGCAAGATAACTTGACAAGTTCTGAATGGATTTTCATGAAATTTCCAGGAAACGTTGATAATAGGACAAGGAACAGATGATTACATTTTGGTGATGTTCTGGATTACAATCTGGATCCAGGAATTTTTTGAAGGATTCTGGACATGAGCTGCTTGGTGTAGGTTTGCGCTCTCCGAGTGCTTTTCTTGTTTTTGGTCTACCATCACTGATATAAATAGTGTAGGTCAAATAAATGGGTCAAGCTACAGCCTCCATAGAGAACATAAAATCCAAAACATTATAAAAAATCTTCAAGGAGCAGTATGCAGGGTTTACTAGCATCTAGTGCTGAGGTTGTTGATTGAAACCAATTCCAACAACCCCCCTTTCCAAGCAAGTAAGCGATGGTCACTTCAATGTAAAAACTGAGAAAGGCCCTTTTTTGAGGTTCTTCCATTCTGGGCAACTGCAGAAACATAGCGTTCCAAAAACTAGGTGGCTGTGGTTCAGGTGGTAGAGTGGGTTGTCCACTGATCACAAGGTTGGCAATTCGATCCCCTCCACATACTGAAGTGTCCTTGGGCAAGACACTGAACCTGAAGCTGCTGCCAATGGCAGGCCAGTGCCTTGCATGGAAGTCTGTTACCGTTGGTGGGTGAAAGCGAAACACATTGTAAAGCACTTTGAGTACCCATGAGGTAGAAAGGCGCTATATAAGTGCAGAGCATTTATCATTTAACTTGGGCTCTGTGGAAGAGTACCTGAGTTCCCTATGTAGACAAGAAGGGCTGAGAAAAACACATTCATTTGTAATTACTGGTGATTATACACTAGTAAAACTGTAATTATTAATATTAAACTCCATTTCTGCTAATAGATCCCCCTACATTCTGCACACCGGTCCTGTAGCAATGCAACTTTTTAAAAGAAAGAATTTAATGCTTGGCTGTTGTATTAGGCTACATTATTTTAGCTGGATGTACTACAGTTGAGAAAAAAAATCATGTAGGCAGGAAGGAATAAGGGCTTACTCTTACCCATAAGACAAAATAAACAACTCTAATATAAGCATTTACATAGTTGTATGTTTTTTTCTTCAAGCATACAATACAATAAGTAGATGTTAACAATCATGTAAGGCTATCAAACAGATGATATTTTCAGTGTAAACACTGGATGAGGCAGATAACAGTTAAAATGGTGGGAGCAGCCCAATCTCATAACAACTGCTCATGGCATTTTTACGAGATTACGAGGCCACCATAAATATATTTTTTTGTACTTCCCCCAGAAAGCACTCCTGATGAGGCACCACATGCTGGTCACAGAAAAAGTGACAGAGGCAAGAGCTTAACCTTCTACATCAATGTAAACGCAAAGATCCACAATCATTCCAATAGCCTTGTTGGGGGCGTCAGTGGACTAGAGCTGATTAGACAAAACAGATCAAACAATCAGAGCAAATAAATAAAAGTCAGCTCTAGTTTATCTGTATTCAAGGACGCCTCTCCTCTTCATCTGGCCTTGCTTAGACCCAGAACAACTATGTGCCACTTTAAATGCAAATTTGCTCCCTTTCTTTTTTTAAGGAAGAACACTGACAAGAGATAATCCCTAACCAAGTTGCGCTGAAGAGATCGCCTGCAAAATGACATTCTTCGGGGAAACATCGAGACACACACAGATTGCTTAAGCAAGTCGCCACCTGCTAGTTTTATAAAAAAGCGTCTCACAGCATTTAATGTAAGTGTTGGTTTCCTACTGGGATTGGTAATGGAGTTGTAAAAATGACTGAAAAACGTCTGGGAAAGAAGCCCCCTATAATACATCAGAATACATGCATATGGGATCAAAGAGAAAAACTTCCTCCCAGACATGCTAACAAAGAAACACATTTATATGCTTGAAAGAGGCAGAAAGAGGACTCACTGATACAGCATTAATGCATCACTCTTACCTCATACTCCTGTGAAAAGCGGAGGCCATCATTGGCCTTGAGTCGCTCTATGTGGTCAGCCAGGTCAACGACAGGAATGGGCGGGTGCTCCCTCATTCCTGGGAGAGAGGAAGAAGAGGAGGGGAAGAGGGGAAAAGAGTGAGACCTGGCTGTTCTTACATCAAAAATTCCTGTCGACTTACACAAACACTGGTTGGACCACAGGGTGAGTGAGGCTGCCGGTGGGACCATGAGGTGGCTGTGTATCGTGAGGAGAGTGCACTTTGTTCAACAATGCATGAGGAGAGGGAGAGCGGAGAGAAAGGGAAAGAGAGAGCACAAGTTGAAACAGGCTGGTGACATTTGGTGACATTTGGTGATATCGTCATGCTAAGTGAGGAGGACAGAGGTGGGGCTGGCAAGAAGATGCACATGAGTGACTGGGTGAGCATGCTCCTTGAAGGAAGCAGGAGGCAGACATCTCTCTGACTCCACAAAGCTCAGTTGGTGGCAGAGGTGGGACCAGAGCGAGAACCCACAAGTCTCTACAAATCAGTCACACTGTCACTTCCTACTGAGGGAAAAAAGTGACTGGTCACCAGCCAAAACTCATTTCTTTGAAAATCCCTTTCCCTACAATAGACTATCTTTTGGCCCAGCCTGGAGCGCTTAGGCTGGATTAATTTCAAGCAACCCCCCTGCCACTTTCTAGATTTCTCATCGCCTGGTTATTGGATGATTTATTGCTAATCTACCGACACAAATTCCCCCTGTGCCTCTGAACTTGGCAAGGCTATGTACTTAAACGGATTGCTGGGAACTTGCCTTATGTGTTAAAAGTTAACTGTATGCAATGCATGAAGACAGTTTAAAGTTATACAAGGAGCACTATTAACCTTACATATAGCCTTGAAGTCATACAGATCAGACACTTTGAAAAGGTGTACACAATTTAATAACATTAGCGCCTTTCGTTGAGCGCATGCGTAAGGTCGTGGGTTCTGCTTCCAGATAACAGGCTGCTGCAAGCTTATTATTGCTGTAATGCTAATGGCTGGTAACTATGGCCACTGCACGAGATGAGACCTGACCAATTACACAAATTTAATAGTATCACACAGAGGGACCTACGAACGCATTAACATCAGTGTGTATGTGTTTGTGCATGTTTAGCCAGGTCTTTTACAACCATGTTGTTGTTAAATGGAGAGTGAAGCCATAGATAACAAGGCTAATGTACAGCAAGTGTAACTGTCCGCACTGCTCAACTATCCATGAAATCATCTAGTCCTCTGCTTTCGCATCATAAAGGTGTTGTGGGACGTCACAGCCAAAAGAGGACATTACTGCATCCTTGGAGTGCCAGAGGCTACAAGCTTGTAGGCTTGTGATGTCTGTCAGGATTGCAACGGGGAAATGGGTTCAGGAGCGAGTGACAAAGGAAGAAAGACTGCATGTGTGGGAAATACACACTAGGTGAGAAAGCAGACTAACTTGGAGTGTTGGGGCAACGATGAGAGCTGGGACCTGTGGAGAGAGGAGAGTGAAGGAGGGAAGAAAAAGAACACTCAATCAATGGAGGCGGTTCAGGATCAGACTGGAGCCAAACTGTATCTGCAAACAAGATAAAGCATGCAGTGTCATTTACAGGCAATTCTGAAGCCAGTTGAAGTGAGCAGCAAGTGATGTTTGCCCTCTCAGGACAACTCAAGTAGCACTCTTTAGACTGTTAAACAAAAGTGCACACAAAGCTCGAC
This sequence comes from Dascyllus trimaculatus, assembly GCA_024666655.1. NCBI lineage: Eukaryota > Metazoa > Chordata > Actinopteri > Pomacentridae > Dascyllus > Dascyllus trimaculatus. Next base: position 31,420,884 of record CM045454.1, read on the forward strand.
TACAAAAATGCTCTCCTGTGAAAGTATGTGTAAACTCAGCGGACTGCACTGCTGAGTAAAGGGCACTACATGTTTCATCTTGATAAAAGACATTTTCTCTTTTTTACAATTTGGGTGTTGTTTTTAAAATGACACCACAAAGAAAAATGCTGTGAAAAGCAAGAGGTCACACAAGTGGACAGGTTGCACACAACAACATGTCAAGACTTTTGCCAGATGATCTAAATTATTTTATTTGCTGGTAAAATCAAACTGAGCACACCTTAAGAGTTGATAATATCTGCACAACGCACAAGACCTGTTTGTACACATCAATGTATAACCACTAGGTATGGTTGGCTGCAATTGGCAGTTTGGCTAATTATTTTACTATTTTCATTTTGTTTTCCATTTCAAATGAGTTTGCCCAACCTTGGGGCTGATTTATTGATTGAATGAATTATTGATGAATGACTGTCTGTGTTCCTTGCTCAATTAAACTTAGCAATACCACCACAGTCTTACATATCACATATTGAGTTGGTCATTGCAATGTTATTATTACTGATGTCTCCAAAACTACTATAGAAATCCAGAATGTCCCTATAAAATACTGCTCTGACTGCTGCAAATAATCTGAAAATGGCACTACATGCTTTATCTGAAGTGTTCAGCACAAGTGATCCAAAATAAGCATTGCAAATACTATCTGAACCAGGTCTGTCAAGGGTAAACCAGGTCAGTTACTCATAGAACCACACGCCTGCTGCTGGAGTGCCAAAACGTACAGCAGAGGTCTGCTGAACAGGCCAACATGCTGGAGACATGAGCTGCTATCAGCTGGACCTCTCGACAACAATCAGAGTCAGAGCAGGAATGTTCACCTGCTGGGGGCGAATCAAAGAGAGAAAGAGCAGGAGCACTGAGGAATGGGCTGCTCAATATTCACTCAGCTCGGGCTTGGAGTCTCATATGATTTCACAAGCTAGACGCAGCCCTGGTGATTTTTGATAATCACCGCTCTTCAAGCAAAACAGCGAGGTGGAAAGGAGAAAAAGAAGGAGATAAATGTTGACGTACAGAGAGAGAGAGAAAGAAAGGAGGGGGGGAGAAAAAGAAAGAGATTACCCTGCAGGGGAAAATGGAAGACAAAAGAAGAAAGAGGTGGAGTGGGAGGATGGAAGAACAGCGCTCTTTCAGAGCAGCAGCACTGCTTAATTCCTCTGCAGGGGTTCAAAGGGGCTGTGTGCGTGTGTATATATGGCAAATGGGATCTTTAATAACCCGTGAGAAGGGATTCACACATGCACACACCAGAAAAACACACAGACACACGCACGTGTGCGCCAGAGTTGACATTTTCTCTCAGCCCCATTGTTCCCTCTGCCTGGCTCACCTTGACATCAGAGGCAGCAGGACTCATTACCAGCTGGGGGGAATGAAAGAAGCTCATGGAGGGAGGAGGAGCGAGGACCAGGGGAGGAGGAAGAAGACAGGAGGAAAAAGGAAGAAGGCTGATGCTAAGGCGGACACCCTTACAACCCCCCACCCTCTTCTCCACTGTGTGTGCATGGAATCTGAATTGACTCTGCCTGACTGTCAGCTGGGTTTGATGGTGAACATAATTTGGCTATTTTCTCTCACTGACCACTTTTTCTTCTTTGAGAATGGTCAGGTTTTCAGCCTGAGGATAAATAACAAAATAACAAGGGCATGTGAATTACACACTAACACCTGCTACAAAGCACTAATAAACAAGAGATCCATCAAAAGACCGAGGCAGGTTGGCATCAATTGCAGAAGTAGATTGCTTCTGGGAAGACTGCTTTGAGTTTGGTTGAAAAAAAGAACATTCCAAAATGCAATATCTACCATTTGAGGCAAAAAACCTTAAAAGAAAAAAGATATAAAGGAACACTATTAAAGTTATGAGTCACCTTTAGATATTTTCTCTTAGTCTTGAAGATAGAATCTGTGTTTTTAGATTACTGACTGATGAATTTCAGGAGAATTTTCATTTTGGAATGAAGCCTGTTCTGACCCTTACTCACAAAGGTAAAGTATTTAATTTATATGAAAGAAACACTGACTAAACCAACACTCTCTCCCAGCTATGCTATAGATTAAAATCTACACACTTAGTACATAAATTCACACAAACGCACACATGCTTTCTACAGTTTACCGTAGAAGGGGTCCAGGAGAGGCTGGAAGTGGAGGCTGTTCATCTCATATCAGTTATCGTCTTTCAGATTTGTAAATGGGTTCATTCCAACAAGGAAAGCTGTGAATACGGCCCTGCACAATGTTTTAGTCCTGACACCACCTTTGTGAACTTCTATCTGTGTTGGTGACAGCGTTGTCTCTGCCATCCATCAAAGGATAATCTCTGGATTTCACAGCTGTGAGAAGAAAGCAGAGCCAACCTGCAAACTTGTTGGACCATCGTTTGTTACCTGGGGTCTGGTAGTTGAGTCTCCTCATCTCCACGGGGTCGGAGGAGTTGGCCAGCAGGGAGTCTTTCACGCCACCTGAGTGCTCATCTTTAGGTAAGGGTGATGCTCGCTTCCTGAGGTGGCAGAAACAGACAATAAGGGATTACCCACATCATGCTGAGACCACCTACATGCTTGATACAGACACTCTTAACTTAGCTATCAATTCCTCAAGCGAACTGAAAGAACAAATGAGGATGATTGAAAATGACACCAGTGTCTTCGAATATGATTAAAAAGAGGCTTTAAAGAAATGCAGAGTTAACTGTGTTGCACACTTAATGAGGTTAATGACATACCGTAGTTAATGGTTTTCAAAACTAGTTCTGAGGATGAGACAGTAGGTACCAGGGCATTACCCCCATTAGTTTGAAAAACTGGAGTTTAATGCATTTGAAGAAACACCATAATTTTCCTGGAGTGGGCTAGGTTGGGTTTGTTTGCTGCTGGATAGGTGACAGCTGCTGTGTTGGAATGTGCACATGAGAGTGTGTTTGTGTACAGCAAAGATTTAAATGTGTGATTTTCACTGCTGTGTGTGTGTGTGCTAACAACACATTGTGTTTACTGGCTTTCCAGATTGAGAGGAAAACAGGCGGATGCTGTAATTAGCTCATCAGCTGGGTGGCACAACACTGGGTAATTAGACCAGTTCTGCAGCACCTGTGCTGCCAGGCCTGGCCTAGCTGAGTCTAGCATAGCATAGAACAGAACAGCACAGCTCGGACTGGCTCAGCTCAGTCAACCGTAGACTTCAGATGGAGAAAGGAAAAGAGAGCGCAGCCTGCCTGTATTCAGACAGGCAGCATCTGTTGACATACTCACACAAACAGGCACACAGATGTACACGCTCCCATCTCTCTCACTTTCACAAATACACACTCACACAGATACAGCTGCAGACTCACAAGCCTTCTGACTGCAAATGGAAATGGGCGGAAGGAAGCATCAGGGCGCCCTGTGGAAATTTCACATCTCATTGCACTCCATTTGCAAGTGGCGAGCGTGGGTTTTAGAAAGGAGCTGGGCCTTCTGTTGAAGCCTGGTGTGGTGAGAATACACAAAGCTGGTTGTGCACACGCAGCCTTAACCCAGTCCACCTCAGCCGTTGTGGCTTGGGCCTCATTGCCACCTGTTACCTTATGCTACAGGGGCTTAAGCTAATGTATGACATGCATCTCTACGTTCCAAACTGAGACCTAAGTCAGTTTTCCCAGACATCACTGCTGGGCTTAGGCTGAGTTGGTTTGAGGGAGGGGGTGAGAGTGTTGGACATCTGTGATGTGTTCTCCACACACCTCATCTATCCCTCTGACCCAATCAGATGCCAATTTACATGACACTTTAGTGCTGGGCTAAGTAAACATGGCAGCAATCTCTATGGGATTATTCATTTCAAGCTGAAAGTGAGGGTTAAGATGTGTGAGAATGTAGGTACACACACTCTTGCACAGTGTGTGTGTGAGTGTGCAAGTTTGTGTGGAGTACAGGGTGTGCTTAATGAGGGTAGAACAGGGCCCTTTGTTGAGACTCCTGCCATGAGGAAGCCGGGAAAGAAGGAAAAAAGGCTAAAAGTGGAGAAATGGGTCTCAGTGGAAAATGTCAGCTTAAAAGATGGGAACATTTCTTTTTCAGCAGTTTCCCCGTCTGGCATTTACTTCACAATGGCCCATTCAGCAGCAGGTGATGCCTTGGCATATTCAGATGGGGCCAATCTTGAAGGGGTGCGCTGACACTGGCTGGATAATGAAACACAGCACGGAGACAAACCACGGCAGACAGCACGATCTAAGAAGGAATACTGGCACTACATGTGCAACATGCAGTGGGACAAGGATATGACCCCGGAGTTCCTTTGACCTCAGTTATCACGAGCTGCAGAGTCTGCTGCCTCTCAAGTCTTGTAATCTTGCACAACTGACCAAATCAGACTAGACACAACAGTTAGAAGATGCTCCCTTTTAATCCTTTTTGAGTGGACATTTTTGTCTGTTATCCCAATTGAAGCTGAGAGGCAGTTACCTCTGCAACCCTACAGAGCTGATGAATACCACCAATTTCACAACACAAATGAAAAGGACTTGGGTAGTGGGATGTGAAGTTGTGATTGATGTAACAGTAACAGTACCCACCTTTCCTGTTTGCTGCATTCACAGGGGCAAAGAAGAATAAGGGGAGTTAATGTGTAATTGTTATCCATCTGAATTTCTATTGTTTACTTAAATTTTGTCCCACTGTTGCCCTATTTTCAGAAACCCAGAAGCTGAAGCCAAATTTTGAAAGCACAAGATAAAAAGTTATCTTAACAATCACTGGAGACTTTTGAAAATAACCTCATCATTGTTCGCTGCTGGTGTTGGTCTTGGCGACTCCGCAGGTAGTAATAACAACCAGAGTACAGTGTGATTATTCCTTTGCACATTTACTGCCAGTCTGCAGTGAAAAGGGCACACGCCACCTCCCCACAGCCCCTCCTGTCAATCTGCGTCTACACTGAGAAAGGGCTTCCAGACAGAGGATGTGCTACTCAGCAGTGAGCTGTCTCAGGGCCTATTATTAACCAGTCCGTTTCTAAGTATGCTGGAGATGGCCGCCACACAGCAGTCTACAAGGCTGTGGATGTCAGGTTAGAGAACAGGCATGATGTGAAATGGAAAATCTGTAATGGAGCCGTCAGGGCAAGATAGGAGGTGGGACATAATCAGGAAGATGTCAGGTGGGGTATAGTAAATAATAATGGCTCAGTGCTAATTGATTCCCATCTAAATGGTGTCCAGACAAAGTCCAAACCACATTATCGTCATTGTAAGTACTGTCTGCTCTGCTAACATACAAACAATTGTGTAACACTAGCACACCTAGAAAAGACTAGTAGTATGCATCTTCTAATGATCACTTCGTAGAGCGGCAACAATTAGTTGATTAACCAATTAGTCAATTGATCAGCAGGAAATGACTCTTCAACACAGACGGGGCGGAAACATTGTTGGGGCAGTGGTGGCGCAACAGGTTAAGCCCCTGGCTACTGATCAGAAGGTCAGAGGATCGAACCCCCACTGTGGCCACCGTTGGGCCCCTGACTGCTCCTAGTATGTATATTTAAGGTTAACTGTGAATAGGACGGGTCAAATGCAGAGAAGTAATTTCCCCAAAGAGATCAATAAAGTAAAGATTATTATTATCATCAACAATTTTTAGACTAATGGAGAAAAATCCTTAACTGCAGGCAAATAGTTCTGTAACCAATGACCAATGAATTTCACATTTATTTCTGTCTACTGTGTCTATTATTTGTATAATTAATCACGTGCTATATAAAATAGAGAGAAACATCCATAGCTGTTGGCTGAGAGCCTAAAGATACATAATCTTGTGCTTGACCAACAGTCCAAAGCTCAAACATGTTCAATTTGTAAAGATGTAAAACATAAAAAAGCTGAAACTCCTCACAGCTTCGAAGAAGAAACTAGCAAATGTTTAGCATTTTTGTTTAGTAAGTTACCTGGAATCATCCAATTTGTTGTTGTTTGTTGTTGTTGATCAGCTAATTGTTTCCCCATGTGTTGGATCATTCCACATTTGTCTGTTCTTCCCAAACACCTTGGTCTGTGCGTAATCAGTGCTGCATGGGGGCGGCTGAAGTGCTTTAAAGAAATATTGACTGAGCTTTTACTTAAGCCCTCTGTTGCAGCCCTCTGTTTCTTACTTGAAATGACCAATGGTGTCAGCCAAAACACATTTCTCACTCCTAACTAAGAGCTTCTGACAGCTAAACTGTGCTTTTTATTAGAGAGGCAATGCCAGCTGCCATTTCAACTGACACTACACATAGTATTGTATAAAATGGCCAACTGGGCCAAAATCTTTTGTCTGAACCACAAATCAATTCGCTTTGGTTACCTCTCCCATTACACTGTATATTATGGTAAGAAAATCGGATGTTACAGTTTAGTGTGTGAGCAGGCTGGTGCAAGTGGCAGAAGGGAGCATGTCTCATTATCATTCCTGATGCAACCAAAAGAAACCTACAATCAAAAGTGTCACTAAAGTTCAGCCTCAAACACACAGAGCAGACATACTAATAAACAGAAGCACAGCCTCTTACTTCTTAAAGAGCAGGATGGCGATGACAATGATGACGATGAGGACCACGGCCAGCACTGGGCCCATGACCCACAACATTTCAGGCTGCTCCATCCCCTGAGCCATACTTGTCGTGACCTGGATTGGGTCTGAGTAGGGACTGGCTGAAAATGTCATCTGTGGGAAAAACAGAAGAGGGAAAGCACAGGTGAAAGCGAGCTATGTCATCTTATACCTCTAACACGTGTGCAATATTTTTCCATCTAATCTCAATGTCATCTGGATTCCCAAGGATGCTAATATGCTGCCTGATATTAAAAAAAGAATCTACAACATCCCAGGAAGAAGGTGCTAAAATGGGAGATAATAAGCATGAAAACAGAGTCCGCACAGAGTTCAAATCCAGATCAGACTCTTAAATCAAGAAAAAAATAACAGACATTTATGATGCAGTGCTTTCTAACAATGTTTGAAACAGAGAAATACAAAAAATATAATATTAGCTAAGTCTACCTGGATCAGGGTAGATTTAGCTAAAGCATCTGCAGATTTCTTCTCTATGGCACCCTGACAATCAAGTTGTGTTGTGCCAGTATCAGGCCACACTTCAAAGCTTTAGCAGAACAAACCATGAAGCTCTCTACTAAACTCAAATGACACTCAAAAACAATAACCATCTTGGCCAATGAAGTTATTATATTTCTATTAGAGCAGTGCATTCCGTAAGAGGAAACTGAAACAGCTGATGCCTGAGCAAGTGAGAGACAAGAGAGTGAGAGAGGTAGAGACGGAGAGGCAGGGATAAGTGTGCATGTCCCTTCGTTGCTGAGATAAATGGGGGCACAGGAGAGGACTCATCTCTTCTTCATTAGTGTTCACACCGTGACGGAAGAGGAGGAGGAGGTGACGGTGAGGGTGCGTTTCCACCTTGGTTGTAAATGAGACATCTTTCCACTCCACGTCTCCAAATGACTGAGGGGAGGAGGGGAGGCAGCGACGTAGGTGTGTGTGCATCCGAGAGTGGGCAGATGAGGCAATGCAGTATGGTGTTTTTAAAAAAGTGAAGAAGAGGGAGTCCAACTGCAGGAGAGCAAGCTGACAGATGAGAAGGAGAAAAGGAGGTGTGATGCATCTGTCGTTAGAGCTCAGCATGCCTCCTATTGAATGACGACAGGAGACGCGGGTCCAGGAAGGGAGTGGGGTATGTGGAGGGGTATAGGTGACAGATCGCAGACCTCGAAGAGAATTGGGCTCCCAGCATGCAGCGGGAGTGGTTGGGCAGCAGGCAGCAGTAATCCGGATCATTAGCTGCACAGCAGCCTGCTCTTCGGCACACAGGCAGATATTAATTGGAAAGATAAGCTGAGATGAGCTCAAAGAGTCCTGTGCTCTGTCACATAGTTCTGTTATCTCTCATACTCTTGGGCAACTGCTGGAAAAATTGACACTATGTGTGTGTGCGCTACAGCATGTGTAAATCATGTTTGTGTAAACCAGCATGCTCAGATATTATGCACAGACAGGAGATAACTCAAGCAAAAAAGTAAAAAGATTCACATTTTCATATGAGAGCAGTAGTTTACAGCAGCAGTGTTTTTCATTTGTCTTGGTGTCTCACTCACACAGACACACACACCAGGCACATGAGACCAGCTCTCTCCCAATCTGCGTTCCTCTGGGACAAACCTATTATCTAAGAACAAAGAGAAACAGCACAGCGATGGGACGCTGCTGGTGCGATGACACCACAAGGCTTCCTGTTCTTTTGGGAGGGTCCAAAAAAGGCTGTAGGATATGGCCCTGCAGGGAATCCTGGGAATTTTTTTTTTTTTTACTGGTGTAACAAATGACTGCAGCTGTGCTTTCAGAGAAGGATAAGGGAGGAAGAGAAAAAGCAGAAGAGAGGGCTGAACAAAAAGAGAGGGCTTTTTGTCTGTTGGTCACGGCGAAGCAGTGGGATCATCCATTTGAACGGCCCTAATATCAGATAAAAGCTCAGTCACGCAGCTCCTAATGCCTCTGCCCTCGCAGAGCGCTATCACAATGGAGCATTGGTGCAGTGAAGGAATGTGTAAGCCTGAAAGTGAGTCAAAGACAGAGAGACACAAATGTATGTCGTAGCACTCTGAATCAGTGTGTTTCTGTATACAGTACGGACATGGGTTAGGTTTGCCATGGGAGAGGTACAAATCTATTACTTAGCATCCTTACTCTGTTATTGAGTACGTATGACTAACACATATAACATTCAGGCAGTAACCTTTGCATTTATAACCTCTGCTGACTATCACATTTGTCATCTGAAATGTCTCAACTGTAGCTAATCAACATTAATGGTAAAACACAGGTATTTGTGCTAAGACCAAAAACAAGATTTTCAACTTTTGTCGAGTTAAGTCTATATTTCAGCATCCTTCTTTCTGTTAACCTTTTTCCTTTGATTTATTTGTATCATATCATATCGTTACCCAGAATATAAAACAAGCTCCTGTATTTGGAGCTTAGTCGCCAAGTTAGCAGTAGTAGGTTTTTCCAATATGTCAGATACATATTTCATCAGTATTTCATGTTGTATGCTACTCATACACATGAAATCACTTTCAGTCAGCTGAAGCCTCTCCTCCACCCACAAAAAAGTGATTACAAAAGCAGGAGAGCTGAACTTAAATTGATCTCATAAGGCAATCCTATTCAGAAAGCCAATGAAGTACTGGATACAGATTCACTAAAATTCTATTTAATTCTGTCCCTGGAAAAAAGACAGAAATTATATGTGTGTGTGTGTGTGTGTGTATTTATATGTATATACAGATTCACACACACATATGTTAATACTGTATGTATTATGGATGAATTAATGTAAAATGTATTTGGTTGTGTCTGTGTGCATGTGCCATTTAGAGAAAGAGTGTAAAGACTGTAAATAAAAGTGTGTAAGTATGTGTGTGTGTGAGAGAGAGAGCATACGTGGAACATCATTTTTTCTGAGCCTTTTCTCAAACTACTCTGAGCTTCCACAAGTGAATGTGTTTGTCTAGGTCACAGCCGCTGAGTGTGTGTGCATGATTGTAAGTGTTTGTCTGAGACACAGCAAGCGAACAAGAGAGAGAGAGAGAGAGTGGGTGATGAGAGACGGCAGAGAATGGGGAGACAGAGCGAGAGAGACTGAGGCTGAGGTGTTACGGTAGTAGCAGTATATCGAGTCTGCTATCTGGCCCGTGGGCTGCACAGCTTCCACAATCAGCTGCTGCTCTGCCATCCCCTGAGCGCAGAAATCCGCTACGTGCAGCACAGGCGCATTTGTTTCAACTCGCCGTTGACCCCGCTAGCTTCCCGACTCTCCAAAAGTGGCTTAAATAAGCCGTAGGGTGTGCGCCAGACAAACAAACAAACATGCAAAGACGCCTATTATGCATCTGCCGCTCTCTCCTCCTCCCCAGGGAGGCTGAGGAGCCCACACGCTCCACATCGCTGCGTGACATGAGACAGCGAGAGGGAGGGGGCTAGAGACACAGACCAAAAAAATGAAGGTACAAAAAGTGTGAGAGAAAGATGATGGTATGTGTGAGTATGCCTTTATCTATGAGAAACAGAAATGTGGCTGCAGGGTCTAGTCTAGCCGGTATGATGACCCCTCTCTTCCGTCCTGTAGCTCTCCCTCTACATTTTCATTCACTTGCATGCTCCTCTTCCTGTTCAGCACCAGGAACTGCACTTATTCCTCCTCTCTAGCTGTGTGAATACCAACCATCTAGATATCTGGAGGCATCGCTCGAGGGAGATGCCTCCAGGAGCGGAAGTGACATAGCACAGAGAATCCCATCGACGCTGCCAATATTCCTACCACCCTTTGTGTAAAGTTGAAGTTGACAATGCTTATATTCCCCACTAGAATTATAATTCTCTCTTGACATTGTTTGTCAAAACATTTTAAATATTAAAAGAAGCTGGTCCTTCATGTTAAGGGTGTTTTGAGCTCAGAGCACCAACAGAATTAGTCCTATAAAACCAATTCTTCCTGAGAGTGAGTAGAATATAAATGCCTGGATAGCACTGCAAATGGCAAACTGTGGTTAACACGTCTGAACACTCCCTGTTTTGGTTCCTCTCTGCGCCAGAAGCTTACCTTCCCCTTATCAAAAGAAAAGCACACATTCGTACAATCCCTTCCTCTAGCACCAGTTACTTTCCTCTCATCCAGGCTTCATAAGGCTGGACAGGACACAAGACAAAAGTTTTCCTATCCCCCCCTCCCTCCAACACCACCTCTCCTCTCTGTCTCACATCACACAATATTTCATGCTACCTCCCTCCCTCACTCTCTTCTCGCATTAAATGATACTGTTTATACACACCCAGCATCTATCATCCCATTTCACACTTCCCCCGGCTTGTTTATCTGCCTTGGGTGCTGGGGAGACATGAAGGCACACTCTCTTCTTCTTTGTCTCTCTCATCCCCCTTTGCCTTCCTTCCTTCTCTTCCTCCCTCCAACCACTGCTGGCTGCTTGTGGCCATTGATATACGAGGGCTTATTAAACCCTGGCAGTCTTGTTTGATCTACGCTGGGGAAGTTTGGGTGGTGGTGAAGAAGTGCAGTAAAGACACAAGTCATTTATTCCAGTACTTGTTGTCTTATTCTCTTGGGTCTGGTGAAGATCCTGCTTGAGGCAGCTTCTGCCAACTGCTCGATCTTGTTGCACACTTTACCTACTGTACCCGTGTGTTTGGTAATAAACATTTACAAGTGGCGCGTTGGGGGTGACAAAAACAAACACTGCGGTGGAATCTGAGTTTCCCAAAGAGTGCAGTTAGGGGATTTGTGCGGCGATCAATGACAGCCTGCCTGCAGTCGCCACCTTACAATTCAGTATGTTTAAAGGCACACAACAAATCAGGTTAGGAAGAGCGAGAAAATCAAGGTGTTTACATCCACTGTAATAATCTTGTTACTGTAAATCTATCTTGTGCTTATTATATAAAGCAGGCCATTATTGGAGTATTTTTTTTTATCCCCTATTGTATTTTTGAACAAAGGGTGGCATATTTTAGGTGAATTTGTGAGACAGTATGATGATGCTGCAGCCTGAAGAGGCTTTTCGTATTTAGAGCATTTTGATAGTTCAGTGAGAGGACACGCTCTGAGTTTTTCCTCACTGCGTGCATACCTCTCTGATTGTTTTCAACAAAACTCTATTGTTCATCAGTAGCAGTTAGCTTATCTACTTTTGGCAACAACCTTTACTTTTATCCTTGTCACAGTGACACATTCTCTTTGTCATGTGGCAGTTTAAAGACTTAAGGTGACTTGTGCAACCCAGCTCTAAGAGTAGCATGAGTGAGATGTCTGACTAGAGGACATGCCTCTCTGTTAACAGATGATCAAAAATGCAGCCTTAATAACCAAGTTTGTGTTAATTCCTTACCCCAATACAGCGAGCTCATCTTGCTTGTTTGAAGTTTAAGAAATTAGGTCACTGCAGAAAGCTGTCAATAGTCAGGTTACTGAAGTGAAGGTAACACAGATTAACTCATTCTGTGAGTGAGGTCTGATTGATCCAAGCAATTAAGTTTAAAGGTGGGTGGGTGCGACACGTTTTAAGGAGGGGTAGCACACAGAAAGAAGACAAATCTTGAGCAATACTGATCCAACATGGTGTGTCTTGAAGGTACAGAAAGTGTTGTGCAGCGATGGGATTTTAGCATCTCCTTTGAAGTAAAGTACATCATTGCAGCCCACTATAGCCTCTTTTGCATGTCCTTCTCCTTCTCTGAGTGAAGGAGTGGGGGGATTACTGAGGGAGGGGGGCTTCAGGGACATGTAAAGCAGCATTTCAAGGGAATCAGACCTACTTTATAGATTCTCTAGGCCCTGTGACCAGGCCCTCGTCTCTCTCTTAACTCCAGCTGCACTAATCAATCTCCTCTGCTGTCTTCATGGTAGAAAAAGATGTGGAGAGGGAGAGAGATGCAGAGAAGCAGGGAGAGCATAAGAAAAAGACCTGAGAGGAAAGAGTGAAGGGAAATAGGTGAAAAGTCTGGGATTTGGTTTTGGACATGGAGCACTTATGTCCTGCTTCTCTGCGTCCGCCCAGAGCCCAGCTACTGAATATGCATGTCCCGGGTAGTGGAGGAACCCAGAGCAATCGCAGGCTCTTATTCTTCCTGCAGTGAAGTTTACTCCAGACCATTCCATAGAGAGCTGGGCCTCAGTGTTAGTGCTGTTTGACGAGTGCATGGGGCCTCCACTTAGAAAGCCAAGAGTCTTGTATTAGCATTGTAAAGAGATCTGCACGAGGCCCTGCTGGCTGCCGAAACAGCAAAGCTGGATCTCTGATGTCATTGTGAACTGATAAGGGAGTTATCAGGACAAGCTGCAATGACTTTTAAGGGCAGCCATATTAAAGGGTAAGTGGGAGTAAAAAACAACAGTTTGCCTTGCCAGTGCCATTTTGGAAACTGTTGTGGGGCAGGATGGTTAGAGCTTGAGGATGGGTGGTACACTTAAAAAATTGAAAATGTGACTTACACAAACACAGGACAGGATCAGGTAAATTCAGTGTAATACAAAGTTTTTACTTTTGTAGGAACATGGCAATTGTTGTCAAGAATGACTCTCTGAACTCAATCAGTAAACGAGAGTTTTACTCAGTGTGTGTGTCTTACGTAATTAGCAGTGTTGTCTGTCCCTTCATATCGAAGTACGGCCAGGACAAAGCAGAGGTACTCCTGCTGGCTGGTCAGGGGTTTGTTGTAGAAGCCGTTGTACCTCTTCTCATCACCCACTATAAAGCTGGTTGGCAATGAAGCCAACTTGGCAGCAATGTAAGGCTTGGAGGAATCCAGGTGACGTCGGCGCCTTAGGACAGGACCTTCACTTGACTTGAGCAGCTGCAGAAGAGGAAGAGTGCAAAGGCTATAGTCAAAACTGGCAATACACTCTCAAGATGACTGGGCCCTGACCTCTGACATCCTATCAGGAGGAGCAAGGAAAAAGACATTTCTCAATAATAAAGAGATTAAATTTACTCTATCACGCCTTAACAGGAAGGTAAAAGCCTCACTCTTCACTACAATGATTGGAAAAAATATCTTCATGAGTCGTGGTTGGAAATAAAATGTATTAATATGCTACCCAGCAACTGAATTTCCTAAATTTCATTGATCCCTGGAATCTTATAAAGACTAAGAGTTTTCATTGACACTATATGTCCATGTGTGGTTCGTAGCATGCCTTGACATAATAGATAACAATTCCACTCAGCTAAATGCCCATTGCACAGTGATATAACTGCAAAAATTGCAGCCAAGCTACGAAGTGAGCAATTAGTGCTTGCTCTTGCACACAATCTCAGCATGACTGCCAGCCTGGTTAATAAATGAGCAGGAGCATACAGCACCGAGGCATTGTGTTTTCAGCAGCATTTTGTTTTCTGTCAGTGATGTCTCATGTGCTCCACCAGATGTAGCTTTATTAAATCATTATGTCGGAGGGAGGAGACAATGGCCTGCTCAGTGTTTAATGACTCAGGGAGTCCCATCTCACTCTCTCTCTCAGTCTCTTCTGGTATTTCTACAGGGAGCTTGAACAATAGCGATCCAAACCAACGAGCCTCACAGTTTACTTAAAAATGATGCTATTAACATCTCGGCACGTCATTTAGCTTAAATTCCCTCATGGACAAGGAACACCTTTATTCAATAAATAATAAAGCGGTCATAAATCTTTATCCTCATTTGAATACCTCATGTAAAACTTTGTCTGCACTTGGCAAACCCAAATAATGGGGACAATAAAGAAAAATATGACGGTAGGCCAATAATTTGCAACTACTGCTTTGGAAGGTACTCTACAAATAAAGTTTAACTGCTTAAAATCCAAACAAATAGTACAATAACATTAAGACTATTCTCCGTGCATGCAAGCTGTTAGAATCAACAGATGGGTACTGTCTGCAGACCTGGCATCCAATCAGAACACCCCCCATCTCCCAGAGTGAGTCATTGTTTAAAATTTCCCTGTCCCGCCGTCTCTTCCTTCCTAAACCCAGGAGGGTAGAGCTAATTAGCAGCAACCAGTGACTTCCTACCCAGTTGGAACAGAAGATGCTGTTTGTGACCCCTGACCTGGCACATTCATCAGTCAGCCACTGACTGGCACTCACCTCATCCAGGTCCATCTCGTCTGGATTCTTCCACCGACGTGTTGCTTGGGACACCGGCACCACCACGATGTAGTACCACCTGCCAAGAAAAATAAAGCCTGTGTTAAGACAGACTGACTGAAGCACATACATGCTGAGATCAAAGTCGGCCAAGCAAATTAATAACACAGTCAAAACATTTAGAAGACATGCTTTCACTGTGAAGCTTGTTGGGCTGAATTCAAAATTTGAGTGCTACACAAGTGGGTCCAAGCAAGGTCGAACACCAGCAGATTGGCACTGCATTCTCCAATTAATGGCTAATCACTAAGAACATCTGCCATGTGGACTGGAACAAGCGCTATCCCACTGAGGGAAGGCTTCAGCTAACAGAGATCCCCATAGGATTCCTTAGGTTAATAGGACCAGCCTGTGTGTATTTTCTTTTACTGCTGTCATTATAAAGTCCAAAATAGAAGCAAAAGAGAGACATTAGAAAGACATTTAGGAGTTTAGAGTCAAGGTAAGGAGGCAGGTAATGAATGAAGGAGCATGCTTGGGAGACACAGATGCACAAACATCTGTGTCTGAGTTCATTTCATGTGTTAGCTGGTGTCGTCTCGCTGGTGTTCTGCTCCGCTCTTTCTTTTCTTAGCTGAAAGTTCTACCCCCATTGCTGCCCCATTACAACTACTTGTAAAATCAAGTTGCTGCTGACAGTGAAAGCAGCTGAATCTCTCAGATTCTTTACAGGTCTGGACTGAGATTCAACAGTCACTCACATCTGAGAGTGGAAGAGGACATATAACAAGATTCCTCACCCCCCTCTACTCTCACCCACACATACACTCCCCTCAACTCTCCCATCCCCAATCACCTGCACTCTGTGCCTGTCAATCTGTCCTGGACTATGGCCAGGCCTGACAGCCCTGTAATCTTTTTACCAATCAACCTCGTGCACTCCCCCTACACAGATGTGCCTGTGTGTGTGTACGTGCGTATGTGTGTGTGTGTGTCTAAAGGAAAGTCTTTACTTGCAAGGGTCAGGCACAATTTTGCTCTTACAATTTGAGTCAAAAGATAACACAGCTTGACCTGACATAGAGTCTCAATTATCATCAGCTGCTGGGTCATAAAGACGCACAGAGTATAACTTTCAATACAAAGTTTCAGAACAGTTTTAGTTAGGGATGCACCGATTACGTTTTTTCATTTTTTATTTTTGCTCCCTATCTAAGTCATTTAATATTTAGTATTTGCAAATAACCAATACCATTTTCTTGTATGATACACACTTCAAGTTCTGTGGATTAGCAGTATTACCTGGTTGTTCCACCAGGTGGAGCCTCATACTGTTTAACTATTAAGCTATTATAGCTATTAATGGAGTACTATGACTTCTATGAAGCTTAATGACCCCCAGCTAGCACACAAGTGTTCAGTCAAGCTGGGATGAATTAGGACAATGCTCGTATCTTTCAGTGGCATATGAAACCGCCATTTTTGCAGCTTGTTTCACGTGCTTGTGTGAGAATGAATGTAAACAAAATTTGGGGTTTGCTTCCATCTGATAACAATCAATTAAAAATTGTTGTGATCGGATCTGAGTCAGGCTCAGGACATCCCCTAGTTTTAGTCCTGATCACATACAAGCATGCCATTTGTGCTGCTGCTGTTAGAAAGCCTGATGAGTTTTATTAGTTGCAGGTTAATTAGCTCCCAAATAATGATGCTTTTTGACAAAAGAAAAAGGTAGGATGGTAAATACCCCACTTGTGGATCTAAGCCTAACCCAAGCCATACCCCCCCCCCCCCTCCCCCCAGAAAGAGCCTATAATAAATCAGCTCAAATAAAAGAAATGTTAAAATCATAAATTTACAGAGGAAAAATATATATAACTGTAAAGATACACATTCTTAAATTTCACAACAGTCACTGTGGGGCCCATGGGCAGAAACAAGCCCCGAAAACAGTTACTGACAGTGTTTGTTGTAGCGATTATAAATTTACATGTTCTAAAACTATATCCTTCATGCTAATGAAAACAGGAACTTTCCTGGTTAGAAGCAATTATGATGTGTTGGTGGATAAAGGCGCAGAATCAGAGTCCATTTGACTGACCTGACACGTGTGGTGGTCTGGACCTTGGGCAGGTTGATTGTCATCTTGCCACCTTGAGCCTGGTGTGTGCTGGGCTTAGTGCTGATCAGGTCTGGGGCAGTGCGGATGGACACCTGCTGCTGTAGACCCCCAGCAATGTTGCCTCTGCTCGTCAGTACGAACGAGTAATCGGTGTCTGGTTGCAGCTGTGTGATCAGCTTTCTCTTCAGGTTTCCCTGCACTTCCACGCTTTGCTGGTTGTACAAGATCTGTCAGCACACAAGGGGAAAAACTTGGGAGTTATGGCATAAGGCAGCATACACACACAGCATGTATATTGTTCATACAAACGCACTACTCTCTCTTCCAACTCTCCAAAACGCACACATAAAAAGCAAAAAGCAAATGTTGCATCCTCAGGGGAGGTGCCCCTCTCATCTGACACTTCGTCTCCTGTTCTCCAGCGTCACACTTGCCCGTTGATGCATATCCAATAGTTTTTTACACTTCAAATTGTCTTTGCTCCTCCACCATGGAGTGGGAATTGATATATTACCATTTTGACAGATTATTACACCTTACAAATGAGTATGAATCCGGATATTCATATTTTTTGTGCATATAGGGAAAGCTCTATCACACCCTGTTGAACATGTTAACAGTTAATAGTGTACTGCAATACAATTATATTACAAATGTATGTGCAGTTAATGTTATACAGGACAATAATAACAGCGTTCTGCTGTAAATCCAATTATCGTTATGCTATATTTTTATATTAAGGACTCAAAATTATCTTAAGTATCCAAAGCATAATGTTAACTACATTACAAAGTAGTATACATCTACTGAAATATAACAAATTAGTCTTTGTCAATGCATTGACCAGGTAACTTTCTACTTGGCCGGTACTCACCTTAAAAGGTGCTTGGGATTTGTAGTTTGGTGGCAAATCCCAGGTGAGAAGGACGGATGTTTTCATGACAGCTTTAACACCAAAGTTCAGGGTGGGAAAATCTAGGATGGCAAAATTCTTCGATTAATATCGCAAGCAAGACATCTTTTACACGACAAAATGTAATCCCTGTGAGTAATTTAATTTCACACTACTATAAAGCAAGTAACCCCCTCAGTAAACAATGTGAACATATTCTGCGGTGATACCTTATGGCCAAACTTGACAAGCCACAAGAAAGAACATCAACAATCACGTTCACGCCTGATTACAGATCACACAAAAATAGCCTTCATCTGCCTAAGCCTGTTCCATTTTTTACACCCCATTCGCGACATGACATATGCAACACAGTGGGAGTGGCAACATGTGTCTTAAAATAGGCATCGTGCATGATTATAAATAAGAAATCTTACAATTATAAGATTACAAAATGCATGAGAAGGTACACGCTGTGTACGCTTTGAATTTGTATGTAATGGGAGGGAGGATGAAGAGGCATGGTAATGTGGCTGTAGCGTGTAATGAGATTAGTACTCTGTAAATCAATAAACACAGTGATGCACTACACTAAGTGGTAGACGAGAAAAACGTGGCACTGATAAAGATAGAGCCAGTAATCAAGAGTTTCAAATGTCACTAAGTCATATGTTGTCCATGTATATGCTCTGGTATATTGTGGGCAAGGTTGTGTGAGTAGATGTACATGAGTGCGGATATAACAGTGCCTGCCTACCGGTGCCTGTGTTTACGTAATCATGTAATAAACCAGAAAATTATGTTTTCAAAACAAACATGCCATGAGTGTTTATATGTAAATGTCAGTCAGGTGTCCTACCACTTATCCTACCATTCGACATGGTCCTGCTCTGGATGCTGGGGCTGAGGGGTCCGCCGCCCTTGCTGGTAAACGCCTGCACCCGGATGTCATAAGTGGTGTCAGGATTAAGGCCATTGATCGTCATGTTTGTGTAAGCTGTGCGGTTGGTGCTGTTTTGCTGACTATTGATGTCCCTGTACACCACCACATAGTATATGATCTTGCCATTCCTTTCTGCCAGCAGCGGGGCTTCCCAGGTCAGTTGTGTGCTGGACTGGGTCAACCCTGTAACTTTGAGGTTGAAGGGGAAGCCTGACGGCACATCTTCAGGGGTGCTGATCTCCTTTACGTAGGCCTCACCAATGCCTGCACGGTTACGGGCGCTCAGGCGGAAGACGTAGGTGGCACCTTTGTGCAGACCAGTGACAGTGTAGTGGTCGTCAGTCTTTCTCAGCTCGCGCGAGGTGTACGTTTCCTCATCGGTGCGCTTGTACTGCAGCTGGTAGCCCATCAGCTCCCCCACCATTTCTTTAGGCGGCTGCCACTGGATCAGTGCTGTGTTGCCCATGGTGGTGCTGATCATCATAGTAGGCTTGCCTGGTACTGAAAAAGAGATTGAAGTAGAAGCTTTTATTGTCATCCTCGTACATAAGCAAGATCTACAAACAAGTATTGGTAACAATTGTAAGCACTTGGAAAAATGCTGTAAAATATTGATTCCAGTTTTTTTTTTAGTTTTTGCCAGAAAAATTATCAAAGACATTCAACTTGTTTTTCTTATTTTTATGATTTACTGCATTGTAACTGTAACAATTCTGATTTCTATCTCTAACCATGGTTGTCCTGTTTCCATAGAGGTGCAGGACTCTATATTGCGGTGAAAAATGTGTCCGGAGTAAGTAAAAATGTGACAGCGGCAAAAAAAGTACAGCCTAAATGGAGCATGTAAAGGTTACAAGCCTTGGTCATACCATTTCAAGTTATGGTAGCTAATTGTTTTTCTTCTTCTAGGGATGCAGTAACATCTATATAGTTACAGTATACTGAATCATACTTCAGAACTGCCCAGTATGACAACAGACAGCTTAGACTGAGCTGGGCAAAGGTTTAAAGCCTTGTTCAAAGGATTTCAACAACTGTTACTTACAAATGGTAAGGCTTATTCATTTTGCACATAGAAACTAACATACATCCCGCTGAAACTAATACTGTATGACATTTCAGTCATGTGCACAGCCTTCTAATCCTATTACACTCTTGAATGAGGAAGACAGAGGTTATCAGGTTTAAGCCTTAAAGATAATACCACGGTATTCACTGTAAACAGATACACAGAAAACCTAGATATAACCATGTCTGACCTGCTCCAGTTGTGGTGATGACTTTAGCTTTGCTGCGAGCTCCGTCTCCCTTTGTGGTGTACGCTGCTACAGTGACAGAGTAGGTGGTTTCAGACTGCAGTCCACTAATGATGGCCTCCTGTAAAATGGGAAAATCACAAGGTCAGACGTTAAAAGGAATCAGTGAGCCTGAGTGAAACCTCCTCAGTGGCGAAAAAACACAAACACAAACCCCCCTCACACAAGCTCCTTTCCCCTGCAAAAAACACACAGCACCAAAAGAAACAATAAAAAGATTAAAACCCCTTCTCCATCCGCTTGAAGTTTCTTGATCAATTTGCCTATAAACAAAAAAAGAATTAACAGAAAAAGGTTTTGAAGGCACACAAACAGGACCAGGAACTTTCCTTAGACAAGAAAAACTCCTGCACCCGTTTTATAAGGCACACGCTGAACCCATTAACCAACAAACCAACCAAATGAACCAGAACAGCACCAGTGTGTCAGTGTTCATGCCTGCTGCATGGGTAAGCATGAGATTATACCCAGAGGAGCTTAGGATCATCACTACACTGCAGTCTGCTGAAGCCCAAAAAATAGCACACTTCTGACTGCAGGACTGTTGTTAAAACTCTGAAATGAATCCTCAAGATAAATAAACGTCCAACTGATATGACACATTTATTTATTTATTTTTTTAAATGAAACTAGATTCTTGGTATTCACTATCCTCTGGGTCCAAACAGTCTCAAGACACAAACACAGACACACTAAGGTGGTCGAACAAATCAGTAACTCAGCAGTCAAGGAGCAAACAGACAGAAAAACAACTGAGGTAACACACTGTTATTGGTAACCTGCTGCAGTGCTGGCACTCACTTCACCAGACTGCATCAGTCTGAATAAAAACACACCCACACACTGGAATTAAACACTCTCTGAGCTTGAACGAAGCCCAGATGTAAACAGACAGACACACTCATACAATAATGCACATACTCACCTATGTATATATATACTTAATAGAAACACACACAAAATTGTGCATGCATGTACAGACACATATACATAAATGTGCACACTCGCACACACAATGACACAAACAGACATGAGCACACACTCAAGAACAAATTAATGCCTGCGGCTTGAGCACACATGCTGCAGTTGTCTGTTTCTGACTGGGGCCACTGAGAGGACGAATACACAGATGCCTATGAGCCTTCCTGCTGGAACTCCTCGCAAACTTTTCAGACTCTTGGAATATTATACGGCTTTGCCCTAATGCTGTTTCTCTAACTAATGAAGTTTTAATTTCCTCACTATAGAAGAACATTTAACAGTCTATATAAGCCAGCTATGTCTGACAATGCTTTTTACTGCCTCTCTCTTTAAGGGACATTTGGTGCTCCCATACTAGCCTTTAAGAGAGACAGGGGAAGAATGCTAAATTACTGTATCATAAAACCATTTTAACTTTATAGAGGAAGTCTCATTACTTTAATCATACAGAATGTCTTTAACAGTCTCAGCAGTGGCAGCTGCAGAGATCGTTCTTCCCTCTATTCTGGCAAGGTCGATTCAGGTCTAGTAACACTTTTGAAACTCAGCAGAAAATAGAAAAAGCAAGGCTTCAAAGTTGCCTTCAGAGCAAATGCTTACAGCAGCACCAAAGGGCATTACAGAGATTATCAAGTCGACTAGTTATAGAAATGGATTCTTCTCTACGAGCCACTATCCTCACTAGAGTAGAAAACGCCTGGAGAAAGATGGACAGCATTGTTGAAATAACTGTATTTGCTTCAAATGCTTCTTTCAAAAGCGCAACATTTGATGTTCTCTATATGTATTTTTTACGTTATAAGGATCATAAAAAATGAAAAATTAATAGGTGCTTCAAATTCCTCCCCCATGAGAACAAGACACAAGTCAGCAAGACATGCATTTGTTTTTGCTGTTGACATCTGTCTTTGGCTAGTCACACTACGTTAGTTACCTGACATACACACTACTATTGCCTAAACATGGCTGCTAAAGAAATAATAAAGACGTGTGAACAGATGTCCTCCTCTGACAGCGTCTAGCTCTGTGTGTGTCAGGTGTTAATCAACACATTAAGAGAAGAGGAAGAGGAGGCAAGTCTGACTCACGCCATGTGGGTGTAGCTGGAGGAATCTATGTGCAGAGCAACCAGATTTCTGTTTAACTTAGTGCTATCGAATAAATGCAACACCTCCCGCTCCCGCCTCACTAATAAAAAAAGAAAAAAGAACCAAACCTCATGCACTGATATACAAACATATGAAGAAAAAAAATGCATCCGTCAGCCTCTGCAGGTGGTCACTAGATTAATAAACCATTTTGAAAACCTGAAATGTCACACAACCAACCCTGAAAATTGTTCAAATTAATTGCTTTCATATGGGTTCTCAAAAGTGGTAAACCTCCTTTCTAAAAAGAGTGACTTGCCCTTGTTTGAATACTGAAAACAGTATTTGTTAGTCTGGCAGGATTTCTGACTGGGACCAGTAAGTGGCTCTGCATTCACGCTAGTGCAATTTGACGTCTAGGAGGTAATAAGCCATAACAAAGGGCTGCATGACAGCCATGGAGCAGTGAGCTGCCATCCAGGCAAATGAAAAGAACATGAAAGGCTGGTGGCAATCTTGGAGATGTGTGGAGCTGATAAAACACACAGCTCCTCCCCTCAGATAGACATGTCATCTGGAACAGTAGGGGAGACAGCAGGTTAGGCGAGCCTGATTAATGTCAGCATCACACTGGGATGGTGACACACACACTCTTACACTGCACTGTATGCTTAGAACGGAGAGAAAGCACTCCATGCAAACTGTACAGTAAGTGCCTCAGATCACTTGTGGTTACTACGAGGTTGTCTAATGGTATATCGTTGAAATATCAGACCTGTGCGCAGTCAGTGGAAATACTACTCATGCTTTGTGGTTGTAGTAGCTCTTAGAGTCTAAGAGCTGCTAAGACGTAGACCAACACGCACACAGACAGACAGACACACACACACACACACACACACACAAACACACACACACAAGCCAGAAATCATTTGGGCACAAGCTCCTTGCTGTGGTTATGATGGGGTTATGATCTTTCATGAGGATTCACACCAAGTGGATTACAGGCATGGCTTATACAGAAATAAACACACACACACACACACACACACACACACACACACAAAAAACACAATCCAAACACAAGAACACACAGCACCCCCAAATTGCAGAGGGGAGATTAGCCTGCCCTGCAAGACAACCCAGCAGCACACATGAGGGTTACTCACATGCTCGGTGGATTCCTCAATATTCCACTGATGGGAGAGAAGACACAGGACACAGGGCGGGGAGAGAAATGAGTCAGAAACAACACAACAGGAACGGAAAAAAAGCGCTCGTCTTTTTTTCGCAGACAGATGAATGTAGGTGTCAATAGAGTCATGCGGCAGAAAAAAAAAACTGTGCGGTGGAGTGTGAAGGAGGAGAAGGATTAAAAAAAAAAACCAATGACTTAAGACAAGCTGAGTGGCATAAACCAAATTGTGCAACCAAGTCGAGCAACGGTTGTGAAATTCATTATTGTTTGTGATGCACTGCCTTGTTTGCCTGTAAATTCAATCAAAGCCTCTCTCTTTCTTAATCAGAACACCTCTATTCGGCATGATAACTATCTCACTGTTGACATGAAACAAGCGACGCAGAATCTGTGAGGCATTTCCTCTTTCCTCGCAGAAACAGAGGGAGGGCCTTTAATTCATTATATTTCAATATGTTTTCAAAATATTCTCCTTGCTCGCTGTGCTTGGCCAAGTGATTCCTGGGGGAAGTGAAAGCCCATTTTGTGCTGCGGGGCTCCGTCAGTGCTGAGCATGAAATCCTATTACCAGCGCCGCTATGCTAGCCCTGTGACATCAAACCCCATCGATGCAGAACGCAACTGCGAGCGTTTACCAGCAGTGCGCTCCACAGTTCAGTCGCCGCGGAGGAGTTCACTGACGAGTGGCCTGCCTGACAAGGGGCAGGAGAGATGACACTGGTGACACTGATGAGGGGCAAAGTGGAGGAGAGGGAAAGGGGGTGGGGCGTGGGTGAGGACTGGGGAGGAATGAAGGGTGAGGATGGTGTTGGCAAACAATTATATTTGATCATTAGGGTGTGCAACTGCTGTAACAGCTGATGGGGAACTGTGCCACTGGGGAGAAGAGATGGAGGAGAGAAGCAAGTGGTGAAGCTGGGACATGAGGGGATAGCAGGAAGAGGTAAAAGGACTGGCAAAACAGCACTTAACCATCAACAACTGGTGTTGAAGGTCCAGAGCACCCAAAATAGATGACCTCACTTTAACTCTACTGGCATATAGACAAATGGGTTAAATGGAATTTCATTTGTGCTCGTTAGTGCACTAACAAAATACCTACTGAATAATTTTGTGAATATCACCAAAGTAACATCTTTCTAAATGCTGAATTTTTACCTCTGATTATTAGCTAAATGGACTTTTCTGTAGCTGAAAAATTTAAATTACAAACAAAAATTACAATTAGATATTTCTATCAAGGTGTTCAGCCCAAGAGGCAGATAAGCTTCTTTAAACTTGAGAAAATGAAAGCCAAATTGAAATATTTTCCTGGATACCATCGGCGATAAACAAGAAAATATCTATTTCTGTAAAGTGGTCACACAGCAGACACAAACCTTCAAGAACAAATTCATCAGTGGTGCCCGCCTTTCTGATCAGCCGTCTTTCCCCTCTTGCTGCTCGAGGCTCTCACAAACAAAGCGAGCGAGTGTCACACACTGCTGATTCATTGTGCAGTGGAGGGAAGGCGTCCATCATCCTCTACTGACCGTTGGCATATGAAAAGACAAAGGACCTAACTTCTCGTCCCTGTGGATGGTCTTTATTACCGACCAATTAAGTGAAGCATGAGCTCGGCCTCTGCAAGGTCCCAGTTGCGGCTGGTCCAGACACATGGCACATCAAAAACCGCTGCCTCATGCTCCCCTGACATAGCAGGGCACTAAAGAGTACCATTTAAGAACAGCTGCTACTTAGCTCCATGAATAACAGTTTGCGATGTTCCTAATTGCTTAATTTGTTTACCGTCAACTCCACTCAGTATGTCAACAGAGCAGCGAACACATTAAGGTTCGCGAGAGTTCCTATCTCATCTTGGGTTTAATCCCTTTCTATCGCAACTGCTTTTGCATTCTGCTTAAATCCATGGGAGAATTATAAATTATCCTCCATTTATATTTCGAATGCCAACGCAAGCCGAAAACACATCATTGCTGATAAGCGTCGTTTGTGGAAACGGAGCGGTATAATTTGCAGGCGGGTGAATGCAAATGTGATGACATGGGCTGAGATGTGTGGCTATAAAAACGGGAACGAGGGGGGGGACTAGTGATGTGGAAGAGAAGGAGCTGTCATGATTGATGGAGTGAAACGGTTTGCTTCTTTTCTTTTTTTTCCCCCCGTTTCCCATTCAACTCCAATCTGCGGCAGTGAAGGCCGTCGAGGCAGTGAAGCATCGCCTCGCTCACAAACTACAAAAACGCATGGGTGGTCAAACAAAATGAACCTGGAAAGTAGTGCTGAATTCAGACAAACTTGTGCAGAAAATGTATGGAGGCACAGACAGTGGCTAATGGCTTCGAATTCAATCACATCATGTGCTGCAAATTTTTATGGATGTGTGTGTGGAAAAACATGAGCCTAAAGGTTGCTGTGAGTTCAGAGTGATGGAGCAGGCTGTGTGGTGTGGAGTTGCCAACTCAGGTTCAGGCCACTTTTCCAACAGAAGTATGGTTGCAAAGGGGTCGATAACATCGCACTGTTAACATGGCCTCTGGTTTAAATTTAGCAGGGAAATGAGGGCGCTGTGTGGGCTCCTGCTTGAAAAGAAAAGAGGCGCTTAAACCGCCCACGCACAGGCAAGCTCTCCCAGCTCTCCTCCCAGCATTTCAGCTAACCCTGAGAGAGGGCGAAAAGGAGAGAAGGAGCCAGAAACGCAGAGACAAAGAGAAAGGGAAAGGTGATAGCGATTTTGACAGGATCTGCAATTCAATCAGTGGGCTTACGATTGTGATTGAAGTCTAAGGTGAGGTTGTGGTATGCTACGAGAGCCCTGGAAAATGAGGATATTTCTTTTCCTCCTGGCAGGCTTACTGTGCATCCAATTCAGGTGAAAGAGTGGCTATGGAACTGATTTCACAACACATTCAAGGAATTCTTAACAGAAACACTGTGGGATGTGCCAAGATAGAAGAAAATTGTTTCTTTCCTTGTATTCATCATCAATTACAGGTGTGCGTTTGTGGGATTTGCATGACTCCAAGATGAGTCATGAACTCATGAACCAGCTGGAACGCCTACTACAAGGTTGAACTAAGCACCAAGCATGTACGCTCATGTTATCTGCGTTGTTTTTTCGACTTGTTGTTGGGGCATGTGAATGGAAAAGACGCGTGAAAAAGGAGGAATTGTTCTCAAACCAGTTGGGCAGACATGGGTAAGTGACTGTTGGTTGACTGTGTGGTCTTTAATGACGCCTGGACAGGTCCTTGCAGGTTCACTTTGCAGCGATGTCTCACCGAAAACAATTTGTCGACATGACTCAATCAAGGGGAACCAACCTGCACGCAAGCCTCTGGTAATTGCTCAACCAGTTTTTTCAGCGGGAAGAGTGCAAAATGAGGTTATGGCAGGAAAAGAAGAGAACTGAAGAGAAACAGAAGAGGAAAGACACAGAATGCGTGAGAAGAAATTCAGGTGTCTGCCAGGGAGGGGACAGTGTGTTTGAGGTGTCCTGTACACTGGAACATGAGAGCGCCAAATTGCAGTGTGTCTTTGTGTTTATTGTGTGAACATGGCACAAATGAGACATGGCGGGGAGTATTGTTTGCATAACAAGTAGGGTCATGTTCAGTTCAGTTTTCACAATGCAAAGCAGAATCATGCCGAACATGTCGACATGAAGAAAACACTTCCAGGAAGACAAGCAGTCACCATGTTTTTCTGCTCTTCTAGACCAAATGATGCTGTCCTGGCTGTCAAGCACTCTAGTACACAGTCAGATAACAAAGAACTGTCAGCAGCAGCTGCCAGAAACTACTGCTGTACAACAAAGGTTGGACTGTGTCTGGGAGCTGAAGGCACACTCTTTCACCAGGCCTGGAGAAATGGCAGGATTTACTGTATCAGTCAGAGCCTTTCATATACATTCATTCTGAACTGTCTCTTGCCAAAATAACCTAATGTTAATTTTATGCTTTGAATTTGCTGTTGAGTTCCATGTGAGCTGAGTCACTTGGGGGGTTGACATTAATGAAAATGACTCTTTGTGTATCTATTACAGAATGTCCTTCTACACAGCTGAGATCTACCAGCTCCCACTTATCATCACTTGAGATGCACCACATTGGATGCTTCATATCAAGGTGACTTTAACAGTGCTTCCTCTTCTGTAATAACTTAACACAGCAGGGTGTTTGCCAAAGCAAAGGAGGGTTAATACCTCCACTCAAGGGAACAGCTCAAGGGAACTGAACCAGCAACCTGCTGGTCTCCCTAAAAGCTGCTGCTGACATTTATTAGCAGACACAGCTCAGCGACACATACAAAGCTGTTATTTTTTGTGGTGTTCCTGTGGCCAGGGAGCATTTGCTTGTTCAAATTCAAAGCTTTTGTTGAAGGCCGTTCAGGGTGGGAATGAATGTGTGTTCATGTAAATGTTACTCCCGGCAAACAATCAGAAGGAGGCTCTTAAGCTGGTCTCTCCTCTCAAACAGAGAGAGAAGGGTTTTTAGGTTTCAGGATATTCATGAATCTCTGAATCCCTCTTAAGGATTACAATCTTTCATCCATCTCATGTTATCACACAGCTTTAGGTAATTCGGGGCAGGCTGCATTAATGTGCTAAGGGTAGCGTCAGAAAAATAACTAATTTATAAACATGGTAACAAGGCAGTGCATATGTATTACTGCTAAAACTGCAAAGAGAGGTGCATTGATTCCACTAAGCCACA
Organism: Dascyllus trimaculatus; assembly: GCA_024666655.1. Taxonomy (NCBI): domain Eukaryota; kingdom Metazoa; phylum Chordata; class Actinopteri; family Pomacentridae; genus Dascyllus; species Dascyllus trimaculatus. Next base: position 31,448,861 of record CM045454.1, read on the forward strand.
TCCTGCTGTAACACATATAAAATATTTAATAGCTATTACTGTAGAATTAAAGTGGATCTTGTTATGACAGCTAATCCAAAGCTGTGGGAGCAGGGTACCAATTTAGAGTCAAATGTCACATGTGGAGAAAGATTAAAAAAAAGGTGAAGGGTGGATAGTGCAGTCGACAGATAGAAAATTCCATGTGTGCCACTCGGTATGAGGGAAATGAAGCATGAACTCAGACAATGGAAGGGCAGTGGAGAATGAAAATAATGGGAAGTGAACATCAGGCAGCTATAGAAAGTGAAAAAGACAGAGAGAAAGAGCGGACAAGAAGAAAGACATCATCCAGTACCTGTGCCTCTGGCAAAGCTACATCCATGATGTTAGGCTGGCCTCGTGGTTCGCCATTTTCAAGACGGGAAAAGATGACTTGGTAGCCCCGGATTTGGCCGTGCTGCTTCCCTTGCAGGGGCGGCTTCCAGGTGACTCGGATGGCTGTGGAATTTATGGCCTCAACCTCCAGCTTTCTGGGGGGTGCTCCTGGCACTGGAAACCAGACAAGAAAGGAGGGAGAAAAAAAGAGTAAGGCAGAAAGAGAGGGAGAGAGTAAGGGGTCAAAATATGCTGAGCTGGTGATTTCCCCCACTTCACAGTGTTTTGTGATGAGGAGCCAAAAACAAAACCAGAATAAAGATTTCAGAGTTTTTTTATAGACTTGGTTGCTGTGTAGAAGGAAGCCACACCAGAACTGGCCATGAATCAAATCAGCTCTACTCACTTCAGGCCTTCTAAGACTACTGTGTCCCCAAAACACCCTATGCAGGACAGCATGTGGGCCAGTGATATCTGTAATGCCCTTAATTTCAGTATGAAATTAGCTGTGTTGCAGCAAACTTCAAACACATTAATTATAGACGACTCTCTCTTAGGAGAAGCCGCCCTCTATCACATTGCAAACAAAACGAGGAACGAGAAAGAAAAAAAGGCACGAGCGATAGAACAGAGAGGGGGAGCTGCGTTACACTTTCATTCCTCTGAACAGAAAAAGAAAACCAGAAGGCATTTACACAGTGAAAGCAGAGGAGAAGTGGTGCAGAACTGAGGCCTTGGCAGCGATGAGCGTTAACCCGCCACGGATGTAAAGAGTTAAAGCTACAGAGAACAAGCTGCAAAGCGAAGAAAAGAAAAGGTGACCTCCCTCTGCTACAACTGCCGCCTCATTAACTCATAATTGATCAAGACGACAAAGAAAAGTGTGCAATACAAGCTGAAGAGGGTGAAGGAAAATAGTGACAGGCTACTTCAAGAAACAGAGATTGGAATGAGTTTGAGAGCACTCTGCTTCAAAGGAGGTGTCAACCTACCATCCTCTTTGGTTCTCATCCTCACTGGGGCACTCTCAGGGCCTGGCCCAACATCAGTGTGTGCCCTCACCCACACCTGATACTCAGTCCACTTCTCCAGGCCATCCAGCACATAGCTGGTGGCCTCTGCGCCGATGCCCATCACCTCGTGCCGCTCCGTTTCCTCTCCAGCCAGGGCCTGGTAGCTGATTGAGTAGCGCACAATGGCGCCGTGGCGGCTAGCGGCAGGCGGTGCCACCCAACTCACCTTGAGGCTGGTGGAGCTCAGGCTGACCAGGTGTACCTCTTGAGGGGGAGCAGACGGGGCTGCAGGGGGAGGGGAGCAAAACCACACGAAGCAAGGGCATGGATCAAGCAAACCAAAATAAACTAAAACACAAACACAAATAAGGCAAAACTTTGGAAGCTTTTTGTACAGTCGGCAATATAAAAATCAAAATAAAATACTCAAAATGGCAAGTGTCCCAGTGCTGTCTCTACACATGAACCAAGCTCGTTGTAGGACAGCACATCATGGGTCACATAACTGTTTTTTTTAGGCAGTAGAGTGGCTTTTTTTTAAAACATTTTGTGAGCTGGTGAGATTCACAGTCTATTTGCACTGAAACTGCAGGTGATAAATTTATTATTACAACACTGCAAGCTTGAATACGAAATTTAAATTTTTTATACCAAGTACAAAAAGCTTCCATACTAAACAGGATGCTGCCTCCAGACTGAGAGAGTGGATGCTACTACGCCACTGTTAAAGCTGCGTTTGGCACTACATTTATGCAAGAGGCCATGAAACTATAGACGAGGTGAACGGAATATAAAACACGCCAAATTTTTACATGGCAGTGCTTCCATAAAGACGCAATTTGTCCCCACCTACCCTCTGTGCTGCCTGTTGCAGTAAGCAGAGGGAGCAATAAAGTGATGTGTGAGTGTGTGAACAAGTGCTTGACAGTGTTGACTGGTGTTCACACATTGATGCAGAAGCTCTGGGCTTCATTATAACAGTTAGCTGCAGCTGAGACACACCAGGCAAATACACATAATACTCTAATTTCATAATTAACGACAGTAAGAATGGTTCCAGCCATTGTAAAAATCTGGTTGGTTGCCACTGCCATGACAATATTTGATATTTGTCACGTTTTACTACAGCTTTTGCAGCTACAGAGCTTTAAAGCTACTGGCTCAGCAGGTCATAAACATGATTTTTGAATTGAATGTGTACGCATGGCAAATTCTGTCCACCTCAAGATGTTATGTTTTATAACCACAAACTTAACTGTAGTTTCCCAGTTGGTAAAGAAATACAAAAAGCATCTACGGTATAACGTCTAGAGCTGGATATCTCTGGTTACACCTCCAGAGTGGAATAATAAGATTACTGCAATGAGTAGGATTGAGTTATTTACAGTAGCTGTTGTATAAAATGTATGGAAACTCTCAAGTCCAGAGGTAAAAACAGAAAAACAATAAACAAATTTTAAAACGGAGCACAAAACTGAAAATAAACACGATTGCATTCACACATTCCATGCACAAACCGAATCACGAACCTATTCAACTCTACACTGAAGGCCTATTCAAAAGAGAACAAAATAAACCAATGGAACGAAAATTCAAAGCAATGTGCTCTTACAAGGCATGCCTGTGAAATGTATTTTTTAATAAGCGGAGCAATGAACAGTGAGCTCAAATATGAAGCCAATAAACTAATGCCAGGACATGTAACTCCACCTCTAAGAAACATTAGGGCTTAACAAAAGAGAAGTGAGTCTCATCAGGTGGCCCTCCGATCCACAAGAGAGTGGACGGAAAAGTTACAAAGACTTGACGACACCACATGTATTAAACTAGAGTTACTGGCTGACAGGCTGAATGAAAACAATGCAGATGATTTGCAGAATAGATTGTGGTATTGAGCTCCCGAGGAAAACTCTGCTAGATCAAAGTGGAATTGGACAGAGGGAGGACAAAACCAAAGGAAATGCCCCAGAGGCAAAATCAGGGAGACAAAGAGTGGGCTTAAAATGGAGATAAAATTACAGACGTTTAAGCTCAGAATTAATTGACCACATACATTTAAGGTATGCTCCCACACAGCAATACATGTAAAACTAGGCTTTTGTCTGTTTCTCAACCAATCACAATTAAAATATAGGCTTTTTAAAAACTATCTTAAAAATTAATAGTTTAAACAAAACAATAAAAGCTAAAAGTTGAGCTTTTTAGTGTCCAATTATACTGTTAAGATTCAGCATCCATCCTCTGTTCCAATTCTTTCATTGAAGAGCTATCTCATTTTATCTCTTTCTACTTACATAATTTCCCGTTGCTTTTTAGGAAAGTGTCCTGCAGCTTTTACAGAATATAAAATCCTCAGCTGCGTGGTTATACAGACGGCAAAAGACATGGCTAGGGCTCAATTCTGTTCATTGCTCTGACTCTTTAAAAAAAGGATTCTAAACATTTAAATGCAGCACTAGAAAATGTCACACTTTCCCACGGTCTGTTTGCCTCAGAACCTTCCCGAGGCTGCTGCTTATTTAATGCACGCCATCCTACCACTGCATGAAATCCAAATTCTTTTCAGCAAATTTTGTATCTCCTGTAGAGAAGGATGAACAAGGACGTAGGCTCATCACCACTCATGGTCTCAGCGAACAGTGATCTGCGACGGTGAGAGGTGTTAGTTTTGTTTTCATTTAATCTGTCCTAATGGGGAGAGAGACATACATGTTCCTAGTCGTTTTAACTGGAATGCCACAGTGATCCTGCGACAGCTGAAACTGTTATTGTAGAGCATTACCGTCAATCTGAATTTCTGTTGGAATTTCACTGACACGTTTAAGAAGTTGTCAATAAAAACGAATAAATACAACTGAGGTAGGGCTTGGGTGGTGGAGTGACCCTCACTAAGGAAAACACAATGTGTACCATCACCAGAGATGTCCCAAGGATTGGTCCAGGACAGTTTGGCCTTACTTTAAAGCATCTGTATTTGCTTAAATAAAACCAATAAAAATCAGATTGCTCCTTCACTGTACTGCACTGATGTTTTTTCCACCAGATACAGCTAGTGTTGCAGTCAACAACCAGACATATGCGGCATATGCATGAAAGTTTGATGTCTAAATGTGTGCAGGGGTCTGAATGCACACAACTCAGCTGCCACTAATTAACGGTAATTCCTGGAATAGCGCATTCTAATCACATTCCAAAATTCAAGCTGTCGGGTTTGTGCTCTCTTTGAAAGCCAGTGACTACACTCAGCTGATGATCGTTTGTGCAGGAGCAGCTCCAAAATGTAACACCTCTGTACAACCACAAATGGACTGCGTGTTACTGCTGTACACATCACATCAGTTTTAGGAGTCACATTCTCTCTCTCTTTACTACATTCCACATTATAGCTACGATTAAGGAACGAATTTAAAGTGACATTTATTTTGGTGTTCATAATTTTATGTACGAGGCCCACATGTACTGCACATGAGCTTCCTGGGTGAGGTGGTACAAGCATTGTGCAACCCCAGCAAAAAAAAAAAAAAAAACACTGTCAGCTGGCGGAGAGTGACATTTTGAGTGCTGGCACTGTAAAAGCACATAATAATATGAGGCAAAACAACACAGCACAGCTCACAAATGTGGGAACAGGACACATTAAACGTACCTTTGACACAGGGCCTGGCCTCAGATAGATGGACAGGAGGGTTAGTGTTGGTGACAGAGGGGGGGTGGTGGAAGCGTTTAGCTGACCGGGATGGCTGCACTGTCAGCATTTTATGTTGCGGTGAAATTGATTTGACATTTAAGTTGCCCACGCTCTCTGATTTAAGCTCTACAAAACTCAACTTTTGTCTCACTCACTCACTGAAAGGAAGGACCTAAACCTGCTTCAGCCGGCTGTGGGTAACTCTCTGAAATCACTGGTTAGTGGATCACAAGTAGATCAGACAGATGACAGAAACAATGCAAGAAATGAAATAGCGTTCTTACTGGACTGGGCAGTGCGCGCTTCAATGGGCTGTGTATAGACCCCTAAACCCATTTCAGAACGGGCTGCCAGAGAGAAACGGTACAAGGTGTCAGGCTTTAAACCATCCACAGCATAGGAGCCTGCTGGATTGAAGGTCACGTGTATCTGGAGGGTTTAGAATTAGACAGAAAAATTACAGAAAAATTAATAAAAATCAAAGACAGATAGACAAGCCTATTTATTTGTTGAGCTTAATTCCTCCCTCTCTCCTTTGTACATTCATAAAAAGAAGAAAAATACAGCCACACTGGAGAACAACTTGTTCCGAAAACAATTTGCCCTCTAATTTACAACTGGTGCAGTGGTCCAACAAAGTTGAATGAAGGCCCACAGTATCAAGAGACAGAAATGAACAACTGTGCCATGTGCTACTACAGTAAATCTTTCTCATCGGCTGGGGAGCTGACTGTGTTACTACAATAACACTCCCACTGAGAGAAATTGCAGCATAAAAAGCAAGATTCATTTGTGTGCTCACAGCAGAATATGATAGATAGATAGATAGATAGATAGATAGATAGATAGATAGATAGATAGATAGATAGATAGATAGATAGATAGATAGATAGATAGATAGATAGATAGATAGATAGATAGATAGATAGATAGATAGATAGATAGATACATACATACATACATACATACATACATAGATAGATACATACATAGATACATACATAGATAGATACATAGATAGATACATAGATAGATACATAGATAAGGCATGTTATTGGTATTATTCTAACCTTGTTTTCTGAGCCAGCCTCCCAGTACTGCAGCTCATACTTAGTGATGGGGTCCTGTACCGGCCACAACCATGTTAGTACAATGCGTGTGTCCAGCTCGGCTTCGGCCTCAAAGCTGGATGGCTGGGCAGGGACTGGTACAGAGCAGGAGAGAGGAAAATTGTTGATGAGCAAAAGGAACAAAATAAAGATTACTACAGATAAATGTTCTCCTTGTTAGTGGCAATAGTCTTCTACCAAACTCTGACTACACAGTAAAGACAAACTATCGCAATAATAGCTTCATGAGCCACTTCACAAACGTACGTACGTTCAATACACACTACGATGGCCAGATAAAACACAGGACCTTCAGCATAGCTTTTAACTTGGATTACAAGCACATGAGCAAACACTCAGAACCACACACACTTAGCTTCTCACCTCCCTGCTGCGTTTTGACCTGCAGGATGTCAGAAGGTGGCCCGTCACCTACAGAGGTGAAACCTAGCACCCTGAGGCTGTAGGTGATATCAGGAGTGAGGCCTGAGATGGTAGTCAGGCTGCTATCGTCTGTGTTGTGTTTTTGCCAGGCGCTGAGTGGAGCAGTCAGGTCAGAGCTGTAGTAGACCCGGTAGCCCCTGATTTGCCCATTGGGTTCCTCAGGTGGTCCCCACTGGACCAGCATTGTGCTGGCGCTCAGCATGCGTGCTTGGACGTGCAGAGGTGGTGAGGAGGGGGCCTGTTCACCAGTGCGCGTCTCCACGGGGTCGCTGGGAGGCCCGCGGCCAATGTTGTTGACAGCCATGACACGAAACTCATACTCAGAATATGGGCTAAGTCCACCGATGCTGTAACGGGTGGTCGCCACGCCTTCCACTTCCTGGAAGCCATTGTCTGAAGACTTGGCTCGGTACTGGATCATGTAGTAGGAAACAGGTTCTGGGTTTCCAGAGTCCCATGTGAGCGTCACACTGGTGGCTGTGGTCTCAGTCACAATAAGTGAGGCGGGAGGCTTTGGTAAGGCTGAGAAGGGAGAAGCAAAGTGTTAGTTTTGATTACTAGGATAACTAGATTACTAGGAATGAACTTTTAGTACATGTGGAGAATTTGGACATCTTGTCATATCCAATACCCCAATTCAGAATTCTACAAGTGTAGACACAATAGAGCTAAATAGCAGCTTTGAGGAGGATAGATACAACTGGTCATGTAATTCTCCATTATGCTACTCATAGCACTAAAGAGATTGCCTCATAAGCTATTCTTTATAGTACTCTAAAAAGCCAATAACCCAAAATGAATAGAAAGGCTCGACTGCAGTCCCAATTTTGTGCTTAATAACTGGCCTGGCCATTACTGACAATAAGAGAAAATTGCAAGAGAGGTTCCTGCTGTGACAAATGCAAACAAAACAGAAGGTCTGCTTTATGGTTTCCTTGAAGAAGGTGGTCTGCATTGCTGTGGTCCCTCTAATGACTGTGACATTTTGTGTATCGATCAGCTGACTGGAAAGTCAAATCAATACAGACAAAAACTGATAAGAAAGGCTGCAGTGGGTAGACAACACAGGCACATTCACACAAACACTTGGAAACAGAAAAAAATAGATGCAAACATACAGAAAGAAACACACATAAGCAGTGGCATCGACATTAAGAAAGAAACATCATTTTTAAAATTGTATTTTTCCAGAATGAATACAAACCATAGGCTACTGCATAGGGAAAGCTATGAATCTGCTTTAAACATTTCATTGTTCTATTTATTTATTAGTCTGTTCACAGACAGACCAACAAGTCTGAGTCAGTCTGAACAGCAGCTCTCACCTTTGACAGTAACCTGAGCTGTGGCTTCAATCATGCCCAGAGAAGAGATGGCCACGCAGGTGTAGTTAGCTGATTCACGGATGTTGGTGACCTCCAACACGTTGCGTCCCATTGGCATCTCTTCCTCCTTGGTCAGCTCTGTCAGGCCCATGGTCCACTTGACGTAGGGCATCGGTGAGCCCACTGCCACGCATGTCAAGTTGACGCTACCGCCTGGCATCACCTCTTGGTTGGTGGGAGGAATGGAGAATCGGGGTGGGACTCTTCGCACTACAGAGATTAAGAGAAGAAGGAAGAGAAAGGAGTCAATAGGTAGGATATGTAAGGTGAATATGATCCTTTTTGTGATTTCATGAATGGTCTTGCACCCTACAACACCACGAGACTGAAAGCCAACTCAAAAAAGCTAATAGAATGGAGGGTTGATCGCTTTTGTCCAAATGTGCGGGCGAGCACAATGGGAATAATAGGACTGTCACAAAATGGCTCTGGAAATTCAGAAGAAATCTTTGAGGGGATGTTTTATCCTCTTGCCTACAAAAGGGAATATAATCAAAAATAGCCCAGTTTTGCTGGAGACTATGTCTGGCCCTCTTTTGTCAGAGTGTCAAATGGTGAGAGTTGCATCATTGAGGGACCCTGTGGAGATGCCATTGTTTGATTTCTCCTCCCGCTCCCTCACTCCGGCTCCTTCTGCTCAGCCTGTCTTTCTCTCTCTCCCTCTCTTTGTGCAGTTCTGATATGCAGATAGGCTGACATTAAAAAGGGGTTCCCATGGAGACAAGAAGGGCCCGTTGACGTCGCCAGGGACAAGGCAAACACCAATGCAGAGGCTCCATGCAATACTGAAAAGCTAGCCTAGAAAAAAACAGGCATCCAGCATTTACATACGACTTTCAATCTAAATAAAGGTACAGAAGAAGTGACTTCCATATTTACACATTTTAGATCTTTTTCTGGTAACTTCTGGCAGCCACAACAAACTTATTCATCCGACACGGTGAGAACAAGTTGACAATGCTGTGTGAACATCCATCCGTGTCACACTTGTTCAACTTATGCTGAATATCATCATAGTGTGTGCTAAAAGGAGGAAGGGGGAGCTGACTTCTTAACCTTGATTATGGAGAAAGTGCCACCAAGCCAAACATTTAGCTCCCCACTGAGAACCCATTATTGCTATCCCACCACTACTGGTCGTATGTTTTCAAGACACTACAGCATGAAGCTCTCCCTGCAAAATTCAGATTGCTTGTTCCCCCTAATGCACTACAACATCTCTGTGTCTCTCTTGTAAAAAAAAAGAAAGGAAAAAAAAAAAGCCCTTGACTGTAATTGCTCTTTTGCACCGGTCTACATGAAAATGGATTTTCAAATATGAGTCTCCCTCCACCTTCCCTTTACCCCCACCCCTCATCCCTCCCTCCCCGATCTAATTTGAACCGGAACGTCGTTACAGCCATGCTTGTTATTCCCCTCATTATGTGGTGAAATGGAAAAACACAAAAGCACCTTTTGAGATTCCAGTCAGGAAAAAGCCGGTTCTCTGGACTGCACTATAATAAGGGGGACCAGGTTCACATTCATCGGAATTTTCCCATAATAATTGAGGTGCGTTTCATAAACCCTCTGGTGTTTTAATCAACAGAATCATGTGGGCCTTAACTACTTGGCTCAATATCAGAAAAATATTAATATTCCAGGTCTGAGCCACATAACATTCATGCACATTTTGGAGTTTGGCCCTTTAACTTTGTTTTGAACAACTTCCCAGATAACACCAGGCACGGTTTTAACGTAGTCTTGACAAGTGTCTAACATGAACAAGGTTAGATTTCCAAAAACCTCAATGAATAAGATGGTAGAACTTCACAGTGTTGCTGTATTTTAAGGGTTTCGTGCTGGAAACAAGTGACACATATTCAACACCAAGACAGATTTATATCCACCGTAACATCTGATCGCTGTGGTTCATGGGAATACGGCTGATTTTTACATGCAATGACTGGACAGGCTGAGTAGTGTTACCAGCCTGGGAACAGGACGGGGACGACATTCTCAAGCCAAGCATGCACAGGAGCTGAGGAAAGATAGGAGGGGATAGCAAGCCTGGACACACTGGGGGAAGAAGATTAAGGCCCAATTTTCTCATATAAATGACTGAACATCTGATTTCCAGTATGACTAATGCACAACACACTTTCCTTTGAGTGCTTCCAGAAAGAAGCGTCACTATTCCACTCATGTTGGTGACCACCTGTGTCTTCTCACGTAACTGCAACATTCTCCGAGTGTAGCTGTATTTCACAACACGTGCTTACGAAAAAGAGAAACCTGAGAGAAGCGGGCCTAATGCAAAAACCATTAAGCTCCAAGTATCTGTTATTCTTTCATGATTCCATAGACTAAACAGCGCTAAGAGCAGTCAGTCAATGGGGCCTGTGTATATTGAACACCGAATGTTGTGAATAATTCATGGCGTGCGGTTAAGTTTGGAGAGGTGCTGCGAACCAAAATGACTAGAGGGCAGGTAATTGTTATCGATTCCCCCGAAGCCTCTCTCCTGTTGAGAGCGGCTTGGAGAGATGGGCTCCGGGACTCTATCAAAACCACAAAATAAGCCCTGTCTCCACTCTGCCTGCCTGCTTGCTGGATACCTATAAATTTAACTGCCTTGACAAAGTGCCCAAGGATAGCAGAACCTGTTCAGTCAATCAATATCTGGCACAAACTGGCACAGAGTCAGCAGGCTCCAAGGCTTCCTGGCAGCAGCACTGGACTACCATGATGGCTGATCATTGCCCCTGTCAGCACACTGCTAGCTAGTTCTTAAATATTCTACAGATCAGCTCTTTGCATCTCAGCCTTGTGCAAATGCTACACAAGGGGAGATCATTTCCAAAAACATTCCCTCTGTCATGGACAATGTCATCAGTCATTACCTTTAAAACAGAGCTTTATCTGCCAAAATGTTGATGAGGGTCCAAAAGTCATGAATCATTTTCATAAATTTATTAATGATTATTTGTCATAATGTAACCTAAATATGTGTGATTTGTCTTTTCAACTGTGTGTATATTTGCTGAAAAGTCTTCCAACACCACATTGTAGCCTTTTTTCATAACAGAGCCTGCTGCAGCATCACACCACGACTGGGGGAACATCCGCCTGCCTCCCCGTTAGACAAACATGTGCCTATCACATCCTTCAGTCTCAGGCTAGAGGATGCCCATGGAGGTAAAACAGACATAATCCCTTGAGAATGGCTTTGTCAGTTCTGATACCCATGTCCCTCAGTGGGAGAGCAGGGGTGTTGCTGCCTAAATACCTGACAAATCCGGTTGCCACCTGAATACCAGAGTAATCCATCACACACCTCTGATGGGCCTCCAGAGGCGGAAGGAAAGTTTGAGGGTGAAAGCAGCTATAGCTTTTGTTGGAAGCAGTTGACAGGGACAATAAGGGCGTGGCTGGGTAGAATGCACGGCAACACAACACAACAGAGTTCTAATAATGACTTAAACTAACTGCTTGGGGATCCTTTGTATGCTTTTCGCAAAACTAATCGAAACATAGATTGGGGAAGTGGCACAGGAAGGCATGCTAGAACTATTCAGGGATTCATGCAAATAAGTAAACACCACACATTTACAATACACAGGACAAGGGAGAGCTATTATTCATATTCTGGTCTAGCAGTGTCTTCATCAGAGGGGGTAGGAGGGATGGTTGATCTCACCTAAAATCTGCAACAAATTGAAGGAAAGTGAAAATGACCAACCTTCACGCTGATCTGTTTGCGGATGAAGTGATTTGATGGAGGTGGGCGATGGAATGAAAAGATACAGAGTGAAGAGGAAGACAACACAGTGAAACAGACCAGTGTTTCCGTAGACACAGTGAAGGTTATGGCACACAGAGACAAAGCACTGCATAGATGTAGTACCAGGGAAAGAAACTCATCATCCTTCAACAGTGTAATGTGATTATTTAACATTTTGTCGCAATAAAAGATGTTAGTGTAAATGTAAACATTATATATACACTCAGAGAAATGAGAGATGAAATTCTTGAGGTTATTTGATCATTTCAGACTTCTGTTCAATGTCACAGTTACTGTACAGTTACATAATCATTAGAAATCTTACAGCAGAGTAAAATGTTCCCTCCATTTAGGTGCACTTTAAAATGACTTCCTCAACCTTCAGTAGTAGCTGGTGCTGTGAAGGACACTATATATGCTCCTGTGCCTTCATAAAAACTCTTTATAAAACTGACCTTAATTGATCATTGTGCAAGTTTCCATCCTGGACACATAAATATACACACATAGAACAGGATGAAGATACTTTGGTAAAAGAAAAGCCCAGCTGCAGCACTTTATCCTTTATGACATATTGACATGTCACATGGATATATGAAGGAGTGCCAGCAGACAGAAGCTGACATCCCTCCTCCGTTGTGGGATAAGCACTTGACAAATGAGCGCTCATGCACAATCACAGCATGCTTGTGATTCTGCCCACGTTGATGGAGTCCTCCTTTAGAGGAGGGTCACCGAAAGCGACCCATAGCAAACAGGGCGCACACGCACTTGCACACCTACAAACGCGCGCACTCTCTTAATGGATGAGAAGTGGAAGGACATAAATAGACACGCAGACAGGAAGGGGAAAAACAATCCATAAGCAGACCCCCTCATCCACGAAACCACCTCCTCCTCCAGTCTCACCCTCCCCACCCGCACAGAAATATTAGGACATCAGTCTCTGGTGGTTCTAAAATGTCAAGACAAGTGGTACCGGCAGCATTTTTGTGTACCTGCAGACAGAAACTGGATCAGGTGGTGACAGTGAGTGGAAAAAACCGAAACCCATTCGTAGACACAATACACCAGGCCATAACAAGCACATTTAATGCAAGTCTGACGGGAGTGTGCGTGCATGTGGGCGAGTGTTAGAAGGGTGTTGATAGAGAATAATAGCATACTTCTATCTCCTGGTAATCCTTTCATATGTCACTTTCAAAAGCGCCAACTTCATTGGAATTGCAAGGCTACAAATTATTGTTCTACCCAGGGAGGGTGTAATTGTTGGAAGGTGCTGAATTTAATCAAGTGGTAATCAAGTAAATTCCTATAATTTACCCAAAAGTGGAAAAAAGAAATAGAACACAGTTAATCTCAGCCCTGAAGTGCTATTTTTGTACATCACACTGCACTGCAAATGACTGTAATTATTGGTTCAAGTATTAAGGGTCTTTTTAATAGTGTAATGGAGGTTTGGAATCAACTAATTTTTTACAGCCTGTACAATGTAACAGTAGTCCAATAACTTCTTTGCTTTCAGAGCTTGTTATGCTTAAGTTTGATTATGAGCTTTGGAAGCAGCAAAATCTCCCCTCCCCTGTCTCAGAATAAAAAAAAACTTGTAACGACAGGGAAGAAAGACAGGGATGTCAAAGGCCACTTGTCTGTGGTCCCTCATGTTTTAAACCCAATCTAGCAGTCCAGTGATAGCACAGCCCCAGGTCTCATCTCCTCATTCTTGCAGCAGTAACAAAGACGGAGCGAAAACATGGCGAGAGCCTTTGTTCTCCGTTTCAGACAAGCACACTTTTAAAAGGTTACGGTTGGTTTGATTTCCATCTCTCCACTGGTGTGGTGAGGCTGGCGGAAAAGTTGGTGTTAAGGCCAATGGGTTGACAGCTACCTGGGTGGTGTTACAGACTAGCTGGGCCTGGGGGCCCTGTTGGCGCCACACCACACAACTACTGTAATTACCTCAGAGGAGAAAAAAGGCAGAGTCTGCACCTGTGACAGACATGTCCTGATTAATAGACAAGACTTACATCCCTTCCTCGCCTTTGCTGTTTGGCTGACTACCTCCCCTTGTCAAGATTTAAGATCTAAACCTTCTGGAGCCCACAGTGTTTAATCTGTAAATTTGATTCCACTGCGGTCCTTGAGGATGATTTTACCTCTGATAGCTCTGATCCAGGAGGAGGCTCTGTCTGTTGCAAAAACATTTATCTGGGATTCCTTCCTACAATAAAAAATCATACTAAATATTACTGGAGCATATCTGAGTGAGACGGACTTTGTTTAAAAAGTATGCACAATTAAATGTGTTGTAGTTTGTTGTTTTTTATCTGGGGTACATGGGAAACAGTAGACACCAATTTAAGTAGCCTGTGTAATACACACTTTTAACAAAACTCTAAAATGATAGCCAAGTGTGTGTTTTTCTTGCCATGACACTTTCACTCCCTCCCTCGATCTGTTCTCCACCCACACTAACAACTGGAGCAGCTATTCTGTTTCATGTACATCAGACATGGTGGTGTTATCCGCAGGGGCTGACCTAGACTACTCTCTCCAATACCAGCTTTTTTCCAGGATGGGTACAATGCTGCCCTTGCCTTGCATTAGTCTGCTCACGGAGACACCACAACAAAAACAAACCCTGAAACTCCAGGCCCCTCCATGCCTTTAGGAGCTCTGGGTTGTGCGGGGGGGAATAATGGAGCCTTTCGATACAGTCAAAATAAAAAAGAAAGGAGGCCTGGCATCAATGCCAGCAGAGGAAACGATTTCAATGCAGCTGTTTTCACAGAGGCCGCACCTGGTCGAGTTCGCAGCCAAACAGGAGGTTGAGGTTAGTTCAGCTCATTGGTATGGGAGGAATGGCATGGTCAGGATAATGGAGAAAGAATTGGTTGAGAGAGACACAAAAAGACAGATATATAGAGGTATAAATGTGTTTTCTGGAAATTAAACAACAGCTGAAGGCACTGCAAATGTTTTCCACTTGTGTTTATACTTCTGACTGATTAGAGCTCCTCTCGTGTTGAATGTGAGCAGAGCTATGTTGGGAATTACTCCATTTATCAATAAAAATTAAAATAATAACAGGGCGTAATCGTCCCACTTTGTCAGGTGCAACAAAGCCAGTAGGAGAGTGAGGAAGATGTCAATCAAACACAGTCTGCACACTCCCACATACTCCTGAGAAGAGCTCGAATCATACCATATAACAGGTACACAGGACATGTAGGGGGAGACTTTTTAAAGGGTTGCACGGTCGCTTGTGATTTGAAAATGGTTGAGACAACAGAAATGATTAATGATTGATAAACTTCACAGTTGAAAGAGACTTCTGACTTTACCTCGTACGTAGAGATTGGCGGGAGCAGAGTAGCGGGTCCCAGCACTGTTCATGGCAACACATTCATATTTCCCCTGGTCGGACTCCTCGCTGTTCTCAATTTGCAGAGCGCCTGCATAGAGGATTAACAAATTTAGATATCTTGACAGTTGTGGAATATGAGATGCAACATGGCATGAAACCACAGCAGATATCTGTACGGAGACTCGCTAGAGAGCCTGTAGTCAACTAGTGTAACCCAGTTTCTGCTCAGACATGGACACAGTTTTGTCAAAAAAGTACTTTAGGCAGCACAAGCATTTAGCAGGTCTCACAAGTTTAAGAAAACTGCACATTAAATATTTGCCTAATTATGTTAAGGGGGAAAAACAACCAGGGCTAATTAATCATTTGAATAACATGTCAAAACCAGATCCCTTCTGCTTATGGAAATTACTGGCAAGTGCTTGTGGCATTGAGTGTTGTTTTTCTCAGCAAGATGCAGCTAAGATGTGCTGCAGCATAGTCACATCATAAACACAAGAATGGATGGAACATGTAGGGAAGTGATCAAACTGCTGTTTAACATCACGTAGTTTAGTTTAACACTGTTTTACTACAATATGTAATTGAAAACCTGTAGAGGAATGCTACTGTTCAGCTTTCAGCTGAGAGTTAACTTTGTTATCACAAATCCAAATGAAGTACAATTAACATTTTGAAACTACTGGATTAAGTAAAAGGTCAAAGTAACTAAAGACCTAACTGTTCTCCTCAAGTCAACAACTGCCAGTACAGGCATCTTTTCTTCAGTCATCGGTGAGTATGCATTTAGCAGTGAGGTCATTACTGACCATGTCTCACCGGGGCAAGATGCTCCTCCACCAGATGGCTTAAATTAGTATTCACAATCTCAAGTAGCTGTAGTCATCAGACGAGAGGCTAATGTGTTGTTTCTAATAAAGCATAAAATCCCAGGAGACCTGTCTTGGTCATTTTGACACTCCATGTCCATAGCCATCATGTAATCATTGCTACTGCAAATGGCTGACGGAGGAAACAAGTTATGACAAACTGAAAAGACCAACAGCAAACTTACCTGCACCGCATGATTTAAAAAACACATTTAAAAACAAAAGTACTTCTCTCAGCAGTACATATGTAGTGAGTGATAACAGCTATCACGTCTCCAAAGCAGCATGGTACTAGCACGAAAGACAGCCAGCCACCATGCAGTTTGAAAATTACAAAAATACTCAGCATAATATGATGTCAGGACACATTTTTCACATCATGCAGTATGAGATGAATGTAACAAACAGGTTCACCACCAACCAACGGGGACTCGAATCAAGACGAGACCAAAAACAGAAGTAAAACAGGGCGGAGCAATGACATGTGATAATACCACCTCAGATCTCATGACAACACATCCCTTCGAGGTGTTTGTTCGGCTTGCTGAGCTCATCGCTGTCTGATTCAGCACTGACACGCACCTGCATACTAATGTTGGTGTCACCAATCTGTCAATCTGCCAATTCTTCCATGAGAGAAAACAGAGTGAGTACTACAGAAATGTAGAAGGTTACTGCTATGGCAGTTGTTAGACTGCAACACTGAACCCTTTCAATACTTACAACTACTTAAACACTTGTAGGTCTTCTACAAGGTCGTTCTTCAGTTTCACAGAGCAGCAATTATCTCAGGGGCACAGAGGTTATCCTAAGGTTACCTCAACTCCTAAAGAGTTAAACACCTTATTCAACAAGGGCTTCATTAGGATGCAGAGACAATTTGAAATGTATTCAACTTGCCCCAGACGTCCACTATTTACCTCACTGTTGTTGAAGGGAAATCATGCTTTCAGTCTGGGGAAAAGTAGATGATTTCCATAAAAAGGGGTTGAAGCTTCCACCTTGCGTCCTGTTCCCATGCTGAGGGGCAATGCTGCATAGGCTGTATGCAAATGCAGCTATTTCAATTTACATTGAGGCGCACAGAGGAGGCAGGTAGATCCTCTTGTGGTGATGGTGGCCTATAGTTTGAAATGTAACTCCTCGTCCCTTTTTGCTGAAAAGCCAGAGGCAAGGCTGAGGCCTCGAGACGTTTGTTTATATGTGAATGGGTGTTCTCTCATGAATGTGGTTTATTCATAACTGTATAGGGAGAGCCTTCAAAAAACGAGCTTGCAAGGTAACACACTGGACTTCTGCATTTCTCATGACACCAGGGGTTGGTGATCATTTGTTTGTTAAGGAGCAGACAGTGAACAGACCACACTGGGAGGTGACGGAGGGGAGGGTGGAGGACGGTGGGTTGGCGCTAACAGTGTGGATGAACCTGGCGATGCGGCGTCGGGGGGAATGAAGGGGTCTGACGTGGGTGTGAGGTAATGGTGTGGACGAGATATTTTTCAGTACACTTTATTCATCATTCTTACCTCTAATTGGTGTACCACCTAGGTGGGAGTAATTTCGATGCAGACAGGGTTGAGAGATTAGTTAGTAATCCACAACAGTGGGAGAAAAAACATGGCTTCTGAGAGGCCACAGATAAAAAGAAAGAAAAATGATGAGAGTAGAAGCCACTTAAATGTGAAATGATACGTTTGGCGCACTTAATCCATGCTGTGAAGCAAGTATACATTTTGAACAGCACATGTTGCCCACAAAAATGACTAATACAGCCTTTAAGAAGGATCCCTACAGACAAGCAAAGGTTTTAAAATATATTGCTCTAACTTCTGTATTTAATGACAACAGCTATAACCACATCTACCCTTGCTTCACAGCAGCATTAAATATGCATGTTAGAGGTATTTTAATTGAACTGTCTAATTTAAGTCGGCCCCCACTCTTTGTGCAGACAGCAGTTAGTAAAATGGACAAGAATAAATAATGAAAGTCATATACAGTCAATAGAGTGACAGACAGCAAGAAGTATTCATGTCAGAGGTATTGAAACTGAAAGAAAACTGAAAAGTTAGTACCTCTACAGAGCGAATGATTAGGATGGTGCGAATAGATATATGTGTCTGTGCGCTCAATAAAAACCGAGCGAGTGTGATGCAATAAGAATAACTGGGCCTGCCTTTCCTGTTGAACCATGGCAGCAAATTAGTGCGCTTTTTTTCTGCCATTTGCAAAAAATGGCCCTCATTTCTGGTGATATGCAGTAATGTAAATCCTGATACAGCAGCACATGTCAGGAAAAGGGCGGCGGGTAAAAAGAACTGTTAGTCTGAGGGCATTACATATCAGCACATTTTCAGGCAGCAGCAATGTATGTGAGAAAGAGAACTAATTAAAAGTTTGTTGCTGGCTGCAAAAAGAAAAATCATGGAGTGCACTTAAAACATTATCAAGCAAACAAGGATGTGTGTTAGTATCTAGTTTGTAGAAATCTGTATCTAATTTGGCTTATGTTTGTTATTGAGCCACATTTTAGTATTGCAAGATGATGCTCTGTCCACAGGGCAGCTCTAGTGTCAGATTGTTTCTAGAGGAACTCTCAGTTTTCATTTCTGGCTCCTCGGACCTGCAGCCTGGCCTGGCCTATAAGCTGCTTTTCCACGACGGGACATTCACAAAGTGAAATCTACTCCACTTAGAGAGGTTCACTGCAGGATCCACACTAACGTAGCTAGATTTAGGACTCAATGAAAGACAGAACCAGGGTAAAAGCCATCTTTCCACCTTGCATCTTTTCCAACTGATCCAGGTGGGACAAGCACTGCATTTAACATACCATAAATAAACTCCTGCATGTCTGTAGGTACGCATGTTTAACAGGGATTAAGAATGGCGGTATGCAGAAGTGAGCTAACCCACGTTTGGTCACAAAATGATTGTGACCAAACCTGGGTTACAAAGATAATCCTTTATCACCTTTATACAAGTCTGCAAGTATCTGGCTTTCATATGCCCAACACACTCTGAACACACCATGCTAAACTACAAGCATTCTGAACCTGACAGATTTAATGGTAACACAAAGATGCATTTTACGCCATTATTACGAAACAGCAAAATGTGGGTTAGCCCACTTGTGCATACTGCCATCCATTTGATATGTTGAAAAAACATATTTCTTTGCTTTATACAGGTTAAGGCTCATGCATCACTGTCAAAGCTGTCTGAACACAGGACCAATGGTACTTCAACTTCTGTTACTTTGTAAGTGGCTGCCGGCTGAGTCATTTTGTTTTTTCACAGTATCTAATACGTTTGATTGGAACAACTTTCTACACCACCAAATCTGATAATTAAAGATGCTGCATGTATATTTTTGACTCAGCAGATTCAGTCATTGTTTGGCTTACAGGGCTTACAGAGTGGAGTAAACCGAATGGTGCGGGACGAACACACGCATCATTATACCTCTAATACAACTTTAAAGAAATTAAATCAGACCAAATCAAACTGTACCTGAGCGAAGCTGTTTTATGCGTCCGTTGCTGCTGCTGATGTCCACAGGAAGCATGTCCTTGAACCATGATATCTCTGGATCCGGGTTTCCGCTGGCGGCGCACAGCATTGTGGCAGTTCTGGTCTTTTCAACCACCTTCAGCTGAGGGCCCATATCAATGGTGGGGAAGCCATGGGGGATCTGGTTCTCTGAAAATTTGCAAAGGCAGATTCTATTACATGCACTGACACAAAGAGCAAGAAATGATATAATAAAATAAACAAGAAGTGGAAACCGTGCTCTGAAAAACATTCTGACAGAATGCTGCGATTGCTGTGAGAGGAGTTGAGTGCATCAAAGCTATTGAACTGGCAAGGACAGAGAAGAGGATGAAAGAGAGCAAATACATTCCAGGTTGTACAGACCAAACAGCAATCAGAGAATACACACACACAGAAATTAGTGTAAGAGCTGAAGATACGATTGACGATACTAGATCTGATGCTGATTTGGATTTGGTTGAAAAAAGGGGAATCCTGCTCATGATTGATTATCATAACAGGTTTATTAGCCGGCACAGGGAGTCTCAGGTTCAGACAGAAGAAGGATAGTTGCATTCTGCTCCTGTGTACTCATGCATAGATGAGCCGCCTTAGGCTTAGCAAACTAGACAAACCTATCTGAATAATCCAACACATCATAATGAATGCAACAAAATATCCCTGACATCACAAAAGGTATAATCCTTAAAGAGGAACTTGGGATTCCAAAGTAAAAAGTTGTCTCAAATCTATACTGACATCATGTAAAAAGATGATCAAAATATAGCCAACATATAGTCTTGGACTACCTCAGAGCCAGGTGTGGCGTATGGGATTCCAATGTCATCAGGAAGAAGCCTGTGTCAGCACACAGTATTTAATCATTTCTAGTACTGAGCAATTTTGTTGCAAATTGCAATGACAACAAAGATATCTATTCTATTCTATTGTATTCTATTACCATTAGTATTTACCGCTTACACTATGTGTTTCTATTGTGGAGAACCTGCAGTCTAGTCATGTTCATTAACAGCTATTTTGATATATTGTAAGAGCTTGAAATTAAATTTCTACTCAGCACCCATAGTGTCAATATTTACATTAAACAACGTAATATCTCACTATATTAAACTCAGAAAACGTGTTGATTTCAGAACAATTCTGTGCCATTAATTATTTTGCATTCATTGAAAATATAAAGCTGCTTTGGTCACTAACTGTGCTGCAAAATTCAAGTCCAAGCCCCCAACCTCCTGCTCACAATAAATCCTAATTTAACCTTTGGACAGTGGTAATAAAGAGGATACATGATAGCCCTTGAGAGGTCTTATTATCAGGTTGCTCTTGAACCGGTAATTTATTTTATCTGTCTCCTCATATGTGGATGTGTCGTTGGGGGCAAAGTGTTAAGATGAAATAAGTGCCAGTGATTGTCACGTCTGTCTTTGATTCACCATGAAATGATACCTGGCTGCAGGATATCAAACAATAAGCAAAGGACAGCTGCTCCAGAGCAATTAACAAAAATTAATTAAAAAAGTTGAGGAAAATAGCATCCGGAATGGATTCACAATGTCAGTTCATCTACTCCTGCATCCATCAGTGATCTAAAGTCACATATTCTACTCTACTTTTTCTCTCTCTGTACATTTACATGCAGCTATTACTTTCTTCTCTCTCCTGTAGTTGCTGTTTTGTCCTCTCTGCAACTATCTCTGGCTCTGGTGTTGCACATTTCTAATGTGCATTTACTGGCTTCACCAATGTCCTGAATGTTTATTGTTCTCATAAGCACTGTTTGTCTTTTCTAGTCTGTTCTCTCCTCCCCGTATCCGACCATTGAAGGCAGACAGCCGCCCTTCCTGAGCCTGGTTCTGCTGGAGGTTTCTTCCTGTGACAAGGGAGATGATTCTCCCCATTGTTGCCAAAGAACAACTCAAAGGGAATCTTAGGCTGTGTGGGGTTTCTATCCATAATGTAATGTTGTAAGGTCTTCACCTTACTTTGTGGAGTGCCTTGACATGACTTATGCTGTAAATTGTTGTAAGAGGCGGCTGTGGCTCAGGTGGTAGAGCAGGTTGTCCACTGATCACAAGGTTGGCGGTTCGATCCCTGAACCCTCTGCATGCTGAACCTTAGGTTGCTCCCAATGGCAGATTAGCACCTTTGGTGTGTAAATGAGTGAATGTGAAACACATTGTAAAGCGCTTTGGATGACACTAAGGTAGAAAAAGTGCTATGTAAGTGCAGACCATTTACCATTTAAATTAACAGAGGCATGGATGGACATGTTGCCAATCTGTCAGAGAGCAGGAATCATATGTCCCAAAAGTTAGAGGACAGCCATAACACAATGGCTCAGTAAAATATGTATTAGTATTGTTATTATGGCTTTGATACACCTGCCTAAATAAATGAATACTGAAACAACTACACAGTAAAAGTCTATAACATCTGGGAAAGTAATGTAATAATAGATGAAAGAACATAAAACTCTTTTTACTACTAATTAAAAACAACCTTAGTGCACATTTCATTCACACACTTGAATTCTTCTGCAGGCCTTGTGGCTGACTCCAAATCCAGGAGCGCCTCTTTAACTGATCAGTCTGTTCCTGTGTGGCTTTCTGTGGTCCGCCCTGCTGCTGTGGTGTGCAGGCTGATAATCCTGGTTTGAGCTTAATCACGTGGAGTGCCAGACTTACAGTTAGTCATTTATAGAAATTATTTTCATGCTTAAGAAAATGTGTTAAATGTTTTCTTGTTTACTTCCTGTAAAGAATTAGGTCAGTGTCATAATGTTGTTAAAGCCTTCACATGGTATGCACTAATCAAATGTCCCCTGTAAATAATTAATTTATTTTATGGTTAACTTTATATTTACAACCAGATATGACTAATTAAACAGTGTTTAATAGACTCAGCACGCCCTCCTGGCAGGTCTGTGTTCTGCTGAGTGCATTTTGTATTAACGGAAACAATAATTGACCGAAATCTTTCTGCGTGTTAGCCCACATTGGCTGCAGGGAGGCAGAGCTGCAAACACTTACTGCCCCGCTGTCACACATCCACGTTAATTATCAGAAACTCTACTGATGATTGTTAAAGTAATGATATGAATAAAACGGGATTTAGTGCAGTTTTTAATGGCAAGGTACTATCTAGTTTTGGTATACGGTGCGACAGTACGGAGGATACGTGTAAAGAAAAGAGGTGAGGAGAACAGTTTGAAAGGAACTCCCAGGGTGTCTTGGTATAAGGTATGTAATCTGTAAATGTTTATACATCTGCTGTAACTGTAAATGTAAATGTATGCGTTTATCAATGACAAGCTTCCAATTAATTAATCGTCACAGAAAAACACCTACAGTTAGGATTGTCCCATGAGAGCACTGCCACAAGTAAGGCAAGATCGTCTCACTACAGTCATTAGAAGTTCAATGACATACAGAGATCCCTCGCTGGCATGTCATTCAAAATCCACTAATACCATCTCAACAAACTACCACTGACTCATTCATAACTAACTATGTTTGCTCCACTTTAAGTATCGGCGGTGGATTTTGCCCACTTTGA